>OZ025296.1:212049865-213249865 GCA_964019185.1 Maratus speculifer
AAAGCGTAAGAGCCGGAATAAAATGTCAAAGTACAGGGTGGTCGAAACTCGAAGGCTCCTAAGAGATAAACAAACAGATTTCTTGACTTATGGCATGCATTTTCATGATTCTGTTTGCTGGGGCTCTCTGAAACTCAGTTGAACGGTACAAAAAGAAACATCGATAGGGGGCGCTTTGGGCAAAAAACATAATTCGTTGACATTTCGGACGCTAACTGGAAACGGGGCGCTACGATCAGTTAGTAATAATGAAAACACATTTTCTACCTCTGCTCAACACTTCTGAATAAATTTAGACCAAAAACATCAATGATACTGGAAATTTATTTACAAAAAATAACACTACAGAAGATGCTCGAAATTTCGACCTTGGGCCATGATGCAGGCTTCGCACCTCCGTCGCATTGAGGAGTGTGTGTTTCCAACAATGCCAGGAGTATCTCTGATCTGCCCTGCAGCTGCCACAATGCGCGCCACAAGTTCTTCAGCACTGCTGACAGGTGTATGGTATACCTCGGCCTTCAGGTAACCCCAAAGGAAGAAATCCAAGCAGGTGAGGTCTGGTGATCGGGCAGGCCAGTGAACTGGACCCCCACGCCCGATCCACCGCTGGCCATACCTTGCGTTTAGATGGAGACGCACGTCGTTCGTGTAATGGGCCGGAGCTCCATCGTGCTGGAACCACATCTGGCGACGCGAACCTTCGGGTACGTGCGCCTCCTCCAGAAGCTGCGGCAGCACTTGATCCAGGAAAATCAGGTAATTTCCACCTGTCAGCCGTTCAGGTAACAAATAAGGGCCAATGAGGCAATCCCCCAGAATGCCGGCCCACACATTTACTGAGAAACGCTCCTGGGCTGCTCGGCTTCTGGTTTCATGTGGATTTTCATCACACCATACATGACTGTTGTGGGCGTTCCACATTCCCTCCCGGCTGAAGGTGGACTCGTCCGTAAACAAAATGCTGTTTACAAAACGGGGATCCCTGGATCTCATCGCCAAGTACCATCTTGAGAATTCCACTCGAGGGCCAAAATCCTGCTCTCTGAGCAACTGCACCCGCTGGATGTGGTAGGGGTGCAGATTCCGGGAACGTAAGATGCGCCACGCAGTTGCTTGCGAAATGCCAACATGTCTGGCGATATCTCTCGTGCTAAGACCTGGGTTGTCCTCAACCAGGTTAAGCACAGCCTCTTCGTTGTCGGGGGTGCTCACTGATCGCTCCCGTTCAGGCCTGCCTCCGTCGAAAGATCCCGTTGTGGACAACCTCTGGTGTACTCGAGCGAAGAAGGCATGGCAGGGGATTTGCCTGTTGGGGTAACGCTCGGCGTACAACCGCTGAGCGGCTCGTCCATTACAACCAGCAGCGCCATACGCCAAATGCATGTCAGCCAATTCAGAGTTTGTGTACCGTTCCATCCTACTACCGATCTGCAGACAAGTAACCCGAAGCTTAAGTAGGTACCGCACGTTCAAAAGACGTGTCTGCGCATACAACTACGTCATCTCGCGTTGTCGTCTACGCATTACGTATCTTTTGCATATCGATATGGTACGATATCTTTTGCATAAATCAGCAAAAAGCACCTTATGTAAATTTTATTGCGCGCATTGTGCATGATTGAAACCAGCTATGTTTGTTAAAAAAAACAAACAAACTGCAGTTTTAATAGCTTCTTATGATAAGTAAATTACTCTCTTGTTTTGTTTCTAACTGATCGTAGCGCCCCGTTTCCAGTTAGCGTCCGAAATGTCAACGAATTATGTTTTTTGCCCAAAGCGCCCCCTATCGATGTTTCTTTTTGTACCGTTCAACTGAGTTTCAGAGAGCCCCAGCAAACAGAATCATGAAAATGCATGCCATAAGTCAAGAAATCTGTTTGTTTATCTCTTAGGAGCCTTCGAGTTTCGACCACCCTGTACTTTGACATTTTATTCCGGCTCTTACGCTTTTTGCAGGGCTCTACTTTTGGGTTCAAACTTTAAGTTAGAGTATAAACTTTGGCGAGCATGTGTTAAATTATCAAAATAACGGGCTTAAAGTTGTTGTCTAGCTCTCCAAAGTCTGCAGCGCCCCCTATCCATGTTTTAAGAGATACGCTTATCAAATTGGTACTGAAGAAAGTCTAAACAAACAGAATCATTTCGACGCAACAAGCAAGAAAATCTAACCATTTCCCTAGTTTTTATGACGTTTCGAATTTCGGCACCCAAATTTTCGAAAGCGCCTAGCGCCTTACCATCGCGTCAGGGACCCTACATTCCCTATTCAAAAATGTTCGTCTAGGTGTGCTCTATCGATCCTTAAAGTTTGTCACCGACGAGCTGAATCACCCTGTATAGAAGATGCTTAATCAGTTCATTTCTCAATCAGTTCATTTCTCAATCAATCCGAAGAATCTTTAATTTTCTACGTTTAAATATGTTTTTCTTTCGTCATTTTCCATAGGATGCCTCAAAATATTTAACAGAACAATCTTTTAACAGAAAAAGCATTAGAAATCTATCGTTTGCAGATAACTTCCTCGTACCAAGCTGTAACTATCTATCAGGTGCTTTATCAATTCATTTCTCAATCAGTCAGACAAAACATTATTTCCAAATGTCTAAGTAGCCTTTTCTTGGGGGGGGGGGGGGGTTAAAACCTCCAATAAAAGTTTAGAACAGTCAAAAAGAGCATTGTGAATCAATCATTTTTAGAATACTTTGTCGTACCAAAATTTAACTATCTCTAAGATACTTTATCATTTCATTTCTCAATCGACTCGAAAATTATTTATTTCAGAATCTGTAAGTAACACCATTTTATTTTTATTTTTTATTTTATTTTATTTTATTTCTTTATTTATTTATTATCCCGATAAGATGTCTCAAATATTTGAGAAAAAACAGATCGAACAAGCTAACATCTTCTCTGTAACTTCATTGTACCAAATTGTAACTATGTCTTACCAGTTCATTTCTCAATCAATCCAACAGACAGTTCTGCAGTTCATAATGTCGAAGTAACTCCTTTTTTTCCACCCCCACCCCCCTCTTATATGATGCTTCAATATATTTTATCTGCCCCGTAATCAGCTATGGCACCTGACCGTGCAAGATGCTCAGCAGGATTCTATTGAACAGGCGTAGGGAGCAAAAAATAATGCCAGGTAGGAGAACCGTAATCCCGAAAAGGAACAGCTTGAAAAAGATACAGGCAAGTGATTCATACCGCATAAAAATGGAGAGAGTTATTTCAGAGATATATGTATGAGTGGAATGGAAGTTGGAGCAAAAATTCTCAACGGGTAATGACGGGGATAAGAAAGTGATTTGTGATACCTATGAAATATAGATGAGCGTTGCCATGATGTTTCCTGTTTTGGGGGAGGTCGAGGAATTAAATATAAAATAAATATCGTGATTTTTTTTTTCCTGTTGCAGAATGGAGGCCATTCTAGAAAAATAGTGTGGTGTCAAACGATTAGAGAGGGGGGGGGGAAGTAACAGAAAGAAAAAAAAAATAGTGGAGGAGGTGGGTAGAAAAAGCCCATTTGTGGCCCCCGAAAAAGAAAACTCTCTTAGCTTTTTCTTGCACGTAGTGTGTTTCCTTTTTTTTTATAAAAAGTTTTTCATACATTTATGTCCTGTGGAACATAATTGACAATTTTTTTTCGCGTGGTCTACCGAGTTGAGATAAATACCAACTTCAAGGAGATTTCTCATGTAGAACTCTGGTAAAAATACATGTGTTTGTCCTAAAGAACATTGTTGCCATTTTTTTCATGTGATCTACCAAACTGAGATAAATACCGACTTCAAGAAGATTTCTCATATAGAATTCTGATAGAAATAAATTTGTTTATCCTGAGGAACATTGTCGCCATTTTTTTCGCATGATCTACCAAGTTGAGAAAAATACCGACTTCAAGAAGATTTCTCATGTAAAACTCTGGTAGAAATACATTTGTTTGTCTTGAGGAACATTGTTGCCTTTTTTTTGCGTGATCTATACCAAGTTGAGATAAATACCGATTTCAAGAAGATTTCTCATGTAAAACTCTGGTAGAAAATTTGGTTCATTAAGATTTGCTCTAAATTTGTTCTAAACGCGATATGTTTAACAGACATACGTATATACGCATAATACGTCGGTATGATATACTTATATTGTAAATGGTACGTTTAAACGTATCCGGATCAGTATAAGCTTATATCATTAAACGTATAATTCAAATATCCGCATGTTTCACATATTCGTATTTACTTTTAATACTAATGAACACCACCAATCTTACGTCTTGGAACAAAGATCAAAGTGGAAATCGGTAATGTTACCGCAAAAATCCGCATTTTATGTTTCATAAATAAGATCTTGTTTCTTCTACCCAGAAATATTTTAATTAATTTATGTTACTTGAAATTTTCGTTGAATTAAATGATAAAATATCATACATATTTTCTGGAACAGTTGAAATTGTTCCATATTTCTTAAAATATACGTTATGGCAGGATTCTAACAAATGCTTCGCGTTTTTTTTCCCCTTAACACAATAAATGAAAAAAGTTTAAACGTTTATAGGTTGAACTTCTGGAATAAGATCCGTATGCAGTGTATATCTGAAAAAGGGGTCAAAACTGTAAGGGGTGATAGATCTCAGCTATACGAGCAAATTTCGTCATAAAATGTATGATCAAATGCAAGCAGTAAAAAGTTAAAAGGTAGTTTTTTTCTACTGTCTCAGTTAAAAAATTAACACAAGAGTGAGAGGAGATACTCCAGAAAACATTTTATTAACAGGAGTGTATTTAATGTATATGCTCAAGCAAATTGCTAAAAAGATCTTCGGCCAGATGCACGCTTCACACCTGCGGGATAAGCAATGATGCACATTTGCGAAGACACCGTGCATTTCCCAAACATCGCCGACAACAGTGGCAAGTCTGGCAACTAGATCCATATCGATTTCATCGGAACATTCGCAGATTAGGCTTTTCATATGGCCCAACAGGAAAAAGGTACTTAAGCAATCCGACGATTTATCCGACGTGGCCGAGCTATGGGACCACCTCAACCAAACGCTTTGGGACAGTGGTAAATTACCTTTTAACTTCTCACCGCTTGCGTTCCGACCATACATTCTGTGATGAAATTTGCTTGTATAGCTTCGTTCTATCATCCTGTAAAATGTTGCCACTTTTTCAGAAGCAGCCTGTATACGTGTACGATTTATAGTGTTTATAGAGTACGTATGCCGCCTTTGCCACATCATATACCCCGGAGTGTAGTCTGGATATACAGGGAAATACGCCTTATACCAGCTGGATTTTCCTAAAAATCTCCGTACACCTTCAGTTTTTATTTTCTTTTTCTTTTTTACGGCTGCAACATTGATCATGATCATACGACTCCAAAATCCCGACACTCGGTTCGGGTCAGGTCGGGTTAATGATATTTTTTGCCGTTGCGGGTAGATTTCGAGTTAGATTTTTTCAGTCTTACGGGTCGGAGTCGGGTCGACCTGATTTTCCAAAAGAAAGTCAAAAATTTTTCAAATGAAAAAAAAAAAAAAAAAAAAAAAAACTATATATTTGAATGTAAATGATTGCACATGTATCCATCTTTACACAAAGAATGATAAAATTAATGCTAGAGATTTAATTGTAAACTACTTTTCCAATATTGTATTAAAATGCGGATTAATTTTCTTTCACTTTTAATTCGGATTGAAGGCGTTTCGCTTCGCGGCCGGGTTTCGGATTAACTCGAAACAGAAATTTCGGATTCGGTGAGGGTTATCACCACGCCTGTACGGTACAGGTTCTAACTGGGCAGGGGGGGGGGGGGGGCTCTAGCCCGCGGACCGTAAATTGCTGACTTCTGCTTTAATATATGTCATAACTTAAAAATGGTAATGACGTCAATAAAAAACACTTTCACATGTATGTAATGATCCATAATATTATGTATGTTAAAAACTAACCAAACAAGGACATGCTGCATAAAGAAATAAACTATGATCAAATCTGAATACAAACCCATTTTACTATCCACTAGATTATAGATTGCCAGTGAATTTAGGCCACTAACTTTTTTTTTTCCATCTTAGCAACTATAATAAATTGATGATAACTGGCTGAAACAAAAGAACAAAAGAAAATGAAAAAAGTGAAACTGAAAAAAAGAAAGAAAGAAACTTGTAAAGAAAATCCGAGACGTTGATATGGCGATACGTTTGAAGTTTTTAGGATTTCGTATCATGCATACCTGCGAAACAATGTGTTCTAAAACAATGTTTAAAAATTTTACAGTTTTATCGAATTACACTTTTGATTTTTAGAAGTTAGGCAATAGATTTGAAAAGATCGGATGTCACTACTAAATTTATGAATAGCTAATAGTACATTCCTGTTTTTTTTTTTTTTTTTTTTTTTTTTTTTTTTTTTTTTAATTACTTGTAATGATATTAATGATATTTTATTTGTTTATTTTTTATTTTAAATTCTATCTATTAATAACAAATTCAACTTTAATTATTCCTTAAATTAAATTTTTGAAATTTAAAGTGCAGATAAAAAAATGAGATCATAGAATAAATACACATTTAAATTCATATTTTCCTTTAAAAAGTTTTGAATTTTCACCTTTTTTCATAAGAAATAATGAATACAACAAAGAAATTATAATATTTTCTTTACAACATTAATGCTAATAACTGCTTCTTGGTACTTTTATTAAATTAATGCAGTTTTTGTTATTTAATTATTTCATCCAAGAAATGCATGAAAGTACCTTTTATTAAGGTTCATAAAATTTTCCCCAATTGTATTTCCTGAGACCTATGTTTCGTAAAATGTTGATCCATGGCAATTTAGCAACATAATTAATTCTTCATTCTGCCTATTTGCAAATTTTTTGAGAAAACCAAGAAACGCATAAAGGAATTCCAGTTTTCGTCAAGAATTCGTAAAACTTCGTTTCTGAGGATCTTAAAATTTATGCTCAACTGAAATTCTCGAAATCTGTATTCGGATAAATTTAAATCATTATTTACGGCAAAACAATTAACCCTCTAACAGTATTTAGAGAATTCTTTTCCGTTACCGATATGATACCAGTAAATGTAAACAACTGTAATTACCTGACGCAAAATGCATTCATATACACAATGCGCATTTGTCGATTTTTTCATCAGTGTATATGAATGTATTTTGCGTGCAATCGGACAAAGACAATCGTGCACGATTTACGATGTCGTGTCGGTAAATGGAAAAGTACTCTTGCGCCTAAGAAGACTTTGTTTGCATCTTTAATCAGAATTTTTTGGTACCTTTAATTTTAAATAGTAATTTTCGCTTCATTTCATTGGTAGAAATTTTTTTGGCAAAAAATAAAATTTACTTTGAACAAAAAAAGCACATCAGGGATTCTTTTGTAGAAGAAAAGTAGTAAAATTTTAAACTTTTACATAAGCTAAATAGTAATTTATTAATTAATTTACAAACCTTTTTCAATATTTTTTGTAGAAAAATGAGTTAAAAAGAAGAATTTAAGATAGTTTTATACTAATTAGATATTTATAAATCATCCATAATATCACATTAAAAAATGTAAACATAATTAGTAATTTTAATTATTCTCAAGCAAACCTTATAATGAATATTAGCGACTCGTTTTGAAGGATTGGATCAACCTTTCTCAGGCAAAATGTACGTATTACTATAAAGACAGCAGAAGAAAAACTGTTTCTGTTGTTTTAGTGCTAACACACACTTTTTGTTTTCCTGTTTTTCAGATCTTAAACTCATACATGTCACGTACACTAACGAATATGTAGAACTAGAATTGTATAACCGTTTTACTCTTGATATTTTTTAAACATAAAAATAACATGAAAAGGGTTGTTATAAATTATTATCCAAATTTCTTCGAGTCTGCTAAAACACAATTAAAAAAGTTTGATTTAAATTTAATTGCTAGACCCCGTCCAAAATTAAAATCAATTTTAACAACTAGAATTGACCCCACTGATAAATTTGACCGACCAGGTGTTTATATCATTCCATTTCTTAAAGAAGGTGATTATAAGAATTATTATATTGGCATGACTCAAAGAAAATTCAAAGTAAGATGTAAAGAACACATTGCCGACATTAAATTTAATAGAGGTAAAACCGCATTATCTAGGCTAAATCAAATAGAAAACATAGATATTTTGTGTAATGAAAGTAGATTAATTTATAGGTCAGATTTTTATTTGCAACTTTTTATTAGAGAGAGTATTGAAATTTACGTCAGAAGCTCAATGGTCTGCAATGATTCCTTGTCATTTCAAATCTCAAATATTTGGATTGAATTGTTAAATAATTTAAAAATTAAGCAACGTGATACATAATTAAAATATAACGCGCATGATTTTTATTTTTTTTTAAAAATTTTAATTTCATTTGTAATAGTTTATTGTCATTTTCCATCTTTGTGTTTATTTGTATTTTGTTTTTCTGATGATGATTGAGAAAATTCAATCGAAACATGTAAAAATTATTAAGATCTTTTAATGTTTTTATTAGTATTTAATGTCTTTTATAGCAATTAAATATTTTAATGCATATTTTTGAAATGTTTTTAATGGACGTATATGAAAACTTCTATTTATAATTAATGAAACATTCAATTCAGATATAGGGACAAAATTTGACTTTTCTAGTTTTATTTCAATTCCATATATATTTATGCTTTTTTCATGAAGGAAGAATAAATTTATTTCTGAAAAATTTAAAAATATTGCTGATATCATTGATAATCACAATCTTCTTACCAATTATAATTATGTATTAATGAAGCTTTTTTGGTTATTAAGTCTAGCTAAACCTGAAATAAAACATCCCTATTTTATAATTTTGATGTGTATTAATAATGTTCCTTTATGAAGCAAGTTTCATTGAATAATTTACGAAAAATAAATTCATCTTAATAATGAATATTTTATCATATACATCACTGATTATTAATTTGACGTTTTCTTTTAATATTTTAATCATTTTAAAAATTATCTTCTAAAGTTACATTATTTTAGTTTATTACTTATTTTAATATTTTGTTATATTGCAAGTATTCGTTACAGTTTTGATTTCATTATTAATTACATTCAAATTGCTGTTTAAAAAATGTAAACAAAATAATAACCGCAAAAATTCTAAAATCTGCACTTTTGGTCCCAAACTGTGCGGATTTGAGAGAGTCTACTGTATATATATATGAACAAGTAACAAAAATAACACCTCAAGCGTAGATTATGAAACTTTTCTTCAACACATTCAGAATATTGTAACAAAACTTCACCGTTTGACAAGATGAAAGATGATGTCTGAGTAAACCATTTGGAAAACACAAAAAACTTTGACATAACAGAAATCAACTGGTATTTGCTTATAGATATTTGTAATTCATGCACCTTTGATGAGTGGTTTTCAATATCAACTTTCTTTTGCTTTCATCCACTTGCTTTTCATTTGCCTGTTAATAGTCATTTCATAAAATTTCATAATTTCACTAATATTTTGTTTTGTATGTTTTAAAAAAGGTGATTACATAATTTTTTATCATTATACATGTTTAAATATAGTTTATCAACAGGTTTTTATAGGAATTATTTCATTTTCGTTTAAAAAGAAAAAAAATCGAGTAACTTAATATTAGTCTTTTAATTTTTTTTTCTTTTAAATATTTGTGACTAGCTAATAATGATCAAATATGTGGATTTAGCGAGTTTGAGCTTCCTACGTTCCATCGTTTTCGAATAAAATTGGCTGTGACAGACTAGACAGTAGACACACGAGTGATCTTCAGTTTTCATTTTTTTTAAGTAAGAAAGCTTAAAAATTATCTCATGACCTCAAAATGCCTTTTTCGATAAAGTTAGTTAAGAATACTGTTATCAGAATTTTTCTCAATTAAAATACCGAAACAAAGATATACATAAATACATCAACGTCGCGATAAATTTTAGAAATGCGCGTATCATTTGCCTTTTTTTTAGCATAAAGTCACCAGTTTCGACAAGAAAGCATCAAGTGTTAAAGGAATCGATAATTTACTGATAACAGCTGAAGACAGTTCTCGATGGCCTGAAGATAAACTAAAATTAAAAATATTTTGGATGTCGTCTTATCGCAGAGTCTGTTGTAAAGATGATATATTTAACAAATAAATATGGCATATTTATAGAGCAAACATTCACGATGAATTTGTGTAAAACTTAATAAAGAAGCAGAAAAATCTTTCAATCAAAGAAAAATATTAATACAATTAAACTTCTCTTTTAATGAAATCTTTATTTAACGAAGTTTTCTACTTAACGAAACTCCCTTCTTAACCTCAATTTTGAGCGCTATTAGCATGCAAATTAAGCTCCATTATATATAATATATAAATAAAAGTTATTTTGGCTCAGCCCGGTCCGGTGTAAAACTCAAAAGTTTGGGCCGAGCCCGGCCCGTTAAATCACGCATGGCTCATTTTGGCCGCACACAATTTCTACTATTTTGAAAAAAATCCAGATTTTTATCGTATAATTAAGATTGCTTTAAAAAATACTGCATACATATTTATGGGATTATTTTACAGAAAATACACATTAGCAACATTACAAAAATATTTTGATTTACAGACTTTCAACATTCAAATAAAGATTCATTAAAAAATTAATATAGTTTTAAAAAAAGGGGGGAAAAAAGAAAGTTTCAAATTTTAGAAATGCATTTATCATTTGCTCCTTTTTTTAGCATAAAGTCACCGATTTCGACAAGAAAGCATCAAGTGTTAAAGGAATCGATGATTTACTGATAACAGCTGAAGACAGTCTCGATGGCCTGTGAAGATAAATTAAATTAAAAATATTTTGGATATCGTCTTATCGCAGAGTCTTCTGCAGAGATGATATATTTAACAAATAAATGTGGATATTTATGGAGCAAACATTCACGATGAATATGTGTATGTGTAAAACTCAGTAAAAAAGCTAAAAAGCCTCTCAACCAAAGTAAAATATTAATACAGTCAAACTTCCCTTAGCGAAGGTTTTCTACCTAAAGAAAGTTTCTGCTGATTCTCGACTATGAGCATTATTAGCATGCAAATTAATCGTTATATAACAAAAAATATATTTTACACAACGAAGCTTATTCAACGAAATTCGTGCATGTAAAATATTTAAATGGAGAGATTGCTGTTCCGACGGATATATGAATTTAATTCCGTTCATTGAATGTAAACGAAATTATTTATACAGTAATCATTTCCATTTAAAAGAAGAAATTCAAAAAGACTTCGATATACAATATCCCTCTTCAGACCATAGAATTTATTTTTATGTTTTTTTTTTTTTTTTTTTTTTTTTTTTTTTTTTTTTTTTAATCTCAGTTATGGATTTATATCAACAAATTGATAACTGAGAAAAATTGAACAGCGCAAAAAGTAAAAATTTAGTTTTTGTACATAAAATATGATAATATATGGGACTCAAAAAGTACATGTTTTGATGATTCCTTAGAATTATTTTTTTTTAATTTTACTTTTTTGTATTGTGAAAAATTGAAAAACATACAATAAATATATATTTAATACATTTTTATTACTAATGGACTCTAAAAATGGTATCTTACAGCACAGTAAAATTATTTACGGTTTCATTTTGTATTTTCTTTATTGAATTTTCATAAAAACGTATAACAATTATAAAAAGTAACAGACTACTTGGATGTTAAGAAAAAATTAGTGAAAAAAGAAAAGTTTGGTTTGATAAAAAATGATAACTATATCAAAAAGAAAACTCCCCTTTCTCCAGAGATATCATATAATATCAAATGTCAGACACCCCCATCTCCCCTGTTGTACTAATGTTACATGGACAACTTCTTATGTACAAAAGTTTTTAAAAAAAATGCCTAGAATTTCAAAGATCTTAGATCTAATTATTCCATTACTTCCCTCTGTAAAGAGCCAATGTGCGTTTCCTGTAAATGCTTACTTGCCCATGCTGATTGATTTTTTTCTTATCCAAGTTGTTTGATTGTTGAGGTTTTGCTCTACTGTATTACATTTTTTTATTAAATAAAAACTCAAGAACGGAAGAAGCATCCGTTCTTTTCGAACGAAGAAGCAAAAAAAATCTACAAAAGATTGTTTGCACACATCACTGCAATTGCAACTTGCTACCACCTCATCTGTAATTACCTCTTTTTATCCTTTGCAGTACTGATTTATTTATTTATTTATTTATTTTTTTTTATTTTTTTTTTATTTTTTTTTTTAAGATTGGACTTTACTTTTATTTACTCTTTAGTGTCAGAATGTAGAAATTAGTAAGAAAAAAGCGTTAAAAAATCTGTGCATTGTTTTTAATCCTTTCTTTTTATTTAGTACATTCAGTGTTAGAAATTCGGAGAAAAACAAATTGTACCCTGTTCTTTCTTTAAAAAAAATTTTTTTGGGGAAAAATTGTTGTGCAGCGAAGTCGAAATTTCAAGATTCTTATTTTATTTGTTATTTCTTTGGGTTTTTTTTCTCTTTGCATTAATTAGGAACTTAAAAAGATAGAATTGTCAGTAAGAAAAATATGTTTTAAAAAGTTCTGTTTATTATTTTTAATGTATCTTTCTGATTTAAGAGATTCCGAGAAAAAAGCCTAGTAATGTTTACTTAAAAAAAAAAAAAAAAAGAAAAGAAAAGAAAGAAAGATTTGTAAAATAATATTTTGCCATGAAGTTGAAATTCAAACAATAATGTACTAAATAAATCTTAATTTGTTATTATTTTATTTTTTACTAACTGATCCGACAGGCACTGAACAAAGTCCATAATAAATTACTCTCAAATTAACTTCGAATATGCGTGATTTTATACCTTTAAATCCATTTTATCTGAATTTTATTTTCTGAGTAATTTGATTTTTGGAGTCTTATGTGCACCGAATGCAAGCGAAATGGTGATGAAACGTTCATATTTTTCACACATTTTATTCTATACAAAATGCAGGCAGCCAAAATATTTCAAAATTTTTGCAAGTTATGTAAATCTGATCTATTTAGATGCTCTTAAAAAATTTGATAAAATACAGGCGTTTAATTACTTTTAGCGTAGAAAAAATATCGCCTCCGAGAGGCAGAAAATGACCTATGTTCGCCGGTGTATTTGAAAGAGTTAAAATTCATATTTTATAAAACTGATTACACCATTGATTAAAATAATGTTTAAGCTTTAAGAACATATTTTTGGTTTGACACAGTACCACTAAAATTGCGCCTGAAAAAGCTTGCAACAAGAGAGAAAAACATTGAAAAAAATATCTTTTGAGCTGTTAACTGTGATATATTTTTTAATCAATTGCACTATTTGAGACGTAAGAGTACGGTTTTTCAGAATATGTCTTCCATTTTTTAACTTCACTAAGCGGTTTGGCCGGAGAAAGTTAATAAATGAGGACTAAATACCCCTGAAATTTCTTCTTTTCGTTCTTCTTTTCAACCGATTCGCAAATAAGGATTTCTGCGTGTGCTCCAGAGCTTTTATTTTATTTATTATTTTTTTAAATTTTTGTCGCAAGAACCAATATTGTTTTTAATGAGAGTGAGTTGCGATTTTTAGGGTTCCATGCTTAAAAGAACCATTATAAAACTACTCTTGTATCTGTCTGTCGCAGCCATTTTACTTGTAATTTATGGAACATGGAAAGGTCAAATTAGGGAGAAACAGCAAATATTATTTATCCACATGTTTAGAGATTATTAAACATCCACAAACATATTTAAGAAAAATTTAGAGGGGATAATTACGTTACTTAAAAATCAGGAAAGTTATAGCAAATACCCCAAGTCTCATAGTTTTGAGAAAATCTCATTTTTTAATAAATTTAGATTAATTTCAAATTAATTTTAAGGCATCAATAATTTAGGCTTTCCTTTTTCATTCATAGGACGGTTGGACGTTTTGGGGTTTTGTTTTTTAAGCTAAAAGCAGAATTTACTTAACTCTTTTGTAACAATGGATTTTTTTCCCTTTTTTTCTTAGAAGGTTATTAAAAGCTAGAAAAAAGATTTTGCAGTTTTATTTTCATCGCAACATGAAATGAAAATAAAACTTCTCTTTTTGTGTGTGTGTGTGTGTGTGTGTGTGTGTGTTGTTTTCAGTTTTTTGCAAGAAAAATGGACAAATCGTTCTAAAATTAATAGGGTTTTTTAATATTCAGTTACTATAAAACAAACTTTAAAGGAATGTCAGTGTTTTCTTTACTATTATGTTAAATGATGCCCACCTCCAGTCTCAATACAAAATTACTGAAAAAGTTTGAGGAAAAACCTTTAAACACATAAATGCTAAATTTATTATATTTGTTTGTGCTTTGTATTACGCCTTTTTTTTTTTGTATGTGTGTGCGTGTATGTGTATGTGTCACGTATTGTATCACATGACGAAATTGTTCTTTTTATGAATAATACTCGGTTCAAATGTTCAATTTCTCTTCCTCCCAAGATGAAAATCCTACATGATTGTTGAAACCAAAAATTCAATATTCTGTGTTGACAAAACACTGGAGCATTTTTCTCCTTTTGGAAAAGCGCCAGTAAATCTATCCCGACTTTGAAATAGTTGATTATTTGAGGCGTGAAGATTCTTAAATAGGTGTGAACAATTCGACACGCGTTGCAGAGAAAGAGAACTGTCTCCTTTCGGACTAAATTAAGAAGCTGGAGGAAGGAAGATGTCAGCAACGGGCTCATAATATATATATATAAAGAGATTTTTTTTCCACCTACTATTTCTCAGCAAAATATCCTCGCCTCTTCTATAAATAAATATTTTTCTCCTTACATTTTAGCTTGAGAGTCTTGTTTTTAACAGAGAAATCGGCTAACATCTTACTAATGCTAACTTTAAACTCAATTTTATATCTTTACATTACTTTATTTCATTTTAATTTTTCTTAAAACAGAAATGACATTAAGTATACAAATTTTCGTTTATATTTGCCCGCACCCGCAAAAAAAGTGGTTTAACCCCCCCCCCCTTACACACACAAATATATATATATATATATATATATATATATATATTCATATATATATATATATGTGTGTGTGTGTTCTTGCATTAATAGCTCTGGTTTAGTTATAAATTGCTACAGACGTATCAAGTGTAATGATCTGGAAAACCGCTAGATTACACTATATGCCACTTCGGCACCACAGAAGGGGCGGAGATCTGTTCTTAAATTCCAAAAGGCAAATTTATGACTTAATTTTTAATTTGTTTTTATTCGTAAATGCTTGAAATCGACTGTTGTTGTTCAGAAACTATCCAATCAAACTATCTTTTCCATCTTTTTTTTTTTTTTTTTCAAATACTATAGAGGATTTATGCAATAATTTTTCACATTACAAATTAATAAAATTCATGAAACTGTTCAAGTTTGTGTATGAAAATAATAACAGTAATAATAATAAAAAAAAACTAGCAATGATGAGAAAAAAGTTTAACAATTAAAAAATTTTTAAATGTAATAATCCGTAAATTTGTCTGAGAATTTCTGAATTAGAAATTAACAAAAAACGTTATATTTTTTTTTATACTGAGTTTCGTTATAGTGAAATTCGGTAAAAGGAAATATCCGTTCTAACGAAAGTTTTACTTGGTTGAATTTGTCCCTATGATTTTAAAAAATGTTGAAATAGAAAGAGAAACAATTATTGCACATTTAAAGGTAAAATATTAAATTAAGGCTCTTCGCAACTGCTCTGTTCAACAAGCGAAAACGTTTTGACGCATTTATAAATTAATTTTTTTAACGGGAAGGTATAAAATTGAAAGGTCTGATTCTGGAATACGATTTCGAACCGAACTATGTTTTCCATTTTTTGATCAATAAATTACCTATTGAGTTAGTAAACAATTTTGATCACGCGAAAATTCAGTTCAATATGCCAGCTTTGACTCTGTTTTCTTCAAAATCTCTTGCGGTAAGGAAAAAGCATTTTGATTGGATGGTTTCTGAACAACACCACCTGCTAGTTTCAGGCATTTTTGAATAAAAGTAACTTAAAACATATGTCATAGAATTCTTCTTTTGGATTTGAGAATACCCTTAACATTTTAGAATTAATAATAATTTTATATTTGAAAGCAACGTAAATGAAATTAATTTAGATTGGGGATTTGAAACTTTGTTAAAACATTGAGAATCGATTAAAAATACATTCAAAAATAACATTGGTAAAACTTAGTTTTAAAAAATTATCTTCCATTAATCCTACTAAAAAAAAAAATCTTTATGATTTAAAAAGGAAAATGTGAATATTTTGAATTATTTTCTGTTAATA
This sequence comes from Maratus speculifer, assembly GCA_964019185.1. Lineage (NCBI taxonomy): Eukaryota > Metazoa > Arthropoda > Arachnida > Araneae > Salticidae > Maratus > Maratus speculifer. The sequence continues at coordinate 212,066,222 of OZ025296.1, forward strand.
TTTTAAAATTAGTTGAATTTTGCCAGAGGACTAGGCTTTGATTACAAGTTTAAAACGAGAAGAGAGGGAATGGAGAGAAAATTTCCTATGCTATTAAATATTTGTAAATAAAACTTTTACTTTGTAGGACAACTGTTTATACATTATAAAACTAAGTGTTGCTTCGACAAACATTTCATTCCCTTTCTTAAAAATAAGATGCAGTCCTGTTGCAACTCATCTTCTATTCCCCATCCATCCTGTTTTTTATAGAAGTTTGAAACAACTGCCAGACACTCCCCATTAGCATTAACCTACTACTATTTTTTTCTAACATCTGTTCTGCTTTTTTATTCTGTTATTATTATTTTCTTTTCCCTTCTGATTGTCTTCGTCTATCTTCTGTTGTGTGTCTTCTTCTAAATGTTTTTTCGCCCCTCCTAATGCCAGATGTGGGTTTGTAGAAAGAAAAACAAAATATTTACTCCCTTAGTTTTTTTCCCACTAACATTTTTAGATAATTTATATAAAGTGGGAAGACTAATAATTGTCTTTATTTTATTTTATTTTTTAAAGTGTTGTCATGTATAACGCTATCATTTTAGGGGGGAGGGGGAGTCTGGCACATGATATCATAAGATATCTCTGGAAGGAGGGGGTTTGTCTTTTGGTATCGATATCATTTTTGATCAAATCAAAATTTTCCTTTTTTTTATTTGTAACATGCTTTTTGGTTCAAAGTAATTGTTATCGATTATCAATTCTATGAAAACAAGGTGGAACCCGTCGAATTTTGACGAAGGTAAATGTTTAAGAAGGAACTGTTTCATTGATTTATAATAAACATACAAAATTAGTTACAGTAAAAAATGCATCTTACAATGGTCAGTCTAACTTTCAAACAAATATTATTTTAAGCCAAAATTAAGGGAAAAATACTATTTCTATGAAACTCAGTTGGCCAAATTATTAAAATTAAACTTTAGTCGCATATGTAAAAATATAATAATAAAGCAAAATATCATAAAGATCAGTTATTAAGATGAAATTATCAATTGAGGCTTGCGTATGGAAAAAAAAAAAAAAAAAAAAAAATGACGGGATCTTAGAATTTCACGTGAAATCTAAACCGGCATAATTTTCATCTTCTCAAATTTATTTGCGCACATTTCAAATTTTATCAGTTTTCAGAGAAAATGGCGTATTTCTGTTGCCGGAATTACAAAATTTGCACTAAAAACTATAAAAAATTAATATGTCAAGAATAAATTGAGATACAGCTTTCAAACAAATTGCATTTAAAAATAAATATTTTTATCTATACGGTGGTACAAAAATTGAAAATGTACGATGTTTAGAAGTATAAAATTTGCACTATCGAAAATTGAAAAAAGCGAAATTTCATCCGAAAGTGTTGCCATTCGCAAAATGACGTATGCGTTACGCACAGACACGTTTGGCCTTTATAATATAGATGGATACAAAGTTATTATTATAATCACTAAATTATTATAAAAGTATTTAATTCTAAAATATGGAATATCGACAATGTTTGAAATTCCAATGCTTCTTCATTCAAATGAATAATCACTGTTCGGATGTATAATCATTGAACCATATGTGAAGTATATATGAAGTGAAGCTTGTGTTACTAATAAATGAAAAATCTCTGTCTGCCCCCGAACCCTTCCTCCGTTCGGGGCAAGGGGCCCACCAGTGGCCGAGAGGTTCTGACCTCTCAACTGATAGACGGCAAGTGCTGGGTTCGAACCCAATCGCGGCCGTCAGCCTAACTGTTCGGAGTTTTCGTGGTTTTCTTCGAACCTTGCGTAAATACGGGTTAGGTTCCCTTAGAAAGACCCCCACGAAGGGCACTCCTCCCAGGGCCTATATCCCTAGAGTAGATAATCGGCCGACATAAAATAAACCAAACCAAACCGTTCGGGGCAAGTGTAACAGGGCTTTATCACTGTTGAAAGCATTATGTAACAAAAAGCTATTATAAAATACTTTTAAATAGTAACTATTTCTATTAAATGTGATTTGATCTAAAGTGATACTTTATTGACTTTCTCTTCATTTGAATTAGTAAAATATGAGAAAAATAGTTTTGTTTATAACTCTAAACAAAAGAAATAAATTCTTAAAAAAAAAAAAAAAATTACATTTTGATAACGATATCTTTACCGGAGGGGGAGGGGGGGGGGGTCGTTCAAAAGATGATAATGTATGATATCGGAAAAGGGGAAGAGTGTTTAAAATTTCCAAAAAACTGAAAACGTTATGTAAGCACAGCCCTAAAGAGAATGCCACTTTTTTAAAAATAGAAAAAATATATATTACGTTTTTCAAAAATAATCCTATGCTTCAAACCGCATGCATATTCTAATTAGAACCGGGTCAGTTTGAAATTGACATATGTACCTTATAACACACGCTTCCATTTTATATAAATACGTAATATCTGTAGTTGTCCTTTGGTCCGTCTGTCTGCCTGCATACAGCAAAGCAAAAACTTTCCAACCGAATGATTTGAAATTTAATCTAAATAATCGCTACGCAATAAAAGTTTTCTTCATTCTATTAAATCCTATCATACGCAATTAATTCCATGATACCCCATGATAGGTAATTATTCTAGGCTCTGATGATAGTTATTTTATTAAATCTTATGATGCCTAATTCATTCAATGTTATTCCACGATAGGTATGAGCTATGACCCTAGGTTACTACAATGATTACTCCCATTTAAAGCAGAGTCCTATTATTTTCGTATTACTGATTTTAATATAGACAATCATAGTAAATTTTGCATTCATGCATTTTTGCATAAGTGTGCAACAGCTATAACATCAAGATCCGAATATACACTATATTGCCATTGATTATTGGACACTTGCGATTTTAGACATTTTACTAAATATCTAGAAAAATACATGAGGAATCATCTCGAAACTCTTAGTGTATAAATATAATAGTATACGTCATACATCTCTGTGAATATTTTTTACCGAAACTCCATAGGGGATCGTCAACAAGTTAAAAAAAGAATGAATATCTTTTGAATAACCCTGTCAAAACTAATGTAGTAAAAGCGCTCAAACTCTAGATTATGATTGGATGCCTTATTGTAATACGCCTTGTTCATTTTTATGCAAATAGAATGCATACTCGCAGAGTAATTAAGGTTTTTATAAAAATGGTCCCAAATTTTTCCAAGTTTTTTCCTTATAATTTTCAGAGTTCTTAATATAAAATAGTATTTTTTTCAGAAAATATGACAAACAACATTGCACACAATACCCTGCAATCAGAATTAAAAAATAATGAAAATTTTGTACAAAATGAGTAGGTTTACTAAATGATTTTTTACTGCGCATGCGTCAATGATATCAAAATTTCATTTGCATATTATGTTAGTTAAATGTATAGAGCAACTTTTGTGAAAGTCACAAAATCATAACTTGAAAATTCTGAAAATAATCGCCAATTGAATTCGTTGAAAATCCGTTATTCTCAAAATGAAGCAAAAACAAGAGGGGTTGTATCCATATATTCATTGATTAGTATCAATATAGAATACACAATACGGGATGTACTACTACATTTGGATAAAATACCTCATTTTTTTGCTTTATTTTGGAAACAACGGATTTTGTCCTTTTTCTATAGACGACAGAATTTTCAAGCTATGATTTTGAGACTTTTACAAAAGTTGCTCTATACATTTAGCTAACTTAATATGCAAATGAAATTTTGATATCTTTGACGCATGCGCAGTAAAAAATTATTTAGTAAACCTACTCATTTTTCATACAATTTTTATTATTTTTTAATTCTGATTACAGGGTACTGTCTGCAATGTTGTTTGTCCTATTTTCTGAAAAAAATATTATTTTATATTAAGAACTCTGAAAATTATAAGGAAAAAACTTGGAAAAATTTGGGACCATTTTTATAAAAACCTTAATTACTCTGCGAGTATGCATGCTATTTGCATAAAAATGAACACAGTGTATTACAATAAGGCATTCAATCATAATCTAGAGTTTGAGCACTTTTGCTACATTAGTTTTGACAGGGTTATTCAAAAGATATTCATTCTTTTTTAATTTGTTGACGGTCCCCTATGGAGTTTCGGTAAAAAATCTTCACGGCGATGTATGGCGTATACAATTATATTTATACACTAAGAGTTTCGAGATGATTCCTCATGTATTTTTCTAGATATTTAGTAAAATGTCTAAAATCGCAAGTGTCCAATAATCAATGGCAATATAGTGTATTTGTACAAATATATTTGTAAAGCTAATTATAGTACGAACGCACCTCATTTGCACATTTGGCGTACAATTTCAGACAGACAACACTTTAATTTCAATTTCCTAAAAACTGTATTTTGCAACATGTGCGTACAAATAAATAAATAATAGCAATAACAATAACAAAAAATCGTTAGCGGGCAGGTAATTCCTTTTTGAGCAATATATATAAAATCAACATACCTACAACTTCTAGATATTGTTTTGTCAATGACACGACGAAACTTTTATTTGTTACGATTAGATTGTGCTTAAGTTGATATTTCGAATATTTGAATAGTGGGTTTCTTTGCAAAATGTTTCAAGACTACATAAAATTGTTAAATTGAACTACATTAAAAAAATTAAAATAAGACTCATGGATGTATTTTATTGCGAATGTTTGCAATCTATCATCATAAAGATTAAAGAAAATAAAATTTTCCAATATAAAGTTTTACTTCATAAATGTATGGCAGAGTAGTGCTGATTAATTAGAAAATGATCACTTGAATAATAAAGCAAGTAGTCAGTGAAAAAAATATATCGGCGTTCGTTGAACAAAATCCCTTAACCAACGATCTCAAAAAAAAAAAAAAAAAAAAAGAAAAAAAAAGAAAAGAAAGAAAAAGAATATTGCCCAGTTAAACTGATGTCATTGAGCTCACAGGCTACGCATACTAATTGTACATTACTGCCGTATACTTTCAAGGGTTAATTCTGTTCGAAAAAGAAATTAAGGAAGGGGCGAATCAGCTACCTCCATTTCCCCGTTTTATACTTAATCATTGAATCCCTTAAACTAATCAGGGATATGATTTATCATATAAAAAATCTGCATCAATAATATTAATCACGGAAGCACCTCATCAGAATGGTCCTATATCTAAATTTTGAACAGAAACTAAAAATTCTGCATGAAAAACCAATTTATATCAATTAAGGGGAGAGGCACGAGCCCCCCCCCGTTCCCCCCTCTTTATACTTATCCAATGAACAACTTATACTAATCACGGAAGTGCCTCATCAGAATGATCCTACATCTAAATTTTCTATGAAAACTGATAATTCTGCATGAAAAACCTATTTATATAAATTAAGGGGAGGAGCACTAGCCTCCGTTTTCCCTGTTATTCATATCAAATGAACTCCAAAAACTAATCAAGAAAGCGCCTTACAAGAATATACATACACCCAAAATTTCAAGTGAATTGGATATTTTTATCATGAGTTATCCCGTTACGCACATACAGAACGGACGGACACATAAGCACCCAGGCTTTAATAGCCCGTGAGCTAATAAAAAAGAAAGAAAGAAAATGGAGTACACATACATAAAATATGCTGAACTAAGATTTTTTTTTCTGTTTTCACAGCCAATCATGTATATAAGACAGTTTTTATATGTATTAACAGAATAAGCGATACAGAAATACAACATTAAAAATTCAAAAGTAAGCGTCTACCGGCTTTTTCCTAAAATAAAGAATTGAAATTGAAACCGCCTACTTTTTTGTCTATTGGACATTGCTCCCCTGAATACCCACTGCACACACACACACACCGTTTGAAATATTTTTTTAAAGAGGTCCGGAAAACAAAAATCTTCAAATTTACCAAAAATTGTTGCATTAAAAATTTCTCTGTTTTTTATGCATAAAATGACGTTTAAATCATGTTTAAATCCCGTTTAGGTTTGTTTTTAAAATTTAGCTTTTAAGTAATGATTGTCATGGGAAGCGTCTTATGAAAAGCGTTTTCTTCATGATGGGTTTTTTCCGAATATTTCAGCTTTAAATTGTTGTAACTCAAGAACGTTAAATTTGATTCAGGAAATTTGAAAAAATATTTAATTTTGAAAATATAATTTTTATTTTTTAAAATAAGTTACACGATTTTTTTTTTTCAAATTTTTACTTTAAATATTTTTATTTTTTTAATTAATATTTTTTTAAATGCTGAATCAAAATTTAAATTTAGATATTTCTGTTTATTTAAATGTTAAAAAAAAATTAAATTCTACAAATGATATTTCGAGTTATAACGATTTTAAGTTACTGCACTATTTTAATAAATTTTAAACGTCATTATTATTTTTTTAATATTAGAAATTTTATCATATGATTTTGTTTACAAATGATGTGGTGGTTAATCCTCAAATAAAATTCAAAATTTTAACTTAATAAATAAAATCTATTTTGAAATGTGTCCCGCACACCCTTAAATGTATTGACGCAATGTATTAAACATAATGATTTGACGTAATGATTTTAAATGCGTTGTCGTAAAAAAAAAAAAAAAAAAAAAAAAAAAAAATATATATATATATATATATATATATATATATATATTTTCTTTCCTTACAGCGATAACGCACGCACTTACCCCTATATGTAAAATCGTTAAAGGATTTTTTTATGTTTGATAATTTTAAATCTCAAAAAGATTTATTTTTCCAAAATTTTTACTACCAGAGAATAAGAAACTTTAACTAATTAAATCTGAAAAACCAGAGAAGGGTGATTGCCCTATTCCCCCCCCCTCCCCTCCCTATAGAAGAAGAGAGTTGCAGACAACTTTATCTTATCTTCCCAAAAAAATGGGACAAAACAATATAGCGAGGGTGGAAGGAGAAAATAATTAACTACGTCTCTTTTCTTAGAATGACAGAGAATTAGCTTTCGGTATTTATGAACCGGATTTTTCCATTTCGCATACATCGGTTTCGAGACAAACATCCTCTCGAAAAGAAAATAATTCAGGTGATTAACTTTTCCTGTCTTCAATTACAAGTTTTTTCAGGCGCCAAAAAGGCGATGAAACGGAAGTTATGGCACCCTCACTTGAGTGCTGTGCAGGTCATTTATCTCCCCTGACAACCGGTATTCGGCCCCTGCTCCTGCCAGATATCTTCATTTGAGATACTCTTCCTTGTAGCTAATATCTCCACCCCGCGCCACGTTCGAAATGCGGAGGCCCACGGGAGAAAGAGGTTATATTTTGTCTCCTATTTAAATAAATATACTACAACCAATTTTTTCTTATATACAAAATATTTTATGCGATTTTTAAAAAGTATTTGTTTACTTTTTTCTCTCTCCCTTTTTTTATACTGTTTATTTTGTTTTAACGAGATCGATCCATCCATGAATTTATTTTTCACTTATCATATTTTCGTAAATTGTTATCATATTTTGGGCTTCTAAAAGTTGAAATTAATGTATAATATAGATGAAAATAAAATGAGAGACTTGCCATGTTTTATGTACAACCAACCTGAAAGGGGAAAAAAAAGAAAGAGAGCGAGAGAAAAAAAAGAGGAATTGTACTAGAAAGAAAACGGAAATATGTAATGCAAATTGTCAGAAAAGAAAATATAATTGGCCATTCGAATGGAAATTATGTTTGCTTTCAATGGATGTGCTTCTTTTTTTCTGAGCTTAAGGGATCGTCTTCATTCTTAAATTGTACCAAATTCTGAAACTATCAATGTTTCCGAAAAAAAATATTTTGTCGAAAATGTATGCTTTTAAAATTGATTTTAGAAAAAACATATGTGAATTGCAATCTATGATTTTTTTTTCTTTTTTTTAACAGGTCAAAAATAGATTTCTTGGAGCTTCAAATGTGCAAATCCAAAATACAGTTCCCTCCATCAAGTAGTTTTTGAGTTATGCTAAAAAACTATTCGCATTGGAATCTATTTTTGCAACAATTATAAATGAATTAGACTAGGGATGCACAACCTATGGCCCGCGGGCCAAAAGTGGCCCGCGAACATCCTCAATTTACAACTAGAAAATAATGCAATTTTGTGTGAAAGTCGCATAAAAAATCATAAATTTCGTCAATTTACCGCGGGAAAGATATAAAATTTCGTCAATCACTTAAGAATCGCAAATTTCTTTGATCGGGTACGGAAAAATCGCGAATTTCATTGATCAAGTGCGGAAAAATCGCACATTTTGTTCATCAGGTGTGAAAAAATCGCGAATTTTGCCAATGAGGGTAAAAAAAAAAAAAAACAAATTTAGCCGATCGGTCACAGAAAAATCGCAAGTTTTTGTCGATCAGACACGTAAAAAATCGCGAATTTTGTCGATCGGAGTGAAATTTCGTACATTTCGTTGATCGGGCAAGAAAAAAAGTCAGATTTGTTGATGATGCACGAAAAAATTGCAATTTAAACTCATTGGCTGCGGAAAAATTGAATGTTTTCTCGGTTTATCGCGTGAAAGAAAACGCGAATATCCTAGATTAAGCAAGAAAAATTCGCGAATTTTGTTGATCAAGAACGAAAAAATCGCAAAGTTCGTTGATAACGCACCAGAAAATCGCGAAAAAATTGAAAATTTAGTTAATCAGCTGCGAAACAATCGTGAGTTTTGTAAGTTTATCGCGAAAGTGAAATTTCATCGGTCAGACACGGAAAAATCGCGAGTTTTATTGACCGGGTTCCAAAAAGTTGCGAATTCCGTTGGTCGGACACAGGAATAACGCGAATTTTGTGGATATAAAGCATAAAAATTGTGAATTTCGTAGTTCGGCTTCCTAAAGATAGATTATTCCGTCGATCGGCTTCGTAAAGATCGATAATTTCGTCGGTCAGCTGCAGAAAAATATCGAATTTTATCGATGATCTGAAGAAAAATAGCGAATTTTATCGATGATCTGAAAAAAAATAGCGAACTTTATCGATGATCTGAAGAAAAATAGCGAATTTTGCCGACCAGCTTTGTAAAAATCGGAAAATTTGGTCGATCGGCTTAGTAAAAATCGCGAATTTCGTCGATTGGACTCGTAAAAATCGATAATTTTGTCAATAAACCGCAAAAAAATCGCGAATTTGCTTTGATCATGCGAAGAAAAATCGTGAATCTCGCTGACTAGCTTTGTAAAAATCGCAAATTTCGACGATCAGTTTCGTAAAAATCGCGTTTATTTCTTCGATCAACTTAGTAAAAACTGCGAATTTCGTCGTTCGGCTTCATAAAAATCGATAATTTCGTCGATCAGTCGCAGAAAAATCACGAATTTTATCGATCATGCGAAGAAAAATCCCGAATTTTGCCGATCAGCTTTGTGAAAATCGAAAATTTCAGCGATTGGCTTCGTGAAAATCGCGAATTTCGATTATAAGCTTCTTAAAAATCGCGAATTTCGTCGATCGGCTTTGTAAAAATCGCAAATTTGTGAATTTTGTCGATCGGTTTCATAAAAATCGCGAATTTTCTCGATCGGTTTCGCAAGGCTCACAAATTTTGTTGATCAGGCACAGAAAGATTGTATTTTCTCGATCAGTTTCGTAAAAATTGTGAATTTTGTCGATCACTTTCGTAAAAACCCCAAATTTGGTTGATCAGGCTCGGAAAGCTGCAAATTTTGTTGACTGGGCGTTGAAAAATCGGGAATTTCAGTGATGAGACACGGAAAAATCTTGTTGATCGGCTCCTTCCCTCTCCTTCATTGATAATGTTCACATTTTTCATGGCACTAGCCACTTATCTTTGTTTTTTAGCACTTTTAATAAAACAAATTTACTGTCTTGAATAAAGTCAAAGAATACTATTACATCTTAAGAATAATCCTTGCTATATCTGTTATATATAGAAATGTAAAAACAGCTGATATATCCCTGCCAACAGAATTGGATGTTTCATTGGTTAAGCAAACCTAAGGGGGTATTTCCTCCACTTCCCTCTGAAAACATTTTTTATCCGGTTATAGGCCACATATCACCTTCAAAATGGAATTCTCCATGTTATTGATGTGGCCCTCGACCATCCAGACTTATTTGAAAGTGGCCCTTTTCATGAAAAGCTTGTGCACCCCTAAATTAGACATTATGAATTCCTACTTTAAACCTTTATGATTCCCAACCTACTAAATTGAATAAGTTCCTGTTTGGTAGCCTGGGTAGAATTTACTGACAAAGTCAAGTATGTTGCCAAAATTAGGTACTAAAAATTTCAGATTTTGGCACAATTATGAAGACAAAATGTTATCTAAAATTTTTTTCGCCCTTTCTTTGGTAATTTTACACATCTATAAAATTAAATAGGTTTGTCACCAAATAAACCCAAAATGGATATAATAATTACTCTCTATAAATAAGAAATAAAACACTAACAGCGAGAAATAGCGAGCGAATAAAAATTTACTCTGAGCATCTCAGGTTATTTTACATCATTTCGTGTGTTACGACTTTTTAAATTTTACTGTATCTTTACGGCAAGCATAAACTTGATAGAATAAACGCACCGAACGTAAGCATCATTAAGATTCTTACAATAATTTTCATACGGATTATTGCATTTTGTATGCATGATATCAATATACTATTCTACCATACGTACAATGTAGTTTTTTACACGCATACGTCAAGAATGTATTGATCATGCAAAACATAATTTCATGTATATAGTTCCTTTTTTTTTTACCGGGTGATTCGAAATAGATTATATCTCAAACCGCTGGTGATTGAAATATACTTTCCAGTTACAGCAAGTATACAAATCATTTTCAAATAAAGCTTTTTTTTTTTTTTTTTTTTTTTTTTTTTTTTTTTTTTTACAAGTTAATCAGAATTTAGTAATTAACTTTTTTTTTTTCCTTGATGAATTAAAAGTTTTCCTTGAGATAGCCCCTTTTCAGTGAACTTGGCGTATTTTGAAAATAACTGCATGCATATTAAAATACGAATGATTTATTTCTTCATATATCCTGTGAGTTATATTTTTAAAAAACGTTGCGTTTAAGGACATCTTGAAAAATCGTGTTCTTTTACAATTAAAACCTATTTGTGATACTTCGAATTTTAAGGAATTCAGAGCTTTTCGCCCCTTAGCGTCTGTTTATTTTTATTGCCAGAAAGCTCAGAAATTTCATAAAATTCAAAGTATGGTAACCTGTAAATTTTAGTAGAAAAACAACACGATTTTTTAAAAGTATTCTTCTTCAATCTTTCTTTATCTGAACAATCTTTTTAATTTAGTAAAATATAAAACAATAATACGAAATTTATTTATTTTTCTCATATGACCTTATTTTTCTGTAAGTTAAAAAGGTTGTTCTGTTTAAGAAAGTTTGAAGTCACTGGTACACAAAATACAAGAACTTTATCATGACCTTGCACAGTTAAAAATAAAAACATAAAATCTATTACGTTTCGAAATGCTTACTTTTCGGATGCTTATGCAATCATCCTCAGGATAAAATTTGTCCACCAATAGGCATTTCGCCATCACATTTTATCCTGAGGACGACTGCAGAAACAACTCAAAAAGGAGTGGATTTTATTTATTTATTTATTTATTTATTTATTTATTATTTTTTTATAGTTCAAATTTATGTTAAAGTTCTTGTTTTTGTGCACCTCTTAAAAAAGTTATGTGTTTTTAATGAATACATTCTTATTTATAAATGCTTACCTTAAACATTTAAAGTTTGAACAGCAGCACTCACTATACTCTTTCGTGTCCACCTTTTCAATGCATTACACCTAGGAATTATTAATTAATTAAGTGCATAATCTCATACTCTCGTATAATTATTATGCAAACAAAAATATAGATAATGTTTTATTAGGTAAATTTATGATTATAATTTTGATAATTTGTTTAATTAATGTTAGAAATACGCAGTATATTATATTACAATTAATATTATAATTTGTAAAATTTGTGTTATAATTATATTATGTATAAAGTTTGTGATAATTAATTTAATAATTTGCTCTTTAATATTTTAGAAAATTTAAAATGTTATATCCTACGGAAAAAGTAGTTTTAATCATTTTTTTTTTATTTTAGATATGTGTATAATACATACCACAACTGTAATGTAGATTTTAAAATTTACAAAATTTAACAAAATCACATGAGAGTTAAATTTTCTCCTGGGAATGACAGGTTGTATATTACTGTTTAACTGTATAAATGTAATTAGCTCTTTATGCTCCAAATTATTCATGAAGTGCGAATCGTTTAAACTGTATACGTTAAGGGGATAGTGGACCTTTATTTAAGCAAAATCTTCTATAGCAAAATCGTAACACACACACACACACAAAAAAAAAAGGATAATAATCTATTTTTGTGGTATAATATGTTATACTTCTATATTCATCAGTGGTTCAACACTAAAACCGCCATTAGGGGTCAAAATGACCTTTGTCTGAATGATAACAGTCTATTCGAACCGGAACTTTCTTCATAAGATATGTTAAATATGCGTAGCCCAAAAATAGACTAATTGAATAAGTTAAATAGTTTAAAATTAAAATTCTGGTGCGAGACACTTTGTATGAAACTTTAGTAAAATACTCGGCTGTTTTAGTGTTAATGGAGATTTGAATGACTATTGTTTTGAATTGCACATTTTAAAACGATTAATAACATCTAATATGAATCTACTTTAATTAAGGATCGACCGAGAGGTAGAGGTCTGCACGGGCCGGAATTTCCAGGCCCGGGCCCGGCCAGTTTAAATTTTTATATTTTAGGCCCGGCCCGGCCCGGCCCGTTACAATTTCTAAGATTTCTAAAAAATTCAGATTTTTATCATATAATTAAGATTCCTTAAAAGAATACTGCATACATAGCTATGGAATGATTTTACAGTATATTTTACAGCAAATACACATTAACAGCATTAATGATTACTTAGATATTTAGGCCTTCAACATTCGAATAAAGATTCATTAAAAAATTAATAAGGCTTGGAATAAAAGAAAAAAGAAAGAAAGTTAAAAACATCGTAACTTTTGAAGCTGTTTAGTAAAAGAAGATTTATAAAAATATTTCTATATCATTTTATTAAAGATTTCAAATCCAAATTCATTCATTAATTCAAAGAAGTTCCTTTCTGATGCATTTCTAAATTCATTTTGTTCTCAGAAACGCATGAGGTTAGCAAATGCCTTTATTCAGAAACTATATAATCGAATGGTGTTATCCATTTTTTGATGCAAGTAATTTAAGAATACTGTAGCAAGCAAATAAAATATTACCATAGTTAGCGTTTTGAATAGAATTTCCGGAAGCGATAGCATGGGAAGGGAGAAAAACCTGCAACCATTTGAGAAACTATTATATCTCAACAAGGTTACACAAGTATTTTATTTACCAGAAATTAAAAACTCTTTTCGATTCCAAATCCCTTCAATAGTCAGGCTTATCACTTTTATACTTTTACAATTTAAAATTAATCAGAAAATATGTCAAACTTTCGCATTATTGAGAAATTAATTTAAAAACCATCAAAAAGTATATATCCAAAGATTAAGCTAACATAAGTTCTTTATCGCTGTTAATATTTTTACAAATCATGTTGTCCGCCCTACAGATATTGAGAACAATTAAGTCTAGTTTCGGTCCGGCTAGTCTACATGTATAAAAATAATGCAAGCTTGATCTCGGACCGACACGAGTCAGCTAAAAAAATATTAAAACGGATTGCACACAATGTAACTGTAAGATGTCGATCTCTACACTGTACATTTTTATACTAATGCTGTCAAACTGGTATGGCTCGTGACGCACATTTATAATTATTCTCGTCGAAAATTTTTTTATCGGCCCGGCCCGTAGGGCCCGTTCAATTTTTTTGCCGACCCGGCTCGCGGGTCGAGCCGGGTATGGGCCACGGGCCAAGCCCGGGCCCGTGCAGACTTCTACCGAGACGGAATTTCGGTAATTTTCTTATTTTCGATCGCAAACGAAAATGTTCAAAAATATTTTTTTAAGCAATTAATGCATTCTTAAATATATACTGCAAATTCAAATAAATGCATTTTAGAACACTTTTTGGCTCCAAATTTACAACACATTAATGTGTTGTGAATTAGAAAACTTCATATAAGGTACCCTGGGGTAATAACGCCAGGCGGGGTAATAACGCCAAGTGCTTATATTTTGCATAATTATGAAATAATCAGGTAAATGACACCTATGTGCTCTGCGCAGAAGGGTTATATAAATCGCAAAAAACAGCTTCAAGTTAATTTGTTTCATTTTTAGGTCTTATTGTTTTTACAAGCAACTAAAATTAACGCTTGATTTAAATTTGCGAGATAAGGTTTTTGATGTGAGTACTATATTTTTTATCCGGAAATACTTTGTTTATTACATAAATCTGTAGTCTATTTCATGTACTTTCAAATTGTTGTAGAAGAATTTGGATATCTTCTCGAGATAATTTGTAGTTTAGGATTTACTGCGCAATAAGTATCCCGGGGTAATAACGCCAGGGATTGGCGTTATTACCCCGGTTGATTCCCAACAGTGGCCGAACTATATCCGAAGGGGGTTTAAATATTAATATGGGACAACATTATCATCATTGTTGAAATGGTAAGATTAAGGGGGGGGGGGTGCCCAATACTTAAAAATAATCTCTCTATTTTATTTTTTATTATATTATTATTTTTTTTTACTAAAATGTAAAAAATAATTTTTAACTCTTGTAAATAAAACTATATCAAAATGTTTTCGAGATTCAAATTCGAACATCTTCAAAATCAGGTTTCTATTATTAAATTTCCACTGGATTGTTCAATTGAATTCGAAATTTTAACTGTCCGCTTTCTCAGCGTTCGGTTTTTCAAAACTTTATAAATTTAACTTTTAGTGATGTGAAAGAAATTGTAACTTATGAATGTGATGCGGTTTGTGAGACCGCAAAATTGAAAGATGAATAAAAGGCGGGAATAACTCATAGGATTGTGTTTTTGTACTAAACTTTTTATACAAGAGTATTATACTTAATATTCACCTATTTATTCTCTGGTGACAGTACTAAAATTCCAAATGAAAAAAATTTCGTTAGTGTTTGCAGTTAAACTGAAAATTACAAGTTAAACTAAAAAATTAAAAGAAAAATAGTGGTCTACGAGACCGGTAAAATTAGTTAAAGGTTAAAAGGCTATCCATGATTAAAAATCATAGAATTCTGTTACTGTGCTAAACTTTTTGTACAGAATTAATTCTAATTAAATTTAATCTATTCAAATATTTCTAACAATATTACGCGAACTCCAAACGAAAGAGAATTTCAGTTGTAACTATAGTTAAACTGGAAAATACAAGTTAAACGCTATTTTTTTGGGGGGGGGGGAGGGGAGGGAGTACAGTGTTCAGTCAGATTGCTAACAGCAGTTAAAGATTAATTTTGTTTCTAATATAGAGATAATAATATATAACCATATGGATTATGTATAAAATTGAATAAGAGATCTCTTTGGGATAATATTTTTTAATCAAAAATTTTATTAAATTTATTAAAAATTTATTAAAGCATGTTCTTTAAATACGCCGACAATTTAACTGTAGGTTCGGAGAATCTGCATTAGTGTAGAGTTATGGATTAAAAACTATTTACTAGATTACTATAATAGTATTAAACCTTAACTGCTGTGACAAAAAATGTCGCATAACTTACTGTGAGCGGCCTGTCAGACCGCTTAATCTAACGATGAATAAAATGTTAAATTAACTTTTAGAATATTATTTTTGTATTGAACCTTATATACAGGACTATTATAAATAAAATTCAGCTATTCAAAAGTCTCTAGAGATAGTAATAGGACTTCATATGAAACAATATTTTCCCGGTATCTATAGTTAAACTAAAAATTGCAAGTTAAACTCTGAAACTTGAAAAACTCAGCGGTATCTGAGACGCTAACAGCAGTTAAGGTTTAAAAAAAATATTTATTACATATAACTCTAGTTATTATAAAACTTCACATGATTAAAATATTACATTATGATTGGTTAAAACCATGCAATGTTTCTTATAATCATATTTAAGCGGGACTTTTTTAGCAAAGAGAGACACAGTGTGTTATATGCTGTTGAAGCTCCCCCTCACTACTTTTTCTTTCACTTTCACAAAAAATGAATATTTTCTATCGCATAGAATGCATACATGGGAATATAAATACTGATTCAAATAATCCGTGCAATGTTTCTAATAATTCTATTTAAATGGTCATTTTTAAGCAAAACGTAGCTTAGAATCTGATATTCTTTTGCCTCCTCCCCCCGCCACCACCACACCTTTCTTTTTCTTTCAGAGTCACAAAAAAATTATACATTTTCAATAGCTTAGATTGCAATTTGTCAATTTCTAGAGCTGTAGAGTTTGTATTTTTAAAATTGGGCAATCTACATGCTATTATTCCATCTTATTTTATAGTTTTGTTTGCATGGCGTTATTACCCATATAGGTGGGTATTAACGCCAAATCGCATTGGTCAAGAAAAAACGCCATTACATTTTATGAATACATATCTGTTAAATTATTTTATTTTATACAGATAGTCAATGAGTTGCAGTATCAGATCCTATATTTGTTTGAAAAATACAATCTAAAACTAAGCCGTGAAAATTGGTAGAACCTTAACGTGGCGTTATTACCCCAGGGTACCTTACAAAACTTTTTTTTTTTTTTTTTTTTTTTTTTTCGCGTGTGTGCTGTGATTGTGTTCTTAATATATTGCACAAATGTTGCTGTCTAGAAATCTCTTCTAAAAAAAGTATTGTTAATTGTGTTGAAATATGTTGTAAATAGTGTTGATAAAATATTTTCTTACAATAGTGTTGTGCTGCACATCACTTTGTCACCGAATTTGCAACACATTCTAAACACCACACAATTTAGAACACTATAAAACAACGCATGTAAAACACTTTCTACATGGCATCTTTAAAGTTACACAATTTTAAAAAGGAAATAAGAGACAGTTTGGTTTATAAGGGGAAGAAATGCAGGACATTACTGAATGAGTTGACTAATTTTGCCTATCAATAACTGCATTTATGGAAAAATCATATAATATTTAACAAAACTTTTTGCAAAATTTTTTCCTGACGTAAGACAATCAAAAGCGGTTTTAGATAGAAGCGTTACTTATTATGTTCATTTAGTGTTCTGAAAGTGTTTCACGAATTTGCAGTACACATAATTATTAATTAATTGCACGTATTTATTAAATATACATAATTATTATTTAATTACATGACGTGTGGCCGAAGTTGGCTCTCTGTGCCGAACCTTTTTATTTTTATCTAAAATAAAATATCAGTAATTCATCAACGATATTGAATATTTTTCTAATTATACGAATTTCATCGCATTAAAAATGCATTAAGTATGTACACACAGAAAAAGAAATTTATTAAAACTACAAAACTTGTTTTGTTGAGTACATTTTGGTTGTTTTAAGAGAATTTTTTAGTTAAAGTAACAAATCGGTTTTGTTGTTCAAACAAAAAAAATACTGTTAACACTCTTATAAAATAAAAAATAAAAAAATTTCATCAATTTTATTTTAGTATTACTAAAGCCTTGTATTTTCATTATTCCGACAAAATTTTGTAATTCCAACAAAATTTTGTTGTTTTTGCAAAATTTAAATTCGTGTGCAGTAGTCATAACCCTCTCACGTAATTTTGTTTAATTGACTTATAACCGTATAAAGGATTAACATAATTTTTGGATAATAAAAACTTTTCAAATTGAGGAGGATTAATTATTACGTTATTATGCATTTCGGATGAAAATTGTGGACGGAAAATTGCAAAACAAAAATCAACTACTTTTTTTTTTTTTTTTTTTTTTTTTTTTTTTAATCAAACAAAATTTCCATTGACCCATATTTAAACGAAAATATTTGTTGGACCAAACAAATATTTGTTGATTCAACAAAACTTTTTTCTGGTTGTACATACCTCGATTTATGTTTTATAATGCTTTTGCAAATGATCATTTGTCACAGTAGAACTTTCTCGAAAAGTATTAGCACACTTGAACGATTTGAAACTAAACATTTTCTGTTACTGTTAAGTCAGCAGCTTTTAATGAGCATGTGAAAAATTTTAGTCATACATTCATTGCTTACTTTATAGTTTGCACTCGCATCTTGAATCAATGATGGCTGATAATTAAAAACAGTGAATTTCATAGCAATAAACAAAGAGTGTCTCATATGAGGCGATACACCTGAAATCTATAAGTAATGTAAATTTTCGAAGTAAGAAACAAATTGTTTGAAATAGAGATAGCTTCGGTCCGGTCAAATTTTCAGCAGCATTATCGGCGAAACTAAATGTTTGCGCCCCCCCCCCCCCCAAAAAAAAAAAAAAAAAAAAAAAATGAAACCGAATTTTCGGTCGAAATTTTAACTCATGTTACTTTCTTGCTAGAAAACTACTGTAGTAACGTAGACTACTTCCGTCAAGCGAAAAGACTCGTCCCTTCATGTATCTCATTTGCATTTCAATCTTTTTTAAATGATTTTTTTTAAATTGAATACCTAAAGTCGATCTGTAGAAAGGCCATTTTTTACTTATTCGATTTTGATTACAAATGTTTATATTCACTTTCGAAACCTATTCCGAAAGTGAAAGTGTCTTTATTAAAAATACCTGTCAGAAAAATCGAAAAAGTAAAATAAAAAAAATAATAATAAATAAAACGACCTTTGTACTGATCGATATCAGCTATCCGATGAAAACATAAAAATAAAAATATTAAAATGCAAACGAGATATCTTTATAAATTTCTTTCATAGAATTAGCATTAGCGAACAAATCTTTTCGATTGATTGAAGTATAACCTCTTAAACTCACATTCAAAGTTTTAAATAACTCGAAAAGAAGTTTGAAATAATTGATGACGGATTACAAGAGATATAAAAAAAAAAGAATGAAGCTTAGAAAAAGATTCGACATCGCATTTTTTGAGCGTCCTAAATAAAGAAGATGCAGTAGAATATAGATAATCTAAAAAAAGAAGAAATTGGAAGAATCGCATTGAAGTTGGCCCACAGCCTTCTGGAGAGTGGGGGGAGGGGAATACCCAGTTACATCACTTCAAGAATATGCCATGAACTTGGAATTTCTACTCAACTCAGGATTTATTCTTTGAAACTAGGCTGAATTGCGGATAAAGTTCTAGAAATGTCAAGAAGATGCTATTGTGTACTATAAATACTCAAATTTTCTAAAGAATGCATGTTCTTAAGGATTTATTCAAATCCAAACTGCTTATTTTTTTTTTTTTTCATTTTTAAATTCATTTTTGTTCAAAAACACGTCAAACAGGCGGAATTACATAATGTGCCGTGCTTGTCGATTTTTATGTGCATTCGAAATTACGTAAATACGTAAGCACCCATAGTCGTCGTTCAGTCCGTCCGTCTCTCCGCATAAAACAACGCAAAACTACTCAGCCGAATTGTTGGAAATTTAAAATATATAATTGTGGCATAATTTTATCAAATCATTTAAAATTTTTATGAAAATCAGATGTATAGTTTAATTACAGGGACAATCAAAATTATTCTGTTACAACATTAACTTCAATGGGAAAAAATAGTTTCAAGTGCATTTTAATGGTGTTACACTCTTTCGAGTATAATAAAATTAATATTCATTTATGAAATATATACTATGATATTCATTCCGTGCAGTTTGGGTGAAAAGAATAGTTGTTATTAATTTACAGGGCCACACAAATGTATCCCATTACATAATGTATAGGAGCAAACGTTATTTGGGATTGGGACGCGTTTTAATTACAATAAACTATTTCAATTTTATGAAACACATACACGTTGCTGAGGTTTACTACAAATTACTTCCTGTGCAATAGAAAGCAGACAGTATTTACAGCGGTATACAAAAGATTTCGGCTACTATACTGGATCCGAAGTACTATATAATATTACACCAAGATCTGAATACTTTCAAAACATCGTTATAGTAAAAACGCACCTCATTTGTTGCGTTTGACGTACAATTTCGAACTTGTTTGATAAAGGCAGAATATACTACAAAAAAGGCTGTCAAAGCTGGCTTTTGAACCGAATTTTTCGGAGCGAGAGAGTAGGAAACGAAAATAAGGTCATACTGAGAAAATAATTGTTTACAAATCAAGTTCTAATTAATTGAGCGAATACTGAAAACACACGATCTCTTATAAATTACGTCAACAAATTTCACGATTTTATTTTTAAAAATGAGTATGAAAATATGTCAGAAAATTTTAAACTGTGAATAGACCGGGAGGCAGCAGCACGATAATCACCTCATCGAGTTCACAGCTGAAATTCTAAAATTAGTTAAAACTCGATTCACAAATTAAAAAGCAATCGGTCTGCCAAGTCGTATCTAAGTGGAAAACAAACACATGAAAACCTGATTTTAGCGATTGTCTCGTAGGTTTACCATTGTGTTTTCCTGCACCCAAAATTATGAAAACATGGAGGACTGGAAGCAAGAAAATATAATGGTAAACCAACGAATTAACCGCTAAAGTTGAATTAAGATTTTAAAAAAAGGTTGGAAAACTATAAATAGAAATTTTGACTTTCTAAAATATAAATATTTTTACGAGTAATTTTTATAAATAAAATATCTTGCTTTTTTTAAAGAGTTCATGCATTCAGATGCAGTAATCATTCCCAACAATGAACTCTTGATTTTGATACGAAAAATTATGTTTTCCCATTTTAATTTTGTCGCTAAATATATTTAAAACTTCTGAACTCATTATTCTCTAATTTTTGATATTTTATCATGACCGGACTACATGCAGTATTAGAACTTTCTATAAATTTTGCTTCGAATACATAAAGAAATATGTTAAGCAATAAAGAAAAACGTGGTGGCGCCTCTGTATTAACACGGCCAGACTTCATGCGCTGACGCTTACCGGCCTTTTCAATTCGTAGGATTTCACGGAAACACTCCGTAATTCACGATCTAGCTAGAGGGCGCCACGTAACCTCCTCAAAAGCGAGTAGAAAACTCAATTCAGAACTAGGGCTATGCTATATTTAATCGTGTTTATAATAAGCAATCGTGCTAGCAACAAGAATCGCTAACATAACATGCCTATAGTGTGATACAATTGCAGACTTAATAAGAAATCAATTGAAAACAGTACATTGTATAGCAAAACATCGGCGTAAAATATTTTTTATTTACATACAAATAATGTTCTACAACATAAACAGAGGCTTTTAATAAAAGGTACGATATGTTTACGGAAAAAAGGAATTGTTATAAAATTAATCATTTTAATATTGAATACGTAGAGTTTTATTTATTTTAATTCGGTGGAGAAATATGAATAAATATGTAGATTTAGAACAAATACTATTCAACCACTGTTATTAGAGTTCATAAACATAAACGAAACATACTGGAATTGACACATATATTTATCTACTAAATACGTAAATAACATATTAATGCATATAGGTAGTAGATATTAAATATATCCTTTATATACTATGGTTATTAAGAAAAATGCAAAAAATATAAACAGCAGATATGGATTGTACAAGTTCATCATACCTACAAGGACAAAACCGAAACCGAAACATAAATTCGTTATTCTTCCTAATTTCGGACAAATACAAAAATGGCCCAAATCTTTTTTTTTTTTTTGAAATAATTAATGCAAACGTAAATATACATAATTCTTAATTAGACGCATATAGAAACATATTTCTAAAAAATAAATATTCATTTGTAGGGAAGAGTGGGATATTTTTTACAAAATTAAGAAAAACAACTTTGTTGATACAAAAACAAAACTTTCAATTTATAGAATACAAAATGAAACACTTTCTAATGTTCTTGAGCAATATAGAAATATAATTTGCAGAAAAAAAAATGAAATTTAAAAAATTGTAAGTTTATTTTATGTTCTAATATATGAAGTTATTGATACTATTCAGTGTAACGTTCCATAAATACAGCGGCGTGCGAAGAGAAAATTACGCCCGGGGCAAGGTTTTAAATTAGCGCCCCCCTCCACCAATCACCATTTTTCTTTGTGATAGGTATCACAAAACTGAAAAGTGTAAAAACACAATTAAAGTCCATTGAATACATATTTGTCATTTATTTGAAACTTTAAAAGATTTAATTTAAAAAACCAAATAATACAAAAGAATATTGCACTTATATTTTGGCAAAGGAGACACTGAAAACATATGTGGAAACAACGTTTCTAACTGTATTGTATAACTACTTTTGGATGCCAAGAAAGAAGCAACATACTATATTCAGAATGCATGTTTCTTTTCACACAAATATCCCAATATATTTGTATACATAATTTTTCTACAAGAAAAAAAAAAAAGAAGAAGAAACAAACGACAATGGTAATATAAACTTGGCGCCCCCTCAATTTCCGCGCTCTGGGCGACCGCCCCCTTCTCCCCCCGCTTCGCACGGCTCTGCATAAATACTATAATTATTACTACACATAAAAAGTCATTAGTATACAGAAACCGTGAAAGTATATGAAGGAAATTTGCTTTTAATTCTTGAAAAAATCTTTATTTCAAGAATCTTTATTTGCAATTAATGGTTATATGTATATACACACACATTAACTTAAAGTGTACAAAAACAAAAATAACTAGTTAAATTTGATGAAGCCGAAACATTAGCATTTAAATAGCATTTTGAGCCTAGAAAATATTAATTGTCAATTTTATTTTCCACTTAAACGTTCCCAAAGTTAGATACATTTAATATGATTCAATACACTAACTAATTTTAAAAATAAATGTAAGGGGAAAAGTATAAAATGAGTATTTCATTATTATTATTATTATTATTATTTAGATGGGGCACAACATGATCAGATTAAATATTTGTTCATTACCCCCTCCAAAAATCTTTGCCAACCCCTCCTTACTTCCGAAGAAAGTTTTGTAATTTCCCCCCTGCTTAGAGCCCAAGTTCTGAAGATAAAATTGATTTACTCTGTGGCTGTGAACAAAACTTTTTACTTTCATGTAAAATAAAATGTTATTAATTCATCAACAACACAAAATGATTTTCTAATTATACAAATTTCTTCTAATTAAAAAAAGCTTTAAATATACATACCTCGACATTTTTTATGATGATTTTTCTAAAAGATGAGCATGTGAAAAGCATCTTCAAAGTTTAGTGATATATAACCATAACCAATAAACCATAATGAAAAAAAAAATAATAAAAGCTCCTAAGAACTTCAACAGCTATAAAAATAACTAATGCAGAAACAATTTCTGCAATACGTATATTTCAGTATTCCTGAAAAGCGCTAAAAAGGGCTGTTTTTTTAAATAAATTGTAAGAGAAATAATAAAAACAAACGTATATCTGATAACAAAATTCGCGGGAATCCGGGAATTGAGGAGGTTACCTAGCGCCCTCTCTCGGCAAACATCCTCCGCAACTGTTTCCTCCAAATGCATTGAGATTTTGCGAATTGGGAAGGCCGCTATGAGATCAGTCTGGTCGTGGTATTAATTAAGGCACAATGAAGCTCCCTTTTTTTGCCCCTCAGACCTTATTAAGTCCATGTCAAGTGATAAACCGCCACTCGTGACGTCAGCAGCGCTCGACCCCTTCTGCTTAACCTTTATGAAGAGCTATTGGCACTTCAGAGTATCAGTTTCTTCAAATAAACAGAAAAAATCAAGGGCAAATAAGATCCTTTTTTTTTTCTATGAATAAAAAGTCTTTCCTATCCGTTTCTTCTCTTTTTTTTTTTTTTTTGGTAACTTCAGAATAAAAAGAATGGTGTATTGCTGAACACAAAATATAACACCCGTTCATAACGTATTAAATATCATATGAAACGGCATTGGTATAATGCAGTCTTTTTTATTTATATTTGTTTGTTTTATTTTACTTTTATTAATTTATTTATTTTTACACTACGACAGACTTTAATTTTGACTAATTTTACATTGCAGTAAAATACAGTGGTGATTCCGTTCCGAATTTTCGGAAAATTTAAGGCATTCGATTCCGGAAATTAAAAAGAAAGAAAGAAAAAGAAAAAAGACGGTTATCCATCCGGAAATTCGGGCTTAAAAAAATATCGCATAAAAATTCGCTGATTTCGTTAAAAAATAACTGAAAAAACACGAATTTCGCCAAAAAAAGTACAGAAAATATAGATTTTCTCAAAAGGCAGCAAAAAATAAATACAATTTTCTCAAAAAACAACAAAAAAAAAAAAAAAAAAAAATGCAGCAGTTATTTTCGGAAACGACACAGATACAAACATCTGTATTTATTATTATAATAATATTTTTTAAATGTGAAACAATATATTGTACTAACTTTTGAAAAATCTAGTTTATCCGAAGCCAACTTGCATTAATACACTCAGCCTGAAATCGACCCTAACCGAAAACAAAGTTAACCCAACCTACAACAAAATTAATTAGTGTCAGAAGGGGGACTTCACCCTTCTGCTGTAACCTTACAAAAAATTTGCTGCAAATTTCTATTTTTTTTTTTTTTTTCTTTCTTTACACAGACACATTTTTACAGTGAGCTGCCTAAAACATATATTGTGCAATTTTTTATTGATAATGTTTATTAATTTAAAAATTCTAAATATATATTTTTTTCAAATACCAGTACTATATTGTAAGAAAATTTTTTTAACACAAAATATCAATTCAAAGAAAGTACATCATAATTTTAAAGATTAGAAAGTTCCTAATAGTCAAGAGGCACTGGTTTTAAATCCTCGGTTTTAAAAAAAAGCAATATAAATGAATGAATAAATAAAAGTCGAGAAATGACCGTAACCCTCTTAAAATAACCAATTTATAGCGGAGAAAAAAGTGGCTGGAGCACGAAATTTTCTTAATGAGGTCATTATAGAGTAATTAATAACTTGTTCAAATTTTAGTTATAAATGAAGCTGCTGTGTTTCAAACTGAAAAACATGCTCAAAATAACATCAGAATTTTCAAAGTGCATGTTCCCATTCTGAGTTTCAACAACTAAATATATTAACAAATAGAACTCTGTGATTTCTGATTACTCTTTTTAAGGGTGTTCTCAAATCCAAAAGGGTAACTTTATAATATAAGCTTTAATTTATTTTTGTTCGGAAATATATGAAAGTTGCACATTTTATTGTTCAGAAATTATCAAATCAAATTCATCCCCCCCCTTTTTTTTTTCAAACGCAGTAGATCTTTTAGAAAATAACGTCAAAGTGGGCTTTTTGAAACGCGTTTCCACACAAAAGAAGAATGACCACCGAAATAAGAGTGAAAAGCATGTTTGACACGTGATCAAAATCTTTTATATCTTAATAGGTAAATTATTGATAAAAAAAAATGGAAAACACTGTTCGATTCCAAATCTCTTCCATAGTCAGGCTTTCTAATTTTTATATCTTTCCGTTAGAAAATAAATTGGTAAATGTGTCGAAACGTTTTTCTCTTGTTGAGCAGAGCAGTTGAACGCGATCTATTGAAGAAAATATTAACTACTTTTTTAAACTACTCTACTGTAGAGGTCTGCACGGGCCCGGGCCTGACCCGTGGCCCGTAGACGGCCCGGCGGAATCGTTTCGAATTTTTTCACGGGCCGGGCCGGGACGGCAGATTTATAATAGTTTTTTCAACGGGCCGGGACGGGCCGACAAACAACATAAACGGAACGGGCCGGGCCGGGCTGATAAAAAAAATTTTCGGGCCTGCCGGCCCGTTCTGAAGATTTAAGCAGAAACGATAAAATATGAGCTATTTTCAACGAAAATGGTTTTAACGAGAATAAGTATAAATGTGGCCAGCCACTAGTTTGACAGCATCAATATAAAAATTGCACAGTGTATCGGCATTGGAGAATTACATTATGTGTAACCCGTTTTAATATTTTTTTAGCTGATTCATGCCGATCTGAGATCAAGCTTGCACTGTTTTTCTACATATAGACTGGCCAGACCGGTACTAGACTTAATTATTGGCAGAAAACATTATTTGTAAAATTATTAACAGCGATAAAGAACTTATGTTAGCTTAGTCTTCGGATATATACTTCTTGATGATTTTTTAAATTAATTTCTCAATAATGCGAAAGTTTGACACATTTTCTGATTAATTTTAAATTGTAAAAGTATAAAAATGATAAGCCTAACTATTGAAGGGATTTGGAATCGAATAGCGTTTTTCATTTTTGGTAAATAAAATACTTGTATAACCTTGTTGAGTTATAATAGTTTCTCAAATTATTGCAGGTTTTTCACCCTTCCCTTGCTATTGCTTCCGGGAAATTCTATTCAAAACGCTAATTATCACAGTATTTTATTTGTTTGCAGTATTCTTAAATTGCTTGTATCAAAAAATGGATAACGCCATTCGATTATATAGTTTCTGAATAAAGATATATGCTAATCTTATGCGTTTCTGAGGAAAGAAAAAATGAATTTAGAAATGTATCAGAAAGGAGCTTCTTTGAATTTAAGAATGAATTTAGATTTGCAATCTATAATAAAATGATATAGAAATATATTTATAAATCTTCTTTTATTAAACAGCTTCAAAATTAACCATGTTTTTAGCTTTCTTTCTTTTTTCTTTTATTCTAAGCCATATTAATTTTTTAATGAATCTTTATTCGAATGTTGAAAGCTTAAGAATCTAAGTAATCATTAATGTTGTTAATGTGTATTTGCTGTAAAATATACTGTAAAATCATTCCATAGATATGTATGCAGTATTCTTTAAAGGAATCTTAGTTATATGATAAAAAACTGAACTTTTTAGAAATCGTAGAAATTGTAACGGGCCAAAACGGGCCGGCCGAGCCGGGCCTGTTTTCGCTGATTTTTGTGCGGGCCGGGCCGGGCCGGGCCGGGCCGGGCCTGGAAATTCCGGCCCGTGCAGACCTCTACTGTACTGTATACAAAACTTAAAATGTCTTTTGAAAATATTACTTAACTTGTTAAGACCGACACGTGTACCTGTCAATACGGAAATCTGTTTATAAAAGATTTTATTTTTATTGATTTATTTATTTATTTTTCCATTTTATTTTATCCCAAGAAATTTTGTTGTATTATACATTTAAAAATTGTAATTCCAAGTTTATCCATAAACCGGAATTTTTTTAAAGAATTTTGAGATGATTTATTCGAATTTTTCAAACATATAGTATTGGACTTTATAGATATCATCTTAAACAAAAGATAGAAACATTTACAGTTTTTCAATGAAAAAAAAAAAAAAAAAAAGATAAAACACATAATGGGAAAAAAAAAGAAAAATAGAAAAAAAAATTGAATTTTTTTTTTTTTTTTTTTTTTTTTTTTTTTTTTTTTGTGTGTGTGTGTGTGTGTGTGTGTGTGTGTGATTTAAGTCACTTTATTTTGTTTGATATTTAGCAATAAGCTTAAATTTAATGTTTTTTATTTATAACTGTCAATATGTTAATACAGTTTCTAAAAAATTTAAGACCAAATTTTTTCAAAATATAATTGTGATTTTTAGACATTTTTATCGAAATTATCATATTTGTATTTTGCGAGCATTAAGTAAATTAATAATTATGTTTAAAATAATTAGGAAAGTACTGAAGTATATACAAAGTTACATATACTTTTGCCCAAAGTAATAATTCAACCAGTGTGAAAAAACTCATAATACCGTGAAGAAGAGCCTCAGTGCCGGCCGACGAAGTACGTTTTAAAACAATGTCTCTTTAAATTTAAGTTTTTTTAAGAAGATAAATTGGTAAATGTGTCGATACGTTTTTCTCTTGTTGAGCAGAGCAGTTGAGCGGGATCTATTGAAGAAAATATTAACTACTTTTTTAAACTACTGTACTGTATACAAAACTTAAAATGCTTTTTGAAAATATTACTTAACTTGTTAAGACCGACACGTGTACCTGTCAAAATAAAAGAATTTACAAGAGTTTGGAGGATTTTTTTTATTATTAAAATTTAAAGAAAGTTTTAAAAGAAATGAATTCGAACTGAGAAAGTAGTATTTTTGTATTATATAATAAAAAATCTAACAATGTTTCTAAAAACACAATCCTCATAAAAACATCCATGACAAAAGTTCAGAATGATTACTCTCCCCAAAGAAATCTAAAGTTCATCTTGAAAAATCGTCTGTTTCCTTTAAAGTTACAAGAAAATCAAGAAAATTCACATTTATCCTTGGTTGTTATTATGATTACATCAGATAGTATTCCACTCCCCTTTTTCTAGGCCAAATAATGGGTTTGCGACAGAATTATAGGTGAATTCAAGTATTTATATGCACGAATATGTTACTTAATTGCTGTTTAATAATTTTTTTAATCAACTCATCGCATTATTTAAAATTAAAGTATTAAAATTAATCAGATGAAAAAGTTACAGTTACTTAAATATATAATTAAAATTGCCGATGTTCCGAACTAATTTTTAGCCCCTCATTCATTAGGCAGTCAATTTACAATCAGTAATTACTAACAGTTAAAATCAAAGAAAATATGTATAATATATATCAAAGAATTATTGATTATAAACATGATATGTAGTTGTCTTGGTCAATTGTATGTTATTGCACTAATGAGGGGCTAAAACTTAGCCCGAAATGTCTGCATTTTTAATTGTACATTTATATAATTTTAAGTTGTTTTTCTAATTAATTCTAAATTTGGCATATCAGACATTTAAAAAAAGTTTAGTTATTTTACCATTGTTTTATTTGTTCAAATAAATAATAACAATTTGAAATCGACCGAAAATTCGGTTTCGTTTTTGGCTCAAAATCTAGAGTTTCAGCAAAAATGCTGTTGAAAATTCGGCAGGACCGAAATTATATGTATTCCATATATCTCGTTTCTATCCTTGGAAATTTTTAACATTACTCATCGAGTTAATCTGTATCGGCTCAAATGAGATAATTTATTGCTATGAGCTTCATTGCTTATAATTATCAATCATGTCTGACTCAAGACGTGAATACACATTATAAAGCAAGTAAGGCAATGTATGTCTAAACTTTGTCATCTTCTCACTAAAACCGCAGAAGTGTTTCGAATGCTCTTTGACTAAGTTCTAGTTTAACAGATAATCATTTACAAAAATCATTAAAATAAAAGTCGAGATGTAATACCTAATTTTCAGTTTGAAACCTTGGAAGTGTTTCAAATACTCTTTGAGAAATTTCTACACATGATCCTTACAAAAATCATTAAAAAAAAAAAAAAAAAAAAAAAAGATAAGTCAAGATGTTAATACGTAAAACTAAAATATTGTTTTTAGTAAATGAAATCGGCATAATTAGACAATTTTTCTAAGTTGTTGATGAATTAATTACGTTTTATTTTATATGAAAATAAAAATTTATGGTTCTAAGGAACAAACAGCCATCTTGGGACACACATATAACCAATTAATTATGTATATTTAATAAATACATATAATTAAGTAATAATTATGCATTTTTACATATAGCGTATAATTAATTCATAACTTTGCATATTTATGTACGTATTAAGTAATAAAACATTTTTGTGGACTTTTTCGTTTTCGTTTCGGCCGAAAATAGGAAGATCGTCGAAATTTGGTTTCGGTATTGGTCCAATATTAATAACAGTTGTACAAAATCAGAAAGTAAAGGCTTGCATTCATTTGTCGTTACCAAATCCTGCAACGCTTTTAATTATCTGGTTATTAAAAGACATTTATAAGACTTTAAATGTATTTTTATCACTTTTTGCACACGATCTGATGTTAATTAAAATATATTTATAAGCATTTGAGTATCTGCAATCACTTTTAGCATATGTATATTTTTGTTTTAATGATAATGAGTGTTTTTCTAGTGTAATTATATTAACTTTGTTTTAATACATTGTTATACTACTTTTATTATATTACTACTTGAATAATTTTTTTTCCTACATTATTATATAAATGTGGTGTATTCATTTGACGGTATAAGCCAAGTCAAATATTAAATAGTTATAAGACCAAATCCTCCACCACTTTTAGCCTATTAGATCTAATTATTAAAAGGCATTTATAAGCTTTTAAATGTACTTTTATCACTTTTAGCATATGATCTGTTAATTAAAAGATAGTTATAAACCTTTAGGTGTCTACTGTTATCACTTTCAGCAAACATATTATTTATTTTAATGATTACTAATTTGCAGGGTTTTTTTAATGTAATTATATTTATTTTGTCATATCGCATTGTTATACTACTTTTATTATGTTACTTTATTTGCATTTTTGTATAAATTTTAGTGTTTTGGGGTTCATTTAACGTAGCAAATATATGCGACCAAGGAGAGGTAAAAAAACTTGAGATATGGTTGGTTTAGAAAATTTGTAACACTGTCTCTTAATCTAGGACACTGAATATATAGATAAAACTCTGTTTTAAATATATTCTTATCAATGCCTCATAAAAAAGACCCCGCTGTCTCTTCCTTATCAAACTTCAATTTTTGAGCAATCGTTATCATAATATTCATCTGCTAATAAAAGCATATACTTAACAAAAAAACTAATAAAATTTGCGAAACGCGACTCCCTAATAAATAAATGCATCCGGCGTTGAAACGCCACTTACATAGATGCGCGTTGCGCTTCCTTTGATGTTAATAGGCTGACAGTCGAGATAAATGACTCAATTAAAAGAACTAGCGGCAAGCGTCTGAATTTATGCGATTCCAAAGGAACAAGGTAGGAAGGGGGAAGAGCTGAAATACAACAAATACTATCTCAAAAGAAAAAAAAAAGTTTCTCTTTCTGTCTCTCTCCATCTTTTTTATACTAGCAATGAAACTGGTTATAAAAATCACAGTCATCAATCCTGTGACAAGCTTTTGTTTCAGAGTCACGGTTCTCAAACTGGAATGTGTCCAGAATTTCTATGTCACTACTACGATAGTGTGTCTGTGGATTAAAAAAGAAAGGTAAAAAGACGCAGTATTTGTAGAAAAGTATAACCTTCTTAAATGCGCCATAAAAATATAGATAAACCAATGAATCCTCTACTTTCATCCTTAAGAAGACGGTGGACGTTATTTATTTATTTATTCAATTTCCATCATATCAATATGAAATTTTGTGCATATAGACATTTCACCAAAAGCATACAGAACACTTTCAAAAAAAATTCCAATCTTATTAAATTTTTTTAATTTTTAAAACGAAATTTTAAAATGCTCCTCGTGTCTTAATTTTTGAAATATTTCTTGCTTTTGCGTTTTTATCACTTAAAACTCTATTATAAACATATTTGTGTAAGCTTTTTTTAATCTCTTGAATAGTTAATATTTTACTGATTTTTTTCTAAATTCCATATCGATTTTCATCAAAATTTTGCCTTTTAATAAGTAAAACTTGTTACAAATTTTGCTATATCAATCATATTCAATTTAAAGAGAAAGTTATCTGCATTATATATATTTATATATCAAACAATATAGTTTTAAGAGAAGATTTGTCTTTTTTCGGTTGAAAGAAATTGATTTTTTTAATAATCTGTAGATTATTCCGCTACAAGACTTGGACGCGCTGGGCTAGTAAACATAATGCCACGCGTCCGTTAGACTCAAAGTGTTTTGGAGCACTATCAGCGCAAAATCAAACTTTCTCAGATCATCATCAAATCAGACACTTCTTTCAAGTTGGACAGGATCAGAACACAAAAAATGTTGAACCGGTCTTGCTTAATTTTATTTTAAATTAAATTCAACATAATTTATTAGAGCTTGGATCATTTTTGAGCCATTTTTATAGAAAAATAAATATTTTTAGAGGCATTTTAAAGTGTGAAAACAAACATCTTAATTCTTTTTCCCTTCAAATGGCTACCACTTCATTGATTTTCAACTTTTTAACCTCAAAATGCTTAGTGCTTGAAGATCTACACAATATTGTAGTTTGTATATCTTATTTTATAATCTTCAAGGAAAATTGATTGCAAACGTTTTTGGCGATCTATCGGCACGACTGGAAGTGCTTTGTGTGTATGGCTTCCACCCATGCATGTCAAGCGACATTATTAATTTTTTATTTAAAAAAAAAATGCTTTTTGGATGATATCATAAGTATGCAAACAAATCAACCCGGAGCTAAAATATTTATTCCTAATCCAGAATAAATTATATTAGAAAAAATGTTAAGACACTCGTTTTTTACCCCCACGGAAAGCAAATCCCCCTTTAAGCTCTGTAAAACTAGTTTCTGAGCACATCTCTGTGGCTTGCACAGAAAAAATTAATTCACAAGTTTTTCACCCTACTAGAAGCAACCCCCCCCCCCCCTTTAAGCTCTATAAAACTAGTTTCACTGCACATCTTGGTGGCTGGAGTAGAAAAGATTAATTCACTCATTTTTTTCGCCGACTAAAAGCAAATCTCCCTTTAAGTTCTATAAAACTAGTTTTACTGCACATATTTGTGGCTTGATCAGAAAAAATTAATTCATTCGTTTTTCACCCAACTAGAATCAAATCCCCCTTTAAGTTCTGTAAAACAAATTTTACTGCACATCTTTGTGGCTTGCACAGAGAAAATTAATTCACCTATTTTTCGCCCGCATAGAAGTAAATTCCCCTTTAAGTTCTGTAAAATTAGTTTCACTTCACATCTTTGTGGCTTGCGCAGAAAAAAAAATAATTCACCCGTTTTCCACCCTACTAGAAGTAAATAACCCTTTAAGTTCTGTAAAACTAGTTTCACTGCGCATCTTTATGGTTTGCGAAGAAAAAATGAATTCGCGTTTAAAAAAAACTGTGCGTAAAGCATATTGCTGAAACCTCTTAATAATGAAAACTATTTTGATAATAATCTGACAGATTTTTTTTTTTTAATTGTATATCTTGCTTTCTTGTAAAGTGCCCCCCCCCCCTCCCAATATCTTTTTCTTCCCTTTTTTTACATAATATATGCCATCAAATAAACTTCGGCTTTGTAAGAATACTTACTATTATAATTATAGTTGGTGTTATATTTTGTTATAAAAAAAATCTTAAAATAAGATACAAAAGAAAAAAAAATGTTTTTATTTATTTTTTTCACGTTATTGAAGAGGGCATGCCAACATTTTTTGAAATTTTCAACTTCGCCATGAAATATGCTACAACCTTTAGGAACTGTAGATATTTAATAAGTATTTTATTAATGTAGTATTTTCAAAGGAAGTCCTAATTGATTTTTAAAAAATTACTCTTTAATTGAATTTGTTTTTGACTTTTTGAAATAAGTCTTATAATCAGAGCATTATTTGAATGATATTTTATGATATTTTATTTTATGATATTTATTTAATGATATTTTACAAATATTATAATGTAAACTTACAAATTTTCCTTAATAATTTTACTATATTTAATATGTTTTTATAATTTATATACATATGTCTTAAGTCAACTAAATTCTAGTATACCAATGGTGCGTATATATAGGGTACAAAAAATTTTAAAAATAAGACTACAAAGGAAGTATGCTGTGTGGTTTACATAAACATTTACAAATATTCTACAGATCTACATAAAATAATTTCAATACATTATCATTTATAGATAATTATATATAGAGAAAGTAAATACATTTTCAACAGAATTATGTGTTACTAAAATAATTTAATTTGATATTTTACTTATCTCAAGAAAAGGTAAAATTTCATAACAATATTCTATTAAAATTAGAAAATATTTGATCATTTATGCGTGCAGCATGATTTTTTTTTTTTATTATTATTAATTTAACTTATATCTTTAGTAAAAAAACAAGTTAGGATAAATCAAATATTTATATTGTCGAAGAAACCTTTTTGTTTAAATTTCTTTTTATTTCATTTATTTATTTTTGTTCTTAAAGCCAAGTTGGACTTAGGTAAACACCTATGAAATCACCGACGGAATGAAATTATCATGGCGGGAGAGCAAGGCCGTAACCAGATGAGAGCAAGATGGACTGAGCCCATTCTAGTATTTTCTTAAGCTCCCACTAACTCATATAATGTTTTAATAAAGTGGTATATAGTACACCTATTAAATTAAAAACTTTAAAACTTTTTATTGCGAACAGTTTAAAAAATGTCAATATATATAATGTTGCATTATACGATAAATACATAATAGATGCTGAAAAGTGATAATCTTTTTAGGTATAGTGTTTTATTATTGTTCATAATTAAATATTTTAAATACCAAAAAACCAGAACTAGTAATATTTTGTACCTTGAAATGGTATTTAGTACTCCAAGTAAAAATTAACCAGGTCTCCTGATAAGAAATGAAAAAATTCTGAATTATATTATTTTAGGTGAATATATTTGCTTGGATGGTCTGATTTTAAAGGCATTCATTTTTAACATCTGAATAGCCCTGTTTTTGTAATAGTTTTTTTTTTTTTTTTTTTGCCATCGTGGCAACAGAAGCATTCCGTTTTTGGACATTAAATATGGACCAATCACAAAACGAATAAAATAAAATAAGTTGCGGAATTCAACCAATGAAAAGATTCAGATATGCTCCAGATTTTCCAGTTCCCTATCGAGGACAACAACTATTTTCCAAAAGTTTCAACAACAAAATTTTAGTTTAATTTTAGTTTTGTTTCGTGGTTTTATTCTGCATTTGAAAAATATTGGTTACGGCTGCGGTCTACAAGCAGGCACGAGGCACGTCTGTTCTAAAACTCTTATTCCAAACTGGATTTCATTCAGACGGCCGGCGTCCATACCAAAGGAAATAATGTCACTTAAGGATGTATTCCAATCCAAATTGCACATTTTCTGATTTATTTTTAAATTCATTTTTGGTCTCAAACATACCAAACTGACAAATTATCTTATTTAGAAACTACATAATGTACTGTGCTTATCGAAAAATGCAAAAAATATTGCAAAAAATGTTGTCAGAGTTGGCACTTTAAACCGAATTTTCGGAAGCGGGGGGTTTGGGGATGAAAAAAATAGTCATACTGAGAAAATAATTGTAATAAATCAAATTCTAGTTAATTCTGCAAAAAATGAAATCATACGGCATACATCGGGTTTGGGGATGAAAAAAATAGTCATACTGAGAAAATAATTGTAATAAATCAAATTCTAGTTAATTCTGCAAAAAATGAAATCATACGGCATACATCTCTTCAAAAATCACCCAGCTAGTTTCATGTTTCTATTTTTAAAAATGAGCCTGAAAATATTTCAGAAAATTTTGAGCTGTTGAGGGTGGAAAAATACTTTTTTCTTATACACCCTTAAATGTCTTGAAACAGAAAAAAAAAATATATATATATTTATATGTATATTAGTATTTCAAAATCAAGAATATAAGATAATGTGTATGTATGTGCAAACACTAGTACTTAAATAAATATAAACAAAAATGAAAAATCATGCGTACAGCCTAGATTATGAAGAACTTTCCAACTTTTTTTCGTCTAAATGAAAAATTTGGAAAACGTTTAATGCATTTGGAAACAAGATTTCTGCTATTACATAAGTAGTTGTTTGGATATATATATATATATATATATATATATATATATATATATATATGTACGTGAGGGGAGGGGTGTATTTCAGTACTATAAAAATCACCTCAGCATGTTTTTACTTTTAAAAATGAGCCTAAAAATGTTTCAGAAAATTTCAAGCTGTTGTGGAAGGAAAAAAATATTTTTTTGAATACACCCTTAAACCCTGTACAGTATCAAAAATAATCTTAAAAAAAAAAAAAAAAAAAAAAAAAAAAGATAGATTCCTTCAATCACAAATACTCGCAATAACAATGCGGAAAAGAGGTTCAAGGAAATTCTATTCCAAGAAACCTTTGTTATTTTGGAAACGCTCCCCTCCTCTAAAAAACAAAAAAAAGGTGAAACGTGATCCCCGCGTCGAAATATGTCGCGAGATTCTAGATCCGTCGTGGGAGCGATGATGCAGAAGTTTTAAACGAACGTCTTACACCCACACATGCGACTTGACGCGTGCTAGGATGTAACTCAAGACCTTAACAAAAGAATCGAGACTAGTCAAAGACTTTGACCCTGGTTAAACATTCGTTCTTTTTTTCATATAATCCATTTTTTTATTATTATTATTTTGCTTCTTTTATATGTAGAGTCGAAGCAGGTATATTAAAGATAACATCGACAGGGAGGTCGGTTTTTCTTTTTTATTATTATTTATTTTTTAATTGGCTAGGAGTAAAAGGAATATAGAGTTTTATATTTAAAAACAAATTTAACAGGCTTGCATGCAAGCTGATAACCCATCAAAAGGGACATTGTGCCTAAGCAAGGTTTTAAGAATCTCAAGTTAACTATTATGCAGATATCTGTCACAGATTTCAATTTCTTTCTTTTCTTTTGATTCTATGCAAAACATTAAAAAACTTATGGTATCGAAATAATTCATGTTAAATACTTCAAGTGCAAATGGTATCATGTTTATTGAGTCAGATATTGCTTCCGTATTAGGTTCTTTGAACCATATAAATAGACACTGAGTGAGTCATCTTTTTGCTTTTACTCTTCTTTCTGTTTTCTTTCTTCGTATGTGCTTTATGTTTTTAGGGTGTTTTTGCGTAATAAAAAAATGTTAATATTTATCATAACAACATAATAATAGTTAATAAAAATGAAGATAATAAACGTTGAGTTGATAACTTTAAATTGTAATTACGGTTCATTGATTTTTCTTTAATTTAAATCAATAAAAAATTACCCAAATTAATCCTATTGAAAAGTAAAAAATATAAGAATATATATTTTTTTTAAATGTGCTATCAAATTTTTGGCACTGTTGTAATAACACTTTATATTTCTTTCTTTAATTTGTGCATTTTATATTAACAGATATACATTTTTGTATTTTCGATTTTTTTGTGATTTAATAATTATTAATGAATTTATTATCATTATTATTAATAACATGTAATAAAATATATGTGCATAATTTTTTTGTGAATTTAAGAAAAAAACATTATTGATGCCCGAAATGATTGGAAAATCGGCCAATATAGCGAATTAACGTCAACAGAAAGAAGTCTTGATATCCGTGACGCCGGGCGCAGTTCATACAGGGGGAGGTAAAGAAGGGTTGGCTTAGCAGCAGTTAGTTGGCCTCCAAATAACTTTTAACAAAAAAAAAATGTATAAATAAAATAAAATAAAAAAGTTCGAGAGCAATTTTTAACACCCTCCCCCCCCCCTTTCTTCTGTTCTAAACTTAAATGCACAAAAATCTCAAATATTGTCTTCATCCCAATTTCTTTTTAACGTTAAATATTCTCTACACTTGATGAGAAT
This sequence comes from Maratus speculifer, assembly GCA_964019185.1. Taxonomy (NCBI): domain Eukaryota; kingdom Metazoa; phylum Arthropoda; class Arachnida; order Araneae; family Salticidae; genus Maratus; species Maratus speculifer. Next base: position 212,103,613 of record OZ025296.1, read on the forward strand.
TTTCGCTTCAGGTGAATTTATCTGGTTTGTTTACGTTACGAAACCACTCAAATGCGGAAAAGAAAGAAAGAAAAAACTTATATAATGCATATTGTATTTTAATGTTTCTGTCTCATTCCGCTGTATAAATGCATATATCGAAACATATCTAAATCAACATGTTTGGATAGAAAAATTGTGATTATTCAGCTTCCGAATTCCCCTGGCTAATGTAAAGTAAAGGTCTGCACGGGCCGAGATTTCCAGGCCCGGTCCGTTCTGGCTCAACGCAATTTCTATTATTTCTGAAAAATTCAGATTTTTATCATCGTATTATTAAGATTTCTTTAAAGAATACTGCATACATATCTATGGGATGAATGTACAGTATATTTTACAGGAAACACACATTAGCAATATTAATGATTACTTAGATTCTTAGACTTTCGGCGTTCAAATAAATATTCATTAAAAATTAATATGGTTTGGAACAAAAATAATAAGAAGAAAGTTTAAAACATCTTAACTTTTAAGCTTTATAATAAATTTGGGAAAATATTTCTATGTCATTTTGTTAAAGATTCTAAATCTAAATTCATTCTGAAATCCAAAGGAGCTGCTTTCTGATATATTTCTCAATTCATTTTTTTTTTTTTTTTTCCGGAAAAGCATAAGATTAGGAGGTGTTTTTATTCAGAAACTAGTAATTTAATGGCGTTATCCATTTTTTGAAACAAACTATTTAAGAAAATACTGTCGAAGTTAGCGTTTTGAATAGAATTTCCGAAAGCGTGGGAAAGGAGAAAAATTTGCACCATTTGACAAGAATCTTTTATACAGTCCTCCCCACTTAATCGGGTAACGGATAATCGAATACCCCGCTTATTCGAATAAAATCCTCCGGAACCGAATTTAATCCCATTGGGCTAATGTTATTTTACCCCGCTTAACCGAATAGTTTTCACGAAATGTCCTCGCTTAATCGAATAACAAATGAGTGAGGCATTTTGAAAAATGGGTGTGAAAAACACGTTTCGGTTGGAATTTCCTCCACACTTTTTGTCATTTTCGGTTCTTACACAGAAAACAAATTTCCAGAACTCCCAGCATGGAATTCACGTGGCAGGTGTATAATGGACTGGTCAAGGGAGTTCCCTTCCTTGTTCATTTTTTCGAATTAATTTCAAAAATGGTGAAATAAATTGGACAGTAATTTCGACCAATTTTGTATTTTGTTGACTTTCGTTTGTCAAAGGACTTTTTTTAAAAACTTTTTCGATTTTTTTACAGTTATTTTTAAAGGAGACACTTTCATTTTCAAAACCGGTTCTGAAACTGAAATAATCCTCATTAAAAATATCAGCAATAAAAATCGAATGTTGAAAATGACGACGCCCTTTGTACAGATCGATCTCAGCTATCCATTGCAAAAAAGATCATTTAAAAATATTGAAATGCGATAGAGATATCTTTATAAATCAGGGTTGGCGAGTTTTTGCCGAAGGTGGAAAAAACCGCGGAAAAAACCTGGTAAAAACCGTCCCGGCAAAAATAGGTTTTTGCCAAAGAAGTGGCAAAAATAGGCTGTCCATTTAAATTTTTTCCCCAGAAAGAGAAAAATATTTCACAAAAGAAAAAATAAACTGCATACTTAATTAAAAAATCAATATTATTCTAAATTTATTTTAACTTTTAAGTTAAATAAGTATAATTATGCACTTTATGAAAGAATACTAACTTTTATAACAAGATTATAAATGAAAAAAAAATACCAATTTTAATATAAATAAATAGAAACTTCATTTATTCATGTTTATACAATTATTAATTCAGATAATAGAACTGTTGAGACTGAGTAAAGCATTTATATTTATAGTTTATATATGTTAGAAATTCGAAGAAACAGTTATAGTAACCTAAATTAAATTTAATATAAAATTATATTTAAAGCAGAAAACGATTAAATTTCAAATATTTCAGCAATATCTTCCACGCAACCTAAATTTTGCTGCTTTAGCATGGCATAACAGTAAACAAGTTTTGAAAGAGTATCTGTTGAAGTATTTCGAATATCAGTTTGCACAAATGAAAAATTTGAAAAAAATCTTTTAATAGCAGCACTGCTTGCTGGACATATTTGAAAGTGAAAATCTTTTGATAATTAAAAAAATATGTATGTTAATGACTGATAAAATACTTTACTTACAGGAGTCTGTCTAGACTTTTCTCGTCTTTGTGAAAATTCTAGACAGTTTTGTGAATTTTAAATTATCAGGTTTTCAGGTTCTACCCTTCACATATACCCGGTAGCAGAAAGTGTGTGACGAGCGACGTGCGTCGCAGATTTATTTTTGTCCTTGCAGATAAATTTGCCAACTTGGAAAAGAAAAAATATTTAATTATTTGGCTGAAAAAAAAAAAAAAAAAAAAAAAGTGGACAGGACGCGAAAAAACGGCAAATTTCATCCAAAGATCGCGAGAAAAACGAAAGATTTCATCAAAATATCGTGAAAAACTGCAGATTCTGACAAAAGATCGCGAAAAATGGCAGATTTTGTCAAAAAATCACGAAAAAATGGTAAATTTCGTTAAAAAATCGTGTAAAAACGGCTAATTTTGCTAAAGATCGCGTAAAAAATGGTATCTTTCGTCAAAAAATCTTGAAAAAACGGAATATTTTGTTAAAAGATCGCGAAAAAAACGACAGATTTCGTCAAAATATCGCGAAAAAACGATAAATTTCATCAAAAGATCGCAAAAAACGATAGATTTCATCAAAAAATCGGGATAAACGGCAGGTTTCAACATAAGATCGCAAAAAAAGGATAAATTTCATCAAAATATCGCGGAAAACTGATAGATTTGGACAAAAGATCGCTAATAAAGGCGGATTTCGTCAAAAAAAATCACGAAAAAATGGTAAATTTCGTTAAAAAATTGTGAAAAAATGGCTAATTTCGTCAAAAAATGCATGTAAAATGGAATCTTTCGTTAAAAAATCTTTAAAAAAGCGGAATCTTTTGGCAAAAGATCGTTAAAAAACAACAGATTTCGTCAAGAGATCGCGTAAAAACGAGAGATTTCATCAATAGGTCATGAAAAAACAAATTTCGTTTAAAAAATCGCAAAAAAAATATAGATTTTATCAAAAATCATAAAAAACGGCAGATTTCAACAAAAGGTCGTAAAAAAACGATAGATTTCATCAAAATATTGCGGTAAAACGGCAGATTTTGACAAAAGATCGCAAAAAAATGGTAAATTTCGTTAGAGGCACAAAGAAAAAAAAATTGAGTATTTTTTCTGCTACAAAATTGTTTTTCTCTTTCTTGCTCCAAAAACTGATCTCCCTGTCCCAAAATTGTTTTCTTTTGCTGTTCCAAAAACAGATTTTTCAGCACCAAAATTTGTTTTTTGACCATAAAGTTGCACTGCAAATTTTGACAAAATTTTAGATACACATCCAGTCTATTTATAAAAATTATCATTCAGAATTTTCTATTTCTTTTTCATAATATTTATTTGGTATTTCAAGGTATCACTGCTATAAAACTAAAATATGTATACTTTATGGTTAAGAAATAGTAACTTTAAATTTTCAATGCTGCCTTTTTGAATAAATTTTAAGATTTTAATATTTTAAGTGATTTTTGCCCTCTTTTTTGAAAAAAAAAAAATTTAGCACATTTCAGCATTTTATTATAACATATTTTATTTTAACATTTTATTATGATTTAACAGGTAAACAAATATTTTGAAAATTTAAGGAAGCAGTATAGCATCTACTATTCAATGGAATTGGAATTGTTTTCTTCATTTCATCACTATTTCGCATGTGACAGTATAAACGATTTTTTTTTCTTTAATATCATTGTATTTATTTCTTCTGTAGATTTGAATACTTAGGCAAGGTAAAAAACTCTACATTGTTTTCAGTAGATGTAAACTGTATTTCAGTTTAATTTTAAATAGATTTAGCCTTAACTTCAAATATAAAGAACCACTTTATGTATTTATTATTAATCTAGTTCTTCAAAAAATATAAATTTTACTATTTACTTATTCAGGTTATATTATAATTAGAATATAGTTGTCTTTTTGTAATATTAATCAGTAAGAACTCTATTTATAATGCACATAAAAAAAAAAATTATAACATGCCCTCCGCAGACAATTTTCATCCTGCTGCATTGCTGTCGCAGACACAACCACAAATTTCTGCTACTGGGCACATATAGAGAAGCTAAGTAATATATTTTTTGGTGAGTTCAAATGTTTATTAACAGGCCAGATTTTATTTTAAAATGATTAAATTTGTGAAAAGTTCAGTTTAAAGGTGAAATGTCGATTTGAGAGACAAATAATTTTGTGAAGAATCCTGTTTGAGGTTAAAGAATTTTGTGAAGGGTCCTTTAAAGGACCTAAAATTTTCCTAAACATATCCCTGACTTAAAGTAAAAAAAATTAGATATGTAATTTTTTATTTTGTTCTTAAATTCCTAAGTAAGACAATCCTACCTATTTTATAAAGATTTAAAATATTTAATAATTAATTAGCAAATGAAATTAAAATATTAAATAATACACTGTTAAATTTAATTGTTTATACCATTACTATCCTTATTAGCATGCAGATTTTATTACACATTAAAGACAGGTTTTTTCCATTTTTGCCGGTTTTTTCCATTTTTTCCCTGGTTTTTTCCAGTTTTTTCCACTGTCTCGGCAAAAATACCTTTTTGCCGGCAAAAATGCCAACCCTGTTATAAATTTATTCTATAGGATTAGCATTAGCGAGCAAATCCTTACACGTGATCGAAGTAACCCTTTAATAATAATGTGTTGTCACTTAGAGGCTCAAAATGGTAATTGTGATAATATTCGGGAAAAAAAAATCGTCCATTTTTACTGTAAAATTTCACATAAACCACTTTCATCTACTTTCTTAAACCTGTATAAAGTACGTAAATTAAATTCTAATAACAAAATTTGGAACCACGATCTGCATTAAATGTAATGTAAACAAAATGCATGTGTTTACTGTTATTGAACTATTGCGTATTTACTTGTCATTTTGTTTTATTTGAGTTTATATTATTTTATTAAATTTTTTAACGATTTTCTTACTCTGGTAATTAAATATACTATATTTAATAATTTTGTCATTTTATTACACATTAAATATTACATTTATATGCCTCTCCATTTAATCAAATACCCCGCTTAATCGAATATTTTTTCTGGAACCGTCAATATTCGTTTATCCGGGGTCGACTGTATCTGAACAAGTTTTACAAGTATCTTATTTACCAAAAATGAAAAACGCTATTCTATTCCAAATCCTCTCATTAGCCAGGCTTGTTAATGTTATACTTTTACAGTTAAAAATTAATCAGATAAATGTATCAAACTTTCGCGTTGTTGAGAAATGAATTTAAGAACCACCAAGAAGTATGTACATATACTTAATTTTATAGGAATTAAGTGTTAAAATCTTACTCGCAGTTCTTCAGCTTTTAACACATAAAATATTAAATTAAGCATGGATTTTAGAAATGTTTTGAAAACTAAGAAAAAGATTCACATCTTTTAAGAAGAATACACAGAAAAAAGAAGTTAGAAATATCAATTTCTCCAAGAGATACTTTAATTTTACGAATGCATCAAACGTCCATAGACTTAACACTATGGAGAAGAATTTCGAAGCTGGGTGACCAGCACCCTTAAATAGGGATGATCTCAAGTAGTGTCAAATAATTTCATTTAAATAATGCATATAAATTATTTTGTTGTAATTAATATAAAAAAAAAGTATTAAGTATTTCTTTTTTTTCTTTTCAATGTGTTGTTTTCCCCTGTTAAACTTCATACAGTCTTTAAAGTGTAGTATACAGTAAAATCTCATTACAATGAATTTCTAGGGAGCACTGATTAAATTCGCTATACCAAAAAATATAATGAATAGAAGTGAAATAGAGTAATAGGATTTTTTTAAACAATCCAAATAATATTCGTTAAAAAGAAAACTTCGTTAAAGAGATTCTACTGTACTATATAATATAAACTTTCAAAAACACATTATTAATCTCTCATTTAATGTATTCTCCTCAATATGCAGTATTGCCAACTTTTCAAAAATATTGGGCTAGCTCGGACATTTTTGAGTAAAATAGCGCATATATATACATATATATATATATATATATATATATATATATATATATATATATATATGAGCTTTTTAAAAAATATCAACACGAGTTGGATATATCACATAATATCGATTCTGATTATTTTCATACCTTAACTAATTTCATTATCTATAATAATTTTATCATGCATGATAACAATATATATATTCAAAATGTTGGTATACCACAAGGTGGTAGTACATCTAGTGTATTATCTGACTTATACTTATATTACTATGAACGTCATTATTTAAATAATACAATACATTTATATCGATATATAGATGATGTAATTTTAATTGATACTGATAACACATGTATATCTCAATTCCCTGTTGATTATCCTTCTAATCTAGAACTTTCAAAAAACCTACTTTTTAATAATGCAATCAATTTCTTAGATATTAAAATTATATTAAAAGAGAACAAATTTATAACTGATATTTATGACAAAAGGAAAGAATTTAATTTTAAAGTTAATACCTTTACTAATTTTAAATCATGTCTTCATAATTCTGTATATCGTAATATAATACTTAATCATTTATATAGAATAAAATGTCTATGTTCTTCCACGTGTCTTTTTAATACTAATATTAAAAAGCTTGTATATGATGCTATAAATAATGGTTATCCTAAAAAATTCATATATTCTTTAATTTATAATTAGGTATTACATGATCTTATAATTACTTCTTTGTGTAAAAAATGTATAAAAAAATTATAAAACATAAAAATAATAATAAAAAATAAAAAATGTTAAAAAGTAATTAAAAAATATATATATAGGATGGTTGGCTGGATAGATGGTAGAGTACGGGGGAGGGTGGTGTTGTCTGGATAAAAACGCAAATATTAATTATTTATAACAAAAAAAAAATGAGAGTGGGTTATTTATTTTAACATAATTTTTAAACTCTGTTCAATTTACACCAATATATGGATATTTGTCTAGTTATATCTATAGTTAAATAGCTATATTTTAATTATCAAATTATTTTTAATGTTATTGATATAATTTTTGGTATTATTATTAATAATATTATTACAATTATTATTTTTATTTTATTTTATTTTATTTTTTTAACTTTTATTCTTTTATTTTTATTTTATTTTATTTTATTTTTTAATTTTTATTATCCTGTATTAAGATAATGAGTTTTTACCATGTAAAGTCACAATAAATGTTACTGATTAAAGTAACAATAATGTATTTTAAGTTATATGTTAATATGAATGTTATCTCTTAATTCTAATTTTAATCATTTTATTAATTTAATTTTATGTTAATATCGATTATTAATTATTTTCTCCGGTTCAATTATATTTCCATTCAGCTTTATCTTTTTTGTTTGTTATGGATAACTATTATTTTTACTTACTTTCAACTCCTTTTTGTAAAATATCTTTGTTCCTTGTTTAATAATTTGGTTTTTGTGTGATGGTAGTCCCAAATTCGTATTGTTTTGCTTTTTCATGGCAAATACGAAGATGAAACCACACACTCCATTTGTAGTTCCAAAGTATTTGGGACCTGAAGATTCTGCTTTGGTTCTACAAATTTCATTTGTATTCATATTATTCTTTTTTCCTTCCATGTTCAATGTGCTATAAGTTATTAAATTCAATGGTTAATTTCAAATGGTTAATATTGTTTACTATAATTCAATTTAATTCTTCGTTTTGGTTTATTGTTTTATTGATAAAATCCATTGGTGAATCTTGTCTAATTTTAATGGTATTTTATATGTATATATATATATATATATATATATATATATATATATATATATATATATATATATATATATATATATATATATATATATATATATATATATATATATATATATATATATGTATATATATGTATACATATATATATGTATACATATATATATGTATACATATATATATATACATATATATATATACATATCTATCTATCTATCTATCTATCTATCTATCTATATATATGTATATATATATATATATATATATATGTATATATATATATATATGTATATATATATATATATATATATGTATATATATATATATATGTATATAGGTAATCTGCCTTCTATTTCTCTTCAAACTTCAACTGTTTTTAATAATATGAATGTAAAAATACTGGTTTCATTGGTTCTTTTATTGGTATTGTCTGAATAACTTTGGATGTATTTATAAAAGTATTTATATATATATATTATATATATATTTCGCTTAGTGTGTATGTGTGTGGAAAGAGAGGGGGGGGGGGGACGAATGACTGAAGATGATGATAAATTGAAATTATGTTTTTTCGAAATAAAATTTCTTGATTGTTATAATTTTATCATAATTTTATTAAATTACATATATTCTCATAGGTTCTTCCTTATTAATATAAGTTTTTAAAAACATTGGAATTGCTAACTATTGAAAATACAAAAAACTAAATGTCGACAAAAGCGTACATTTTAGTCATCTAACTGCTTTATCGATTCAAGACATAAATAAAATACAGTTTTTTCAAAATATGCTGAAAACTTTATTTTTTCTTTTTGTGAGAAACAGAATTATGTATCCGCTATAGGAGTTATCAGTGCTCATATGTATACCTCTAAATAACGTCCTTACTATTTTTCAAATAAAATTATTTTGAGAACATTAATTAAACCAAATTTAATTCTGCGATTAAATAAATGAAAAAAGTAAATTACGAATTAAATCAATTGAAAATGTGTTGGCGGAGAGATCAAATTACTGAGTAGGCCGCGCCCCATGGGCCCATATTTTGGCGCCTCTGCCAATGTGTATATTTTTCTTTTAGACATGTTCGTTTCAAAGCGTTTTTCTAGTGATCATAAAAGTTTAAATTTACTTGGTACTTACTTTTAATAGAAGTTTATAAACTTCTCAGTGAAGAACATTTATGAGTGCATAAAAAACAAATTAATGTACATTTAATGTAAACTGACTGCAAACTATTTTTCACTAAAAACCGCCTTTTTACTATTATTATTATTATTTTAGTATGTCTATAATCTGTCAACACTAGCTTGAGGAGCCCCTATCAACTTTGTGCAGAGCCAGTGGCGCCAACTTTTGAAAAATATTGGGTGGGCTCAAAAAAATTTTGGACAAATACATAAATATTGGGTGGTCTCAATTAATAATGGGTGGATATAGATATCAAATTATTGGGTGGGCTCGCGCCCCATGGGCCCATATAAGTTGGTGCCACCGCTCAGAGCCGCTAAAATTCATATTCGGGGCCCTGCTTCAACATTCTATTTATTTGAATGCGCAACTGGGCTGTTAATAATGAAAAACAGAGGTAGCTGAAACAATCCTTATTTTGAAAAAGTTCCTTTATTTAAACAAAAGAAAAATGCTACTATTTCATCAAAACATGTAGACATATTTACGTTTATCTTTTTTCCCCTTTTGGCCGAACAGATAAAACAAGTCTTCAAATTAAAAAAGAACAGTAAAAAGAAAAATATATACCCAATTCCAGTAGAAATAAAACGTCCCTTTCGTGCGCCAGATGGCGTTATTAATTTTTATAGCTTGTGGTTACAACCCCCCCCCCCTCTTATATCTTTAATGAAGTCATTGAAAGGCTGTGGATCTAGTTTTGTTGTTGAATGAAAGATTAAAGAAACTTGTCCGACAAAAGAAAGCGGGGAAAAAAAAAAAAAAAAGCGAAAAATGTATGATAGGAAGTTTTTTTGGGAATTACGATAGGGGAATGTATTGGTGAGACACTAAGTAAATTCAGACCGTTCTGCAAACGGAGGAAACATTTTCATTCTTTAAATAATCACCGGTGCAAAATTTAAATGTTTTCTTTCAATTTGTAGCAAGGAAAGAAGTTTGTATTTGTGTGTCTATCGACGCTGTTCTGAAAAAAAGCTTGCAAAGCACAGCTACAAAATTTGGTAGGAAGGTGCCACCTCTGTGTATGCAGTCATGCACTTCAAAGACCGATTATGGATTTTTTTAATTAATTTTTTATGCGATTTTTTCACATTAGTCAAAGGAAAGTGGTTTCAGTCTTTTAACACAATATAGAAAAATGTGTCCTGTTTTCAATGTTTATTTAACATTCCTATAGCAATTTTTGAATTTTTCGCAAATTTTCTATGCAATCAAAAAAAAAAAAAAAAAAAAAAATCCCGTTTAAAATTTTTTTTGTGTTTTTTGTGTACATTAGTAAAAAGATTTCGGTTTCAAACTGTTATTCTAATACAGTAAATTTTACTCTTTTTTATTTTTGACGATTTTTTAATTTTTCGCAAATTTTCTATGCGATTTTTAAAAAAATTTCGTGTTTTTTGTGTACATTAGTAAAAAGAATTCGATTTCAAACTATTAGTCTAATATAGTAAATGTTATCTTTTTTGATTTTTGACGATTTTATTTGGATTTTTTCGGATTTTTATCTACTTTTCACTTCCTACGCTGATTTTTTAACATTTGTGAATAAATTCCAGTCACAATAGTCTAGTTCACTATAGTAAATTTTGTCTACTTTACGATTTTTAAATTTTTGGCGATTTTAAATTTATTTTTAGTGCTTTCTCAAATATCGTAACTTTTTTTTTTTACACTTGTGAAAAAAAACCCAGGTTACAATATCTTAACACATTGTAATAAATTTTATTTTATTTTCAATAACGTTTATTTAGAATTCGTACAGAGATTTTTTAATCTTTCGGGAAATTTTTATGCGTTTCGTGGCGATTTTTCAACAGTAAAACTGAATTCGCATTAGTAAACGGAATTCACTTTCAATCTTTTAACTCAAAATAATAAACTTCGTGCTGTGCGACTTTTGAAAGAAGCTTTCGTAGAGTTATCTCGCGATTCGCTGCGATTTTTCCACGTTATTAAAAGAAATCAATCTTCTAACCCAATAGTAATTTTTTTCACTTTTTACTAAAGTTTATTCGAAATTCGGCAGTGACTTTTAGAGTTTTTTCAAATTTCGTGCTATTTTTACACGGGATCAGGTAATGCTGATAATTGAGGATCAGTTGGTAAATAAATAAATACAATTATTTGATGCTGGTTATTTAATGTTACTTTCAAATTCAAAGTGACTCATTTCTGAATTTATTTTAATTCGTAAACATATAAAAAAGGCAGAGGTTCTTATGTAAAAAAAAGACTATGAAATCCAATGCATTTTCCATTTTTCGATCAAATACTCTCACAGCTAACGTAGTCAAACTTAGAGTTTTTAACCAATTTTCCAAACACGAATCCTGATAAAACAACAATCTCTTATGTTTCATATTTTGTTTTTCATACTGAAAGAAATGCCAATTACAGACACTACTACGGTTATCTATTAGGTTTAAACACACTTATTGTTGGTACAATAACGAAAATGGCATAAAATTATCAATTAGAGCGCTCCCTTCCGGCTGAATATCCCCAAATTGAACTGGAACTTGATGGCTATAGCTAAAGGTAATGGTTCAGTTCTATATTTGTATAACTTCTCGTACTTTTCAATGATGCAATGGCAACTCACATGCATACGGACAGATACATATTTTGTAAAAACATATTTTTCGGAAACTCTCTTTTCTAAAACGTGTAAATCCGTCGAAAACCAAAAGTTGAAATTTTTTCAATTGTTATAATATTTTCTTCTATTATAAATAGTTGAAAGTAAAAATGTGAAAATGCTTCCTGGTATTCCTTGTTGCATTAATTGTTATTGATGAAAATTTTTAAAAATGTATATCAATATTTTTTTTTTGAAAAAATGAAAATAAAACTTGAAGAGATTTTCACTAAATGTTCATTCATGGGTGCGTTCACCCGATAAGAATCTTTAATCAAGTTTGTAACACCCGATTAACAAATTCGTATGTATACTATACGTTTCTTTAAGAATCGCTAAACTTGATAGATCAGATTTCTCATAATCTGGTAAAGGTTATCACCACTTCGTTTTTCCTTTTGCTCAGTGTTTCTCCTAAAACTCTGCAAAATGAATCATAGCACATTAGCAATTCAAGTTTTAATCTCATTAAAGTCATCATCAATTTCATTAAGGAAATTTGAAGGAGAAACAGAATAAACTTACAAGCCACATGCTGTTTCTTTTAATCGTTAATCGCAACAGTAACATTTGAATTATATGTTGAATAATGTTGGTTGAATAATATGGTCTTACTTAAAATTTTCATTGCTTTGGTTCAGGGCTGCACAGAAAATAGTGGAGTTGATCCGATAGAAATTACCGGGGCCTGTTCCATTATAAAAACCAGTATGAATCCTCTTATATATATACACTAGCAGGGGAGACCGAGCTTAGCTCGGTCAAAATTAACTTTGTGTTCAACTCGATATAGTATTTTCACTGTATCATTAACTCTGTATTAATACTGTAAAACATGTTTATAATAGTATTATTTAGAAAAACAATCAATAAGAAAACTATGTTTTTATGCGCATATTTATAAATTTTATTTTATTTTAAATTTTACAACGAAAGGACATCGATCTAAATCACTTTATTAGCTCGACTCTGATTGGTTTAACCATGCATCTCGAATCCTCTTAAGAATGTATAAAAATATTCTTTACATTCTGAAAGACAATATTTTTTGTTAGATATAGCCAAATTTGGAGGCATTCTTTCATTTGGCTCCAAATACGTGTTTTGGTTTTCGTAATTTTTATAGTCGATTTTTTGGCCATATGTCGCCAATATTTTGTCAAATATCACCAAATTATTGGCTTTTGCCATATTCTCGTGACCCTGACCCGTATTACCCAAAATGAGCCACTAATCAAATTTGATCAAGCATGTGACATAGCTCAGTCGTCTTCAGGTAATCAAAAACAGTAGAATATAAAATTGAATCAAAATCGTTTATGCTATTTTTTAGGTAAAATTAGCATGGCAGAATTCCGCAATGAAGCGAAATGACCCACTAATATAATTTTGTTTAACATGCGACTCAGCTAAATAGTCTTCTCTTGACAAAAAACGTTTTGTTTCAAAATTTAGGTAAAATTGATTGAGTCGTTGTTATATATAATTAGAATGACCCTAGCTCATTAAGACCCAAAATGACCCACTAATAGAATTTTCGCGAGCATGTGTCCAAGCCAAATGGTTTTCTCTTGCTCAAAAACGATATAATACAAAGTACAGTCGAAATGGTGAGTACCATTTTCTATATAAAATTAGCATAACCCATCATGACCAACAAATGACCCTTATAATCGAAATCTCTCGAACGTGTGGCCTAGCTCTTTAGTTTTAGCATGCCGGAAAACATTAGATACAAAATTTAGATAAAATCGATTGAGCCGTTTTTTAGATATAGTTAGTTTGACCCTGACCCCTTATAATCCAAAATGACCCATTAATCGAATTTTCTCAAAAATCTGTCCTAACCCAATGATTTTCTTGTGACCGAAAACGATAAAATACAAAATTTAATCAAAATTGCGCGAAACGTTGTCTAGATAAAATTAGAATGACCCAAAAGTGGCCCACTAATCGAAATTTCTCGAACATGTGACCTACCCCAATGAGTTTCTCATGCCAAAAATGTGTTGTATACAAAATTTCGTTAAAATCGACCCACCCATTCTTTAGATATAGCTTGATCTTGACCCATTAAGACCCACAAATGACCCTTATAATCGAAAGCTCTCGAATATGTGACTTAGTCCATTAGTTTTCTAGTTTCTAAAAATTGTTACATACAGAATTTCGTTAAAATTGATCCTGCCGTTCTTTAATTATACATAGCTTGACCCAGACCCTTTATGATCCAAAATGACCCATTAATCGAAATTTTTCGAACATGTACCCTAGTCCAATGATTTTATCGTGCCAAAAAAAAAAAATGTTGCATACAAAATTTCATTAAAATCGATCCACCTGTTCTTTAGATATAGTTTGACCATGACCCATTATGACCCATTATGACCCACAAATGACCCTCACAGTCGAAATCTCTCAAACATGTGATTTAGCCCATTAGTTTTCTCATGTCAGAAAACTGTTACATACAAAATTTCGTTATAATCCATCACGCTGTTCTTTAAATATAAATAGCTTGACCCAGACTCTTAATGACCCAATATGATCCATTGAAATTTTTTCTCGAACATGTAACCTAGCCCAATGTTTTTCTCGTGCCCGAAAACCATAGAGTGCAATTTTTAGTCAAAATTGCGTGAGAAAATCTCTAGATAAAAATAGCATGACCCACAATGACCCCCAAAATGACCCACTAACCGAATTTTCTCGAACATGTTACCAAACCCAATGGTCTTCTTGTAATTCAAAACGATACAATATAAAATTTGGTCAAAATCGTTAGAGCCGTTTTTTAGATAAAAATGGCTTGACCCATAATGACCCAAAATTGACCCACTAATCGAAATTTTTCGAACATGTGACCCAGCCCAATAGTTTTGTTGTGCCAAAAAACGATTGGATAGAAAATTTCCTTAAAATCGATCCAGCCGTTCTCTAGATATAAATAGCTTGATCTTGACCCATTATGACCCAAAACGACCCAATAATCGAATTTTCTCGAACATGTGACCTAGCCCAATGGTCTTCTCGTGCCCGAAAATGTTAAAATCCAAACTTTTGCGAAAATCGTTAGAGCCGTTTTTGAGATAAAATTTACCCACACACACACACACAATTTTTGCTCGCATTATAGTATAAGATATATATATAATAACAACGTAGGCTTTAAAACACTTTTCTTCTTATGTAAAATTATCAACTATATATATACATTTACATATGTAGCCCCCAGCTTTAAAGGGCCCCGTTGAAGCTAAAAATGGGTACATATATGAACGTGGAACTTATAACCACCAGGTACAATTTTTCGATATTATGGAACCGGCCTCGGTAATTTGTATCAGTTCCATTCCACTCCACTACCTTCTATGCGACACTGAGTCAAAGCAATAAAATCTTGAAAATGCATAACAACTTTTACACTTGATAAAACTATCCAGTGAATTTGGCTAAAATGACAAAACGCTATGGGGACCGTGGAACTTTTGATCACCAATACATTTTCTCCCAATATTTTGTTAATACGGGACCAGACCCGGACAATTTGTCCAGATCCACTCCTCTGCACTCTATAGGCCTTGTGTCAAAGTAATAAAATCTTGAAGGCATGAGAACTTGATAAAACTATCAAGTACCTTTGGCTAAAATAGCGAAACGCCATGGAGTAGATTAAGTTTAAAACTGTCCCTATATTTTGTTAATATGGAACCAGGGCCGGTAACTTGTACCGACTCCACTCCACTGTACTCTATACGGCCCTGAGTCAAAGTAATCAAATCTTGAACACATAAGAACTTGATAAAACTGTCAAACAGCTTTGGCTAAAATGGCAAAACGCCATGCAGTGCGCTAACTTTAAAAGAGTCCATTGAAGCTAAAAATGAGTATATGACCATAATACTTTTGACCACCGATGCTTTTTTTTTTTTTTTTTTTTTTTTTTTTTTTTTTTTTTTGTTAATATGGTGATAAATTTCTCATTAAAATCACTGCCGAAGCCATCTGTGCCTTTCCCTTGACTTATTAATTTACGACCTGAACTTGAAATTACATTTTTATACTAATATATATCTATATTATATCTATATTACATCTATATTATTAAAAATGCTACTCCTTGTATTATTGCGGATATTCTAAAAAGTAAATCGAACGTATTGAAAACGTGGTGCAGGCACTTCAGATCTAGTTTAGCCTTTGTACACCTGTATGTATTTTAAATCTATTCGTATAAGAATATGGCAAAATACATTGTTATGGAAACTTTTTATTACGTAATAATTTATTATTTAATATACTTTTGTTTGTTTGTTTGGCTTTGTTTTTAAAACCTGTATCGGGAAAATGAACAACATTAAATTTATTGTCAAATTTGTCGTCCAAAAGCAATATAAAACTATAATGATGTTATTAAAGACATTTTCGCACCTAACCAATAAATTCATGCGGAAATATACATATATGTATTGCGTGTGTGTGTGTATTGTTGATGTAGTAAAATTCTCATAAGTCAATTTTTAAACCGAAAGTTTTACCGAACCAAACAGATTTTTATTGATTCAACAATCATATATCAACAACATTACTAACCCATCAAAAAATTATTTGGTTCAATACAAATTTTGTTGCACCAAAGGTACTTTTTCTGCATGTTTTGAATATGTAAAGACAAGATATCAAAGGGTTAGAGAAATTTACGATTATTCTCATAGAGAAATATCGAAATGCAAAATGTTAAAACTATTAAGAACTTGCCACAGGCCTTAGTACAGTCGTGGGGGGGGGGGGGGGGGTAATGAGAAGGCGTTGGTGTTTAATAAATAATTAAACACCATTTAATAACTAATTATAACAAAAGAAAGTTGCTGCGCCAAATGATTAAAAATAAAACATTCTTTTAAATGATATACATAAAATTTGCTTAGGAGGGAATCTAGAAATAAAAACCAGCTCAAACTTTTTTTTTTTCAATGCAACATCCAGTTTTGACATTTTTTAAATCTTCGTACCACATTATGCCTAAAAATGAAATTTCAAGCCATTTGGGTGATAAGTTTTTGAATTATAAACATTCAAAATTTCGAGCTTCTAATGTTAGATTACATTTTCATAGTTTTATTAATATCTCCTGAAATTATAATCCTATTGTAATATTTTTTGTGGTTATAATACTTAAAAACCTAAACACAAATACATTTATTTTGTAATTATTTTTTTAATTTTATTAGTTTTATTTAAATTAATATATATATGAAATATTTATATTTATCAAAAATTAAAATTCAGTAAGACCAACTCATAAACTGTATTTAAACTTATGTAATGACAAAAAATAAATAAATAAAGTAAGATAAAATAATAATCAACTATTTTAAAAACAAACAATACAGAACACTATTAGACTTATGAAGTTCTTTGAAATAATTATTAACAAACAAATGAAAAACAATTGGATGAAAACTTATATTGTAAACCACATCTTCAGTAATACGTAATCTATATTAATAAAATAACAAATCGCTCTGTGTGTGTGCGTGTGTGTCTGCGATAGTTAGCGAAAACTACGGTACGTACGAAGCTCAAAATTTTTCTGAGAGTAGCCCAATTTCTCTCCTGATGCACCTGATGCTCAGAATTTCAAAATTCTATTTATTAACTGACAAGGAAGGTCTCCATTGGGGCATACTCAGAATTTTTTGAAAAAAATACGAATTAAACTACACATGTAGGTAATAAAGGATCAGTGAAAATTAGCGGCGGAATTACATTAATAGATATGTAAGAAAATAAAATAGTTTGGAATAATTGGCGTGAAAAGCTGAAAGCGACGCGAGATTTGGCGAGCAGTGCATTTCCTCGCCAAAAGCAGACGATTTTAACGAATCTGAAAATTGATTTTAATTGACTTCACTGTTAAAAATCTGCAGCATTTACTGCAACGTACTCCACTACTTTTATAGAATATCTCTCTTCTGACCAATGAGAATGCTCCATAGCACGGTGAATTGACCGTGTCATACACTGTTAAAAATCTGCTGCATTTTGTTGCAACGCACTCCACCGCTTGTGTATAATATCTCTATTCCAACTAATGAGAAAGCTCCATTTCACGGCCAAGTAACCGTTTTCTATACAAGCAAGGGAGTGCGTTGCAACAAAATGCAGCAGATTTTTAACAGTGTATTTTTCAATTTGGAACAATTTTAATCAATTTAAATTGTGTTTTAAATGATAAAATATATAAATTTCATTTTGTTATAAGTACATATAAACGAATATGACAAAATTATACTTAAAGTAAAGTAAAAATGCAAAACTAAAATTACTTAAACTAAACTTATTTAAATAAATTGAACATAGAAAGTTTTTTCTTTAAAAAGTATTCGAAGCGTAAAAGCGTATTTTTCAAAATTTCGTTTTTTCGCCAATCGGAGATAAATCGCCAAATAAACGAAATTATTATTTTGTTTTTTGTTTTTTCCGGGCATTATAAGGAGGTTCCGCCGAAATTTTTTTTATAAACATATGTAACTATATGAGAAGAACGTTCTGTAATTTTTTCAGATTTTTCTGAGTATGCCCGTATGGAGACCTTCCTTGTGAGTAATTAATTAAATTCCAAACCTCACTCTCATAAAAAATCGCTTTTTTTCCTTTTCATTCTCTTATGGTTGGTTGGTTGCATAAAATTTTCGCAGAAATAATTTTAAAAACTGAGACTGACCTTTAAAATTCATAGACTGGCAAACTGTCAGTTTAAATGAGGATTTTTTTTTTTAATCGCAGCTGCTGTACGCCATGGAGGAAAAAGATAGGTGGTGGCGAAGTAAATTGAAAAAAAGAAAGGTTTGCAAGAGGAAACCATTTATCGCTGAAATTTTAATGTCTCAAAATAAAGCATGAGGAAGGGATTTTGTATTAATAAGACGGATTGGAAGAAATTAATTACAGCTGAAGCATATTTTACGAAGAAATCGTAATTTTTTTAAATGTTTTTTTCTATTATATTATTTATTAAAATAAATGTTTGCTTTTAAAATAATTGAAATTGGAAAATTAAAAATAATTAAATGTCAAAAGAAAATTAAATAAAATATTGAAAACATATGATTTGAAGTAAAAAATTGTATTACTAAAAGTTTTCTCTTTTTTTTTTCAGAAATTTTTAATACTTTATAACGTAGATGAAAAATGTTTATGATTTAACAACATATTTATAATTCCATGTCAATATATAAAATATAGCGATGAAAAGATTCTTTTAAAATCATGCATGAACACTTAAATAATAATATTAATCTAAAATCTAGATTTCAGAGTGCAGAAGATTTTAAGACATTAACGGAAGAATGTTGATTTTTCAAGCAAAGTCTTAAATGATGCTTCTATATTGATATTTCAAAGTCATATGATAAAAATAATCAAATAATTCTTGCCTATGAGATCTAATTGTATCTTTCATGCATTCTGATAGTGTATTACAGGCAATAATGGCACAAAACGTTATTTTTTAAACGAAATTTTAGTCATCTATTCAATAACAGTTTAAAAGGTAAAAAACAAAAACAAAGAAATACTGGTTTAAACCAGTTTGAATTGATCGGGGTTTCAAAGCACATGGTTTTGTTGGTGCTTATTTGGACTTAATGTCGCGGATTTTAGAGTTACATTTTTTTGCGTCACCCCAGGACAGTATACTACCACTCTATTAATTTCTTTTTACTATATGGTTGTACGCATATTTTTGGCATTTCGAACATTAGAATGCATGAGTCATTAGCTGTGTTGCAGTAAAAAACATTACACAACACTTTTCTATGAGTTTATTTTTTTAATCATTGATTAAATTTAAATGTGTTCTATTCCATTTAAAATTTTAATATGGCTTTAATTTTTTTTTAAGCAAAAATAAAATAGCTGTTTGACGTACAATTGTTTGTATCCGCAAACGATTCATTCACCATAATAAATTATCAAATAGCTAAGTAAATTATCTATCAGAAATAGCCATAAAAAGAATAGTAGCAAAACTGATTATAACCTTAATGTTTAGACTAATTTAAACATAACCCGATTCCAACCACACAAAATTTCCGTGAGTATAAACCCGACCCTGACCTAAAAATTCTGTTTGGGAAAAACTATGGATTTGATAACTGACCCGAACCAAATCTGAATCCCGCAAAAATGTTCAAGTGAAGCATAACCCGATTCAAACAAGGAAAAATAATTTTATCTAATTATTTCGTACCAACACTTTAGCTACGAGCGAGTATCGATTTCATTCATGGTATAGTCGGATTTAAGAGTGATATAATTAATTAATATTAGTTGATATTAATATTTCACTTGGGATTTCTATGTGAAAAAAAATAATTAGTTACGTGACTTAACAGTGATTTTTGATAAATATCAACACTTTAACACGAAAATCACGCAGTCGTTGGATACATATTCCCTCCCACATTTTTCTTCGCTCATTTTGAGTATTTTTAGAGCTTAACATTAGCTGTTTTTTAAACCGATTTTTCACACAGTCAGTGGCCACATATTTCAGACAATGCATTTCTGCATGTTTCGAGTTAATGATAAAACCATACAAATTTCAAGTTCATTTAATACTGTTAATACGGACCCGCGCAACGCCGGCGGGTCAGCTAGTTTATAAATATAAGCAAAAACCAGTCAGAGTCTGTCATGGATCAAGCTATTATTTGATCCATTATGCGCCCTACTGACTATAGTTGAAAAACCAAACAAAATAGAAAAGCAAGATATATATTATTGTTATTATTTGATAGAATTATATCTGTTATGTCATATTTTAAACAAATTCTCAGTTTCAATTTTTTTTTTTTTTTTTTTTTTTTTTTTCAAGTAGTTTTCGATTATAATTAAAAAACATGATAGTTTAAGGGGCCATCTCTGATGTGCAGAAAAACACAATTTGAAAAGAATATATTTTATTCATTTTATTAAAACATATGGTCTGGCAACACTCGAAACGTATAAAGCGAATGAAATAATCATGTTGCCAAGAAATAATACATTAATTTAACCAATCTAGTTATTCTGTAGCACTTCAAAAATCAAGTACCGAACTTCATTTGGATACAGCCACTCGTTTAAAAATAATTAATTTCTCTGAAACTAATCGTACGAATTTCATGAAAATTTGTATTTAGGCTAATTGAAGGGTGTGCAATTTACTTATGGTGTCAAACTTGGGTATTGCGATTGAAAAAAAATAGTCCTTCCGGCAGTGCCGGGAGGAAGAGGTAGCTTTCATATACTTATATATTTATTTATTTATTTTAAATTAAGTTATATTATTCAAAAATACTAAGCTCAAATTAGTAGAACCTGATTATGAGCTTGGTCGAAATCTTAATTCAGGTGCACATGCACACTCATATTGAAATCGATTAATATATATATGCGATAACTCAGCCATTTTTTAAGATACAGACGAAACAAAAAATGCTCTGGAATCTTTGTATCAAGATCAAATGCATAAAAGTAAAATCTTTTTCGATTTCTCACTTTCTTGTACCTAATTTAAAATTTTAAAATTTATAATTTTTTTTAAATGGCCGCCATTTTGAAATAAGATGGCGGGTGGAACTGAGTATCGAACTCGATTCAGACCTCAGTATATACTATGTACACACCAAGTTACATCCAAATCGATTCATAAATACGCGTGTTATCACGTGACAAAAATCAGATCGTTTCAAAATGTCAGCCATAAGAAAAATTCAAAGTGCTATAACTCAATCATTTTTTAAGATATAGACAAAATAAAAAGTGTTCTGGAATCGTTGTTTTAGGTTCTAACACGTAAAAGAAAAATATTTTTCAACTTTTAATTTTTTCGCATTTAATTTTAAATTTTAAATTTTAAAAAAAATTTAAAATGGTCGCCATTTTGAAACAAAATGGCGGATGATGCTGGCCAACGAATTCGATTGAGACATTTGTACGTACTATGCACATACCAAGTTTCATTCAAGACCGTTCATAAATACGCGTGTTATCACGTGACAAAAATCAGATCGTTTCAGAATGTTAGCCATAAGAAAAATTCAAAGTGCTATAACTCAATCATTTTTCAAGATATATACAAAATAAAAAGTGTTCTGGTATCGTTGTTTTAAGTTCTAATACGTAAAAGAAAAATATTTTTCAACTTTTAATTTTTTCGCATTGAATTTAAAATTTAAATTTTTTTAAATTTAAAATGGCCGCCATTTTGAAACAAAATGGCGGCTTTTTATTTTTTGTAATGAAAGCTACCTAAAATGGGCTCTTTTTGATAGATAGATGGTCCCCTAAGCAAATTTTACGTACATCATTTAAAATTAGAATTTATTTCTAATAGTTTGGAACAAGTTAATTTCTTCTAAAATAATTAGAATTTACTTTTTTCCTCACGACTTTACGTGTACATACAAAATGTGAACGGTATTTCATATTTACAAAATACATTGTTGTAACTGCATTCCATTTACAATGCATTTCTTCATTAATTTATTTTGTAGATAATATTTTATCTATTCATAATATATGAAATATGCATTTTATAAAATTGAATATTCTTCTTTCTTTTCTTTTCAGGTTTTTGAAGTACAAGAAAAAGTTATTTTAAAGAACCGGTGAAAAAAAGTATATGCTGCACTGTGGTGTTTCTCGGATGAAACCATCAAGAACTGAGAAAGATAACAATGTTACTATTTTTAAGCCTCGTATCGAGGAAATATTTATTTATTTTCTGAAAAAATATTTTAAAATACGAACTGATAATTTTTTTTTATGTTACTTTTATAAATTTAGAAATCGATGCAGAGGATTGTATTGAGGTCTGTTTTGTAAAAATTAAAAAGAAAAAAAATATGATTTTTTTTTCTTCCGTTTAAAATAACAATTTGTAGCGAAAGATGAAATCTACAGTTACTCAGATTCGAGCCAAGCATTTATTAAAAATAACTTCTTTAAGTCCTTCTGCTAAAGTATTCTGTTCTGGTATTTTTTTCTTTTGAGATTACACATTTTAAAACTTAACAAAATAAAAATAATTAATGAAGAGTATGTTTTTCTGGAATGGAACTTTGTGAAGGGGCCTATTTACAAGTACTTTGTGAAGAATTTATTGAATGAATTTTTGAAGGTGCTCTAAATAGGCCCTTCGCCTTAATTGACCTCTGATAAACCTTCTGAAAAAATAAAACAATTATATATTTATAAGCTATTACTTCATATAACTTTCTGCTATTAATAATGGAAGCGAGGGTATTAAGCTCTACGAACTTTATACTTTAAAAAGATATATGTTTTAATATTTTACATTCAATCTGATCAACTGTTGAATGACAGATTACACTTACTTTTAAACACAGATCAGGAAATGGTTTACATTAACTCCTGAATTGAAATCGTGTAATTTTTGTGTACAGCTGGCTTTATGCTGCCATTTCATTCTTAGCTATTATTATGAAAAAAAAATATTATTATTAAAAAAAATAACAGTATTTTTAATCAGTTTAATAAATCAACAAGTAAATAATTTATATACTTTATTATTTTTTTTTCTTTCTGAATCTTACTGTTTGATGAAGAAATTACATGAATAAAAAAGTATATGCGGTCTAAATCACACCAAAATAAAACTTAAAGATTAAGTTTTTCAAATTAATGCATAACTATTTTTATCAAATTATTTTAGGAAAATTAGATTTTAAAAAAAAATTAGGAAAGTTAGATATTAAAAAAAAAAAAAAAAAAAAAAAAAAAAAAAAAATCAGAGAATGATCTAGTTGCAATTCTCTAACCAAATGAAAATTTGTCCATGTTTGGATTTGTATCAGCACGGACCTTTGGTTTAAACTGTCAACGCTCTATTAGCTGAGCTCTCCTGCAAAAACCTGGCGAACACAATTCACTCATAATGACGTTATCAAAAGGTTGTCTATTACATTATAACTCTTATGACTTATTTACTGATTAGAATAATAGTGTTAAATTAATAAATTATGATTTAAATAATTTACAAATTTTGATTTTCACATATATATATATATATATATATTATGTATTGAAAGAACGACAGTTTTATTCTGATAAAGTCATTTTAATTAGGCAGTATTTATATATGTATTTACTTATATATGTATTTTAAAAATATATTTATCATAAGACTGAGTTATCTGAACGTGCTTTGCATCAATTCTTGGAAGAGGGGAGGGGGGGAGGATTGTATCTATTTATTATACAAAATGAATAAAAAATAAATGCATTTAATTCCTTAAAAAATGTAAATAAGAATAATTGTGTTGTTTAATATACCGTTACGTTTAGTTCGAAGTTCTAACAATTTATAAGTAACAAGCTTTACAACTTTCGACATATTTTCACACACCCTAACAGAGACTTCAATGATTTTCATTAATGGGAAATCTCATGGTAACCAATAGAAAAATTTTAACACGTTCTCTTATTCATTACTTAATAATATAATTATCAAGATTTTTTAATCATAAGAAATTAGATATTAAATGCCAACGTACTATTTTTTTTTTAAATTTATAACTGTCAAATTAATCAGTTTTGAAATTTTACTTAAAATAAAAATTTCAGAGTTTATTAATATTTTTAAAACTACTTAAAAATAAAGAAAATTTTAAAAACCTTTTTACATTGATATCTTGTATTCATGTTCTGGTGAGAAAAACCAAATTTTGATAATTACATTAGCTGTCAAATTTCCACACAGGATCGCATGGATTTTGCAAATGAAAAATCATTTTCGTTAAAACGTCTCATTATAAATGACAAAGGTATTCATTATAAATACGCATTACACACATACAGTTGCAAATGCATGCAGGTTCTTTTGAATGTTAATATAGAGTCAGGCGTTCTACAAAAACAAGATAGAGACACATTCATATTAAATAGAAATTTACTTTAAGGGTGTATTCGAAAAAACGCTTTTCCACCTTCAGCAGCTCGAAATTTTCCGATACAATTTCAGACATATTTTTAAAAGTAGAACCATGAAACTTGCTGAGGGGATTTTTGAAGAGATGTATAAGGTGTCGTGTGATGTCATTTTACGCTCAATTTATTAGAATTCGATTTATGAACAATTACTTTCTCAGCATGACCCCCTTTTCCGTCCTCAGTTCTCCTGCTTCGGAAAAATCGGTTCAAATTGCCGTTTTTAATTGCTTTTTTTGAAATATTTTCTGCATCTATCAAAGAATCGGCAGTCCTTGTGCACTTTCTGAATAACACAATTCGCCAGTTTGATGCATATGAGAGCAAAAATGAATTTAAAAATAAATCGGAAAATAAGCAGTTTGAATCGAAATACACCCTTAAACAATGTGTACTCTGCCATTCATTCAAAATTTTCTCTGGCATATCTATAATAAATAATTTGAAGTTGTATAGTCAAACAACTTTTTTCTTTTTGTATAGTTTGATAAACTACCTCTAATGAATATGTTGACTATTTGCAACATAAAAAGTACAATGAATGACCAAAGTCATTATTATTTCTTTTAATCTGAAATAAGTCATTTAAATAAATTTTAAGGTAGATTTTTAAAATGTTTTAACTTATTTTCTTTTATTCTGCGTCTAAGATGTAAAGTATGTTTATATATGTATGTTCATTTATAAGATTTTTTAAGATAGTTAAAGTATTGATAACATACACCAAGAGTAAGTTCCTCCGTGTTATTGTACTTAACAGCTATCATGCTGAAATACTTGCTTTGTTTTTTATTCATTATTCTTTACATATATTTCATTTTACGTATGTTTCAGGTTTTTGATGGCAAAAAAATTATTAAAATGATTATTTTTATAAAGATAAAAATGATTATGTATGTAAAAAGATATATATTTGATATACTGTACATTTTGTAAAAAAGAAAAAAATTAGGATGAAGTTGTTGAAAAAATGTTTTTAATATAATATAAAAGATATCTCTGTTAAATTTCTGTATCAAATGTATATTTTTGAGCAGTTTACTTTCTGCAAAATGCTTTTAAATATGAAAGAAAGCCATCATGTCATTGTATTTAAATATTTATTGTTAAAAAATGTCAACAGTAAACTGTGCCATAACAAATACAAACATTATTAAAGTTAAATTCATCATGTCATTTGTGAAAAATAAAATTAAGTTAAAAAGTGATTGATTTTCTTTCTTTAATTTTGCGTGTATGTATTTTATATATCGATATTATGGGGCTTTCCATAAATGATTCACACTTTTTTTTTCAGCATTTATAGCCCCGCCCCCTTTGTCACAAAGAGTCATAACCCTTCCAACTTGTCACATATATTATATCACATATATTACACTATATTATATAAACATATACTTATAATTCAGAAACAAAGCCTAAGGTTACAGATGATATTTCAAATTTTATTAGTTTAACAATGTGTTTCAATGATATTTGTGAACATAACAATAAATATGATTACTGTATTTTATTACTGTTTGTATGAAGTAAGATTAAGGTTTACGACAAAAAACCTAATTAATATACATTAATAATAAAATATTAATATGAAAGAGCAATTAAAAATGGTAGTATTTTGGAATTTTGAATGAATTTAGTATATTTGGCTTTAATTCTTATCTTTAATTACCAACACAAAATATTTTAACTTCAAAATTTAATTTGCTGATTTTTAAAACTTTTATTTATTAAACAAAATGTGTGATGCCGCATTTCTTCTTACTTCCTTCTACCCCTAATCACAATTTCATGAACTCTCCCCTCCCTCCTCTGAATGCAACATCATTTGTGGACAGCCCCTATCCCCAAATAAGGCTGTAGCCAGTGAGGATCTGACCGGGATTTAATCCTGCTCCAAATTTTTTATCAGGAGAGCTATGAGTTGGCCAATAAAATATTAGTGAAAACTACCAAGATCCAAAAATGAAATATAATAAAAACTGTATGATCTAATAGACTCGTTGGACTATAAGTTGGACAAGATTTATTAATGAAAACTATCACGATTCAAAAATGAAATGCAATCAAAATTATATGCTATGATCTAATTGTTTGATTCATTCGTCTACAAACAGACGAATAAATACTAATGAAAACTATCAAGATTCAAAAGTGAAATAGTATCAAAATTTAAAATTGTATGCTATGATCTAATTGTTTGATTCGTAGAACTATAAGTAGGACAATAAATATTAGTGAAAACTATCAAGATTCAAAAATGAAATACAATCAAAATTATATGCTATGATCTAATTGTTTGATTCATTCGTCTACAAACAGACGAATAAATACTAATGAAAAATATCAAGATTCAAAAATGAAATAGTATCAAAATTCAAAATTATATGCTATGATCTTATTGTTTGATTCGTAATGAAATACAATCAAAATTATATGCTATGGTCTAATTGTTTGATTCGTCCGACCTATGAATAGACGAACAAATACAAATGAAAGCAATCAGGATTCAAAAATGAAATAATTTCAAAATTATATGCAACGATTTAATTGTTTGATTCTTTGGACTATACATAGGACAATAAATATTAATGAAAACTATTAAGATTCAAAAATAAAATACAATCAAAATTATATGCTATAATCTAATTGTTTGATTCGTCCGACTATAAGTAGGACAATAAATATTAATGAAGACAACAATAAATATTAATTAAAATACAACAAGGAAAAGTTGCTGTTTGATATTTTGGCCAACTTTGTAGTTATTGAAATGTTCATTTTATTTTTATTTCTTAAAATATATATATTAATTAATCGGTGGGAGAAGAATGATCTCTCTCTTCCCCTGAAAAAAAGTGAAAAAGATCTGTTCACATACTTTTATATTAATAAAAAAGCATTGCAATTGAAAACGTGTAAGGATATAAAATTTTAAATTTAACCTCGGTGCGAACCAGTATAAAGACTAAAAGTTCGGCCCAGACCTATAAAAACTCAATTAGCCAGGTCCGAGTGAATTTCAAAAAAATAGATTTTTTACTCTGATATGGTTAAAATTCGTCTTGTTTATGAAATTCTGACGAAAATTCATATTTTAACACTCCCCCCGTCTTTGCTTCTTTTTCTTTTTCTTTTTTTTTTTTTTTACGATATAGGTTTTGAAGTCAGTGTTGAATTCAGACACTTTTATCCGGGAGGGATATTTCTGGCTCCGAGGGGGGGACATTTTAATGCTCCGGAGGGGAATGTAACCCCCCCCCCCGGGCCACCCTCTGAATTCAACAGCACAGATGCATCCACTTCAAAATATTATAGCTTCCTAGATATTTTTTAATATTCTGCCTTTGTTCCATTTAAACTATTTTTTAACTCTTACCGGCACGAACAAATTCTGCTAGTAACATGAGAAATTATCGACTGACACCGGAAATTTACAAACTACTTTTTTAGAAATTAAGCAGTCTCCAATTTAAGCTTTCATTGTAAAAGCAAAATTTTATAAAAACATTATTGGTGCGTTCGAAAATTTGAAATTAAAATTAGATGTGCCGGAAAGGAGTTAATGAATCTCATTTTGTATATAAATCTGAGGTATCATTAATATCGTTGATCCATACTCCATGGCTTTGAATTAAAAAACCCAAAAAGACTATAACAGTAAAACCTTCGGAGACGGAATCAGAAAACAAAGAAGAAAATATCCGTCATAGACAATTTCTTTTCGTAACAGGTACGTCGTCTGATGTAAATGTATTACATTCATGGGCCCGACCCGAGGCTCGTGAATGAAAATTGTGACCGGTCTGTGCAAACTTCTAGTTATAGTAAATAGCCGCAGTATCAGTGAATGAAAAGGATGAAATAAAATCACATTACTGAATACGCTAGTAATAAAATATAATGAATATTCAAAACAAAAGTATCATAGAGTAAAATTGCATTTATGTAAAATCAGTTTTAATTTCATATTTCAATCGCTAACAACCTTTTTATACTTACATTCTCTCAGAAATTTTTTTTTTTAATACATTGCTATTTTTAATGATTTATGTATCCTTCTAACTGTGTTTATTTTTCGTTGCACAATTTGCAATAGCTAAACTAAAATAAAAAATTTTATCATCATCATCATCATTATTTCACGAACTCCTCAACTCAACTTTAATATAGGTAAAACATAAAAAAGTTGACATCCTCTCCATAAAAGAGTCATCAGACATGAACTACTTATTTGCAAACAAAAAGAGAAAAAAATCACAAAGGGTAAAATTAAAATTCTGAGGAAAAAGTATGCACAAGAATCAGAATTTTTGGGCTGACTTTTATGTTCTGCTTACCGCTCAATCTGCGACGAACATACATAGATATTGCAAAGTCAGCTAGCCACACACGTTGGTCCAGACCACCCAGGTTGAAGAAAGAAGGAAGGGGATAGAGTGACTTGCGGCGAGTCCTTCGTACTATCCTTCGAGAAATGCTCGTCGAAAAAAATACAACAAAATCGAACACCAAAACGAAGAAATTATAATCCAACGATACACGCTATTACACTTGCAAAACATGATTAGAGTAACGGGGATGAAAAACGTGAAAATGTGAATGAAATTCGCGCGCTCAGATAGCATTTCCGTGTTTATGGAAGTAGTAAACAGAAAAATAGTAAGCTGGATAAGACGATGAATGAAATCGCAGGAAATGAAAAGTTTGCCGCTAAGATTATGCATTAAAGAAAAAGGATAAGTTGTCAATCTACAACTTGGCAGTCGCTCTAAGTACCTTTTATTTTATTTATTTATTTAGTTACACATTTTTTATTTTAGGAGGCGGGCAGCAAGCCAATTAAGACTTTCGCTCAAATCGCCTCCAAGTAGGTTATTTTTTGTTATGAAGCAGTGTCGGCGATCTACGCAAATTAGAATGAAATCCACCACATTTGTACCAGACGAGAGAAATCTCATCTCCCTGCACCGTACTCTCCTTCTACCCAGCAAAAAGACTTTCCATACATATTGATCTCAGAGTTTTATTATGTCCTAGACGCCTAGGACTTCCAAAGAGTGTTGAATTCAGGGCCTGGCCTGGAGAAGGGGGAGATCTTCCTGAATTAATTGGATGACCCCCGGAATTTTTTTTTTTTTTTTCAATGGTCAAAAAATGCAATCTGCTGTCCCAGAACTCGATAATGTCCCCTCCCGGAACCGCAGAAATCACTCACGAAAAAGAAATGTCCCGTGGGAACTATCTGTCCCCGGAGCAAAGAGATGTCCCTCCGAAAGAGATTTGAGATTTTGTATTTTCAATGGTCAAAAAGTGCAACCCCCCCCCCCCCCGCCGCCCCAACACAAACACACATTCACCTGGAGCCACCGAAATCCCTCCCGGAGAAAAAGAGCCGGAATTCAATACTGCTCCCCAGATTTCTTAGAAGCCTGGGAAATCAAATGACACATCTTAAAGTTTTGATATCTATTTATTTTTTAGTCTAATTTTTAAAGCTAGTAAATATATAAATAAGTTTCCAAGGTACTGATTAAATTAATATCAAAATGATTTATGATTAATTTAATCTAAAAATTACATTTAAAACCGCAAATAGAAATTTTTTAATGGATGTCATTTGACAGCGATGTGTAAGAGATTATACCCGATATTTACTCAATCTAAGCAATAAATGTACTAAGTTTTGTAGGAAAATCAAAAGTCAGCTGTCAAATTAAAAAAATTACTTTTTATATTCAGAAATGTACTGCTTTATCATTTGATCTACATAATAAAGAAAAAACATGTCCGCGAGTAATGCTGACGTCATTTCGACAGCGAAAATACTTAGCCAATAAATTTAGCTTTTATTGAAATTTCTTTTTAAACTTTTAGGCACAGCGCAATTGTAATTTTTAAACTGTCCAAATAGAGAAGGGGGGCAATGATGTATCTCGATTGACATTATATAATTTTTAAAATAATTTCCAAACATGATTAAAAAAAAAAAAAACTATTTATATATATTACAAATTAAAAATTTTTTCGCCAAAACTAACCTTTATACTATCTTAATTTTCTTATAATAATGTTCCGTACTTACTTCAAATTATTAAATTAAAATCTTGTTTCTAAATCTAATCTGTTAATCTTTATGCAGACGATATAAATTCTTAATTTGCCTTAAAAAACATTATTCCAGTATGCGTAAACTTAAGAAGATGGCTCTAAATTAAAAATATTCTTAATTAAACTTTATTTCTTAATATTCCAAATAAAACTAATTTCTTCTATGTTTTTATCAGCCCTTTTTAAGACAGTCTTATTAAATTTATTCCAAAACCATACCTTTCAAAAAATATCATTATTTTATTTTATCTATTTATTTATTTTTCCGCCGTCAACCTTTGATAGTGTGCATATTAATAAATTCATTTCTTTCCTTTTTCTCTTAAAATTAATCTTTTATAAAAATCGTCTGCCTAAGAAATCCTGAGTCGATTATAAATTGGTTAAATAATATATTTTTTAAAATTTATTTATCGTCTGTGGAAAATAGTCTCATAGCTGGACAAGAATTCTGTTTACATAAAAAAATGATGGTTTGTGGTTACAGAATTTTCTTTTTAGATTTAAAAGGGGAAGCCTCGAGTTGAGAAAGAAGATTCTTGGGTTTTTTCTTCGATGAGTACGGATGGTTTAAGTAAATGATGGAATATTTTTTTTGATATTTCGGTTAGAGATAGTTTGCAAAAGGAGCTTTTCCCTTTTTCATGATTACGGATTAAATAAATGAACTTACAGCAGCCAATGAGTAATTATTTGGATTCTCTACATCTATTTATTTATTTATTTTCCTCGGTGGCCATGACTTCTTTGCGGTGAATGGGAAA
This sequence comes from Maratus speculifer, assembly GCA_964019185.1. NCBI lineage: Eukaryota > Metazoa > Arthropoda > Arachnida > Araneae > Salticidae > Maratus > Maratus speculifer. Next base: position 212,135,223 of record OZ025296.1, read on the forward strand.
CCCGGCGTTGATGTCTCTGGCTCCTAACTTTTAAATCGTCACATATATTTTGTGCAGTCTGATCTGATTACGAAAGTTTAGCACGTCTTTTCCCTTAAAACTATTAAAAATTCAACATTGGTTTCCGCTCTTCAGCCATAGAAATTATCAAAATAAAAAAGAATGCTGTAAATAGGGAAATCTTCGTTGTTTTATTATTATTATTTTCCAGCAGGGTCATTCCACACGTGTGGCTGACATGTCACAGATTTTATTGAAAATAATCATTTAAGTAGATCACAATCTTTTACGAGGAAACGCAAAGTAATAGATTTCAAACTTCTTTATTTCAATACAAAAATTGACATTAAAGTTGATACAAAATCGAGGTCTTGTGTACATGCTTGAAATTTCAAGTTTGATTATTAACCTTAGGAATGGAAAGACTGATAAAAAATATTTACACTTAAGAATGAACTATAAGTAACAAATGAGCGTAATTTAGTAACTGTGTTTTTATTTCGTAATTTAAAAATAAATAAATAATTAAAAAGTAATTGTGGAAAAAATGAAATATTTCAGTTATTTGTTTTAAAATGAAAGACACTTTTTCCAGATTCAAAATTTTTTAATATTTGCCATGTAATAATACTTTTTTGCGTTGTTAGTGAGCAATCTAAAAAATATATTAAATGTAAAACATCCAAGTTTTTTTACTTATATTTTGTAATTTGGAAATCTCATATTGAATCCCCTTACTATTAAAGGAAAAATTCTTGTATTTTTATTTATTTATGTAATTTGGAGTTCTCAAAAAAAGGCTGTAACAACTTTCATGAAAACGGCGGATAAGGATTTTTATTAGGTTCTAGAAATCCATCTGTCAGATTGTCCAGCCCAGATCCTGTAAAAGTCGTTTACATACAAAAACAGTACTTCTCACGCGTGTATATAGAATTATACAAACAGATTAGAGGCCTGGACGGGCCCTGGCTGCAACATTAGAATAATTTTTCAACAGACCGGGCCGACAAACAAAATAAACAGGCCAAAATGGCAAAAAAAAAAAAAAAAAAAAAAAAAAAAAAAAAAAAAAAAAATTACGGACCGATAAAAAAAATTTAGCGGATTTACAGGCCCGTTATAAAGATTTAGGCATGAACGATAAAATATGAGCTATTTTGAGTTAATATGGCTCATTCCGCCGTTGCAAATTTTCTAACGGGCCAGGCCGGCAAACAAAATTGAACAAACGATACGGGCCGATACAAAAAAAAAAAAAAAAAAAAAAAAAAAAAAAATAGTGGGCCTACCGGCTCGTTATAAAGGTTTCAGCAGAAACGTTAAAATAGGAGCTATTTTCAATGAATATGCTTTAACGAGAATAAGTATGAATGTGCATCTTGAACCGATATTGGTTTGACAAGATCAATACAGAAATGTAATTTGTACAGTGTAGAGATCAGCATAGGACAGTTACTTTGTGTCTAAGCCAAGCTTTTTTTTTTTTTTTTTTTTCAGACTAGTGCCGGGCCGAGATTAGGCTTGCATTGTTTTTGTACATATAGTCGAACTCAGCCGGAAATAGACTTAATTATTCATAAGTTGTGTCTTGTGTAGGCATAAAACATGATTTGTAAAAGTATTAACAGCGATAAAGAACTTATGTTAACGCAATCTTTGAAAATAAACTTCTTGGTGATTCTTAAATTCACTTCTCAACGACGGAAAAGTTTGACACATTTTCTGACAATTTTTTAACTGTAAAGGCATGAAATTGACAAGCCTGACTATTGAAGGGATTTGGAATCGAATAGCGTTTTATATTTTTGGTAAATAAGATACTTGTATATACTTTTTGAGATATGAGATTTTTGTCACGTGGTTGCAGATTTTTCTCACTTCCATGCTGCCGCTTCCGGAAATTCGATTCAAAACAGTAATTTCTTAAGAGACAGGCTAACTGCGCCGATACCGAGCCTCCTTTCCCTTCCCCTATATGAAGTGCACTCGGCGTCACAGGGACCGGATATTGTTGTCACCCCCGTCTCTTGTACTTATGGGCACGAAGTGACAGCTTCTTTTGCTAGAAAGACTCTGTACTGTTGGCGTTAATTCGCTAAACTGGATGCTTAGAATATCGGTATCAATATTTTTTTTTCACCTCACAAAAATTTTATACACGTATATTTTATATCGGTGCATAATATTTTTTGCCAAAAATAGCTATTAAATCACAGAAAAATGGACAGTATAAAAATGTATATCTGTTAATATAAAATGCACAGACTGAAAAAAATAAATAAAAGCATGATGATAAAAAATCCGTATACATTTTTTTACATGAAATTTAACACATTGGAGAATTTTTTTTTTTTTTTAACTACTTGAGAAAAGAAAATTTTATGAAGAAATAATGCTTGTTACCTAATAATGTAGCTCACCCCCCCCCCCTTTTTTTTAATAAGCATATTATTTTTTGTTCAGAAACATAATTTTTAAATACTTGACTTAGCATAATTATGTAACGTAACAAATATTTTCTTCAATTTTAAACTAATTTCTCATTGACTGCACATTCAGATGCTTCATTCTAAGTTCAGATGTTTAATTCTAGGCGGTTTTTTAACTGAAACTTAAATCTGTATTTTCTTGATAAAATTTGATTTTTACTGAATGTATAATTCTTACAATCATGCACGTTTTCCTTCTGCACATGCTTACAAAAATTAATTAAAAGAAGATGAATAACATTAAATTTTCTCATGCATTCAAAACTGAGAATTGCATTCTCATTAGAAAACATGCACCTAAATGGGAGATAAAGAAACTTTTTTATCTAAAGCTGCATTTAAGAAACTTCACAAATTCCTGCTGACAACACGAAATGTTTTGACTGGTTGTCCGATTCATTTTTATACCAAAGGGAATGAAATTAACAGGCATTTTGAAGCGATTTTTAATTAAATAGCGTTTTTCCATTTTCAGATAAATAAATTACTTCTAATTATAAGTCATTCTTGTTACGCGACAGCAAAATTTTCTTCTTTTTCGCACCGCTATATCGAGAATTTGGTTAAAAACTCCAACTTTTATAGTATGTTCTGTTAAAGCATACACTTTTACCATGAAATGAAAATGTCATTCGATGAATTTTGAATTAGAACATTTTCTAATTTAATGTATTTTCAAGCAAAACTGAATTCAGAAATGTGCCAGAAAATACCTTCTTTAAATTTGCGAGCAGCCTTAAGATTGTTTTCAAATCCAAACTGCTTACTTTCCAAAATTCATATTTGTTTGTACTTGCACGAGAGTGACCATAGGCGGAACTTGGCCTTTAAGACTAGGGGGGGGGGGGGGGTCTCGAAGTATTTTTCTAGAAAATTATACCCTCGCCCCTTTCTAGTCATCGCCGGCACACACATACAGTTAAATATTTAAAAATTTTAATAACTGAAAAAAAAATGTTCAAAACATATACGAAAAAAGGAAGAAAAATCCGAAATTACTCATTTTATGTTTTTTAAAAGAGATTTTAAAATATTGAATGCATAACTCTTATGTTTGATGCACTGTTCAACCGGACAAAAGTTCAAGCAAAAAAATTTTAAAGCCTTGTAGATGTCCCCACGGGCTAGAAATTCTAGATCGAGGACAGTGCGAGCGAAAGTTATTTTAGGCCGATACATTGTACAAATTAAAAGCTCGCTCCGTACAGAAATAAGTGAAAACAGGCCAGGTGCGGCCCAATCTTGCCCGACTCAACTTCTACAAAAAAAAAAGCTGGATTTTACTTAATATACAATAAAGATTCTTTTAAAGAGTACTGCACACATTATTATTGGATAAATCGACCGTATGTTTTAAAATTACTATACGCTGGACTGACACTACACAATAGTGTCAACCAGAATAACGATTATTGCAGCACCTTGATTAATCGAGCTTCGATTAATCGAGGTTTTTATTAACCGAGCCAATAACAGTCTGCTTTTGTGAATGAACCTTGAAAAAGACCACACGTTTTTTAGTCACTGTTCGGGCCTGTCCCCAGGACAATTGTTTAAACGGGCCAGTCCGGCAGGAAAAAATTGAACGGATTTACTGGCCCAATATAAAACTTTAAATGAAGATGATAAAATATAAGCCAATTTCAATTAATATAACTTTTCTGCAAATAAATATAAATGTGAGTCACGAGCCGATGCAAATTTGATAACATCAATACAAAAGTGCAACTGTCCATTGTCCAGTGTAGAGATTGGCATTGGACAGTTACATTGGTGTTTCAGCAGACTCGTGTGGGACTGAGATCACCCTTGCATTTTTTCTACACATAGTCGAACCGGGCTGGAAGTGGACTTTCTCATTTACTATGATAATGGATATTCTGATAAAAGTAGTCCATCAAAAATTCCTTGACTTTTCTCTGATTTTTTGCCTAATCTTCCACATTTCTCTTATTCATAGAACTCTGGAAAGTATTATCTTCCCGTGATAAATTTAAAAAATTCGCAAGCATGATTTTCAGTATAAGAAAAGATTCTGAAATTCAAAACAAATTTTCCGAAAGGTTACAGCAGAGAGGATAGGGATAAAATTCGTTTCCCGATGCTAATTGTGTGTGTTTTTTGCGCGACTTTTGACGAAATTGATCTTTTTTCACTACCATCGACAAAATTTGAATTTCTCCACGGTACTTTAACAAGATTCGTGCTTTTTTCCGCGATTCTTTGACGAAATTAGTGTTTTTCGGTGATCTTTTAACAGAATTTTTATTTTTTCACAATGATCCTTTGACAGAAATTTGTGCTTTTGTGTGATCTTTTGTCAGAAATTTGCATTTTTTCTGCGATCTTTTCACAAAATGTGTATTTTTCCGCGGTCCTTAGACAAAGTTTGCGTTTTTACCGCGATCCTTTGACAGAATTTGCGTCTTTTCTGCGATCCTTTGACGAAATTCGCGGTATTAAAGAAAATTTGCATTTTTTTCGCGATCCTGTGATGAAATTTGCGTTTTTTTCGCGATTCTTTAACACAATTTGTATTTTTTGTGATTCTTTGACAAAATTTGCGTTTTTTCGCCATTCTTTGATAAAATTCATGTTTTTCGGTGGTCCTTTCACAAAATTTGTGTTTTTTTCTGGATTTTTTTGACAAAATTTGCGTTGTCTTCATGATCTTTTGACAAAAAAAGATTTCGCATTGTTTTACAATATTCAACCAAATTTCCGTTATTGTACAATTCTTTGACGAAATCCACATTTTTCCACGATCCTTTATCAAAATTCGCGTTTATTTATAGTTTGATAAAATTCTAATTGTTTTGCGAGATTCAACAAAATTTGTGGGTTTTTTCAAGATCTTTTGACAAAATTTGCGCATTTCGTTGAATTTCCTTTTTACAAAATTACAAAAAATTGTTTTTTTATTTTTTGATGAAAATCGCGTTGTTTTTAGTTGTGTTTTACCGAAATTATCGATTTTTTATGCGAACGATTAGCAAAATTGATATTTTTTTGGCGACCATTTGTCAAAATTCGCAATATTTTATCATGCAGCATTTTTATGTCTGAATTTTCAGTTTGATGACCAAATTTTTTTTTTTTTTTTTTTTTTTTTTTTTTTTTTTTTTTGCTAATGAGTGCTGTAAGTTTTCGAAAAATTCAGAACAAATCACATGGAAATTCGTGATTTGTCCTTGGACTATCCTCATTTAAATTTTCAGATTTGTTCATGCAATAAATTTTTCTAGCCATCCCGCCGCGCACATAGAGGAAATTTATTTTGTTAGTAGATATATTTATGATTTTTAAAATGACATAAAATTGAAACGAACATTGAAAAACTGAATATGATAGCAGATTTTTCCATTTCCTTTTAAAGTAACCTATATGGCTTAATTCTAATTTTACGCTCAATACATAAAAAATTATTAAATGAGATTCAATTTATAAACAGAACATGTTCTTTATATTTCTGTTTCTAATGACTATCATCAGTGACGCTCAGCGTGGTTCTATGGTCACTGTGTATTACTAGTGTGTGACTAATACCTTGAAATAGAGGACTATATAACCAGATGTATCCATATAATCATGACACTAATGACAGCCTCGAGAGATCCACACCATACAAACAATTCTAAAATGAAAAATTCTAAAATGAAATTCGAAAATGAAAAATGCTGCTCATAGGTGCAGCATTTCTGGAGGAGAAAAAAGAGCAGAAACAAAATATTTTTTATTGAACATAGAATGTGCCATCAAAAAGATTTCTAAGATACAAGTCGAAAATGATTGATATGAACGTAAAGATGTTACTGCTGGGTTATTTGGAATTATCTGGCATTTATTTTAATTTGCACTCAATATATAGCATCACACATTTGGTTAAATAAAAAAGAAGAGAAAATCTATTCACTAAAGAAGAAAATATAAAACTGGCTCTTAACCACAGAATAATGCAAAAAACTGGAGGGGCAAAAGGTAAGTCTTGCCCCTGCTCTTGAAAAACTAGGGGGGCAAGTGCTCCCCTCGCCCCCGCCAGTTTACGCCCATGAGAGTGACAAATACTGTTATTTAAAAAGTATGAAATCAAACGGTATTTCTAATTTTCATTAAAGGCAATCTTTCACAAAATGCTGTTAAAAGGCATTTAGAATTTGAACTAAATTTCAATAAAGCGCTCTAAACTGATTTTTCAGATGTGATATTGCTATAAAATTTTCATCAGACAGCTAGCCCCTTTAACTATATGTTTGTGACATTTGTGAGCTGAACAATAAAAATGATTCGTATTTTGTATAAAATAAGGTATACAAATAATAATAATAAAATAAAATAGTAATAAATTATTAATATGAAAGAGCTATTGAAAAACAATATTTTGGAATTTGAAATAGAATTTAATATATTTGGGCTTATGAATGCAAAATACTTTAATTTTAAAATAACTTCATACTTCATAATTTAATCTACTGAATTTTAATGCTTTTATTTTAAACAAAATGTGTGATATCACATTTCTTCTTACCCCCTCTAAACCTCGTCACAAACTGTCACAATTTCATAAACCCCCTCCCCCCCCCCCCTTAGAGCATAACATCATTTATAGACAACCCTTAAGCAAATGTCACTTCTGTTTCATTAAGAATAGTAATTCATGTCCTAACCTATTTCAATAATATCAATTAATAGAAATAATAATATAACTTGTCAATTATTTCAGAAAGGAACTGGATTTTTCATCACTTCAAAATTTCCAGAAATTTTACATATGCATACAATATTAGACACAGAGCATTAGAATGATTTATATCAATTCTTATTAATTAAATTCAATCAAAAACTGCAATTTTATATATTCTAAGCATTAACATTAAAAAAAAAAAAAAAAAAGCGAAAGTGGCTTTTAATAAAATTAATAAAATACTTATGCCTTTTTTTTATAACTTAGAAAGAAAATCTGTAATTAAATAAAACCCTAAGTCTTACAACATACATTTAAACCTCAGTATTTTACCTATTAATAAAAAATTAAATACAAAATGTGTATAAGATATAATGAATACAAATTTTTTCCCTGTAATGTGTTTATGTTAGCTACAAAATAAATAAAACACAAAATACATTTTAAAAAAATTAAACCCAATTTTATTTGATCAGTGATGATTAATAATGCATTAAAAATTAAAAATGAAGTATATTTACAAGAACAAGACAAAAGAAAGAAAAATATTTTCTAAAAAAAGTTATTTACAGAAGCAAAATTTACATGGTGAATATTTTGAAAATTCACTAATTATTACATTTTTTCAAATTCTATTTTATAATTGCATGTTGTACATGTTTTAACATATGTATCATTTTCTTCATTGTAAAATTCTTCACCATAAACATGCGTATGAGAATCATCATTCTTCCGGTATAAGCTACTACGAACTTCCATTCGCAAAGCTAAAAAACAAAACAAAAATTTTGAAGAATAATAATGTAATTACTTAATTATCTAGAAAAGTATGCAATTTGAATAAATATTAGCTTGCAAGTCCTTCAGATAAAAATAATAACTTATTCTTAAAGATTTTATATAACTAAATAAAAATATGGCAATGAAATCAATGTATCATGATGTCATCCTTTAGGTGGGACAACTTGCTTTTTAAATTAAGATACAGCTAAACATTATTGGGAATTGTGTAAATAATAAAATTCATCTAATATATGTAAAAATCCTATAAATAAATGTATATAAAACATAAATTGACATACAGCATGAAAAAGAATAAAAATATGTTAGTAACTTACTGCTGAACATAAGATTTAAGAACAGCATGAAAGACAAAAGTCAACAAAACAACTTTTTATTATTATTAATCTGCCTAAGACAGTGAAAATACTCTATTTGTATGTTTTCAGTTTTATCTAGTACTATAATTTAATATAATAAAATTTCATTATTCTTTATTATTATTATATAACTCTTTTTCATATAAAAATTATGTGCTGGTGCAGTTTGTATGACATTTTTATATTTAGAAAAGTTACATCTATAAAATTAATTTATTTTCAGTACTTATTTTCTTTCTTGTTGACCATAAAAATAAATAAATAAATAATCTAACTTCATAACAATAATCTTTTGTCAATGTTGATAAAAATCGCATCAAAACCTACTAAATATATTTCCTTGGTTTCATGCTGATCTTAATTTCCTGTTAAAAAAATAATTAAAAAAAAGACCAGAGACCTAATATTCTGCAGCACAAACATCATAACACATTCTCCTCTCCTCCATCTACATATTCATATTTCATACATTATTTGCAAAATTTAAAGCATATTTTGTCCTCACCAAAAGAAAAAAAAAATTAATTACATCTATATGCATATAGATAAACAACTACTATTCTACTTTTTTGCTACCACTACTTCAACAAACATTCCTTTAATCTTTATCTGATTTAATCACAGAATTTTGCAATGAAATAAGATTAATATTGCTATTCAGAAATAATGGTAATAAAAAAAAGAAAAGAAAAAAAAAAGAAATAGTTAGCAGTTATGCATATATGTATAACAATCTAAGGAATGAACAAATAACTAATATATATATATATAAATTTTTTGGGAAATCCTACTTACCAAGTATTTTATTATTATTATTATAATTCACCAGCAATATGCAATATATAATGACAGAATAAATGAATACGAGTGCCTATCTCCGGTAAGCTCCAGTTCATATTTAAATACTCATTTAAAATAAAAGCAAACAGAATTGGTTTAAAGAACAATTTCATATAATCTGGAGTAATTTTCCACAAGTCGGTTTCAGATAGATGTATGGATAGAATTTGAACCTATAGGTTCAGAAATGTAAGAAATAGGTTTATTAAAGTTTTAATTTTATTGTTCCAAAATTAATTAAATTTAATACTTATTATTATTTTTTATGGGCAACTCAATGATTATTAATTTGTAATATAATATTAGTTTTATGGTTGCAAACCAAGCAGTAAGGAAAATTAAGCATTTGAAAACATTGCTAGAAAGAATAAAGTGACAATCAATTTTTTTTTTTTTTTTTTTTTTTTTTTTTTTTTTGAAAATTTAACGAAAAAGTGCTGTATTAAGCAATTATGAATTACTTGTAACTGAAAAAATAATAATCATTAGATAAAATGTTGAAAATAAAATAAAGAAACAAAAAGACGAGGCTGTGTTGAAATGTGTATTGTATTACATATTTATAAGAACTACAATAACTGTTAAATAACAGTTATAACACATATAGGCAACAATAAAACAGAGAAATAACAAGTATTTATAGATTTTGAAAGGCCCATAACAGACAGATAGCAGACGTAGAAGAAAGTTTTAAAGTTAGGTTAAATAACCAATCACAATTAGACATAAACAATTGTATTAGAAAATAACAGCTCATAAAATTTAACTTTCGGTAAAGCCTTCGTAAACAAATCAGCCATTTGAATATTTGTAGGGATATATTTAGTTTTGATATTATTTTCTCTTACAGCATTACAACAAACAAATTTTAACATTATATCAATATGTACCATTCTAATATAATTGCTCTCATTGTTGATACATTTCATACAAGACTGATTATCCTAAAATAAACTAAGATTTTAATATTTACAATTTCACAAGCAACGTTTTTAAGTCATAATAAATCTTGCAAACTTTTACTTAAAGCACTGAATTCAGCTTCAATTGAAGATAGTGCAATCGACTTTTCTTTATTACACCACCACAGAAAAAGCATGTTACACAACATCAAAATATAATCCAGACTCCAAAGTGCCTTTTTTCCAAAAAAAAAAAAAAAAAAGCAAGAAAACAGGAGGAAAAAAATTGATAAAGTGGGAAAAAATTGGAAATAAATTATCAAATAAATAGGAAAAAAAAAAAAAAAAAAAAAAAAGAAAAAAAAATAGTAATACACATATTGAAAGGAACAATAATAATAAAAAAATACATTTAAAATAATTAAAATGTAATATGTCAAACATACAATTGCTCTTGAACAAATTTTTCGTTAAGTGTTAAACATATCAATTATAAGAAAAGCTTGCACGTATGTCTGTGTTCTATTCTGAAGTGACCACTGCATACAGAGCAGCAAAATTTTGCAAGAAGGCACCTATATATCTGATGTCATATACTTTGAAACCCGATTTGGATTTTTCAATAGATTTTTATTAAATTTTCAGATTTTGTTTTGGGATAGTTTGAATCCACTTTTACTGATTAAAAACAAGTTAGAAGAATGGCAAATCGTTATCTATAGCATAAAAAAACAATGCTGAGAAGTTAAATTTCATCTGAGTCAAAAAAAAAAATATATTCTAGCTTCTTTAATTTGATACTGGATTTCTTTTATGAATATCAAAAATGCGCAACAAAAGAGAAAAAACATCAAAATTAGCAAAAAAATTAACGAAAAAACTTGCAAAAAAAATTAATATGATCTTTTTTTTTTTCTTTTTCTTTTTTCTTAACGAAACTGTATATTTTTCATGGTGGTTTGATAAATTTTCAGCTTTTTTTTTTCTTTTTTTTTTCTCCCCCCAGTGGCCATTTATAAAAGTTATGTTATTTCAGTGATCTTCTGACAAAATTTAAATTTTTTCCATAAATCCTTTGACAAAATTGGTGTCTTTTCAGCGACACAAAAATTGTATCTTTCTGTGGCTTCCAGGGTTGGTAAAAACTCAGCTTTTTTTTAAAAAAATCCCAAAAACCATGTTTTTTTGGTTTAAACCAGGTTTTTTTAAATATGGTTTCCTATTGCATATACATGCATATTTATCAATAAAAATTTTTGAATTTATAAGCAATAACTTGACTTAAAAGCAATTCTAATCAGTGTAATTATTTAATATAATCAGTTCTGTAGGAAATAAAATAATTTCAAATTTTAAACATTTTTAGAAAAAGCTATGTTTTATACTTCATCCTTTATTTCATTATAATGTTCTACATAATTAAACATCGATACCTTGAAAATCTTAATAAGCAATCTTTTAATTACTAGCACCATAAATAAATATATGATGTATTTTCATATATAAAATTTCATATATTATTTTCCATGGCTATTCAAAATAATTTCTTTGAAATACTTGTTATATGAAGTGTCTGATTTTTCTGTTAGAAGACTACACAAATTATCTTTTATTGAAAATAAAGCTTTTTATAAAGAATTTTTGGAATGATTTGAATTTAGCAGTAGAGTCTTTAGACACTTGAAGTAGTATTGTGTACTGCTATTTGACTTTTCCTCTGAAATTACCAGGTTAAAAGAAAAAGGCAATAGTAAAATAAACAAAAATACCCATTTAACAGTTTTTCAGACTATTGAAAACATTGATCTAAAAATATAAAGTAGTTTTATAAATACTGTCATCTACTAAGGCATTTAAACAGCCATCAGAGTACACGCTATATTGTAACGCTTAGTACTTTTAAATGTCTAAACTAAAAATTACATTTTTATTTTAGAATTGCAATAGAAGATTTAATACATACCACCCATTCAATAAAATGTAAGTAAAATAAAACATTGGGGAAAAAGAATAAAGAAAAACCAGATTGAAAAAATAAAACAACATGGTTTTTTTAAGAAACCATTTGGTTTAAACCAAACGACCCTGGGCTTCTTTATAAAATTCCCGTTTTTCTGTGACCCTTTTACAAAATTTGTGTCTTTTGTGTGGATCCTTTGAAAACCACATCTGCATCCATTTTATAAAGTTCAATTGAATCTTTTCTGCAATAATTTGATGAAATTAGCATTTTTTCTGCAGCCTTTTGTCGAAATCCCTGTCCTTTGCGAGATCGTTTGATAAAATTAGCATTTTTTCCAGAATTGTTTCATAAAATTAGCACTATTTTTTTTCATGAAATGTGTGTTTTTTTGCATTTTTTCCTCGACACTAACAAAAATCACATCTTTTCTATGGCTCTTTGATAAAATTCCCATTTCTTCTGCAGCTCTTTTACAAAATTTGCATCATTTCCATGGCCTTTTGATGAAAATTGCATCTTTTCCATGGTCATATGATAAAATTCCCATTTCTTCTGCAGCTCTTTTACAAAATTTGCATCATTTCCATGGCCTTTTGATGAAAATTGCAACTTTTCCATGGTCCTTTGATAAAATTCCCATTTCTTCTGCAGCTCTTTTACAAAATTTGCATCATTTCCATGGCCTTTTGATGAAAATTGCAACTTTTCCATGGTCCTACCAGCAGCTTTTGTAAAAATTCATGACTTTTTCAAGATCCTTTGACAAAATTCACTTCTTTTCTAAGATCGTTTGATAAGATTCACATATTTACCCAAAACAATTTGATGAAATTCGTACTTTTTCTAAAATTCTTTAGCGCAATTCTTGTTTTTTTAACAATCTTTTGACAAATATTTCTTCCGTCTCGTGATCTTTTGACAAAATTTGTGTCTTTTCTGCAATCCTTTGATGAAATTCATGTCTTTTCTGCAATCCTTTCACGAAATTGAAATTTTTTTCATAATCCTTTGATGAAATTTGCATTTTTTTCTTCAATCCCTTGATGAAATATGAGTTTTTTGAGATCTTTTGACATAATTTGCACTTGCCTCACAAACATTCAATGAAATTCACACTTTTTCTTCTATCTTTTGACGAAATTCATTTTCAACTGTGACTAATAGAAAAAATTGACTTTTTTTTTTTATGCAGCCATTTGTTGAAAATTTGTGACATTTTCGTATGACTGATTTACAAAATTTGCAAGTATTTTCTTTCCACCACCTTTTAATGAAATTTGCAATGTTTTTCCTCAATTGTTTATAGAAATTGATGATTTTTTGTCCAATCTTTAAATAACATTTGTGATTTTTTTTTTTTTTTTTTTTTTTCAGCAACCATTGAACAAAATAGCTATCTTTTTCTGAGATCTTTGACCAAATTTTTTCATGATCGTTTGAATAAATTCTCAATTTTTTTCTGTGACTGTGTTCTGAATTGATTTTGAGAAACTCTATAAAAGGAAAAAGAATCACAGATTTCCAAGCAATTTAAAAATACTTTCAGAAGAATCATAGAACTGTGGAAGAATTTGGAGGGGGAAAATACTGCATAGCATTTTTTTTTTATGCATGAAATTTGCATTTTAACATGATCCTTTGACAAAATTTGCATTTTATACACTATCCTTTCAAGACATTCACGTTTTGTTGTCACGTTTGTTGAAATTTAAAAATACTTTCGGGAGAATCCTAGAACTATGAAAGAATTTGGAGGGGGAAAATACTGCATAGCATTTTTTTTATGCATGAAATTTGCATTTTAACATGATCCTTTGACAAAATTTGCATTTTATACACTATCCTTTCAAGGCATTCACGTTTTGTTGTTAAATGAAATTACCATTATTATTTTTTTTCAACAATTCCTTGGTGAAATGCTCTTTTTTTTTTCCCCATGATCTTTTGACGAAATTTATGTTTCTACGCAACACTGATGAAATTTGTATTTTTCTGCAGCATTTTGACAAAATTAGTATTTTTTCCAAGAAAATAGTTTCTTTTATGCAATTTTTAGACATGTTTTCAATTACTCCCTACTTATTTCCAGCAGGCCGTTCGTGAAAAACGTGCCTTTTTCGTGATCTTCAGACAAAATTTGCATTTTTTTCAAGAACTTTTGATAAAATTCTTGTTTTTTCCATGGCCCTTTGATGAAAATAAAATTGAAATTAGAGTTTTTCCCACGGCCTTTTGACAAAATTCGAATCTTCTCCATGATCCTTTGACGAAATTTGTCTTTTTCGAGATTGTTTGATGCAATTTACATTTTTTCCACGATCCTTTGACAAAATTTGATACTTTTTCATGATCTTTTTGATGAAATTAGCATTTTTTGCAATCCTTTGATGAAATTTGTGCATATTTCGCTACCTTTAAACGAAACTCGTTTTTACAGCAATTCTTTCACAAAATTTATATTTTTCCACGATCCTTTGATGAAATTTGCATTTCTTTTGCAATCCTTTAAAGAAATATAAGTTTTTTGAACTGTTCATTGAAGAAATTCACATTTCAAAAGTGAGGGGGGCAAAGTGAGGGAGAATGAGCGCGGGAGGCATATAAAATAAAATGGTAATTACAGAACTTTCTAATGATGTATAACGAAAGAGGAGTCAACAAAAGATATAAAAACACTATTTCAACTATTGCAACACCCGGAATACAGCCTGTCCTCACTGTTTGTGAATTTTTCATACATTATAAATAATATATTGGAAGTCTCGGAATTGGAAAAAAAAATCAAATCTGAATTCAAAAAAAGAAATGATTTCAAAAAAGTTTGCAAAGTGCTTCTGTAAGGAGGCCAAATTGAGGAAAGGAGAAGAAAGATACATAATATGAAAGAGTGGTTTGAAAACTTTCCGATGATACTTATTCGATGATACTGATGATATTTATTCCTCACTACTCCACAATTTTTTTTTCTTCCTTGAATACAGCCGGAAATCACGCAGTCTCGCCTTAAAATGTTTATATTTGATAAAATATTTTTACCAAAGGGGTTCATCAAAAAATCACATTTAAAATTAAATTTAATCTCAAAATAGCTACCATTTAAAAAATTCACCCCTCATCGTTCCCCTCCTTCCTGTGGAAATTCAACCACAGGAGGAGAAATGTTCGTAATATGAAAGAGTGGTTCGAAAAACATTCCAATAATCAATCACATGAAGGGTCCAAAAATGTTTGGAATTTACTCCTCACCCGCAGGTTTACTTTTTCTTAACAGAATACACATGGAAATCACGCATCCCCCACTTTAAAATTTTTATAATTAGCAATTTTTATTAGAATGTTGCATCAAGAAATCACTTCTAAAATGATAGTTATTCTCGAAATAGCTACGATTAAAAAAATTCACTCCCCGTTGCTCCCCCGTCCTGAAATTAAACTGCAAGAAGAGAAAGGTCCATAATATGAAAGAGTATTCTGAAACCTTTCCTATGACATATTACATGACGGGTCCAAAAAAAGTTTGAAATTTATTCCTCACCCGTGGCTGTAATGTTACTTTTTCTTCCCAGAATGCACCCGGAAATCGTGCAGTCTCCATTTTAAACTTTTGTATTTATGAAATAATATTTACTGGAGCGCTCCTCTGAAAACCACATCTAAAATGATATTCATTGTCAAAATAGCTAAAATTAAAAAATTACCCTTTTATTGCTCTTTTTCTCTCTTTTGAAATTCAACTCCAGGAGGAGAACATTTATTGTCGAAATAGCTACGATTGAAAAAATTCACCCCCTCATCGCTCCCCCCTCCCCTCCTCCCACCCCTTAAAATTCAACTCCAAAAGTAGAAAATTCATAATATGAAAAAATGGTTAAAAGAGCTTTCGCATGTGCCTCTCATTTCAGCAAATCTCATTCCGATAAAGTCAGACATTTCGAGAGAAACTTTCTTCGCAATGAAATTTTACTTCGATGAAATAGCTTTATCGAAGGATAGCAATGAAATTTAACCTTGAAAAAAGCAGCATTTTGAGAAGCTTGTGGTTTTCTGATGAATGCCTTTTTCGATAAGGATATTTTCGTTCTCGCTGACAATAGAGATGAGCAGGTTTATCGAGGAGAGTTTTGTCGATGAAGCTTTGTGAAATGAAAGTTTTCTCAAGAAACGAGGTACAGAAAGAAGCATGAGAATATGACAATAACTTGTAAAATGATGACCTAATTTTCAAAGTTTCTCATATTTTATTCTTACCATGCTGTCACGTATTTGGAACCTCCCAATAAATATTTATTTAAAAAAATTTTCAAAGAAGGGGCTGGAGAGAGGACGAACGTATCTTTAAAACTGTCGCGATTTCTACAATACCTATCAATTTAAGTATGTTTTTTTTCATTGAATCATTTGATAGACATTATTTAACAAATGTAAAAAAAATTTAAATGTCTGCTGCAGGAAATTGAGGGCGAAAGGGTGGACTGACGGGGGGGGGGGGAGGGGGACAATTTTCACTTTTTTAAACCCTTCATATTGTATATCATCTTGAAGATCTCGGATCACTCTTTCATATTATGATGCTTTCTTACCTCCCCCCTTCTGAATTTGGTTCCCACGTCGGAGGGGGGGGGGGGAGCAGTTTTCGAAGCTTTTTGCATTTTTATCATTTTAGATCGAATTTTTGAATTGAAAACGTCCTTAGGCGCATTGGAAATTTTTTGAGATGGGAAAAAAACATTGAACAAGTCACATTGTTACCGTAACTTAGGCACATTGTTTTAAAGTTCCCTCTTTGAGGGCCTCTTCCAAAGGTGAGGAGCTTGACCACCCCCCCCCCCCCAACATACACGTTAAAATATCGCTCATTTTTTTCTCTACCAATTTTAACTTAAAAGTTTAAGCTATGTGGCACAACCGGGGCTATTGCCCCCCCCCCCCCCCCCTGTTGGTTATTCATCAATATAATTTTGCTCATTTCTTCACTTCATGTCAATTTTTAAAAGGCTATAACTTTGCTTCTATGGGAGTTACAGCGGGGAGAAAAATTATAGCATAACTAACTTTTCTTCGCTGCTCTTTTTGCAGTTTTACGGTTTTTCCAACAGCACTGTTTTTTTTGGGGAGGGGGAAGGGGGGGGGGGACAGGCGGGCCATTTTTCATTTTTTGATGTAATATGTTTATTGAAAGCTTATGCTTCATACATTACCAAATTAGCATAAAAAAGTTTCTCCCGTCATTCTGGGACACATTACAGACCCATAATGGGCTGAAATTTAAATTTCTCAAACTTCTTTGAAGTTTTCGCTAAATCGGCATATGAAAAACATCATGAAAATGTGGTGCGTGTATGACATCTGTATCATATAAATATTGCTCACCACTTTGGAACTCTGATAATTTTTTTTTTTTTTTTACAGAGCTTGCAGTAAATAATATTTATAAAATATATGGAATTTAGAAAAGCAGGAAGTTGTTGTTTGGCATGTGACCACTTACTGATCTTATGCACTCGATGTATATATCCCCACCCCCACTACGTTACCTTGGGGGGCACCAGTTTTCAAAATTTAATGTTCGATTCAAGATTATGTTTGGTTGTTCGCTCAATTCGAAATTTTTTTTTCTTTCTTTTTCTTTGTTTACAAGATTTTGCTGTGCATGCACACCGCGTTTGGTATATGATGCCATATACAATGAGGACCCAGTTCGAGATTTCATATTAAAAGATTGCATATAAATTAGATACACCAATGAAAGGAGGGGCTCACTAGCGAGTGAATCCGTCGTGTCTTTATTAACACCGACTCATTCACCTGTAGACGACTTGTGATAAAATTGAATCCTGTATGGTATAAAAGCAATTGTAAACGGAGTCATCGAGAAAATTTTTACACAATCGAAAGTTATCGAGATGTTCATACAATCGAGAAAAACTTCTCGTTATCGCCCATCACTAGTGCAAGCTATGCAATATCAGTCGGCTTTTTTTTAATTTGACTCAAATAGAGCTAACATACAAAATATCGGATCGGGAAACATATGCTAAATACAATAAACAACCTACAAGTTCCAAATATGGACCATTAAATGATAATTAATTGGGGGACCATTATTACAATAGAACCCTACTATTCTAAAAATCCACCTTTTCCAAACAGAGTTCAAGTTAATACTGATTTTTTTTAAAACATAATAGGAAAAATTAAACAGACATTCGTGAAAAAAATTTACACCTATTGTTATACAAAGAAGATAAACAGAGACATACATAAGAGTTTATGCTTGATGAAAATGTTTGAACCCAAATTGGAAGGAAAGATGGTTACTTGCAGTATATGTCGATTCCATTTATAAAATCATTTTTAACCACAGCTAAACACAAAAAATAACTAATTTACATACACATAAGAAGTAAAGCAAGTGATTTTTTTTCTGATAAAGAGATCTAACTAGAGAACGTTCCCAGGTGTAAGTTGTGGATTTGGATGAGTGTGGTATCGAAAGACAGATCGCAAGTCAAGCCAGCCTAAGAAAAACATTTTATTTTACACATTATATATATATACAGTTTATCCATTACATCACGCCACACATTTAGTGAAAAATTTGCATAAAACAAAGTGCTGGAAATAACAAAAACAGATGAAAAAACTCTCCATATGCAACCATATGTGAAAACTTCGTAGAATGTGAAATGTTTGTCTAAAAGAGTAGAAATAACTGGCAATGTGTGAGTGTAAAGGATTTTGCTCATACTTTGGGAAAAGGTATTGGCAGAAAGATTAAAAACAATGCAAAGAAACTTCCAAGTTGCAAACAATTTATATACTTGCCTATCAATTTATTTATTTATTCGTTCACACTTCAAGTGCTCATATCTTGAAAACGGTTGGATTTGGATAGGTAATTCCACTGCACTTTTTAACGTACATGACAAGATCTTTCTTTAGATACCACACTTGTCCAAATCCACAACTTACACCTGGAAAGGTTTCCTAGTAAGTTGTTTAATTGTTGACTCAGATTTATGTGTGGAGAAAAAGGCATATTTATTGCTTTCATACTACAGATGCAGATTTATTTGAAAAGTCTGTTATGTAACAATAGGGAATTTTAGTTAAAATTATTAGAAATAATGGAACCTGTTCACCATGAACCAATCAGCACTGTACAGAGCTGACATTAGCAGATGTCCCTGCACTTAATTTATTCTTTAACAAGTCAATACATTGATTATTATTAATGAAATTCAGCTATTCCGAATTCCTGCTAAATTGAACAGCGTTCGGTCCCAATTAATTCGGAATAGCAGGATTGTACTGCATTTATTCATTTATTTTTAAATATATATACATGACTAAGCCAACATTTTAATTTTTTACAACATATTTTAAGCCATATAACATACATGACTGAGATATATTTAGTGAAATATAATAAGAATATTAAGAAATAGAAAATTATTTTCAGACATACCTTTAACCTTTTTATCAAAAGCTTTCTTTTTCCTTTTCAACTGGTTTTCCTCTCTTTCTTCCTTCATTTTCTCTATAGTTTCATCATCTCCAAAAATGTCAAATGCCCGTTTTTCAACCTACTTAAAAGTTTTAACATGTAGCTAGATTAATATAAATATCAATTTAAAACACACAGACTCATTATGAAAGTATAACATAGAAAAAGGTCTCTTTTACCTAGTTTTTTCAGATTTAGAAAAGATTAAGACTTTATGAAGGACACAAAACACATTCATATTTATTAAAATTTTAAAGATAAATGGCAATTTAGTACCTCAAAAATTTTGTAAATTTATAAAAATAGACAGTTTCAAATTTATTTGTACCAAAACATTCTGTACATTTTTAAGTACAAAATAGAAATCTACAGAATGTCAATTTGACTGGATACTGGAGTTTCAATATTCAACCATCCAGTTTCACTGTTTTTTTTTTCTATCTTTTTTATTTTTAAAGAAACTAAACAATTTTTAGTTTAGTTAACTTTAGCTATTACTGTGTACAGTAGTACCCCGACTCGTGTGCCCTAAGAGTTACTTCGCCCCACATTTATGTCATTTGGCTTCAAATTTTACTTTTTTTTATTAAGACATACTTTGAACTTATTTGGAGATTTTTCAGTTTTCAGTCAAATGATATTGACAAATAAATAAGAAATGCACTAGAAAAAGCTAAGAAAACCAGCTCTGTTATTATATAGACTTACTAAAAGTTAAAAAGATTAATTTGTTGATCCAAACTCCCATTATACAATTCGTTTGTATCCTCAAAGACTCGAACGTGTCAACCAGAAGAACAATGAATAGTTAAGTTTACAACTTATTGATTTATTCCTATTTATTATATTTGGCATCTTAAGGGAAGTCTTTACTCATTTGAAAACTCCTGCTGTGTAATGTTAAACCAATTGTAGGTTAATTTCGAATTTCTTGTTTAATTTGAATATTTTTAAGCATTTATTTATTTGTTTATTTATTTATTTATTATTATTATTGTTTTTGTTTTTTTTTTCATAGGACAGCTGAGCTTGATTTTTAGTACAACTATTATATATGTTTTCGATTTTGGATACAGATTTTTTTTTTTTTAAAGGTACTTTCACTTTCTGAAATGGTTTTGAAACTGACATTACCTTTAAAAAAAAAAATTGCAACCAAAATCGAAAAAATAAAAAACAATCATACTAAAGATTGAGCTTAGCTATCCTATGCAAAAAAAAAAAAAAAAAAATCATTTTAAAATATACAAATTTAAATGTGTAATTTGAAATAAACCTGCCTATTTTTTTTAACAATACAGAGCGGGAGTTTTCAAGTGAATGAAGACTCTCCTTAAAGGCAACATTTCATTTATCTCAGTGACAAGCATCCAGGTAATTGTGGAAATACAAAAGATTTAAATAAATGAAGTTTCTATCTTTTATAAAATAAATCATAAATATATCAAATTTTCATAAACTTCATAAAAATAATTTTAGTTAAACAATAAATGAAACACATTTCCTTGTATCACTGTTATTAATATTTTTCTTAATATCTATTTTCAGATGTTTTGCTCTATAATCATTGTATTTGGCAGCTCCAATTATTTAGTACATATGCTAGATGGACCAGATAATATGTGAAATATTTCTGTCTCGTAACAGAATCAGATCTTTGTGTTTGAGAAGAAGGAAAAATTATTTATCTCTGGCTGGATAAAGAGTTTGCCTAAAAGTCTGAAGTGTGGAGAAATTGTTATCGACAATTAATGCTGACGTGCTCTCGGGTTATTTGCACATTTCTAACTTTTGGAGCAACTGCATTTCTTCTTCTCTGAAACAGTTTGACAAAAAAAATCAAAGAAATTAATTGGCTAAAAACCTTGACTGCCATTTTATATCTTTACTGCTGTTGCTAAGCATATGATGAATCCATTTCATCTCTTATACTCACATATATATTTGATAACATCTATGTCATGATAAATAACAATAAGGGCATAAGAAAAAAAAATCTGAGTATAGTCTGAGAACAAGGCTGAAGCTAGAAGTAATAGGGAAGAGGGTCTCAAGAAGATGAAGGAGGGGGGGGGGGGTCTCTCTATCTGACACAGAAAGATAAATTAGTGCATATTCACATTGTAGGTACTATGTTTCTTACTGAACTGTTTGTAATAAGTTTATTTTATGCTAAGAAAAGAATATGATGCAGAATGAAAAATTTGAGTGTATAACTAGTACGAAATTAAACATCATGATATTTATAGCCTAAGTGGGCAGAATCAGCTCCATATGTGCAAATAGGTTGTGCGAGTGTTGAAACACTTATTTTAGTTACAATTTTGTGTTTCTGCAAAACAGTGAAGGGGCTTCAAAACTAAATTAGATTTTTGAACAGAATTTTATTAAGTGTCCTTGGAATCTTTTCCAGGGGAGGCTCAAAATGTTTAGACGGAAGGGGGTGGGGCTGAGCCTCCTTCAGGAATCCTAGTTACGACCCTGTCTGAGAAGCTGCAATATTATTATTCAATTTTGTCATTTATTAGTGCAATAAAACAATAGCTAGGATTCTAAATATAAAAATTTAAATAATACCTGTAATTTTATCATTTATTAATGCAATTAAACTAAAGCTAGGATTCTGAAGATAAAAATTTAAATAATACCTGTAAACGCAGATATAGTTTCATATTCCCGTGCTTATTGTGTGGGTTTTTCCTTAAAATAAACTTTAGTGGTGGTTCTCGCTTGTCAAAATCACAATCTTTAAGTAAATACTCCTTTTTTGCATCAGTTTTGCTTATAAGACAGTGCTCTCCATCATTGTCCCTAAATAAATGCAAAAGTTATAAGCATAGTATTCAGAAGAATGAAAAATCAAATTTAATTCTAAAATATTTACTTTTTATGGTAATGGAATTAAATAAGTTGCAAAAGAGAAAAATATCAGAAAAAAGGGGGGAAATGCCATGTTTTGTTTAAATGCATTTAACAAAAAACTAGAGAATAAGTACCAACATAAAAAAAGGTTTATTTGAAGATATCTCTTGTACAAGATTAATAATTTGGGTCACTTTCCCTTCAAAAGTCCACCCTGAAGGCATAAATATTCATCCTACAGCAATATGGCCAAAACTGTCCAATGTTCGACAAAATACCACTTTTTGCCTTTTATGTATTTTTTAAAAAAATGTAAACTTTAGAAAAAAAAAGTTCATTGTTTATATAAGTGGATAAACTATTAATTTTCCGTACTAGTAGTAATACATTTTTGAGCTGGCATATAATTAATTTGTTTTTGATATGGCTAACTTTCCATTTAATTTATGCCAGATATTCATATTATGTAAGTTTTTAAAAACTTTTTTAAATTGGTTTTGTCTTAAGAATGCTTATTACAGATAAATTATGCTAGCAAATGGAAATATAATTACTTATCAGAACAATTATATCAATAAATTTAAGCAATAAATTAGCACACAGTAGTAAACAATGATAAGTATACACTGAATAATAAGATGATTCTGGATTAAATGTCTTTGAATCTGTACTAATAAAAGAGATGTTTGTCCATGTGTGCGTGTTGGCAATAGCTAGGGAAATCTATTGCACACAGATGTGTAAAAATTTGGATGAGACTAGTTAAAGAAGATTCAAATGGTCCTGAGGCTCAGATTTTTAATCAGGGGTCTGTCCAGACTTTTTTCACAAGGTCCTGTTTTGGGGAAATTGTGAAGTTTTTATTGTATTTGTGAAAATTCTAGTCATAATTTTGTGAATTTTAAATTATCAATGTATTTATGTTCTACCCTTTTATACATAAAATAATAATAAGCAATATGTGCTTTGGGGAGTTTAACTGTTTATTTACAGACCATATTTTATTTTTAAATGATTAAATTTGTGAAAAGTTCAATTTGAAAGTGAAATAATTCTTGAAAGGTCTATTTAAGAGACAAATAATTTTGTGAATGGTCCTGCTTTAGGAAGTCCACATCTGACATCCTAAATGAAATTTAAAAAAATATATATCTACATATAAGTGGTACTTTTCCCGTTACAACAGAGTTAAAAAATGTATCAATACTCTTTTTATGATAAATATTTTTTTAATGCTGTTTTGGAAAGTTTTGTTTTTCCTGCATTTTTTTTTTTTTTTTTCCCAAATCGGTTTTTTCAAAGAAAAAAAAATATGAAAAAAAAAATAATAAAAAAAGGTTCCACTTATTCAAATGCTACAAAAAATCATAATTGGTATGATTTGAATCTATTAACTATGAAGCTATGAAAATCAGTTTTAAACTATGATTCTTTGCAAAAAACACAAACTCATTTTTTTTCCAGTTGCAATATTAATCAGGGCAGAATATTTTTCAGGAGTGATTCTATTCTGAAATTTTGTAGCATTGGGTTCCGAAAGTTTTAAAAAATCAGATATTAGTCCAAAAACTTGGACATAAAAAATGCTCAAGGGAGGAAAAAAAAATTTGGGATTCAAAAACTTCTTAACATAAAACCTTCTTAATAAATATTATCCACAGGTAATTTGTGTTACTGTAAATATTTATATCAAGAATTCCCTTCTTTAGAAACAGAAACCCCACTTCAAGAGGTCCTTGAAGGCAGAATTTGAAATAGTGTGTGGAATCGCGTGATTTGCATACAGGAAAGAAAAATAATCCTGCTTAATGAAAAATGCTGTGCCGTATTTCCCTCAGCAAATTCTTCCACAGACCCATGATTCTTTTGCAAGTATATTTAAAATTTCTTGGAAGTCTGGGATTTTTTTCTTTTTCTTTTATGGAATAAATTCCTTAGATTAAATTGTAAATAAGTCATAGAAAAATTTGAGAATATTTTCAAATGATCACGAAAAAATATCAGGTATTTTGTCAAAGATCTCAGAAAGAAATAGTGATTATCTTCAATTAGTCGTTGAAAAAAATAGCTAAGTTCGTTAAGAGTTCAAAAAGAAATTGTGAATTTTGTCAAAAGATTGCTCAGAAAAAAATTCACAAATTTTGATAAACTATTAATGGAGAAAAACTGCAAATTTTGTCAAAAGGTTGCAAAAAAGGAGTAGTGAATTTTGTCAATTGATTGTGAAAAGATATTGCTGATTTTGCCAATGGGTTGCACGAAACAATCAAGAAATTTGCTGATTGGTCCTGTAAAACTTGCAAGTTTATATAATCGGTCCCAAGAAACTATTGCTAATTTCGACAAATTAATGCAATAAAAAATCAATTCCATCAATTGGTTTTAGAACAAAATAAATTTTGTCAAAAGATTGCAGTAAAAACTTCAATTTCATCAAAGTATCTCAGAAAGAGAATGTGAATTTCGTCAAAAGATTGTGGAAAGAAAATACAAATTTCATCAAAAGTTCAGTAACAAATTTCAAATTTCATCAAGAGATAACAGAAAGGAAATACAAATTTCATCAAGAAATCGTGCTAGCAAAAATTGTCAAAGGACCAATGGAAAAATGCAAATTTTGTAAAAGTTCATGGTAACAAGTAGTAAATTTTGTTAAATTGATTGCGAAATTTGCTGATGGGTTGCACGAAAATATCGTGAAATTTTTGTGAGAATTTAAGGAACAACCTGAATGTCTACAAGCTCTGAAAATGATCACCCCCACACAACACTGACCTAAGATGCATTAAAAAACTTTCTGGCTGAATCAAAAGAATAGAAAAGTTATTCTTGCTGAGCTGCCATTATTAGGATAGATTGTATTATTTAATTATTTTTACTTTAATATCTTCCTGACAAATAAACAGTATATGGCCCTCTAAGTTTTCTTTGAATTTTATCACTATTCCATTTTTATTTTAAAATGTTTGTTTTAATCTATAGATGAAACCCTGAAATTAAAAATTTCATTATTAAAGTATTATAATTAGCCTTATTAAGTAACTCAAAGTAAACTTTTTTCAATACCAAATTTACTTATAAAAAGCTCTTGTTTATCAAAATGTAAGTTTCTTTTATTAAATATTATGTAAAATTGTTTTTAAAAGTAAAATTTTAATAATTATAAATTTTGAAATACAAAAAATATTTGGCCAGCCGAATATTTGGTATTGGGCTGAATAGTTACTACTTAGTTTCTAGCCTAGCAATTACTATTCGGTTCACCTGTGAGCCAAACATTCGATATTCAGCAAAAATCATTATTGAGTGCATCCCTAATTACTAGTGATATCAACAATATTGTGATTTTTTTTCAGAAATAAATTTATAATTTTTTTATGAAAAATCATGAGTCAAGTCATATAATCTTAAATACATATTAAAATACATATCGAATGATATAAAGCTGAAAAATTCTGTAATTTTTCCCTCCTAAATCTGAGCTGAAAGTTTCATTGTTTATATTTGTGACTGCTGTGATATTGAGGGTTACAGATTTGAGGGAGTCTATTGTATACCATTTATGAGAAAGTAAAAATATCAGAAACAGTACATGTGTGCAAGAATTTATACTTAAAAGGTTAACTAGAAAAAGAAATCTATGTGGTACAAATTTTTGTGAAAGTTAGACAGTAAATGAACCGAATGCAATTTTCCAGTAGCATACAAGTATCCCTCGCTTAGTGCAATTTTGGTTAGTATGATTTTCATTTAGTGTAGTACATTTTTTTAGGTGCTCCTTTGATTAGTGGAGGTAAAGTTTTGATTATTATACAAAGTAAAAAAAAATGTTACAAGTTTTTTTGTTTGATTGTCAGATCTTAATTCTCACAAATAACTAAAAAAAAAAAGTAGGGAGAAGGGGTACTTATGTCATTAACTACAAAAACACCTAAGTTCAGTGGGACTTATGTAGTTAGCTACATAAGCATGTTACATATAACATTGCTGTTAACTTATTTTAAAATTTAAAATGAATTGGAATTCAATCCAAGTTTATTCAAAACAATATACATTAAAATATTTTTAATTAGTACATACATTACTTACTTACTCTAAATTCATATATTTTTTAATTAAATATTCAGAGACATAAATGTACTAACTAGCTATTAAAAAAAAAAAAAAAAAAAAAAAAAAAAAAGCATCCTACTGGCATGGCTACTAAGCGAAATTCTGTATTTTCATTTTTATTTTGTAGTGAAATTCAGTGGTTTATACAGGGATGCCACTCGGAAAATAACAAAAAAGTGGAAATTATATTTAAAGTAAGCTTTTTACATTTTTCACAACATTTATGTGCAAATTTTACAAATTACATTGTTTATAAAACACAAATTTATAACAAACCACAATTTTTTTTTTTTTTTTTTTTTTTTTTTTCTTTGTGAACCTTTAACACAAGCCTTTTGAAATGTGCATTTGTCAAAAAGTTTGAAATATGTTGTTAATTCATTGAGCATGAAAACTTATAAGAGTAAATAAAAATGATTTTTCTTTAGTTTACAGTAGTTTAGATTGATTAAAGTCATTCAGTAACAGACGCAAAGAGCTTAATGAGAAATTTTATATTGCGTCATTTTAAAGAAATTTAGGTAATCTAGCATTAGATTTAATGATCATTCCAAGAGGAAAAAACAAAAATTTTCAGGGGTTTTTTTCGTTGTTTTATTTCATAATCATTTGACAAAAATAAATATTTTATTTTGTAATCATTTGACTAAAATCTATGCTTCATTTTATAATTGCTTGACGAAAGTCTGTGTTTTATTTCGCAATCATTTGTTCAAAACCGCTGTTTCATTTTACAATCATTTGACAAAAATCACTTTTGTATTGCACAATCTTTTGGCTGAAATCACTGCTGTATTTCATGATCTTTTGACAAAAATCTCTGTTTCATTTTGTGATCGTTTGACAAAAATCTCTGTTTTATTTTGCAATTGTTTGATGAAAATTGGTGTTATAATTTGCGTTGTTTAATGAAACTCGCTGTTGTATTTCACGATCTTTTGAGAAAAAAAAGCTGTTGTATTTCGTGATATTTTGACAAAAAATGCTGTTGTAATTCATGATCTTTTGATCCTGTTTATAGCAATTTTAATACAATTGAAATAGTGTAAAATCATTAAAATACACTGTGAATGATTTTTCCCTGCTGACTATAAAGAAATGGAATTCTTTTGAGCAGCCTTGTAAAAGAACGATTAACACTACAAATTTCATATTTATTATTGAATATATCACAGTAAGCATCATTAACATGTATCAATTGCATGAAAATCCCATATTCTGTGAATATTTGTTAACTACATTATAATTTGAATATGATTGTATGCCATTTTGCTATGACAGACAACATACTTTCTTTGACATTTTGTGCTGTTATAAAAATAAGGAATAGTCATAGAATCAACAGCAGTAAAACGTATCAAAGCATAAGAAAATTATAACTTTATTTTATGGAAGAGTACAAAACAGGAAAATTTAATGATCCATGTCTGCTGGAAGTGAAATGGTGAGTAAGCCAAAGATTAATACCACCAGTGGTTGATTTGTAGGCTTATCATTGTGTTTGTCCTACAATCAAAGGTATGAAAACATACAGGACATGCAGCAGGAAAAAATTATGACAAACCTATGATACAATCACTAGTGGTATTAATTTTTAGATTATGCACCAATTCACTTCTGTCAGACATGAATCATTAGATTTCCCTATTTTTACTCTTCCATAAAGTAAAGGGTTTTTTTCTCATGCTTGATATCTTAGGTTTTTGTGCTGTGAGCTCATAAACTGGAAAAACAAAATGAACTATAATAATAAAATTATAACTGTATCATTTTAATAACTATCATCATTTTTCCAATATACAGGGTGTTCATAAAGTCACGGACCCATTTTGA
The DNA here is from genome assembly GCA_964019185.1 of Maratus speculifer. Taxonomy (NCBI): domain Eukaryota; kingdom Metazoa; phylum Arthropoda; class Arachnida; order Araneae; family Salticidae; genus Maratus; species Maratus speculifer. Next base: position 212,163,576 of record OZ025296.1, read on the forward strand.
TGTTTAATAATTCATAAAATAATAAAGATAGATTAAAATTTATAACATAAATTGTTAGATAAACTCAAAAAGTTTCATGACCCTTGTCAATGAACTTCCACATGTGCCCCCTTCGTCGCATGGAGAATATCAAGGTGATAATCAATTTCATGCCAGGTAGCGGCAAACATTTCGGCATCCACAGAGGCTATTGCGGTTGTAATTCTGGCTTTCAAGACACCAATGTTCGCCACTCTCCTCCTGTAAACATTGTCCTTTACAAATCCCCAAAGGAAAAAGTCCAGCGGCGTTATATCAGAAGATCTAGGTGGCCAAGGAATTGGATTTCTCGCCCAGAATTACAACCGCAATAGCCTCTGTGGATGCCGACATGCTTGCCGCTACCTGGCGTGAAATTGACTATCGACTTGATATTCTCCGTGCGACAAAGGGGACACACGTGGAAGTTTATTGACATGGGTCATGAAATTTTTTGAGTCTATCTAACCATTTATGTTATCAATTTTAATCTATCTTTATTATTTTACAGGGCTTGAATTTCAGGGCGGGATGACGGGATTCACGCCCAAAAATTTGAAATCCCACCCAGTAGAATAATGTGGACGGGCTGCTGACCAAAAAATTTCAGCATTTAAAAAAAAAAAAAATTCCATTTTGAAACTACGATCAATTTTCATGACCGTTTTGCGATATTTCCGTGTGACTGATTGACACATTTTGAGTTTTTTTGCCTGACTGATCAACAAATTTTGCAATTTTTTTTTTCTGCGATTGATTGACAAGTTTCGTACTATTTTCAGAAGCGAAAAAAAAAAAGTTTTTCTGCCTTGAATTCCATCCCCCCCCCCCTCCTCCCCCCCCCCCCCCCCCCCACACACACACACAAAAAAAAAATAAATAAATAAATAATAAAAAATAATAATTCCAAAATTTATGAAAAGTTAGTTATCAGATCAGAAATTCGGACATACAGAAATCGCGTATTTCGTAAAATGGTCACCGAAAAAATCAATTTCGCCAATCATTAGTAGAAAATGACCAATTTCGTCAAATAATCTCGGGGAAGGGAAGAGGGGGGAGGGGGACGCAATTTTTTTCCTTTTTAAGAATCCCGGGAAAAACGCCAAATTTGTCAAAGATTCGCTTTAGAGATGATTTTGAGTGAAAAAAAAAAAAATTCTGAAATTCACAGCATTTTCTGAAAGGTTTCAGCAGAGTGTGTGTGAGGAGGGAGAAATCCAGTTAAGACACTGTGTTTTTTTCTGCGGTCCTTTGACAAAATTTATGGATTTTCAATATCTTTGAGGAAATGTGCAGATTTTCACAATTTATGGACAAAATTTTCTGATTTGTAGCGATTATTTGACGAAATTTGCAGTTTTTTGCGATATTTTAATGAAATAAGAGGGGGGTTTTTTGTGATTATTTGCATTTTTCACGATTCTTTAAAGATTTTTGTGTTTTTTCTGTGAAACTTGAATAAAATTCGCATTTTTTCTCGATCATTGAATGAAATTTGCAGATTTTTTTTTTCCCAATCTTCTGACAAGTTTTTTTTTTCTTTTTTCACGATCTTCTGACAAAACTTGCGTTTTTCAAGCGATCCTCTGACGAAATTCGTGATTTTTCTGCGAGCGATTTACAAAACTGATTTTTTTTTTCGGCAATCATTTGTAGAAAACTGCGATGTATATTGTCAGAATTTTTAGATTGACAGCAGATTTTTTCTCTTTTCATTTTCGGTACCAAATACATTAAAAATTTGGAAAATTCAGAACAGAATCACTCTTGGGTTGCTTAATGAATGTTAATTTCATCTCAGGACTGCGAAAAAAAGGCAAATTTTGCCAGTGTCGCAAAATAAATATGTGGATTGCATCAAAAAGTCGCAAAAAATGCAAATTTATTCAAAAGATCCTGGATTAAACCCAAATTTATTCAAAGAGCCACTAAAAATGTGAATTTTGTCAAAGAATCGCAAAGAAGACGTGAATTTTGTCAAAAGGTCACGGAATAAATGTGAATTTAATAGCTGCCAACTTATATGCATTTTTGATACCACTAAAATTGCACAGAGATTTTCCATTTGTTTAATCATAAGACTTTGATGATTAAATAAGATAATATTTACTATAAAATTTTTGTGGTAGGAAAAATGCGTAAAAGTTGGCAGCTATGGAATTTAGTCAAAAGCCTTGTCAGAGGGTCACAAAAAATGCAGCCATCTCCTTAGAAAACAGCAACTGCACAAACATTAGTTTTTAATAAAAATTATAAACTAAAATAAATAATATTAAACCAACTTTTGTAAAATTGGGCTTAACCTGAACCCAACTTGCAGGAATCTACTCTCAATTAAAAATTGTGCCGATCCAAAAACAGAGTTTACTAAAACTGTAACAAAAACAATTAGCACAGGAAGGGATTTTGCAATCTGTAAAGACTAGACTGTATAAAAGCTTGATTAAAAAAACACATACACATTTTGCATAATTATTCTGAGTTGTTGATAAAAATTGCTTCAGTGGTATTTTGTCATGTCTGTATTCTTGTAATTCTTTAAATAGCATATAAAATAATAGTGAGTTTTAAAGATTTTTTTCTCTCTTCCAAGCAACTAAACTCCCCTCCTCGGAAAATTTGAATTTCAAGCCCTGTTTTATGAGTTATTAAACATCAAAATGGGTCTCGGACTCCATAAACACCCTGTATTTTAGAAATTAATCAGGATTGACAGGATATTTTTACCTACAACTGTCACAGACATTATGCTCAAAGTGTTTTTGAAGATAAGAATCTGAAAATTCTTCATTACACTCAAGACAAATAGGTCTATCTCCAGAAAATAATGGAGCAGGTTGAGAAACAACAGGTCGTGAATCATCTGCATCTTCTTCATCATCTTCAACAAAAAATCCTGCACCAGTATCTCGAGGTCGGGATAATACATTGACTGATTTCTTATTCACAGTCCTAAAACAAAAAGAATAATTAGATTTTTTTGTACTGATCCTAATCGTTAGCCATATTTTATTTATAGAAAAAAAATAAAAAAATATGTATATACAACAAAACTAATTTTAAAAGTTAAAAATATAAACATGACTTATTCTGATTCAAATATATGCTTGTTACATTGATAATAAAATGAAAGTTGAATATTTCTGTTTAATATTAATACAAAGACCAAGAAAAACATAATAATTTAAACTTTTCTTACTTAATATATCCTTTAAATCTTTTTTTTTTTTTTTTTTTTTTTATGTACAGTGTGTAAAAATGTACAATGATTTCTGAAATCAACATTCAACATTAAAAAAAATATGTATTATGTATATGTAAATTCAAAAATCCCTGTCGGCTTGGCCTATAGGCGGAGGTAGATTTCGAAGAGTGCTCATTTCAACAACAAAAAATAAATTTGATTACAGATAAACCCAGTTTAACAACTTTATTTCTCCTCTTTTGAAAATTTTTTAATTTCCTTTTTCTGTAAGGACTGGTTTTATCAGAATCATCTTAAGCTAAATTCGGATCAAATGCCCATTTTGACAACATATTTTGAAATAATTCTGACTTTATTAAAAAAAATCGACTAATACGGTACATTATATAGTTCTTAAATAACAAAAGACTGTCAATTGAATGTGTTTGAAAGCAAAATTGAATTTAAAAATGAGTTATAAAATAACCAATTTTGAATACAACCTCAATTCTTAATCATGATAGCTTCGGGAATTTTTGCATGAGTGCCCTCTTTGACAGCATTTTTTAAAATATATTCAGCCTTTATCAAAAAACTGAACAATGCGGGATATTGCACAGCTCCTATATAAGAGAACCTGTCAATTGGATGCGTTTGAGAGCAAAACTGAATTTAAAAATGAGTCAGAAAAAACACAATTTGTTATTTGAATACTTCCTCAAATTTCCTATCACAGTCACTTCGGGAAATTCTGTTCAAAATAACCTTTTTGGCAGCCTTTTTTGAAATATATTCTGTCTTTATCAAAAAATTGACCAATGCGTCATATTATACAGTTCCTAAATAAGAGGACTTGTAAACTGGATGCATTTGAGAGTAAAAATGGATTTAAAAATGAGTCAGGAAAAACGCAATTTGTTATCTGAATACTTCTTCAATTTTCATATCAGTCACTTCGGGAAATTCTGATCAAAATACTCTTTTTGGCAGCGTTTTTTGAAATGTATTCTGTCTTTATCAATCTGGCCAATGTTTCACATTATATAGTTCCTAAATAAGAGGATCTGCCATTTGGATGTGTTTAAAATAAAAAATGAATTTATAAAACGATTCAGAATGTAAGCAGTTTGAACTAGAGGTTTTTTCTCCAACTCAAATTTTCTTTTAATTTATTTTTGCTATGAGAATTGATCCTATGAAAAACTTGTCAATATAAAAGTTGTATTGAGAAGATGTAAAATAAATTTAATTGGATTCGATAGTTTAAGAATTGACAAAGTTATGGATTTTTTTTCTTTTTCGAAAGCCCTTTTTATTTTCCTTTTTAAATTTTTTTTACCGGTAAGAGTTAGTCCTATCAAAAACTTGCAAATACAAAAGTTTTAGATAATTTTGAGAATATTTATAAAAATTTGAGATGGATTTGATATCTTGAGAATTGATAAAGTTATGATTTTTACCCTATTTTTTTCGTCCCTTGAGCCCATTTTTAACTTTATCAAAAATCTGACATGCATAAATTTTTGGCTCATTATTTAGAAGTAATATAAACTTTAAACTAATTCGATATCTATTTTCATTAAGAAGTTATGGGCTTTTATCTGTTTTCACAAAAATGCCCCCTATTTTGACCCCCTTGGTCCAATTTTGCCCATTAACGAACTTAGCCGAGATTTTATCCCCTTTGATTTTATGTAAAAGTTTGGTGGAGATTAGTGAAGAATTATAGAAGTTATCGTGTCCATAAAAAAGTGATATATATATATATATATATATAAAAACTGGTGCGAATGCAATAGGTAGTATCTCATACGAAATCTACCTAAAATTGCCACGACTGATTTAACATGCTGCAATTTGTTTTTAATATGTGTCTTCAAAATCTATTTTTGTTCATAAAAATTTAGAATTATAAAAAGTTTTAGGTTTTTGAATGTTTATTTGGTTTGATTTGACAGGCAATAAAAATTTCAAATTTAAAAGGATGTTAAAGAATTTTCTACTTAAGGGGAAAAGGGAGAAAATGAGTTTTCTTTCTTTTTTTTTCAAGAATTTGGGCCAATTTTGATCTTTTAATATGGAGCAAAGTAACAAATATTTGGGTATTTAAAGACAATATACAGCCATAGTAGTAAGTATGAACAAAAAATAGAGAAATGTCATAGATGTTATTGACTTAGTTTCCTGAAATTGAATCTTTACAATATTAATTCTTTACCTTAAACAAAGACTCAACAAGAAGAAAGAATAGCAGGATCTATGTTTTGGAAAAGAAACAAGGTCTGAAAGAATTAAAGAAAAATATGCTGCACCATGCAAAATTAAGGTTCTCTTTTCAAATTTAAATCACAAAAATGAATAGATGACATTGAAAAATTAATTTAATTAAAATAATAGACTTCTTCAAACCTTTTTGATTCATCGTGTGACACCAGACAGCTGTAAATACACAAAATTTGAAGTCTCTGACTAATTCAGTTTTTGTGTACGGACTCTTTGACAGACAGATAGAGGACTTTGAAGATTAGGGTGTTTCATCAAATGAATGAAATTTTAATCATAGTAATACTTTATAGCTCTCCTTAAATAAGAAGACAAAATTATTGTTACCTCTTTTTCATAAATTTATATTTAAATATTTTTCTCATTTTTTACATGATGTTCAACCTACCTAGAGGCACACTTATATCTGTTTTTTATTAATACTACTTTTTCAATGATAGTTGTATAAGGCACTAGTTCCTTTTAGTTGAATTAGAAAAAATATGTTTTTAACTGTTTTTTTTTTTTTATTTGAGCTAACTGTTTTAAATAAAAAGGTTTAATTATTTTAAATATGAACTGTTAGTGTTCTATATTAATGAAAAAAATTATTACAAAAGATATTTTCTTTGAGAAAATACCAGAAATCTTTTGTCCTTCACTTTTTATCAAGTCCGTTACCTTGTGATTATTTTAGTCAAAATAGGTTTCGAATTCTGCCTAAAGTTAGCAGCAAATATTCGGCGATATAGTTAAACTATTCACGCAACTGCTACTTGCCATTTTTTACTCTTCAATTGTGAAGCAATGTAATAATCGCAAGAATAAGCTTTTATCAAGGTTGGTATTTTTTTTCACTGTCAAGTCTGTTACTGTAAATTTTGATATTAAAATATTGATTTTTGCACTTTTGTAATTAAATATTATTCACTAAATAGCTTCAAAAGGTATGTGTATTATTATCTAAGTTAGAAATTATACAAGCTAGTTCATTTCTAATAGTTATAGGTAAATGTCAAGTCCATTACCATGAAATGTAAGCTGCCAAGTAAGTTTACTACATAGTTTTAGAAGGTATGTAAATTATTATCTAAGTTAGAGAATATATAAGCTTGTTCATTTTAATGGGTTTTTTTAGTTTTATTTGAAATGTCAAATCTGTTACCATAAAATATAAGTGAATGGTGAAAATGGCCCACACATACACTGAAAATGATTTAGGTTTGAGATGGTCTTCAGGTTCACAAATATATATCTTTGTCAAGTATTTTAAATTTAATTTCTTATATCTGTTTGTTGAAGGATAAGATGATTATTATTATTTTTTTAATGATTATTATTATTATTAATTAAGAATATTGTACAGCTCCAAGATACATAAGACTAGGCTGGGCTTAGTTCCAATTTTATTACAGTAATATAAGGTTTCTGCCAATTTTTAATGTTTAAGAGTCTGATTTTCTTCATAAAAATTGTGGATATTTTATTTTCATGTATTGCACTGGATATCTTACTGTTAAAATGCTAGGGTTAGATTAAAAGAAGTTCATCAGGCATGAAAGTGCAAGATGGCCATAAAAGCTGAACTCTGAGCAATGCAAAATGATTACAATATGAAGGTGAATGTGATGCATATCTGCATGTGTGACATAGATTATTAATTCTAATTATTTTAAAAGAGATTAATGCATGTATATAAAAAATATACTAAATAAAAAATGTTAACTTAAACAATATTACTTATTAATATTTTTTTTACTTTGCTATAGAAATGCCACCCTACTGGGAAATTATGCAGAAAAAAAATCACGTATGAAGCAAAATTTATGACTTTTATACAGAAATTTTATGAACTATATTGCATTGAATAAAAAATAGATGCATTGACAAACTTCTTATGTTAAAATCCATACTAATATTATAAAAATGGGAAAGTGTGTGTGTGTGTCTGTCTGTCCATCTTTCACGGCAAAACGGAGCGACAAATTGGCGTGATTTTTTTAAGTGGAGATATTTGAAGGGATGGAGAATGTCATAGGCTACTTTTTCTCTCTTTCTAACCCCCACTTCCCTAAAATTGGGGGTGGAAGTTTGTATGGAGTGTTCCAAAACATCAAGGTAGAAAGCTAAAGTGTTACTCATGGATTCTGATAGATGACGGTGATAGGTTTCTTAAACAAGATAACGTCGTGTGCTCTCAGTGCTCTGTATAATAAAAAGGAGAGAGTGGAATAGAATGGGACAGTTGGTTTTCTCTTTATGTTTCATTCCAATTTATTCTGTGCTCATTGGATATATATTTTTCTTTATCAAGATCTTAATTTCTTCCCACTTACATGTTTTCTGAGTATTTTTATGAAGAGTCAAATAATTACTGTTTTATTAGCTAATATAGTTTATTCTACAGTTTATTATATAGCTATCTGTAAATATTGATTAACACAAAACATAATTTCAATTGATAACCATGATATATAGTGCAATATGTGAAAATTACTGATATTAAGGACATTATTACTAGATCAATATCTTAAGGTCCCTGTCCCTGGCCGAGGAAACACTCGCGAGCTAATGCTATTCCTATGGGTAAGCATTTTTCTAATAACTCTTTCGCATTTTGACATTTTAAGGTAATATTTTTTTGCATTGTATAGCTGAAGTGCATGCCAACATTGCTCTTTTTTTTACTTTTTTCGTTTTGGTTGTAGATATTTTTTATAAAATTAATTTCACTTTCGAAACTAGTTTCGAAAGTGAAAGTGCTTTTTTAAAAAAAAATCTGCATCCAAAATCGAAAAAGTTAAAAAGTAGCATTGTCGGCATGCATCTCAGCTATACAATGCAAAAAAAATTACTTTAAAATGTCAAATTGTGAAAGAGTTATTAGAAAAATGTTTTCCCATAGGAATAGCATTAGCTCACGAACGTTTTCTCGAGCAAGGACAGAAGCCTTAATGCTCATAATGTAGCATTGTGCTTTATATAATGTAAGTATATCTAATGCATGTCAATGTCAGCGATTTATGATCCAAAGCATTAAAATTATGGAAGTCAAAAATATTACTTGCATCCATTACTTGAATATTAATTATTTAATGTTCTCATTTAAGTATTGTATGTAAATTAGTTTCAATATTGTCTTAAATACCTTCCAATGTAAAAATGTTACTTTGGTTGCAAAAAGGCCTTATAAATTATTAAGAAGAGAGTGCAAAAGCTAGTGTTTTACAGATATTTTCTATAATAAATACATTGCATTTTCATAGTCCAGCTGAAGAAAATGACTATCTGTCAATATGAACAATTTTACACGACATTAACATTCTTTTATCCGAGTGCAGGGTTTGATTTCCAAGAAACAAATAATGTGAATAACAAATAATTAAACATCAAATATACCATTCTTATGTGTACAGAAAACTACATCTTTGTTCAAATTTATGGCTTTTTCCACAATCCATTATGAAAATAGTGTTTTACATGCGACTTCTTGACAAAATTCACAACTTTTTTAGTGATCATTTGACTAAGTTCATGATTTTATTTCTACAATTGTTCGACAAAATTCACAATTAATTTCTGCACATGTTTGATGGAATTCGCAATTTTTTCTTCAATTGTTCAACAAAATTTATGATTTTATTTTACAATCGTTTGACGAAATTTATGATTTTATCCATGAACCAATCGGCAAAATTCTTGATTTTTGAAGAAATTTATAATTTTCTTTCGTGATCATTTGAAAAAATTTGCAATTTTACTTTGCGACCATTTGACAAAATTTGTAATTTTGTTCCACGATCCTTCAGCAAAATTTATGATTTTATTCTGCAATTGTTTGAAAAATTTGTGATTTTATTATGCAATCATCTGATGAAATTTGTGGTTTTATCAGGTGATCGTTCAACAAAATTTGCTAGTTTATTCAACGACCATTTGATGAAATTCATAATTAATTCCTGCATTTATTTGACAAAAGTTGCAAACTTTTATGTGACATCTTGATGAAATACGCAATCAATTTCTGCAATCGTTTAATAAAATTTGAGTTTTTTTTTTTTCTCCAAGTACTTTTTTTATTTTTATTTATTTATTTTTTTTTTTTTTTTGCAATTTTTAATGAAAATGCATTTTTTTACATGACCTCTTGATGAAGTTCACGATCGATTCCTGCAACTGTTTAAAAAAAACTGTTTTTTTTTTTTTTTTGTGACCTTTTGATAAAATTTTTGATTGATTCCTGCATTTGTCAAAATCAGTTTTCTTATGCAATCTTCTCAAAAAAATTCTCGACCACTTCCCTATATTGTGTGACAAAGTTGCGATTTTTTTTTAAATGCAACTTCTTGATGAGAATTGCAATTTTATTTCTCGATTGTCAGACCAAATTTAGGGTTTTATTCTGCAATTGTTTGTCAAAATTTGCAATCGTCTGACAAAATCCACGATCATTTGGCAAAATTTGTGATTTTTTAATATGACTTCTTAATGAAATTTATGATTTTTAAAGAGTGAATGACCTAGATTTTCATCCTTTCTGTAATGCATTGCATGCATCATGAAAGTAGCTCCACTTCCAGTTAAAACATGACGAATGTTCACAATGGAACTGCGGGAAATTATTGCTGCAGATTGCCAATGATAGAGAAAGAATTTAGTATTGACATCCATCCCCCCTCAAATATTTGGTCTCAAATTCTCAGCAGATTAGCATTAAGCTCATCAAATTTCTGTGAAAAACTTTCATGCCTGCTACAGACAGGATTTTGAAACATTAAAACAAATTTTGGCAATATTTTCCCAAGAGGAAATAGTGAGCATTATTATTATTTTTATTTTATTTTATGCATTTATTTATTTATTTATTTATTTATTTATTTTTTGCTTTAGTGCTGCTATACTACTGTCTGCAATGAAGCTCTTTAAGAATATGTTTTATGCATGTTTTACTGACAAATTAAACACTGTGAATAGCTAAATTTTTTAATAAAAATAATGAAATTACATATACCATGGGAAAATGACTATGCATATATAAATATTATAGCCATTCTCAATATGATATTTTTCACTCTAACATTACTTTTAAAGAAATACACAGTCTAAACAACTATTAGATATAAATATTTTATGAATTATAATTGTTAATCAATCTAGAAAAAGATGGTAGATAAATAGAAACTCCTAGAATGCAACGAAATTTTACAATTAAAGATTAGTTACAAAATAAGATAAATATAGTAAGTACATAAAGAGAGTTATATAAATATACGTTTCATACTTTTCAGCATCAGTCAAATTTGCTATACGAGCTTTTCTTAATTGTAATGCTTTTTCTCGGTTTCTTTGCATGCGTTGACGCTGTGAGTCACTCAACATTTTTAGCTCATTAACATCTCCTAGGGTCAAAAAAATTTTTTTTTTATAAATAACTATGAATTTAATACAAATAAAAATAAATCTAAATCCGTAAAAAGCAATATATGAAAAACTGCTTAAAAACAAACTCCACTGAAGCTTACAGGGATACAGTCATTTCAGAATTATTACTTAGTAAATATACAATAACAATGGTAATATTTTAAGATTAACAATGAAAATTTAATGAAACCAATGTTGATAAGCAAACATATATCTTAGGTAGCTATATTTTTCGTTTAAAAAATAACAAACTACGACAATATCAAGGTTCCAAAAAATACAGCTAAAATTTAAAACAACCATATCGGTGGCTTTTGTTGGTTTTAACCAGCTTTTTTCTGGCCAAAATAGGCTTTTATACATTGAAGCATTTCAATTAAAACTCCTCATTTTTACATGTTTTTTTTAATTAAAGATTTAAAAACATTTAATTGTGGTAGAGTTCAAGATAACCCAATTTCTCTACAATGAAGACAAACTGGACATCAATGAATAATATTGGAATAAAACATATATGGATCCGCTAGTGATTTGTAGTCAGAATTACAAATATGTCACCTAAATTTTAAAAGGCCATACCAATTGCTTTCCCTGGTTTACACCGACTTTAACACCATTTGTTTTTATTTTTACTGCTTTATACATAATTAAAAAGGACAATGGTTGCTCAGATACATATTTTATTATTTACCTAACAAATTTTAAGGAATATTAATATACAAATTTTATTTTTCAAAAAATTTATTTAAAATCATTTAATAAAAACATCCTTTCCTTCTATCAAAACAGTATTATGAATAACATATGCATTAATTTATGCACAAATACATTCTTTTAAATAGAAATAAACTTTTTGAAACTTTAACAACTTTTATTTGAAGATTTTTTTTTTTTCCTCTCTCTCTTTATTTTATGCATTTACATATACACTAAAATCTCCTCAAATGATAGATCTTTCCAAATTTCTCCCTCAACATTGTTCATTTTATGATTTCAATCTGTCCAATTAGACATATTTAGAATAGATTATATAACTGCTCAGTAGCAGAAAACTTTTTACACATATCATTTTAATGGTAAATGGAAAAAAAGTGACTGGGAAAAAAAAAAAAAAAAAAAAACAAGAGCAGGGAATACATGACTCGGAAAAAAAGTGACAAGGAATTGATGAATATTGAACTTGTCAATAAATAATAGGAATGCCAAAAACGAAAATTATTATTGTTCTTGTGATTTATGAATGTTAATGCTGCATTAAAATATATATTTCATTTTAATTATTAAAATATAACTCTTAGGTGACATTAAATATTAGACTATATATTAGAGAATATATAAATAGACTATATAATATTATTAAAATATGATATTATATATTAAATTACAATAATTAAATTATATATTAATATTTATTATTTTTATATAGTTTTACAGTTATAATTTTAATTTTCTTTTAATTATTATTTATAATTTTAATTATATATAATAATTTAAATTATTTATTAATATTTTATTATATTTATATTTACATAATATATTTATATATTAATATATATAATATACAATGATGTTATAAGAAGTTATCGATGTTATAAGAAGTATTTTCACCCCAATTTTCAATATTTTTGGTTCGGTAGATTTTTTTGCGCTGTGATTAATACGAAATCCAGACTTTCTTTTATATATATAGATAAGGATTGAAAATTTCAGGTTTTTGAGCCAAAGACATCGCCAAAATAAGAAAATGTGAAGTATCTCACGAACTACTGGATTTAAAAGAATTTGCTTAGTACCATTCGATTCAGCATGAAAAGATACACTAAAATATGTTATCAGTTGAAAAATAACTACAAAAGCCCATTTTTAAGTATTTTTTTAAAAGTTCGTTTTTTTTTTACCCCCCTTAGGGGTGGAATTTTCGAAAATCCCTTCTTAGCGGCATTTCATGCTATAAGAAGTATTTTCAACCCAATTTTCAAGATTTTTGGTTCGGTAGATTTTTTTTTTACTGTGATTAATCCGATTTTTAAGGAATTTTTTTTAAGTTCGTTCCTTTTTTTACCCCACTTAGGGGTGGAATTTTCGAAAATCCCTTCTTAGCAGCACTCGATGTTATAAGAAGTATTTTTACCCCAATTTTCAAGATTTTTGGTTCAGTAGATATTTTTGTGCTGTAATTAGTACGAAATCCAGACTTTCTTTTATATATATAGATATGGGTTGAAAATTTCAGGTTTTTCCGCCAAAGACATCACCAAAATAGGAAAATGTGAAGTATTTCACGAACTACTGTATTTAAAAGAATTTGCTTAGTACCATTCGATTCAGCATGAAAAAATACACTAAAATATGTTATCAGTTGAAAAATAAGTACAAAAGCCGATTTTTAAGGAATTTTTTAAAAGTTCGTTTCTTTTTTTACCCCACTTAAGGGTGGAATTTTCGATAATCCCTTCTTAGCGGCACTCGATGTTAAAAGAAGTATTTTCACCACAATTTTCAAGATTTTTGGTTCGGTAGATTTTTTTGTGCCGTGATTAATACGAAATCCAGACTTTCTTTTATATATATAGATAAGGATTGAAAATTTAAGGTTTTTTCGCCAAAGACATCACCAAAATAGGAAAATATGAAGTATCTCACAAACTACTGAATTTAAAAGAATTTGCATAGTACCATTCGATTCAGCATGAAAAAATACACTAAAATATGTTATCAGTTGAAAAATAACTACAAAAGCCGATTTTTAAGGAATTTTTTAAAAGTTCGTTTCTATTTTTACCCCACTTAGGGGTGGAATTTTCGAAAATCCCTTCTTAGCGGCACTCGATGTTACAAGAAGTATTTTCACCCCAATTTTCAATATTTTTGGTTCGGTAGATCTTTTTGCGCTGTCATTAATACGAAATCCAGACTTTCTTTTATATGTATAGATAAGGATTGAAAATTTCAGGTTTTTGAGCCAAAGACATCGCCAAAATAAGAAAATGTGAAGTATCTCACGAACTACTGGATTTAAAAGAATTTGCTTAGTACCATTCGATTCAGCATGAAAAAATACACTAAAATATGTTATCAGTTGAAAAATAACTACAAAAGCCCATTTTTAAGGATTTTTTTAAAAGTTCATTTTTTTTATCCCCCTTAGGGGTGGAATTTTCGAAAATCCCTTCTTAGCGGCATTTCATGTTATAAGAAGTATTTTCACCCCAATTTTCAAGATTTTTCGTTCGGTAGATTTTTTTTTACTGTGATTAATACGAAATCCAACTTTTCTTTTATATATATAGATAAGGATTGAAAATTTCAGGTTTTTTCGCCAAAGACATCGCCAAAATAGGAAAATGTGAAGTATCTCACGAACTACTGAATTTAAAAGAATTTGCTTAGTACCATTCGATTCAGCATGAAAAAATACACTAAAATATGTTATCAATTGAAAAATAACTACAAAAGCCGATTTTTCAGGAATTTTTTTAAAGAACGTTCCTTTTTTTACCCCACTTAGGGGTGGAATTTTCGAAAATCCCTTCTTAGCGGCACTCAATGTTAAAAGAAGTATTTTTACCCCAATTTTCAAGATTTTTGGTTCAGTAATTTTTTTTGTGCTGTAATTAGTACGAAATCCAGACTTTCTTTTATATATATAGATATGGATTGAAAATTTCAGGTTGTTCCGCCAAAATAGGAAAATGTGAAGTATCTCACGAACTAATGTATTTAAAAGAATTTACTTAGTACCATTCGATTCAGCATGAAAAAATACACTAAAATATGTTATCAGTTGAAAAATAACTACAAAAGCCGATTTTTCAGGAATTTTTTTAAAGAACGTTCCTTTTTTTACTCCACTTAGGGGTGGAATTTTCGAAAATCCCTTCTTAGTGGCACTCGATGTTATAAGAAGTATTTTTACCCCAATTTTCAAGATTTTTGGTTCAATAGATTTTTTTGTGCTGTAATTAGTACGAAATCCAGACTTTCTTTTATATATATAGATATGGATTGAAAATTTCAGGTTTTTCTGCCAAAGACATCGCCAAAATAGGAAAATGTGAAGTATCTCATGAACTACTGTATTTAAAAGAATTTGCTTAGTACCATTCGATTCAGCATGAAAAAATACACTAAAATATGTTATCAGTTGAAAAATAACTACAAAAGCCGATTTTTAAGGAATTTTTTAAAAGTTAGTTTCTTTTTTTACCCCACTTAAGAGTGGAATTTTCGAAAATCCCTTCTTAGCGGCATTTCATGTTATAAGAAGTATTTTCACCCCAATTTTCAAGATTTTTGGTTTGGTAGATATTTTTGTGTCGTGATTAATACGAAATCCAGACTTTCTTTTATATATATAGATAATAGTTATCAGGGTTGAAAAAAACTCATGATTTTTTTAAAAAATCAAAAAAAATCTTGATTTATTTGATTTAAATCAATTTTTTTTTATTTAAATCGGATTTATTTGATTTTTTTAGAATTCTATTTTTAATTATTGTGTTTTCATATTTTTACAATACATAAAGCAGTTTTTCATAATAAATAACTAAAAAAGAATAAATAATATTTATAATTTATAAAAATAATATAAGAAATAATTATATAGTTAAGAAAATATTATATTCTAGTTATTGATTGGTACTAAAAAATAAACATCTACGCTTTAATCTAAAGCCATTCTACTATTTTGTAATTTAATTGTGCACACTAAATAAGAAATAAACTGAAATATTTTGTAAATGAATAGAAAATGGTAAAATTTTTAAAAACAAATTAAATATTCATTTAATGCAAGCTTTTTATTAAAGGATAAAAATTACAATTAATTCAATATTTTTTAAGCAAATAAAAATAAATCAGGGATTTAATTGTTTGAACAAAAACACTAATTTAGAAATTTTGTCCACGCCTATTTTATTACGAAGGCCTTGAATGAACTAGTCCAAAAGAAGAAAATTGTCTTTTTATTCCAGCAGATGAAGCCACGGTTGTTGTTATTTGGTAACTAAATTCAATTTCAATTTTGCTGATTATCTCTTTACCTCCCATTACATAAAAAAACTTTCATCAATCATAATGTGTCATAATATCTCAAACTTTTTTCTTAAGCAATGGTAATTTTTTGAATGGGTCATTTTTTGCTTGAAAACATACTACCCCGTTATTCTGTCAACCAATTTCGCCAAATTATACAAATCGCCAAACTAATAGCCAAATTATACATATTGACATAATTTTTATTTTAAATAACGAAAAAACAAATAATTAGTAGAATATTAACGAAAATACAAATAAAAAGTCGAAATAGAAATCACTTAATGACATTTTAAACACGTGAATCATATTTAATGTCACTGAATGTGACATTCACGATTATCCATTATTGGCATTTAATCTTATAATTTGGCAATAATTTTTTGGTCAACGGGATAACCTAGTAGTACCCTTGAAAATTTGCTACAGTGGTGAGAAGATTTGGACAATTTTCTTTAATGAATGCCAAACCTTTATTATTTTCCTCTACAGTAAGCGAAATTTCATTTTGATTTAAAACAGAACATTTAAAACATTATTAAAACTTTCTCTTCTAATTCATTTTGCATTTTAACCATGTTGGCAGCATTATCAATGACGAAACTACGAACTTTGCAATAAAGTTTGTTTTCTGTTAAAAGGAATCATTTTAGTCACAAGTTCAGTCAAATATTCGCCGGTGTGTGAAGATTCTGGTGTACTGATTGTGTCAACTAAGTAGATTTTACCACACATGCACATATGATTGGTTCATTTCGTATGTTTGACCATCCATCAAATGTCATACACATAATTTCTCCATTTAAAACATCTATGCGTTTTTTGCTCTAATCATTGTATATTTTT
The DNA here is from genome assembly GCA_964019185.1 of Maratus speculifer. Classification (NCBI taxonomy): domain Eukaryota; kingdom Metazoa; phylum Arthropoda; class Arachnida; order Araneae; family Salticidae; genus Maratus; species Maratus speculifer. Next base: position 212,180,344 of record OZ025296.1, read on the forward strand.
TCCAATAAAGTTCCAGCAATAACTTTACGATTTGGGGGGAAATTTGGTAGTTATTTTGGTTTCGGAATGCTTTTTAAAAATTTGTAAGCTTTGATTGAAATTCGACAGTGTATTATGGCAAGTTTTAAAACTTGTTCCTTGCATGTAGTATCCGATTTTAAGGTGAACATTAATGACTATTATTTTAACACAATCAAACAGATTGGTAACGTTATCATACAAATTGAATATTTCCAGCTGAGTGAAAAATTGCCCGGGCCGGGAATCGAACCCGGATACTTGGCTTACAAGGCCAATGCTTTATCTGTTAAGCTAACCAGGCGATAACCGCCTGGGATTTTTCGCTCTGAACATGTAAAGCATTGGCCTTGTAAGTCAAGTATCCGGGTTTGATTCCCGGCCTGAGCAATTTTTTGCTCAGCTGGAAATATTCAATTCGTATGAACATTAATGAATTTGTTTAATTATTAATTTGTGAAACAAAAAAGATTCAAATCATTTATTTGCCAAGATTGACAAAAGAAATGTGATTTATAAAGTGTTTCTATGTTTTGCCACATCATCTAAACTTTATTACAAAAGAACAAAGAATTAAAGGATTAGGAGGGGGGGACGCTTGGACTTAACCTGCATATGACACATTCTTTTTGATATCAATCCTGAAAATACCAGAAAAACATTTGCTACTTATTTACACCTACTTCTTATTTCTCTGCTGACTAATTTCCAACATTTAAAAAAATTGATTTAAATCAAATGATTTAAAAAAAAATCAACTGATTTAAATCGTGCCAACCCTGATAGTTATTATAATAATATATAACAATATAATATAATTTTTTTCATTAATAATTATCTTTTCTCAACCATATAATAAATCAGTACTACTCTGTTATCCCGTCGACCAATTTCGTAAAATTATACAAATCGCCAAACTAATAACCGAATTATACATATTGACATAGTTTTTATTTTAAATAATAAAAAAACAAATAATTAGTAGAATATTAATACAAATACAAATAAAAATCACTTAATGATATCAATCACTTAATGATATCAATCACTTAATGATGTTTTAAATACCTGTATCGTATTTTATGTTATTGAATTGACATTCATGATCATCCATCATTGGCATTTAATCTTATAATTTGGCACTAGTATTTTGGTGGAAGGAATAACAAAGTAGTACCAATAAATCAATAAAAATTACACTGTTATTTCTAGCATGTTTGTGATTTCTGTTATTACTGACGTCAAACGACTGGCCTAAGAGAATGATATAAATCAGACATTTGTTCCCACTTTAGTTTTTATCATTTATTTATCAACAACTTCATTATTTATCAAATTTTTGTCAGTTTTTCCCACTCTTGTTTTTCTGGTCACTTTTTTTCCTAGATTTCATATTTATAAGTTATCAGAGTATCGATTACTTATTACTGAATATTTTTAAGCATTATATAAGATAATTTCAATCATTAAATACATTTAAGTTATTTAGTTTTGATCAATTTTATAAAAGTAATTAGTAGTATATAAGAATTTCTATTTTGATGTAATAACATTTTCTAATTGTTTCATATAATCTTAAAAATATGTGGCATGTTGAGTTATATAATAAAGAATTAAAAATCATCATTTTAGAGTCGAATTTAACATTTTTCTGAATATTTATAATTAAAAAGTTTTTTTTTTTTTTAATCCAAATAGAAAAAGAGACGGCACAGATGTCATATAAATTCATTGGCGCGATTGCAACAAAATGACGATTTTATGCCTCACATGGTAACCCAGCTATTGTTGTTTGTTTATTAATAAACTGTTTATTTACTCTTATTTTCTTTTTTAAAGTAATGTAAATTGTTTTGTTCTATAATTATTAATTATTTTACTATTATTTATTTTTTAAAATAATACAAAACAAATATAATCTATATATGTAACTAGTATTTGAAAAGGAAGTTTTCACCAAAAAGGCATCAGAAAAACATCGTGCGAATGTGGTGCGTATCATTTGTGCCAAAGCGATAGAGAAAAGTATGAAAAAGATGTATTGAGGCCGAAACAAACTTATTATAGCCTTTTCGCTATGTTTGGAAAGATGATGATTTTTTTTTTCTCTCTTCCGGACATAATGCTCTTGCAGTTGCATTCTACCGGGTATAAAGACTCATTTATTTGACAAATTTTAATTTCTTTAGCAAAAAATATTTATAAGTTTATTAAAAATAAATTAATCAAAATTCAATATGAATTACCTATAAGGATTAAAAAAATAAGATCTAATTAAAAAATAAAAACCGACTTTCTTTAATTGACTAAAGTTCAAAAAAAGCCGGCCTCCTTTTTTTTTTTTTTTTTATGCCATGGTTAAAAACTGGGAACTCTGGATAATATAGGTAAATTTCAAGTGACAATAAGAACCTCTAACATGATGCTTAATTACAATACAAATTTTATGTTGATTCATAAAAAAGTGCACAACAATATATTATTCTATCACGTACATAAAAAAGTACGTAGTAATATTTTTAAAGAGACATGAGTAACAAAGTGTAGGCTAAATTCAACAATGTATAAAAAACTGATGTATATGTTTTACATTTATGTTTAATAACATTTTGTGATTTATTCTAATACTGTATATCAAAAGTTTAATTTTTTTAAACCCAGAAAATGGGAAATTAGCAAACAAATACACCGGTTCCTGCGTACCTTCACTTCCCGCCATTGTGGTCGTTTATTTGTTTACATTTCTACCTGCGTCCTGCGGTTAATAGTTAATAAATTTACGAATTGCACAGAACTACCTTCCCTCCTCTGTGACGTGCATAAAACATTTAAAAATAAAAAAAAGGAGTTTAGCATATATTTTTTCGAGCTCGACTTAGAGCAATTCTTAGATCGAAATTTTTTTCGTCCAACCAGCCCTTCATACACTGTAAAAAAATATGACTATTTTGCTACATCGTCACTCCCCCGCTTTTATAGAATATCACTCTTTTCACAAATCGGTGGAGTGACGATGCAGCAAAATAGCACTAGATACCGGGCTTGCTCATTCCTTATCACGACGTCACAAAAGGTGGCTGGTCTCTGTTAGCGATTGGTTCAGTTAGGACTCCTATAACTCAGGCTGAATCGTCAAGCATCTTGTTTCCCAGTTACCGTTTGTTTCCCATTGATTCCTATGAGGCGAGAAACGTTTGAATGATTTTAAAGTTACAAAATCATTAAAAATGGACGGTTGTTGGGCAGAAAATTATTCCGACATGTTCAGGAATGGCTTTGGAGTATTTAAATTCCATATAAATGAAGAAAAGCGGAATAATTTATCTATAAATGCTAAAAAGAATAAATCTGGATTGGAGAACTTCGCCAAATATCGCGCCAACCTAATCGCTTGTACACAACAAACCGGTTCTTCGAATGTTCTACTCTCATATTTTCTCGTGAAAGGGATTGAGTAACTAAATTTGTTCGCCTCGCTATCTACGCGATAAGACGCCAAGTCAGGCAACCATTTTGGAAACTTAATGGAGGCAAGCGTCTACTAGGACTCCTATAACTCAGGCTGAATCATCAAGCATCTTGTTTCCCAGTTACCGTTTGTTTCCCACTGATTCCTATGAGGCGAGAAACGTTTGAATGTTTTTAAAGCTACAAAATCATTAAAAATGGACGGTTGTTAGAGGTCTGCACGGGCCGGAATTTCCAGGCCCGGCCCGGCCCGTTGCAAAACTCAAAAGTTCGGCCCGGGCCCGGCCCGGCCCGTTTAAATTTTTATATTTTAGGCCCGGCCCGGCCCGGCCCGTACAAAAATCAGCGAAAACAGGCCCGGCCCGGCCCGGCCCGTTTCGGCCCGTTGCAATGTCTACGATTTCTAAAAAATTCATATTTTTATCATATAACTAAGATTCTTTTAAAGAATACTGCATACATATCTATGGAATGATTTTACAGTATATTTTACAGCAAATACACATTAACAACGTTAATGATTACTTTGATTCTTAGGCTTTCAACATTCGAATAAAGATTCATTAAAAAATTAATATGGCTTAGAATAAAAGAAAAAATAAAGAAAGCTAAAAACATCGTTAATTTTGAAGCTGTTTAATAAAAGAAGGTTTATAAATATATTTCTATATCATTTTATTATAGATTTCATATCCAAATTCATTCTTAAATTCAAAGAAGCTCCTTTCTGATACATTTCTAAATTCATTTTTTTTTTTTCTCAAAAGCGCATAAGATTAGCAGATATCTTTATTCAGAAACTATATAATCGAATGACGTTATCCATTTTTTGATACAAGCAATTTAAGAATACTGCAAACAAATAAAATACTGTCATAATTAGCGTTTTGAATAGAATTTCCGGAAGCAATAGCAAGGGAAGGGAGAAAAACCTGCAATCATTTGAGAAACTATTATATCTCAACAAGGTTATACAAGTATTTTATTTACCAAAAAGGAAAAACGCCATTCGATTCCAAATCCCTTCAATAGTTAGCCTTATCACTTTTATACTCTTACAATTTAAAATTAATCAGAAAATGTGTCAAACTTTCGCACTATTGAGAAATTAATTTAAAAATCATCAAGAAGTATATATCCAAAGACTAAGCTAACATAAGTTCTTTATCGCTGTTAACTTTACAAATCATGTTTTCTGCCAATAATTAAGTCTAGTACCGGTCCGCCCAGTCTATATGTAGAAAAATAATGCAAGCGTGATCTCGGACCGGCATGAGTCAGCTAAAAAAATATTAAAACGGGTTACACATAATGTAATTCTCCGATGCCGATACACTGTACATTTTTATATTCATGTTGTCAAACTAGTATGGCCACATTTATACTTATTCTCGTTAAAACCATTTTCGTTGGAAATAGCTCATATTTTATTGTCTCTGCTTAAATCTTCAAAACGGGCCGGCAGGCCCGAAAAAATTTTTTTCGGCCCGGCCCAGCCCGTCTGGCCCGTTCAATTTTTTTGCCGGCCCGGCCCGGCCCGTTTATGTTGTTTGTCGGCCCGGCCCGGCCCGTTGAAAAAACTATTCTAAATCTGCCGGCCCGGCCCGGCCCGTTAGAGAATTCGAAACGATTCCGCCGGGCCGGGTACGGGCCACGGGCCAAGCCCGGGCCCGTGCAGACCTCTAACGGTTGTTGAGCAGAAAATTATTCTGACATGTTCAGGAATGGCTTTGGAGTATTTAAATTCCATATAAATGAAGAAAAATGGAATAATTTGTCTATAAATGCTTAAAAGAATAAATCTGGATTGGAGAACTTCGCCAAATATCGCGCCAACCTAATCGCTTGTACACAACAAACCGGTTCTTCGAATGTTCTACTCTCATATTTTCCCGTGAAAAAGATTGAGTAACTAAAACTCGCCTCGCTATCTACGCGATAAGACGCCAAGACAGGCAACCATTTTGGAAACTTAATGGAGGCATGATTCAGCCCGTATTGTAGGAGCCTTAGTTCAGTCAGGGCTCAAATTGATGCACCCATCGTTTTGTACCAATCGCTGGATGTCTTCACATTGACCAGCCACCTTTTGTGACGTCATGATAAGGAATGAGCAAGCCCGGCATCTAGTGTTGCCTTGAAAATAGTCATATTTTTTACAGTGTAGGGTCTCCAGCATAGTCTATTAACGGTTGTGTAAAGACCGTCCTAGTTTGATAAGGCTTTTCATTCTCTGGCAACCTCAGCTCACATTCTTTGACTTTGGGGCAGTTTACCTGGAAGTGTCCCCGGTCACCGCACATTCTGCACTCGGATTTTAAAACTTGAAGTTCTTGTGTTATTGTTTCAATCTTTTGCAATAAGTCGGTCTCAGTGTCTGGGCTTTTGTTCACCATTGCCCCTCGGATTGAATGGTAATCTCTTCGGTTGACCTGTTATGCCGCTTCCAAATTTAAGGCATGCAGTAAAGCATATTTTAAGTCCGTCATTCGTATATATCTCCGCACATCTACACTGTTAAAAATCTGCTGCATTTTGCTGCAACGCCCTCCACCACTTGTATATAATATCTCTATTCCAACCAATGAGAAAGCGCCATTTCACGGCCAAGTAACCGTTTTCTATACAAGCAGGGGAGTGCGTTGCAGCAAAATGCAGCAGATTTTTAACAGTGTAGATCTTTTATTCCATCTCAATGTACTGAAGGGAAAAGATTTCCCGTACATTTGCGGCGCAGTCGACAAATGCCAAATTTGGCAAATTCTTGAAGGGTTGGAGGGTTTCATCCGACTTTTGAGGATGAGTTTTCATCTGGATCCTTACATTTTTAAAAATATTTCCCCGTTTCTCAGTACGAATACACAACTCAGTCTCAAAATTGAGTTACGTGATATCGGGTAATGATTGTAATCCATAAGCTGTTTCATCTCTAACAGACGCTGTCAATTGGCAAGCTTTCAGCTTATCACTCTTCCTGCTCATTTTGGCTACAATAGAGAATTGGGTCTTGCAAATTTGCCAGGAGTTTTTCCTGTCGTATGTCGACAGCATAACTGTTACAGGAAAATCAGATGGGTTAAACAATCTTCATAATTAGTTCTAGGTGCTGAAAACACCATCTGAAGATCTTGTACTATTTTCCTTAACTTTTCATTTACTTTCTCTATTTTCCTTTCCTTTTTCTCCTCAACATTACTAACTTCACTCAATTTTCTCTTCTACCAAATCTATTTTTTTTTCACTATCGACGAGAACTTTTATTCTACAGTTTTCTCCATTCTTTCTTGGTTTTTAAACAATTTCAATTTAACATTATTAACCCTTTCCGGCGCGGAGTTAGTGTCATAGCAAGCAGGAGGCAATCCATCCCAAGTATCATCTTCTAAGGGGTGACACCCAATACGCCATTCTTTTTTGGTTTTTAAGCAATTTCAATTTAACATTATTAATCCTTTCCGGCGCGGAGTTAGTGTCATAGTAAGCAGGAGGCGATCCGTCCCAAGTATCATCTTCTAAGGGGTGACACCCAATAAGATTTTAGAAAAGAATTTTGAAAAAAAAAAGAAAGAAATTTCTAGCGCATTTTGCAATAGAGTTAATTTTCTTTTCTTTGAGAATGTGAAATTTTATTCAGAATGGTGTGTCTAAATAAGATATGCACCAGAGAACAAAAACCGACCTATCCAACGAGTGGTTAGCAAAAGCAATCTTTAAAAGAAAGAACTTTCTTGTAGACATTTTCATATAGACACCACATTGACTTATGCGAACTATGGATTGAGTAATAAATAGCTCCTGTTTTATTATTATTATTATTACTACTATTATTATGCATGAGGAAAAAAGGTAAATAAGGAATGGTAAGGTCAAAGAAAGTAAGTTGAAACTAGTATGAATTAATATAAAGAGATAAACACTTTTTGACACACCTTTTAAAAAAGTCTTTATCGGCGGGGAGGGGTGGGATTGTCACCTATCCTAGCTACGCCACAGCACGGAGTAAATCTGCTTGAAATTCTATTATTTTCTCTTCTACCAAATCTATTCTTTTCTCTATCGACGAGAACTTTTCTTCTACAGTTTTCTCCATTCTTTCTCCATCTCTTGTCTTTTATCCAAATTTTCCTTAACATTGTTAACCCTTTCCGGCGCGGAATAAATCTAATTGAAATAATTAACTTCCACCAGAATTTATTAGAAAATACGAACTTGCTCATTAAAATTATAGTCCAAGAACTGACCGCACAAAACCCTATGTCATCGAGTAAAAAAAAAACCCTTTATTTCATGGAAGAGTAGTAAAAGGGGGAATCTAATCATCCATGTCTGCCAGAAACGAAGTGGTGCAAGGCCCCGATTATGACTAACTGAGGCCCTGGGCAAAGATAAATTAAGGGGCCCCTTTCGAACCACTACAACCTTATTCAAATAGAACTGATGATCACATATATATGTGTATGTGTAATGCATAAACATATTTTCGCACCTTGGATATAAATAGATGAACATTTTTAGTTCCGTCTACTCTAAATTAAATACCTTAATTACTAAAAATAAACCTTATTTTTTTTTAGTACAGAACAAAACTCTTTTATATAACACTTCAACGTATGGAAGAATTGGAAAATGAAAGTAAATATTTTATAATTTAATGCATGGATTTGGGGGTCCCTTAAGGTCCGGGGCCCATGGGCAAAATTCCGATTTGCTTATGCGGTTATAAGGGCCTGGTGCATAAGCCAAAAACTGATACCACTAGCGGTTGACTCATAGGCTTAGCATTGTGTTTTCCTGCACCCAATTTTCTATGTTTTCGTACTTTTGATTGTAGGACAAACACAATGCTAAATCTACGATTCAACCACTAGTGGTATCAATCTTTGATTTATGCACTACTTCAATTCCGGCAGACATGGATCATTAGATTCCTCTATTACTACTGTTCCGTAAAATAAAGGATTTTTTCTTGTGCGGCCGGCTCTTGGACTATTAAGTATCCTTTTATAGGTACATCGCGACGGAAAGGATTAATTTCATTTTAGATTTTTCGTCATCAATTCTGAACTTAAGGGTGCTAGTCACTGAACGGCCGAATTACCCCTCGGTAATGTTAAGCTATGAACAATTGCATTTTTATATTCAAAACATCTCCTCGGGAAATTAATATTTTTAACTTCTATTTTCAGTATCCTCTTCTTTAAATGTCTCTCTTTTTTTCCCCCTTGGTCTGATCGATGAATAGATACTATTTAGGATACTATTATAAATACTATACTATTTATTTTTTTTCTTATCTTGAAGTTAACCTGTGGTATTGCAGTTAGATAGCATTATATGAACAATCCATTGGATTAATGAATGACAGACACTTGCTATTCAAATTGCACACTTCAGATAAGACAAACAATTAAGTTCCAGGCTAGCTGGCTGGGGGAGAAAATTGAAAGAATTTAATTTATATGATCATTGCAAAATTTTAGCATGTCATTAAAATTTTTTGAAAATCAAATCAAAACTTGCATATCTAGACAAATTTAAAGTATTTTCACGATCTTTTGACGAAATTCATGTCTTTTATGATACCAGGAAATAATTGTTTTCTCAGGGATTTTCGGTGAAATTTGTCGTATTTTCTTGCCATCTTTCGATGTAATTTGCCGTTTTATCGAATTTATCCTTTTTTTGGAAATTTGTTGGTTTTTTTTTCATTTTTTTTTTTTCTGAAAATTGTCAACATTATGTAAATGCTATAGGCAAAATAGAAATGAATGTTTCATATGACAGAAATGAAGATCACAATATAAAATTACTAAAAAGATTGAAAACAAAATAAGAAGTGTTATGCAATAGAAAAAACGGTTAAATTATGTCCTTCAAAAACAAGGGCAAAATCAAAATAAACTCGATCGACCCGATGTTACATTGCCTATCAATAAAAAAGTTAGTTCTCACTTACCAGGTTATTTGTTGAAAAGACTAATTTACTCTGATCCTACGTTAAAAATATGCTTATTACGTTGCGATAAAAAATTCCATACATATATTTAATTGCTTACAGAATGAGGGAATAAACACATGTCACTCAGCACACAGTTCAATGGGTACACTGAACTGCAGTATTCCCATTGTAAGATTACCCAGAAAAAACATTCTGAAATGTCTCGATCAATCACAAGATTTTTGTGGGCTTTTTTACATAACTAAATGACTTTTTATCCATGATTCATTAATGAATTTTATAATTTTTACCCCACATGACCAACTGTCGATTTTTGTATTTTTTCTTTAACTGATTGACAAATTTTCTATTTTTCATGTGATGGATCGAGAAATTTTGTGTTTTTTTTTTTTTTTTTTTTTTTTTTTTCTGATGAACAAAGAAATGTTGCATCTTTTCCCCCTGCAATTAATGAAAGTTGTTTTTTGAAATTTATTGTTTTTTTCTCTCAATCTTTTGATGTAATTTGCCATTTTATCGAATTTATCCTTTTTTCATGATTTTTTTGAGAAATTGTCGTTTTTTGTTATCTTTTTAAGAATTTTTTTTTTTTTGCTATTTTTTGCGAAATTTACCCTTTTTTGCGATTACCTAGACAAAATTTATGTGCTTTTGAGATCTTTGGACGAATTTCGTGTCTTTTATGATACCTGGACAGTTTTGGGGAAGTTTATCGTTTTTCTCGAGTTCTTTCGATGAAATTGTCGTTTTGTCACGATCTTTCGATGTAATTTTCCGTTTTATTGAAGATCTTTTTCTAAAATTTTTTGGGTTTTTTTAGCGAAGTTTACTTTTTTTGTGATTATTTGATGAAATTTGCTTTTTTTTTCAATCCTTTGACGAAATTTGTTGTTTACTCACAATCATTTGTCAAAACTTTTTGTTCTCTTACAATATTTTGCATTTTTTTTTCAGAATATGTTTACAAATTTGCCATTTTTTAGGAATTTTTTTTGTCAATTTTGGCTTTATTTTTCGAAATTTTTTCATGAAAATTGCCAATTTTTTTTAGATGTTTTGGCAAAATTTTGATTTTTTGCAATACTTTCACGAAATTTGTTTTATTTGGGATACCTAGACAATTTTTTTTTTCATTTTTTTGACAAATTTTTTAGAGATCTTTTCATAAAATTTGTTGTTTTTGCAATCTGTTGACGAAATTTGCTGTTTTTTTTCACATCCATTTACAAAATTTCCGGGTGATGTTTTTTTTGGGGGGGTGGGAGGGTATTTTGACGAAAATAGCTATTTTTTTGTGATTATTTGCCAAAATTTGCATTTTTTATGGTACCTAGACAAATTTTTGTACATAGTAATTGATTTTTAGCATTTTTTTAAAAAAAACTTTAACAGTAGAAAAATAATCTTCAAACATTTTCAAGAGTTTGTGATGTGTGTCGCAGCGTTGCACCGATTCTGCGCCCAGGATCATGTCATGTTGGTGTTACGTTGGTAAATGGAAAAGCATATTGAAATTTTTAAGAAATATTAATTTTTTTATAGCGGCAAAGTACTTTTTTTTCTTTGGTTCTTTCATATTGTTGCCGTCAAGTTTTGACGGGTTTCATCTAGCCAGAATAAATATCATTAATTTTTTAATATGTGAAATCGACATGTATTTTTGATTTATGAAAATGTAATAGAAAAGTTAGTTGAAAATGCAAATGTTTATTTGTTGAATGGGGTGGGTAATGTAAAAACAAATTAACCACTGAGAGGATCATTGTTACAGTTGTTGCTAAATAGCAAACTATAAATTCAGTCTTATTTTGCTGCGAAGTAAGTGAAGTATGTATATTTTGTATGAAATGAGAAATGACGGTAATTTGTGATTTATTCATGTCATGAACAATTTATTGGTGTTGTATTTGTAAATGGAAAATTATCAAATAAGAGAGATTCTATAGCAGCATGTTTGAATGTAACTCTGCCAATTGCGGGTCATTTGCCTGGATGTAAAATGCAAGTTTTTCTTTTATTTATTGAAATTTTTGCTGAAGATTAGTCGTTAAAAAATCCTTCAATAGCTGGAAAATACCTTTTATTTCTGTGGTGCCGTCAAGTTTTGACGGGTTCCATCTAGTTATAGTAAAAAAGCACTGGATAATTTGTCTTGGATAATTCATTTACCATACAATTATCGACTTGTCACTCTTACGATAAAAAACAAAGATAGAATCAGGACAAACTGAAATTCGATGAAGTGTTACACACTATGAATCTTATAGTCAGATGATGGGATTCTTTTATTAATTCTACTTATTTTTTGCTGAAACTTGAAATGAATATGTTTTGCCTGTATTAACTATGATCCTACATTAAGGGGACTTACTCGAAGAGAAGCTACGTTGTCGATTCCCATGTTAGTCTATGGGAGAAAATAGATCGCTGTTCTTTCATTCAAATATCAAAATTTCAGAATTTTCTTTTTTTCAGCATATAAATTCGAAAGCTCTTCACAACATTATAAGCTTAAAATATTTTTAAAACAGTTTTAAGTATTTTTAAATTCATGTTAAAGTTTCAAAAAACCCCAAAAAGTGAGATGTGTTGTCTTTATTTGTTTATAACTTTGGATTGAAGAAAGATATACAAATTTAGAGCTTATGCATACAAAATTTGATTTGTTTTCTTTTACGTAATTAAGCAACTTTTCAATTTTATTCTAATTAAAACGTTGTAATTCTTAAATTAAAATTAGCTATATCAAAAATCCTTTACAAAACTGTCAAGCTGTCAGCATTATCAAATATATTAGTTTAGCTCCCGATGTAAGAGGATTCACACCGGGGGGTGTAGGGTTGCTAAAAGTAGAAAGACGCCAGATTTTTGCAAAAGAATTCATTCTTGGCATAGTACTTTTGAATAGGTCATTCAAAGATATCCCCCTTTATTATTCACTTTATCTCTCTATCTCTCTTTTGACCGTGTGTCACGTGACTGCAATAAAGAGTCAAATTACACCCTCTCCTTTTGACCACAACCTTCTAATAATGTAAACTTTGGGAGACTTCTCATTCGAGGTGAAGTGAAAGCAAGCGAACATTTTCTGTTTTGCTTCTTTGCTTTATTTCATGGTACTACAATATCTCAGGTAGAGGAACGCCATGTATCAGTTTTGATCAACAGAGAAGCTCAAATGATGCATGTACTTGCCGCAGCGCCATCTATTATCATCATTTGAAGTTAGAAACGAAACCCTCCTATTTGAACATCTTTTTTTTTCTCTTAATTTTAGGATTGTTTTTAAATCATTATTATTTTTTGAAAAAATCATAAAACAAGTTATTCTAAATTTTTTAAATTATTCATAATACATTTAATAAACGGAAAATAACTTCCTTTTTATTAGTTGTATTACTTAAAAGGAACAAAAAATATTAATTTTTGTTTATAACAAGTCTAAAATATATTTTTTCCCCTTTTAAATTTTACTATATTCAGATTATTTTAAATAAGATTTATTTAAATCAGCAGTATCTATGTAAAAATTGTGTCCTGAAATTGGCATGTAAAATTTATGTAATTGTTTTGTAAATTAACTAAAAAAAAAAAAAAAAAAAAAAAAAAAAAGAATAAATAAAATAAATGCTGCAATGTTTTTATTTGCATTTGATTTTATTAATACCCCCCCCCCCTGAGAAAATAAGGATTCAGTTTATGAATTTATTAAATATTCATGTTAAATTTAATAAACTGTGAATAACTAAAAACTTTTTTTTAGCTGTATTATTTAAAATTAACAAATTAATTCCTTTTTATACAAATCTACAATTCCTTTTTTTTTTTTTATTGTTCTGTACTTTAGATATTCACAGTAATCATGGGTGTATCTACATAAAAAAAAGCATATTAGATTTGACATGTAATTTTTGCAAATATTTTATAAATTGTTTTATTTATTTCATATTTAAAAACCATGAAAACAAAAATACAGTTTGTGAATTCATTAAACATTCATAGTTAATTTGATAAACTGCAAATACTAACTTTTTTAAAACTAAAATAATGCTCCAAAGTATATCTCCCTGCTTTATTTCGAGAAAGATTTGCTGAAGATTTTACTATGGGTCGCTATGGAAAAGGAGGACGCCTGTATTTATCAGCTAAAATATGCAAAAGAGGGCAATATTTATCTTATTGAAAAAACAGATAAGAATGAAATGACTTGGCAATTTAAGGTATTCTCCCCCACCAATAAAAAGTCTTAGCGATGGCCCTGTCAGAAACTTTTTTTTCTCAAGCAATGGTAATTTTTGGAATGGGCCGTTTTTTGCTTATAAATGTGCTACAGTGGTGAGAAGATTTAGACAATCTTCTTTAATGAATGCCAAATCTTCATTATTTTCCTTACATTAAGTTTCATTTCATTTTGATTTAAAAGAAAGAACCTTAATAAAACTCCAGCAAAATGACAGCCATTAATAGTTTGTTCATATCTTGATTTAAATTTTGTAATTCTATCGTTATCTAATACATTTTCTAACTTTTTATCCAAATTTTCCTTTGATATGTGCATTCATGTGAAATTACAAAAAATTGATTTAAATCAAATGATTTTTTTAAAAAAATCAGTTGATTTAAATCTAGATTTAAATCAGTTGATTTAAATCATGCCAACCCTGAATAAAAATCTTCAAATTTATTCATGGGAACGTTCAAATATTACGCAAGCATATTTTTAGACATTTTGTATACCTCGCTTCCTCTTCTAAGGAAAAATAAGCAAATGCTACCCCCCCCCCCCCACCCTTGCTTGCATAATGTTTTATGACGTTTTAACATTAACACTGTTTGTCATAAAAAAAAAAAATACCATAGGCGATAAATTACATTATTAATCCAGTAAATTTTCATAAATAAACATATAAGGGTTGTGTTATCAAAGGAAAGCAATATCGGTTTAACATAAATATATGATATGAACTCTAAAATATTCAGATTTATTTAAAAGACTTTTTAAAAAATCAAATTAAAGATGTTAATTTTATTTAAAAACGGTATTGAATGATTTTATGTTTTTAAATGAAAATATGTCCAAACGAGTCTACTGTTTCTGGGAAGAGGCGATTACCTTCAGCAATATGCACACTTTGGCCTTTTTTCAGCAAACGAATCTTGAATTCATATGATTATATATATTTTTAAACAAAATTTATTTAATAGAACTAAGAAGCCTCCTTTTAATAATTGTTGATTTAATTTCGGATATTTAGATGTATTAACTGTTTAACACTCACCAAAATTTCCTCAGAAAATATAAATAATATTACCCTCCCCTCGCACCCATTTATTTATATTTTTTTCTATTGCAGATAGAAGAAAGTATTGTAATCAATTTTTTTTTTGTTTTTCTAGGGATTTACACGTTTTTGGGGGCAGAGATTCCAAAAGACATGCTTATACAAAATGTGTATCTGTCCATGCGTCGCTATAATACTATCATAAAGTGTGAAGTTATGCATAGAATCAAACCAAATATTTTGTGCATGTTTTTGGCTATGGCAAACAAGTTCTCCTTCAATTTAGTAATATTTCACCGGAATCGGGTGTTGCGATAGCGATGTCTGTGCCATTTTTAGCTCACAGGCTATCATAGCCTGAGAGCTTATGTGCCCGCCCGTTCTGTATGTACGTGCGTAACGCGATAACCCATGATAAAAATATCCGATCCACATGAAATTTTGTTTATAGGTACATCCTGACAAGGTGCTTCCCTGATTAGTTTTTGGAGTTCTTTCGATATGTATAAGAGGGGGAACGGGGGGCTCATGCCCCTCCCCTTAATAGATATAAATGAGTTTTTCATGCTAAATTAAGTTTTCGTTCAAAATTTAGATATAGGATCATTTTGATGAGGCGATTCCGTGACTGATATTAGGGGTTCATTGAATAAGTATAAAAAGGAGGAACGGGGGTTCTAATGCCCCTCCCCTTAATTTATATAAATGGGTTTTCCAAGTAGAATTGTCAGATTTCGTTCAATTCTCTGAATAGTTTTGGAAGTTTAATGGTTAAGTATAAAAGAGGGGGATAACTCCCCTTAAATTATATAAATGCTAAATGGATTTTTATTAAGAATTATCCGATTTGCTCTGAATTTTGGATATAGATTTTTTTATATGATAAAGCATGTCCTTGATAGTTTAGGAGGTTCAATGATTAAGTATAAAAAAAGGGAAATGGAAGAGCTGTTTCCACTTCTTATTTTTTTTTTTTTTTTGAACGGAATTAACCCTTGAAAATATAAGGCTGTAATGTACAATTAGTATGCGTAGCCTGTGAGCTCAATGCCATTAGTTTAACTAGACAATATTCTTTTTATTATTATTGTACCATTGAAAAAAAGCATGAAACTATGCATAGAATTGAGCTAAAAATTTCCCTGCGTGTTTATGGCTATGGCCAGCAGATCCTTCTTTAATTTAAAAATAATCCTCAAGAAAGGGGCGCTGCGATAGCGATTTTTGAGTAATTTTCCCGATTTTTCGTAGTATTTTTTTTTTTGTCTATTGGTGACTCGTGCAGCGACGGAAACTTGCATTCTACTAAGCCGGCTATTCACAAATAGTTGAAGGTTGAAGGCAACAGCAGAGTTTTTTATAAGTTCTTTTTAAGAGGCGCTGAAAAAGATCTAAAGAAGGACGCCATGATTACATAAAACATAATATTAGTTTTTTTTTTTTTTAAACAGAGGTGTTGATAAAGTCTGACCAAGGGCGCCATGTTTCCCAAAACACGATATTAGTTTTTTGAAAGTTATTTTTACAAGAGGCGCTAAAAAAAATCTGACTAAAGGCGCCACGATTCCATAAACTCGAATTTTTTTCTAAAGTTATTTTTTAAAAAGCCGCTTAAAAAAATCTGAACAAGGGCGCCATTATCACAAAAACACGATATTAGTTTTATATAGTTATTTTTATAAACGCGCTAAAAGAAAATCTGAACACGGGCGCCTCTGGCAATGGGACCAATACCAATTAAAATGGAAATCTCTTCTTTTAAATTGGCATTCCAGTTCTTTTCTCCGTCGTTTGTATTTCCACAAAAAGTAGAATAAATATAAAACTACAACCTATGCACTAAAGGTTTGACAGAAGATATGCTAAATACGTCATTACTTTTAATTTTCCAAATGAAAATATTTGAAATTTTATGCCTTTCAGAATGCACAACTTAAAATGCTTAAAAAAAAAAAAAAAAAAAAAAAAAAAAAAAAAAAAAAGGTGACGAGGGGTGTACCGGGCATTTGCCTTGTTGCCCGGTGGGCCAGTATGACCCTGGTGAAAAGCGTAATTAGCCAAAATAAATAAAGTACATGTACATGTTTTCTAGTTCATGTGTCCCAGGCTGTTTTTTCCCTCTCCTGCGCTGTCGCTTCCGGTAATTCGGTTCATATCGCCAAGTTTGACATAGTTTACTGAACGACTTTATGCTTTTACTGAAAAGTGGAAAAAAAAAAAAAAACTTTTCGATTATGTAGTTTCTGAATAAGAACAAGCATTATTAATAATTCTATGACATGCATTATAATATTCTACTAATTTAAAGAAGTGCTATTTTTAAGCTACATATATACAATATAACGAACTTTTCAGTTTGTTGGTTTTGAATGCATTTCGAAATCTAATGATAAATATGTGAAAAATGGTAAAAGAAGAATATTACAAATATAGCTTTTTTGTAACCACTCTGAGAAGGTAAATGATAAATGTTAATGATTATACTAATTATAGTGTATGGATTTCTTGATATTTTTTTCTTTCCAATTTCAGTTATTTTCTGATGCTAGTTTGAATTCCTAATGCAATTTACATTCGTTATACAATTTTCTGAATAGGTAATTTTTTTAAACTCTATTAATAATTAATTGTGTAAAAGCAGTAAAAAATAAAATTATTTATTATAATATTATAGTAGTTTACAATTTTAATAATTAAGATTTTAAAACTACACAAGTACAACATACTGGAGTTTTTACATAAATTTTGCTACTAGAAAACAAATTTTGAAAAAAAAAAAAAAAAAATCGATGAACAATTTATACAATTTCTAGATAATTAATTAGATGATCTGTACATTTTTAACTCTTCAGGAACTTCATTTTTGCTATCGTTATTTGTTTGGCCTGTTTTTTTCCCTCTTCTTTTCCTATGCATTTAAAATGCCTTCAGGAATCAATATTTTGGTTTTGTGAGAACTGGTGAAATGGGAGATAACGTGCCAAAACTGTCATCCATGTACCAGTCAGCTGACTGTTTGATCACCCCGCTAAAAAGAGGGGAGATTTCCCAAAGTCGTAAATTATATCCGCCCACAAAGAGTTACCCAATTTGAGATGCAGGTGGCGCTTGCTGCAATTTTAACTTGTACCCCTGTAAATAAGTCGCCTTAATAGTTCAAAATAAGTAAAAATATCATAATACAGTTTAAATAACTTTTATTAATGTGCAAATTGTTTGTTTTAACAGTGTCCTTATTTAGCTGTGCTTGTATTAATATATTTTGACTATATTTATACATGGCTTTTTGTGAGAGAATATCAGCAAGCTCTGAAAGATAAAATTGTTGATTTCGGCTACACTTTTTTATTAAAAGTGATAAAATCAGTTTCTATAGCTTGCTTACTTTTAATCAAAAAAGTGACTTTTATTAAAATAGTGACTAAAAGTGACAAATTTACAAAAGTGAGAAAGGTGACTAAGAGCCTACCTGTTACTGCTTTTCTATTTTAACATTAAATCAGCATAGAAATTTACAATGTTTATCGTAGAATGAATTACCATACTTGAAAGTGTAATTTAGAATATTTCTTGAGTGTTTCACAAAGACTATCAAAAGAAATTAACCAACAACAACAACAAATAAAAAGTGTATGCAATGATTTATTATAATTTCATATTTACAAAACACAAAACCAAAGCAAATTAAAAATCTGCGCACAATCCACATACAAATATCATTTGGCAAAATTACCACCCAAATAAAATATAAAATAAAAATTGCTGAAAATATAAATTAAAATAATACAATGATTAAATGCTAATTTTTATACATATTTAAAGAATAAATAACATACATATATATATATTGTGCATTTTGAAAGAAAACCTAGAAATTAATACTAGCATAGAACAAAGAGAATCTATACATTCTCATTTGCTCTTTGTTAGGATTTTTTCCAAACTTCATTACAGTAGATTTAAATACTGTAAGAATTTCATAGTAAGAAAATTTTATATCATCACTTTACCCGATTTTGTTCATATTGAGCACAAAATTGTGTTTATGTTACTGATTACCACAATACATATCAGTGTGACATAATAATAACAAACAAAATTCCTATCTTTGACACATTTAATAAGGAATGCATATATATAAACAGTTTTAAAAAACACTTGCAAAATAAATAAAAAAAATAAAGTTATATTTTATACTATTATTATCTTACAAATTACTCATTTTTGATATTCAAGGATTTTTTGTTTTCTTATGAGTAAATTAATTATGGTAAATTTTAATTTTAGTTCTTTTTCAAAAATAGAAAGAATTTTAGAATAATATAAAAAAAATTATAAATAAGGAAAAATAAATGAATTATAATAATTTATCCTTTAAAGCAGCAATTCTGAAACTATTGGACATGATATTTTATAAGCAATGTTTTGATTTTGTCTTGGAACGATCGCTCAGCTCTTTATAAATGTATAATCTTATGTATTATAATAATATAGTAAAAGCAATATGAATACAAGTTAAATATCATGAAAAGAAAGTTAAAGAATTATATGAACAAATAGCGTTTTATTGAATTTTGTATAAAGAGTGACATGAAGTTTAAAAAAAAAAATTCACCTGACTCAGATTCTGCAATTGGTTTAAAACTATGCAATACTCATTGACTTTTGTTTTTTTTTAATAAAGTACATTTTTAATACATTTAAAAAAAAAAGTATGAACGTTTTGATAACTCATTTTTACATAAGCATTATACTCTTCTGATTTTGCTTTCTAACAAAGTTCTTCTTACCTACCATACATATAACATTATATACTTACATATAGGTGGATCACAAAATTTTCCCTATCTATAAACAGTGCTGTATTTGAGTAGAAACACATGGGAACGCCATTCCTAGAAATATTTGATTTGTTATTGGAGGAGGGGTGGGGGGGGGGGGGAATGCCCATTTATATATATATATATATATATATACGACGATATAATAATTATAACTGTTAATTTTTGAAAAATTGGTTGGCTTTTGGCTAAATGTTTTAAATTGACTTTTGGCTTAGAAAAAAATCCAATAGCATCAAAATCTACTTTGTGAAAAGGTAAATTCTTAAATATTTTTTTCCAACTACAGCACTGACTATAAAGTGGACTGTAAAATTTGGGAACCATTGCTTCAGAGATTTTAAGTAAATTACACTGTGTTTGAATGAGTATGTTTATTGATATTATTCATCAGTAAAATTTTTGTATTAATGTATTTTTCATATCTTTTAATTTTGTAAAATGAAAACTTTGGTAGAAATTTTCAAAATATATATGTATGTGTAAAAAATTTAGAAAAGATTAAACTAATTTTTTTTTACAAATGTTAGTTATTTACATTCAAGACATGATCTACCAATATTTATAAATCCATTTAGAATCAAAGTGTTTTGAAAATATCTTTTTAAAATACAGTAGTTAATCATTTACCCATGATCAGGATCACCCTGCCAGGGAACCAACCAAAAATGGCATAGGCAAAATCCCCTGACAGAAAAGTACCTTCTGCAACATGCAAAGCCATAGACAGGGAAAACACCACTAAAATACTAAGTCAAATAATAAAATAAAATACTGAAAAAGCACCCTTGCGCCAGAAAAAAAAAAAAAAAAAATAAAATAAAATAAAATAAAGCAAAGTATTAAAAGATGACTGAAAATGGCAATAGAAACAAGAAAATATTACTAATTTTAAAGTCATTTACAGTTTTGACATATGACTATATTAACATTAACCCAAATGGAAATAAAATTTAAAACCATTTACAATTAAAAAAAAAAAAAAAAAAAAAAAAAAAAAAAGACTATGAATGTTGAAAAGGCAAAGGTAAGTCAAGCCATCCACACCAGTCAACAAATGTAATGGAAAAAAACCCCTACTTGGCATAAAACAATAAGGATAAAGTAACGATATCAAATACCACAGTGGAATGTCTTATTATCAAATGTAAAATTACTGTAAATTTCCCAGAATGATATTTTTAATAAGCTGATTTAAGAATCTTTGTAAAATAAAAGTGTCATACACTGCCAGTTTCACATATGTATTGCTTGAAGCAATTGCATAATTTGATGACAGCATCCAGTATTTGAAACAGAAACATAGTTAGTTGTATTTTAGATATTTTAATTTTTATGCAAAGAAATAGAAGAATCTTTGTTCTGAAAAGATTCCCGTAAATTACCTTTCTTCAAACTCTGATTAATTTTTAATTTTTCTCGCATATGATTTTTAATTGAAGAAATCCAATAATTTAAAATAAGAAATAATGGCATAATCATATATATTCCATAAAAGTTATCAAATGGATGCTGCTTTAATGACCAACCAGTTATTCGGAATACATTTGAGCTCAACAATTCTGGATAAATAATTTTGTACTGTACATAGAAATAGGCAAATAGATATTTGAATAATAATGTCAATAGATGGAAGATTTTAATTTTTAATTTTTTTCTTATAATTTTTCAAAATGTAATAAAACAGGATGCAAAGGCTTCTTGTTTGAATCAATAGTATTTTTTCAATACACAGCTTATATTTTGATAAATTTTTGAAGAATACAAATTTTGCAAATATGCAAGTTTCTGATTGGCCAATATAATTCTGAGAATAATAATAAACCTATTTGAATCCCATGTCTTGGTGTACCTTGATGCTTCAGTAACTGACTACACAATTTAAATTAAATATTTAACCCTTTATCTACTGACGGTACTTATAAGTACCATTGTGGAAAATTTAATTAAAACATATTTAAACAGTCTTATTTTCTTATCACACAATATTCTTTACTCGATCTAATTTAGATAAAATAGAAAAAAATGTCAAAGTTAAATGTTTTTAAAATGAGGTAATTTTTTTAATCATTTTCATAGGTATATCTTTTTTTTTCCCTTGAAAAAAAGTTATATGAAATATTTTTGACGGTAAAAGCCTTTTCATTTACAGAGAGGATCATGATACATTTAAATACATTGCTTTTATAAAAATTGTAATATTTCCATAAGAGTATTTTTGGTTTATTAATTTGATTATTTTTGTAAATATTTTACAAAAAATTATAAATACTGATATATTTAATCAGTTTTAATGAAAAAACACTACTAAATTTCACATTATTATTTTTTTTTTAAATTCCAGTATATCTTTGGATATTAAAGAAAACAATTATTGATGTGAAGCCATTTTTTGATAAATAATTTGGTAAATAAAGGGTTAAAATCTTATTATCAACAAATAATCATAAACATATATATTTTTTCAAACAATGAGAATGAAATAATTTAATCCTTATCAAAAGTGTAATTTTTTTGTATACGATTATAAAAAATAATTATAGGCTACATTTTACACTGCTTGCTCTATTGTATTAGCAATCCCAAAACCATTATTTAAAGAGAAGAGAAAGATAATAAATGAGTTTGATTGATCTAAGCTTTCATAATCTGCACTCATAGAAATACATGTACCAGCTAACATAATCCTTGATACAAATGCAACCCCAGAAGTAGAAACTGTCCAACACAGCAGCAGGTGCTGCAGATTAATCCAACAGCTTTAAAAGAAAAGTTTTAATTTACGACAAGTCTCTAGATTTATGGTATTTGTTTTATAGTTTTATTATATTTTCTTTATAAAGAGAAATTTTTCATGTTTTATGGCTATTGTTTTAGAGGCTTAGTCTAGCGCTGTTGGGTCACAGATAAATTTTAGTATGCTGCAGATTGACACAAAAAATTCTGCTTCTGGGAATACAACTTTATCTGCTTTTTGCAACTAAAATGAAATATAAAACATTATAAGGAAGATTACAAGAGGCAGATTATTAAACAACAGAGGAAATAGTCAAAGTTGAGGTTGAAAACATAAGACCAAAAATGTATTTATATCAGGTAAAAATTTAAACTATAACTGTGATTATTTTGTATGAAAAATTGGAAATGGTACTTTGTAGACAAAAATATTTTAATAAATTGTTCAAAGAGAAAAAATATTTAACATTTAAAAACGTTTGTGGTGTAGCAATTAGTATTGTTCTTATAACTGTAGAGCAGCAGAAAAAGTTATGGCAAAAAACTTTTGCATATTATATCAAACATTCAATATTTTTAATGTAAAGAAAGACATATGCCATAGAATTGCTGGCAGAAGAAACAGAAAAAAGGAAATCAAATTTTAAACATGAATTAAGAAATTTAAAATAATTGAGATTACTTTCATTTCATCAGATTGCTTCTGTTTTCCAATTGTTAGATTGAACAATTATATAAAGTCTTTGCCATCAATACTAAAACAGCTTCCAGAAGCTCTCACTAAGTGACAGGAAGCACAAACTTTAAAGTTTTTTCCAAGGGTGTTCTCAAATCCAAAAAAGCAACTTTATTACATGAGTTTTAATTTACAGTAAAGCATCGTTTATACGACGATCATTTATACGACGTTTACATTTATACGACGTTTTAGTGTGGTCCCAATTCATTTCTATTTGTTTTAATGTAAAAATGTATCGTTTATACGACGCATAAAATCATTTATACGTTGATTTTTCGATTTGTACACTGTTTTTTAATTTATTTTTCTTGTGAATTTTAAGAACAGACCGAATTCGCCAGCTATGGATGACACCAAAGAATATGTTTAAATAAACCTCATCCATATGATTGCAAGGTGGACTAGTGAGAATTGTCACAAAAATTAAGAGGAGTCATTCTTATTTTGAGGACCGGAGATGGTAAGCTTTCCCGACATTTTATTTTTACATGGCACGGCACATTTTTTGCTTATCAAAGTGCTAACGGTACAGATCAAATTTATTTTAATTCTTCACTTTTCGTACTGTTTCGGCCATAGCTTTTTTGGACATGTCTTAAAAACGCAAGTCCATCTTGGTAAAAGAAAAAATTAACATTTTGAAAGAATTCGAATGTAAAAGTTATGATAGTAAAAATTTCGCGAATTGTATCGAAACATCAAGAACTTCAAGAAGTACCGTAAAGCACCGAAAGTAAGCACCCCCTTAGCAGACAGGAAATTCTAATAATTTTAATTGACGCTTATAGCTGGAATTTTTGTGAAATAGACAGGTAACAATAGAAAAGTGAGGGAGCATATTTGGAATTTATAAATTTCCCAGGATTTATATAATTTGTATAATAAATCAGAAAAGGAGACATATATTTAGAGGGAGCTTGATTTCGGTATTTTTTGGTGTTATATTTAAATTGCTTACTGTATTCCCTCTGCCATTTTTTTGGTTATATGTTAGTTTAATTTATAAATATACGTAAATTAAGACGCTGAACATTGAAATTAAGTGAAAACAAAATTAATTTGAGTTTAAGAAGTAAAAATCGATTATACGACGTTATCGTTTATACGACGTTTTCCGGAAGTCCCTTTGGCGTCATATAAACAATGCTCCACTGTATTTTCATTTGAAAATGTATAAAACTAGCAGATATTGTTGTTCAAAAACTATCAAATCAAACTGTTTTTTTTTTTTTTTGAAACAATAGATTTTTCAGAAAATAGTATCAAGGTAGGTGTTGGAACCAAACTTCCATGCAAAAGAATAATGACCACTCAAAGAAGGATAAAAAGTGTTTGCTACATGATTAAAATTGCTTATAACTCAAGAGGTAATTTATCGATTAAAAAATGGAAAACACAGTTCGATTCCAAATCATTGCCATTGTCAGGCCTTTCCAAGTTTATATCTTTCTATTAAAAATGAATTTGTAGATGTGTCAAAAAATTTTATGCTTGTTAAGCAAAACCTACAATAAAAAAAAAAAAAAAAAAAAAAAAAAAAAAATTCTACATTTATATTTTGGTTTAAGGCTCCTGTCCTCGCTCGCAAGCTAATGCTATTCCTATGGAGAAGCATTTTTCTAATAACTCTTTCGCATTTTGACATTTTTGAATAATTTTTTTTTGCATTGGATAGCTGAGGTGCGTGCCAAAAGCGCACCTTTTTTACTTTTTTGATTTTCGTTAAAGATATTTTTTACAAAGTTAGTTTCACTTTCAAAACCGGTTTCGAAACTGAAAGGGCTTTTTAAAAAAAAAATCTGCAACCAAAATCGAAAAAGTAAAAAAGGTGTGCTTTCGGCATGCACCTCAGCTGTCCAATGCAAAAAAAAATTATTCAAAAATGTCAAAATGTGAAAGAGTTATTAGAAAAATGCTTCCCCATAGGGCCATTAGCTCGCAGGCGTTTCCTCGAGCGAGGACAGGGGCCTTAAATGCATTTTATATGATGAAGTAAAACATTTGAAACATTTTTGCAATTGGAATTTTACCCTTTAAAACTAATACAATAGTTAATAAGCTATTAGTCAATGATAATAAGGGACATCTTGTATAAATATATTATAAATAAATTGAAGCAAAGTACTTTATGCTTATATTATTGGTATCAGTTTTTTAGGCCTTTTTTTATTTTTAGAAAGAAAAGATAATAAAAATTCTTAATAAATACGCAAGTTAAAAAGCATTTAAAAAACATTATAGCTCCCATACAAATTTGTTATCCTTCATAAAATTTCCTTAAAAAAATCCTTCATAAATTTTTTTTTATCAACAAAAGTTATTTAAACATTAAAATTTTCAATTATAATAATACTTAGAATAGAATTATATACAATATTAAGGAGTTGATATGATGCATATTTATCAAATGTCATTTAAAAATTATATTTGAAAAATAAAATACATTTGAGAAATATCACTAATGAATAATTTTCAAAGCTTCTGGATATTATTTGGCACAATATAACAAATAATTTAAATATATATATATAACTCATCTCAGTGTCAGAAAAGAGAAACATTAAATATTAACAAGATATTAACTATGAAGAGAGCATAATTAGTTCATACACAAAATAACTACTGCATTACTACGTAATATTTCACAGAAAAGCAAATCACATGCTAAGATATGAAACTTAAAAGCCTATATTAGTAAAAACAATGAAAACATGTATACAGTAATTACAATGCTTCATAAATTTGTACAAAAGACAACAGTGCATATAAATAAAGTTTTGTAACAGACAGTGTAATAAGAAGGAAAAAATGATAGAAAAAAAAACAACAAAATGATAAAAAATTCAGCTTTACACAACTTAACTAAAGTAAGTACTTCTTAAAAATTAATAATATAAAACAGCGTAAGAAATAATCTAACAAATTACAAAGTATAAGTACAACAAAGATTACAAGCAATCACAAGATTTTTATAATTTAAATTCATGTTCATATAAAATCACAATTCAAAATCATCATTTATTACTGAACTGGC
The DNA here is from genome assembly GCA_964019185.1 of Maratus speculifer. Lineage (NCBI taxonomy): Eukaryota > Metazoa > Arthropoda > Arachnida > Araneae > Salticidae > Maratus > Maratus speculifer. The sequence continues at coordinate 212,206,421 of OZ025296.1, forward strand.
CTAGTTAGGCAGTTGCTAAAGCATTTTGCAAACACTCAGCATATCAGTACAAATATTTGTAAATAATAATTTGTTTTGGAATGAGTTTTTATAAATGGATCAATTAAAGCATTTGTTTGACTCAAATCATTATTATAAACAGGTATTTATAATATTATAACAAATAATGAACAGGAATTACTATTAAAATTAATTTTCCTCTTTTAATTAATTTTAAGCTCAAGTATTAACAAATCCATCCCATTAAGTACAAGTAGAATCACGTGAAAGGAGAATCAACATCAAATATGAATAAACGGATTACTGCAAAAATATACTACAGAATATATATTTATGCTTTAGTAATTGTATAAAATAATAAAAGATCACTAGATAAAACAGTGTTAATGCACTAACCTATTATTATTATTAAGATGTGGTAATAAAAAGATTGGCCCAATATCCAAAATAAGTATAAAACATGATGAACGCTTCTGGATTCAACAAAATATTTAAAATAACATGTTTTGTTATTTTAGATACCCTAATGTATTTCTAATATTCCAATTATAATATTCCATTTATAAACAATTTCTTATGAAATTATTATTACTGAAACAATTTCAATATTTAAAAATTTATATTAATTTGAGTAATTTGAAAAGTAGAAGCCAAAGGTTGATTAAATGGAAAAAAAAAAAGTAATTGTTTTTGTTGATTTTTAATTAAAAAAAAAAAAAAAAAAAGGAGAGAGAGAACCCATACTACACATAGAATGATTAAAGTAATTTTCAGATATGAACAACTTAAGAAGTTTTGTTTTAAACTTATTTTTTTATTAAAAATATACACTAATTTAGATTATGACTTTTATTGAAAATTATCACTTAAAATTAACTAGTAAAATTAATTAAATAGAAAAAAAAGTTTCAAACGAATAAATATTGAATTTATGATAATGTTATTTTACTTTTGTTCCTGTCAAATACTTAAAAAGTAATTAGAATGCACACAGTTCATAAAGAAATGATTTGACAGTAAACAGGGCTTTCAGTAAACAGACTTTTCATTTAATATTTTTATTTAATAACTTTATGGGGAAAAGAATAATAGAAATATCAAATGACTAAGATATAATATGGTTACTTGAATCAATAGAACAATATCATTATGCTAATTCAATATTATATCAAAAAAATTTATTTTTGTTTTGTTGGTTCTCCCTGTTTATTTCAAACTTTTGGCCATTCATTTTAAACATAAATTAATATTTAATGAATAATAAGCTTAAAATGATATTGGAGATTCCAGAAAATGCTCAAGTCATTTTAATCTACAAGTAATAGTAATTAAAAAATAAGGATCAATGAATTTACATTAATTGTCCCATTCTCTTAAAATAAACAGCACTACTTCCTAATTGGTTTATTAGCTCACTTTCTAGGGTGTTATTTAAAAAAAATCAATGAAATGAATATTTTTTTTAAAAAAAAGTTATTGAAAAAAACACACAAATAAAAAAAAATACTGACATACAAGTGTATACACTGAATGAGCATAAAGTTAAACTGGCTTAAAAGAAAAAGTAAATTTCAATATTGCAACAAAATAAATAGAAGAATGGTATATGAGGATAAAAAGAAAAAAAAATGCTTTATGAGGTTTAAAATGAATAATAAACACAACAAAGGAAAAATTATTATACAGGGTGTCCACTCTCAATGGTGGCCAATGGCTAATTTCTAAACCGCTAGTCATAGCAATATAGTTACAATTGCAAAAATGCTTCAAAAAAGGTAAAAAATTGTTTTTCAAGCGATTTAGGTATTTTTTTTTTTAATTAAAAGATTACAAAAATGAAATTTTTATACGATCCCCCCGGTCCTATAAGTGATATTTAGTAATTTTTTACCACTACTCTAACAATAACAAGTAATACAAAAAAGTCCTGTTCCTCTGCGATTAAAACTAACCAAGTAATAGCTGTTTTAAAGTTGAAGCATCTTTTTTGCTGCAAATTAGGGGGGGTCAATCACAAATTTACTGGAAATAAAAATAAATGCAATATAAAATTTAACATTAAACAATGAGAGTAAAATAACTTTTACAATATTACTTTTAAATTTATGTTGATGATTACATATTAAAGCAAAATTTGCACTAAAAATATATAGCAGAAAGTTTGTTAATTTAAATTATGCAAAGCAAAAGTCACAATTCATTACAAAATGACATACATTTAAAATTCTATTAGATTACTTAACCTAACATAATTTGGTAATTTGGTGTAGTGCAATAAAATAAATAAATGGTACGCACCTAAAATTGTATTAATATTATATTGTCATTGGATATAAACAAGTGTGCAAATTGAACCTCGATCGGATATTTGGAAGCGAGTTAAAATTTGAATCGAAATGTTGAACTAGGAAAACATACATACAAATATTTTAAGCAAAATAACACAATTTTTAAAAATAAAATTGCAATTTCCCAAAATTTGATTTTCTTGATAAAGAGAATTTTAAAACTCATGTCTTCAACTATTTTAACCAATCTAGAAGTTAATTAATAAAAATTAACACTACCATAAAACTTATATGGTGGTAGCACCTTCAGTTAAATTGCTTTAAAAATATTTCTTTATCTTTTAAAAAAAAATTTGTAGTTGGAACTATATGCCTGTGACAAATGGTTTAGGAATTGGATATTGGACAGCGTTTGAAATGGACGCCCTTTATAATAATTTAAGCACTTAGTATACGTTCCCTGAAAACTTAATCCAACTCATTCATTTTCAGCTACAGAAAAATGGTTTAAGTCATGAAATTTAAAGTTTCATAAATAAGTCAATTTTAATGTTAGATGAATGGGATCTTTTTTGTATTGCTTGATAGGATGATGGAAATTTTTTACTAAATATCATTAATAGAACCGGAAAACCATATAAAAAGTAAATTTTCGTAATTTTTTAATAATTTTTTTTTTACCTAAATCGCTTGAAAGACATTTCTTTACCCTTTTTAAAGCATTTTTGCAATTGTAACTATTATGTCTATGACTAACGGTTGAGAAATTAGCTATTGGCCACCATTGAGAATGGACACCTTGTATAATAATATAAGTAGACTCCTGACTATCTGGCCTAAGTAGAAAAATTTTTTTATAAGAATAATAAGAATTACCTTTGTCAAGGTGTTGGACGCAAGTGATTGTTAAGATTTTGCAATCTTCTTACACATAAGAATAGTGTCAGGATGTATGAATGTGTGTGTAACATTGATCTAAAATTAAAATGACAATTAACTACTTTTATTTTATACAAACTGAATTTTTCTAATTGAGACCTACCCCAAAGAACATTTTGAGCCTCTCCTGGAAAAGATTCCAAAGTCACTAAATGAATTTCTGTTCGAAAGTTCAAATGAAATTCTGTTCAAAAATTCTGTTCTGTTCTGTTCTGTTTAGTTTTGAGGCCCTTTCACAGTTTTTTCATCATCATATTATTTTCTTAGCATAAAATGAAGTTATTACAACAATTTTGCAGGAATTGTAATTAAAATAAGTGTTCCAACATTTGCACATCCTATTTGTACATATAAAGGTAACATGATGTTTAATTTTGCACCAGTTAATGATTCTTTTAATTTCTGTTGTTCCACGTTAAATAATAAATAAATAATCAAATTCCAATTTATCATCGTCATTTTTTATTATAATGCCTTATAATAAATGTTTCCTTTTCCTTTTTGACAATCTCATAAATTAAAACTTTTTTGAGCCAATATTGAGCTAGATTGCTATTACTATTATAGTTTCTCTTCATCTGTATGACAATGGCCATCAATTGAACTAACTGAATTCAGACAAAAATAAATGGTCAAAACTTACACATTTTGTTCAATTTCAAAATTATTTTATTCGAGATATTTTAATATCTTTTGATTTAAGAAATTAAATCTATGCTGTGCGAAAATAATTGACTTTGTGCCACTTACAGCACGAGTGCTATAGGTTTGCTGACTCTGGAGGATTTATGAATTTCCTGCAATTGTGTTAGATGTTATAAAATTTATTTTAAAAATGTAGAATATTTTTATTCTTGAACTTTCTTTTCTGCAACTAATTTCTAAAGTATATAGTACAGTACAAATTTTTTAAAGTATTAGACAGTACTAAAAGGTCAGAAAATAGGAAGAGTAAGTTTGTGTACAAAAAGTATATTTTAATTGGTATGTGGGGGGGGGGGGGCAAAATACAGGTATTTATAGAATTCTAGTCTATGTAGCTTTCCTGATATCTGGCTGCTTTTCTGTCACATTAGGCCACACAGCCAGAGTCTTGTAAATGCAAAAATGTTTATTTAATTTAATGCATTTGAAGTAAAAGAAAAAAGTAGTACATCACAAATTTTCAATTACACTTAATTTCATTAAAACTTTAACATTATTTCTTTTGTCAGTATTAAACTACATTGTCTATATTATGACCTTGATTAATAATCATCAGCAGAATCAGGTGCAACTTCAGAACAGAATACATTCAACAAGGACATTTAGTAACAAACTAGTTAGGAGAAATTTAAAAAGGGGCTTATAAACGTAATATATAAAAAGCTTTAAATGTTGATATATAGCTCTTACAAAAATGAAAAACATGTTTTGAAGAAAATCTTGCTTAAGAAAACTGCATTTTCAATGTTTGACTAGAGCACATAAAATTGTCAATGCACCTTTTTTTTTTTTTTTTTTTGTTTTATAAATTAGTAGTGAGCAAATAGATAGACAACTAGGTTACAAATTTACTTCATATTTCTAAACTAGAATGTTGAGTCAATTTTATAAAAATCTATCCTTCATATGTACACAAAATGCTATAAAATGCCACAATTCAAAGAGCAAGTTTTTTCATGAGTCAATTTTAATGAATTAATCATTGTAGTATGAGACTAGGAAATTTGTGATGAGTTTTAAGCTTTTGTGGATCGAAGAACTAATTCTTGCACTGTGACAGCAACTCGTACCAGTCCTCCTTGTTCACCTAAAATATCTTGAGGTGAGCACAGCAAGTCCTTAAAATAAATAAATAATAATAAAAAAGACAATATATAATAAGGACTTGAGACATATTTTAATGATAAAGTATAATTTTCCCATTAATCAATTTTAAATTTTTTTCAAAATCATTTCTTTTTTTAATTTACATCTAAATTTTCAAATTGTATGAATTTAAAAAAGGCTAAAACATAAATAAGCATACATTTATTACACTTATATAAATTTTAATATAAGGTTTAATACTTACATTTAATACTTAATAAACACATTATACATTTTAATACTTAAGCTCACTAGGTCTAAGCTGCATCTAGTAACAAAAATCTTATGTGATTATGGAATTAATAAAACTAATTGAAATTGTGAAGGTTTTTTTACAAAAAGGATAAAAATCCACAATTTCTTATGAATTTTTTTCCTGCCAAAAAATTATTTTTTAACTCAAACATCAGCAAGAGAACAAATAAAATTAAGTTACAAACTGTTTTACACAGTTTATGCTTAATTTCTACATTTTTTTTTTTTTTTTTTAAAAAGCAATGTTTATTTATTTGTGAAATGATTTTTACTTTCTTCTATCTTTAATAGAAGAAAGTATTGTAATCGAAATTTTTTTCGACTTCCGGTTTTCAACAGATTTACACATTTTAGGGGTCAGAGATTCCAAAAAACATGTTTTTACAAAATGTCTGTCTGTCCGTGTCTCTCTGTGTGTGTGTCTGTATGTCGCCATTCTACCATCAAAAAGTGTATGAAGTTATGCATAGAATTGAACCAAATTTTTTGTGAATGTTTTTGGCTGTGGCAAGCTGGTCCTCCTTCAGTTTTGAAATATTCCACCGGAAGGGGGTGCTGCAATCTCTAAGTTTGTGCCATTTTTAATATTGTACCAATCAAAAGTATATGAAGTTGCAGATCGAATTGAACCAAATTTTATGTATAAGAGTATGGCTATGGCTAGTTGATCCTCCCTGAATTTGAAAAAAATCTGCCAGAAGGGGGCGCTGCAATAGCGAATTTTATGCCATTTTCAGTATTGCACCACCTAAAAGTGTATGAAGCTAGTTCTAGAACTGAACTTATTTTTTTTTGTTTATGATTATTTTTTGGTAAGGCAAATAGGTCCTCCCTGAATTTGAAAAAAAAAAAAAAAATTGCCTAGCATTCTATTGTTCATCGGCTTGTGCAGAGACGGAATTCATTTTTACTCCGATTAATTGACTGAAGCAGAAATTTAAGATGAAAATGAAAAGTGGTATGGTATTGAATTAAAATTATTAAAGCATTAAAATGAGTAACTATTTTTTAAAAATATTAAAATGTATGTATGAGATAGACGAAAATTTTGGGATTGGCACATCCAACTAGTTTTTTAAAAAAGCAAAGTTTATTTATTTGTGAAACAATTTAAACTGGTAAAGATAAAGCTGATCTCATATGAGAATTTAAAAACTGAAAATACTTTTATTTAAAAATATTTTTAATAAGTTTTACAAAGGAGATGTGACAGAGTTTGTTTCTATATATGTATATACAAGGGTGGTTCAATAATTATTATCTGTAGTGTACATAAAATATTTCTACTGCTATGATTGATAAGGAATATACGTCTTAGATGTCTATGTGCTCAATTTCAGAACGGTAGCTTTTATATTAACATATTTTTGGAGGGAGGGACGAAAGGCTGGATTGAAGCTTATGTGGATAGATTTGATACTGTGGATGAGACATGGCTACTGGCATTGGGGATCATGGTGATGCAGTCAAGTTTCATCTAGTCACAAATCTAACCCCATAAGCTCCAAACTAGCTTTTATTCCAACCCCCCCCCCCTGTTTAAAAACAAGCTTTTTAACTTCACTTCTTCTGCCAAAAATGTGTTAATATAGCACCTACAGTTCTGAAATTGAGCATATAGGCTTATAAGACATTAGGCTTCAATATTCCACATCAACCACTGCAGTATGAATATTTTATAGACACTGGGGACAATAATTACTGAACCACCCTTATACATGCATACATATAGAATTTGCAGTAGAGGTCTGCATGGGCCGGAAGCTGGTGTAAAACTCAAAAGTTTGTCCGGGCACAGCCTGACACAACTTTTATTATTTTAAAAAAATCAGATTTTTATCATATATTCTTTTAAAGAATAATGCATACATATTTATGGGATGATTTCACAGAAAATACACAATAGCAACGTCAATGATTACTTAAATTCTTAGACTTTCGACGTTCAAATAAAGATTCATTAAAAAATTAATATGGTTTAGAATAAAAGAAAAAGTTAAAATTATAACTTTTGAGGCTGCATAATAAAAAGTAGATATATGAAAATATTTCTGTATCATTTTATCAAAGATTTTCTCAAATCCAAAGGAGCAACTTTCTGATACACTTCTAAATTAATTTATTTTCAGAAACGTATAACATTAGAAGGTGTTTTATACAGAAACTATGTAATCAAATCGCATTATCCATTTTTTGGTACAAGCAATTTAAGAAAATACTCTCAGCATACATGTTTATGGGCATGATTTCACAATTTTTCAGTTTTGAATTGAATTTCCAGAAGCAACAGCATGAGAAAGGAGAAAAATCTGCACCCACATGACAAGAATTTCATATATCTCAACAAGCATATAAAAGTATCTTATTTACCAAAAATGGAAAATGCTATACAATTTCAAATCGTTTCAATAGTCAGGCTTGTCAATTTTATAATTTTACAGTTAAAAATTAGTCAGAAAATGTGTCTAACTTTTGCATTGTTGAGAACTGAATTTAAAAATCATCAATAAGTATATTTCCAAAGGTGAGTATACATAAGTTCTTTATAGTTATTAATTCTTTTACAAATCATGTTGTCTGTCCTTCACATCTTGAGAACAATTAAGTATAATACCATCCTGGCACGACTACATATAGAAAAACAATGCAAGCCTGTTCTTGGTCTGGCTCGAATCTGCTAAAAATATGTTAAGCCCAGGTTAGACACAAAATAACTGTCCGATGTCGATCTCTATACTGTACAAGTTGCATTTCTGTATTTATGTTGTCAAACTAATACAGGGTTCATACAGAGTTGGGAAGAAAAAATCCAAGGAGTCCAAAAAATTTTAAGGACTTGCTACTTTTGTTGTTATTTATGTGGCATGCACTTGCACAGCCCCAATTCCACAGGGATTCCGTGAGGTATCCCCCCCAAGAGGGAGAGGGTATCTGCAATCTTCAGACGAAATCAGAGCTTTCCAGTGAGCTTCACATGAAATCAGCGATTTATCTGTGATATTTTAGCAAAATCGGCAGTTTTTCTGTGATATTTTGACGAAATCACCATTTTCCTGTGTTTTTTTTTTTAATGAAATCAATGTTTTTTTGACAAAATTTGCATTTTTACCAGGGTTGCCGGCTTTTAGCCGGGTCAAAAAAAGCCGACTGGCTTTTTTTGGTTTTATCCACTTAAAAAAAGCCGGCTAAATTTGAAAAAAGCCGGCTTTTATTTTTTAAGTGTTAATTTATATTGAATTGAATCCATATTAAATTTGGATTGATTTATTTTTAATACATTTTTAATAATTTACTACTAAAAGTTATAAATTTCTATTTAATTTTTCAAATAAATAAGTCTTTATAACTGCTAGGAGTCAACTGTGAAGGCATTATGTCTGAAAAATATAAATCTTGGAAAAAGGAAATATACTCAAAAAATGTGTTTTAAACTTCTACATTTCATAGTTCTACTTATATTACATATTCTTAAGAATTATATTTAATGGAATTATGACAAAATTAGTGTTCCCTATAGATATAAAAAGGGCATGGTGCTATTCACTAAAAATTGTACTACTGCATCATAAAAGGGCACTTTTGCAAGAAAAAAAATTGTTACTGCCTTTAGAAAGCGAAAAAAGAAAGCAGCAAAATACATAATTTTTAAATATGATAAATCAAGTAACATTAGTTTCGAATGATTTTATGATATAAAAATTAGAAATACAATTAAATTAAAACATGACTGAATAGTTTCATATTCTTTTTCTTAAAGAAATGAAAAAATTCTATCATTTTTGGGCACACAAATTTAGAAAGGGTTTACACAGTCCAATCGCTGGCCGCTCTTCGGAGGTTTTACTGTAGAAGCTTAGAGATGTGTCTGGATTATTTTTTTCACTTTTCTTTCCCTTATGGCTGTGAAAAGTAAATCACTTTGGTGGCTATTAGTATGATTCCAACCAATCACTACTGTGCTTCTGATGAATGACGTGTATAAAGCGTTTATCATGCGTTTTACAATCGCAATTTTTTTTCTCTCGGGAGCAATATCGCTTGTGTGCAAAACCGCAATATAATTTAAGGAGTTTCTAAGGAGTATTTTGCTTATCTAAGTAGTTCTAAGTACTACTTGGGAACGTTTTCATTTCTAAGTAGTTTCTAAGGAGTCCAAGGAGTCTGTACGAACCCTGTATTCGGTATTCGGTTCACCTGTCGGCCAAATAAACGGCATTCGGCCAAAATCACTATTCGGTGCATCTCTAGTACAGACATATTCCGTGTATCCAAAGGTGGACATATTGAGCACCTTTAATTTGGTATGTAAAAAAAATGTATGTTTAGCTATATAATATAAAATTAATCTTAAGTATCTATGTTCACTATTTTTTTTATCACACACACTTTAAATTGGATGATTATTTTTGAAACACCCTGTATATATATATATATATAGGGGAGAGGGGGGCACCTTTGAACATTTTTTCAGAAAATCAATACATTTCTTAGTCGAATTATATTTATTGAGTTTTAAATAATACATAATACAAACAACGCATTTCTTCATCATATGAACTATAAATTAAACATTTTCCAAAGAAATTAAATAAGTTTCGAGGATTTAAAAAGTTAAAAGATTTTTGTTCAAACCTGCCCCATGTAAGAGTACCTTTGAAAAAGCAAGGGGCACCTTTGAACAAATGAATAAAATATGAAAATATTGAAAGTTTTTATAAAAAAATTCATATGTTACAGAAATATAAAATAATATGAATAAAATTAAATAACTACATTTTGTTGAAATTATTAATTTTTTGTTATTTAACCAAACTTAAATCCATCAAAGTTGATGTCAAAACTCAATGTTGATGTCAAAACTCAATGTTGATAAAACACAAAGTGTCCTTCCAGTTGTGTTTGGTTGTGAAAACTTCTTTACAATATCCTTGAAATACACCAATGTGATATCTGATGCTTTTGGAAAATTAAATCTTTTCATTCGCTATTTTTGTTTAAGAGACCTGATATAAAATTAAATTTTATCCGTTACGGAAACCAGAAATAATATTTGGAAACCTATTAAATCACAAATCATTATTTGTATCCAGGATTTGTAATTATCCAATAAATGAATTTAGATTTGAAACTTCCCATCATGATATGTACAGAGGTTAGAACCTCTGTGTGCAGTAAGGGGAATTGTTAGTAGTATAAGTCCATGTTCTTTGACATTCTTGATTAATCTATTTTAGCATAAAAAAATTCAGAAATAATAATATTTAGATACATTAACAACTCTTTACTTCATAGTTTAAAGTGTTCACTATAAATTATTTCAATTATTATTTATCATCAGTTTATTTGGTATTTTGTCGTTGTTCAATGGTGCCCCGTCACATGGAGTTCAACATTACAATGGTTTACTCATTTCGGCTGAAGAATTTGAATAAAAGAAAGCTTATAAACTAAAGCTAACATCTTTGTTAAACTAACATTGAACAATAAATAAAAATTTTAGAGATAGAAGTTTGTAAACAAAAATTTTACAACTTTATTTTCTTAAGTTTAGATTCATGAGGGTGAAAAATACATATCTTGTTTAGACAGTACTGTTCATACAAAATAGTACAGCTTTGTATAATTATTTCCTTAAAGCAGCAGTAATGTATTGCCATATACATTTTTTTAAAATAATTTATTTGAAGGAAAATATTTAGCGTGTTTAAAGGTGCCCCCTCTCCCCTATATATAATTCCTTATGTATTTTGAAAATCAGCCAAAGTATTCATTAATGATATATTTCTCATTTTCAGAAATATCGATAAGTAAAGCCTTAGGAAAAGTTTTTGATAATTATAATTAATAATCAGTAATATGCATAAAGCATTTATTTAAAACATACATTTTTCTTGCAATCAAATCTGATAAATTACTTTAGCTTTGAGCAAATTTTAATTTTTGTTTGACATTTGACGGTTGATTAATTTTCAGAAATATCAAATTATTTTTACAGATTTGGCAAATTATTTTTGCAAATTCTTTCTCGGAATCTAAAAAATGTTTACTGTTAGATACATTTTTTCCACAGGTGTTTTACAGATTGCCTTTGCCAAAATATTAATGCAATGATCTTTTATATTATTTAGTTGTTAAAATTAAACCTTTTAAAGTTTCAAAATAAATGTCAAACATGTATTCAATAGAAATTATTTGTACTTTTACACTTTTAAATTTTGTGACACTTGTCACAAAGAGAAATGGTGAAAAAAAAAAAAGGGTGGGGAGGGCATTGCCAAATTTATACTTCACCCACAGGAACATTTTTTCATTTGCATGGCACTAATGTTTAATTTTATTTTTCTTCCAACAAAACAGATATTGATGTTGATAGTTCTTGGTACATGAGATCAAAGTATTTGCTGTTGTAGTTGTTTAATTAGAAATGTTTGCTGGATTATGGACTAAATAATTTGGATATTTAAAAATTTAAGAAAGTTTTATCTTTGCTTCCTTATATCATTGTTTTAACAATAATGCTTTATTGTAATTTCTATTATATATATTTGTAAGATTACCAGTTTAGTTTTCAAGCCTCGTGTATGTTATGGCAATAGCTTTCAAATTATTTATCTACACTTACAAGGGGACCACCAAACATGGTGCTCACAGATTTTGATGAATTCAAAGTATATTGTAGGGGTCATATCATTAATTATTCGGCTAAAAGGATTCTTTCAAATGGGCCTTAGTTTTTGAGAAATTGGGGGTCAAAGTTCAGCGTATATTTTAAGTACTTATTAGTAAAGCTGTCTGTCAACAGCTTCGTGGCTCCGCGGTAAAGCACGAGATTCCAGACCCGGAGGTGGCGGGTTCAACTCCAAGTTGGAGGTTTTTTTTTTCTTCTTCTTTATATGTTTCGTATATGTTAAATTTTTTAAGCAGAATTGGAAATTCTACAGCTTTCAACTTATTAATATTTCCTTATGCGGATAGTTTACTTTTTTCATTTTTTTTTTTCTTATTTAAAAAAAATATGATTCAAATGATAAACTAATTACACTTCAAAATTCATTAAATAAATAAAAAATGCATATATAATTAAAATTTTCAAATGTATAAAAATTTTGAATGTTTTAAAATCCCTTCTACTTTAAATATTAATGATTTTGCTCAATTACATTTATATATATTGCTAAGTTAAAAAAAAAAAAAAAAAAAAAAAAACAAGTTGGCACTTTTTTTTTCTTTCTTTATATATTTTTTACATGCTACATATTTTAAGCACAACTGGGAATTCTACAGCTTTGAACTTTTTGATATTTTCTTAATAAAGTAAATTTATATTTTCGAATGTATTTCATGAAAATTTCTTTTTATCTGCAATTTTTAAACTAATATTTTTATTGACAAAACTGCATAACGAATTTATGTCTTTAATCTTTTTTTACTAATTATTATGTAATTTCTTTTCTAAGCACAATTCTGAAATAATAATTTTTCTTTTTTCTATCGCATTTTTTTGTGGAATATTTTAAATGAAAATTTATACTTTTTTCTATAAATTATACAAAATAATTTTCAGGTGCAATTTCTCAAACATTTATAGGATTAGTTAATTCAAATAATGCATACCTTCGAAAGTGTAATAAAATATTAATGCAGTAGTGCTAAAATATTATCCAAATTTTTACTGATCTTTAAATACATTTATCTCTAACGTTTAATAAAAAAAATCAACTAGATTGGAAAGTCGTCTGCTACTGAAATTAGAATTTACGATACATAAAATGATATATATTTATTTTATTCGTCTGCTTTTATTTTCTCGGTAAAATCAAGCATAAATAGAAATTGTTTTTGCTGTTGTCATTTTGTTTCTTTTGCAGACAAATAAAATATTTGAAATATTGGTATGTGTATGTATAGCTGAAATTATGGTATGAAAATTGAGTATGCAATTGGTAGATTTGTATCGAATGCTAAAAATGGGTTGAATGCTAAAAATACTGTAATAGAAAGAAGCAGCACTAGTACAGAAAACTTTCGTTTGGAAAAGGAACAAAAAGGCGAAATTACGAATGCATTAAAATATTGCGAGATGTTGTTACGAAATGATAATCTGCTTACAAATTCCCAACCGGATGATATTTCCTTTTCTTCTATTGCTATAGATGAAGAATTTCATAATTTAATATTATAATATGAGATAATCGACAATTTATTGAGGCAGATGAACGGATATTGAATGAAGAATGTAAATTTAATGAATTTACAAAGGTATGATTTTTTTTTTTTTTTTTTTTTTTACTTAGCAATATATATAAATGTAATTGAGCAAAATTATTAATATTTAAAGTAGGATTTTAAAACATTCAAAATTTTTATACTTTTGAAAATTTTAATTATATATACATTTTTTATTTATTTTTATTTATTTCATGAATTTTGAAGTGTAATTAGTTTATCATTTGAGCCATATTTTTTTAAATAAGAAAAAAAATGAAAAAAGTAAACTATCCCCATAAGAAAATATTAATAAGTTGAAAGCTGTAGAATTTCCAATTCTGTTTCGAAAATTTAACATATACGAAACATATAAAGAAGAAGAAAAATAAAAGCTCCAACTTGGAGTTGAACCCGCCACCTCCGGGTCTGGAATCACGTGCTTTACCGCGGAGCCACGAAGCTGTTGACAGTCAGCTTTACTAATAAGTACTTAAAATATGCGCTGAACTTTGACACCCAATTTCTCAAAAACCAAGGCCCATTTGAAAGAACCCTTTCAGCCGAATAATTAATGGTATGACCCCTACAATATACTTTGAATTCATCAAAATCTGTAAGCACCATGTTTGGTGGTCCCCTTGTTAGTATTTTGTCTTAAAACAATAAAAAATATAATTTGCTATTTTATGTGGCTTTTTATCCAATTTATTTTAATTATCAGTATTTCCTCACAGATCTTTGTTATTATTTATGAATAATATATACCTATAAGAAAATCCCCATCATTTAGCTATTGTTTATTTTGTTGTTATTAAGTATTTTTCAAAACTCCACTTTATTAGTTTGTATTTGAATATATTTTTTAAATTACACTTTTAATCTCTAACAGTTTAAAATCATTTACTATGAATTAATTCATAAAAAGATATTAAGAGTTTGGTTACTATTATTGCAGCATTAATTAGTAGTAGCTCTTATATATTACTTTTGATAATTATATTTTTCCTAACTCTTATTTTTAAAGTTATTAGCATGGGAAAAAAAATTTTCCTGTAATAAAAGTTGTTTGAATTTTTATTTTATTATATTTATTATTATTTTTTTGTTCATTTATTTTTTAATGGCACCTGACAGACAATATTTAATGTTGATTTATAAAATTATTTCAGCAAAAAAGGTTTAAAAAAAGCAAGTTGTGTACAATAATGTTCTGCGCAAGTGGAATAATGAATATATTGGACTACATCTAATAACAAAAATCTTTATAGGTACTTAAAAGTTAGAAATAAAGTAAAATTATTATTTGCTGTGATTTACTGAGAAATATTTTTTCTCAAAACAAATGACACCAATGTTTGTTTGTCTTTAATAAATAGAATTTCTATCTAGTATATGATTAAACAGAAATGATTGGACGATAATGATATTAAATATCAAAATGCTGAAGCGAAACAAATAGTTAATTTTTTTTTTTAAATAAAACTTTTTCAACTTCTATTTTCAAGAGTCAATTTATAAAAAAACATTCAGAATAATTAGAAACAGAATAATATTTAAATAAAAATAACATTTTTTACATTATTTACTTGCTGCTTATAAGTGTTACTTAAGAAAATTAACCATTAATAACAGACTTCATAAGAATTAATGTTGTACAAATGCAAGTTGCTGAACAATTAATTTCTTGTAAATAATCTTTCAAAACTGGAGAATTCAAAAATATCTCTCTAACCTATCTAACTCTGTATATCTTAATATAATCTGTTAATTCAAAAATATCTGTCATTTGCTTTTTCGCAATAAGAATGTTTCTAAAGAAAATACTTTCAGGG
Source organism: Maratus speculifer (assembly GCA_964019185.1). Taxonomy (NCBI): domain Eukaryota; kingdom Metazoa; phylum Arthropoda; class Arachnida; order Araneae; family Salticidae; genus Maratus; species Maratus speculifer. Next base: position 212,221,794 of record OZ025296.1, read on the forward strand.
GTGATAATAAACATCAAGACAGACAATTTTGTTCAGGAAACCAGAATGGTGGTGACCCATCATTTAGTTAAAAATGCAGCATATCTCATATCATCTCATTTTGGGTCAAACTTTTATTTTCATTTGTACTTTAACAAAATGAAAATCTTGTAACTACAGGGGTTGGACAAAAATATGGAAACACCTTAAAAAAAACACGTTTCCTTGCCTAGTATTGTGTACGGTACCCGTTGTTATTCAAAACAGCTTGCAGTCTTCTCGGAATGGATAAATACAGTTTTCTGTATGTTTGAAAAGGGAATATTGTACCAGTATTCCTGCAAAACAGTGGCAAGCTCAGATAACGATGTTGGCGGTGGTTAGCGCGAACGCACTTTCCGCTCCAATGTAGACCACAAAGGTTCGATAATATTCAAGTCTGATGACTTTGGTGGCCTGGAGAGATGCGAAAATTCATCCTCGTGCTCAGAAAACCAGTCCTGGACAATGTGAGCTGTGTGAACGGGGACATTGTCGTCTTGGATGATACCATCATCATTGGGGAACAAAGCTTGTACCATTGGATGGACTTGATCGGCCAAAATGTTCACATAAGTCTGAGCAGTAATACGCCCTTACAGAGTTATCATGGGGCCAGAAGAGAACCACGATATGGCTGACCAAACCATCACCAAACCCCCGCCATGTTTCACTCTTGGCAACAAGCAGTCTGTATTATAGGCTTGAGATGGCGTTCTCCAGGCGTAAACTCGGCCAAAAGTGGGGAACAACGTGAAAGAAGACCATATTACGCTCTTCCACTGCTTTATAGTCCAGGCTTTATGACTTAAACACCACTTTTTCTTGTTACAAGCATTAGCATTATTGATGGATGGCTTTTCAATTGCAACACGGCCAGCAATTCCCTATTTATGAAGCTCCCTTCTAATTGTTTTGGTACTCACAGGATTTAGTAACACGACATTCATTTCAGCAGTAACTTTTGCAACTGTGGACTGCTTATTTTTCGCGATAATCCTCCTTAATGATCGTCTGTGACGATCACTCAGCACACACTTTCGTCCGCGCTGTGATTTAGCAGATGATGTTTTTTCCGCATTTCAAATATGCGGAATAAATCTTCGACACAGTACCTCTTGAAACACTAAAAACCTCGGCTACCTTGCTTACGGAAGCACCCACCATACGCGCGCCAACAATTTGTCCACGTTCGAAGTCTGTTAACTCTGACATAATGCAATGATAATCTCACATAACAGTGTTCCAACAACGACTGAACGGTGCAGCGATTTTACGAAGTTGTATAGGGGGCGTCAGTAGGCGAAAACTCCAGTGCCATCAACATAGTTCATTATAATCAATCTTTCTTTTCAAACATGCATTTCTCAAAGGTGTTTCCATATTTTTGTCCAACCCCTGTATATTTCCAACAGAGTCACTTTGATTTTTGTGACATATGATATAATAATAATAAGTTCTGAAAATTGCCACAATTCATATCTAAACAACACTGAGCTAGACATTTCTTTATTCAGAATGCAATCGAAAGTACTTATACTGTGTCAATGTCCAAAATTCAATAATTTCCAACGATTTCCAAGTAAAATTACTACAATGCAAATCTTGCTAAAATATCTTCATTGCTGATAAAAAATTTGTTATAATTTGCAGTTAGGCACCCAGTATTTTTGATGGATTGAGATGTTTCTTGTACAAAATGTTTTTGTCTTGACGACATATCTTTTTTGAATGTTGGTGCAAGATTTTAGAAACAGCCTGTATGTATACAATCTCTGAAAATGATCGTCCAATTCAAACACTAATCTTTGATGCAGGTAAAAACTTTCTTACTTAACAAAAAAGAGTAGAAGAGCTATTCTTGCTCATTTACCGCTACTAGATTGTATTATTTATTTATTTTTACTTTGGTCTCTTTCTGACAAATAAACAGTATATGACTGTAAAACTTTTCTTCCAATTATTTTGCAGTCTCAAAGGTTTCAAAATATTTGTTTTAGAATAGAAAATTTAACTAATTTGTTTTAACTCAAAGAAAAAGGCCTTGAAATTTAAAATTTTATTAATTAAAAAAGTTTATAACTATCCTTTTTTTAAATAATAACTCTAAACAGATTTTTTTTCTTTTTTTTGTGCATGTGTATGAAACATTGTTTTAAATTAATTTTTAAATATCTTCAAACTCTGCTCAAAAGTTACTATTTGTCTAGCCAAAAATTCGGTTTATCTGTAAGCTGATATTCAGCATTTGGATAAAATCACTATTTGATATATCTTTACATTAAATTTTAGTCACATCTTTTCTTTATAGATATCATGCAATTGCAGAAATAAAACAAAAACCTGAAGAATATTGAAAAGTACATATAAATCTTGAAATGATGTTACAACTTATGATACAAAAAATATTATCACTTGCAACTATCTGTTGCATTCTTTAAACATTACTGGTTGCAATTAAGATAAATTTCCATTGAAGTTATATGTTAATTCAAAAATTATCCAAAACTTGAAATTCCGAAGCTATGCTGATTATCTTACAGCACACAATTTCTTATTCAATGGATAAGAAGATAATAATAAAAAAAAAAAAAAAAAAAAGATAATTTTGTATGTTTCTAATATGTAGCTGGTATTTTATGTCATTTCTTCGCATATGTATGCCAGGTTAATAACAAATAAGATAATGACAATTTCATTCTAAAAAAAATTCTTTTATTATTATGTCTAACATTTTAATTTTGTTTAAAGAGACATTCTGAATATATTCCTTCACAAATTTCATGTAATGTTCAGTTTCATTTGTTAATTTATGAAACCACGAAAAGGACATATAAGTCTACTCAATTTTTAAAAAGACATTAATTGCATTATTTTCAAAGAACTATCAACAAGATCTTGCTGGTAGCTATGATTTTATTACTTTTGACTTGAACTACCTTAAAAATAAGAATTACTCTGCAATGCCATATTTATATCTGATAAAGAACTAAAATGAATATGTCAGGAAAATGACATTTATTTTAGTGACAATCCTATTTAATTATGGAAAATTATTTGTAAAATATACAATTTGTTATTTTCCTCATACATTTGTTTTATAAAGTATAAATATATATATAAAAAAAAGAAAAAAAAATAGAAAAAGATATTTATAAGTATAAAAGAAGGCCCTTTATTTTGCACACACCACAGTATGACATACCAGGAAAATGAAAATCTGATATTCTAAGTCTTTTAATTTATTTATTTATATTACTAGAAATGCAATATCTCTTGAAAGTACTTCTAAGGATATTTTTAGTAAAATGCACCAAAGAAAATAGCATTATATAACATTTAATAGGAATTTTTTTATGCGGACTCCAATTTGTATTTTTTTCAATATTCACCCAAAAATCTGTAAAAATGTGTTAGATTTCATTATTTTACACTCTGCATTAGGGTGGAGCAAAAAAAATTATTTTTTAAAAATCAGAAACGGGTAGGTGCCAAAAGTTGCCTTTATACTAGTACATTAACTACGTAAAATTTTATCGCTGAAAAAAATTGGCTTGAGTCTGTGCTTTAGCTCCAAAAGTCGAAATTTTGGATAAAATTTGTCATTTTTTGATATTTTTTCAAAAAAATTAAAAAAGTCCTACAGAGTTGGTTATCATTTAAAAATGTTACTTAGACCTTTATGTTTATCTGCTTAACATATTTAAATTATAAAACAATATCTGTAGCCTGTATAATTGGAGCAAATCTGACAACTTTTGGTAAAAAATCAGTGTTACCTCGCTATTGGACCATACAACGAAATGTGTTTTTTTTATTTCATTACTTATCTAGCTGCTTTCAAAACTACTCTGTATATAACTCGTAGAGATGGCTGCATTTCATATACTATCCGTCTTAACCACCCAACCATCTAGACCTAGTGTTTTATTTATGCATTTAATTGTTATTTTTTTTTCCTGAAGACGGGTATAAGTTTTCTATGTATCAAAGTAGTTTACTTCTTCTTTGTATTCACTGACTTTGGATGAAGCTGGTGTGACCTGTTGCACGTATATTTTTATACCTTGTGTAACAGAAGAGAAGCTGAGTAATGTATTGGGTATGTAGTTAATTGAACCTATTCAGCAGTCTATTATCTTCATTAAAATTTCATGCAATTAATACATTATGATTAGAAGTTCTGTTACCACAGCATTTTTTTCAGTCAACTACATTTTATATATAATGATTTTCCTAAAAATTGATTGTATGAATTCAATTTCTAGTATGTCATCATTTACTGTACCTATTACATTAATTATATTTTGAAAAGATAGCTGCTTAATATTACGACGATTGTCACAGAGGATTGGAAACAAAATTTGTGTGTAGCAAAGCAACAATATTTCTAAAAAATTTTAGTATTTGTTTTAAGTGAACCTATAGACTCTGATTGCCAATCTGTGCTTATATAAAGCAGAAAATGTTGTACGCTTTATGAGCTGTCTTTTGTAAGAGATGTTTTCCAAATTCCTATTCCCCATCTCTTCTGAGAAATAACTTTCCTTATGGATTAGCTTGGTAATCTCCGACAGAAAATTATAGTCTGTTCTGAGTATCTTTTTCTCAATTTGAGAAAATAATTTTTCAAAATTATTCTTTATTTTATTTTTAAAAAAAAATTGTAATAGAAAATGAATAGTCCCGAGACAAAAATTTTCCTATTGATCCAGTGAATCCATGTAGATTAGAACGTTTTATATCGACTTCTCTAATAACTGACACAGAGGAAATTCACTGGAGTTGAAGTAGCACATGATTCATTATTACATACAATTCTAAGCTTACCCCATACAAAATAGTTCACAACGACAAATAGAATTCTTCTAATTTTAAATGAGTATTTATAGTTGATTAGAGTCTGTACGTTTCCTCATAAAGTACTATGCATTATAAATTTATGTTCAGAACAGCTCAAGATCAAATGTTGTCCACTTATAAAAAGGGGATCTAAAAGTTAAAAGGAAATTACCTGGCTACAAAAACATTCAGAAAACGGCATAAAACTAATGCAAAAGAAAAAGTTATTTACATCAACGGTTGCTCTGCACATGCAGAACAAACTCTCATTGCAGTTCTTTCTGACGATCACCATCACATTTAACAGCTCGCTTCTCAAGATATAAAAATACAAAAATAGAATAAATGATGGCATACTTGTAGTTGGAATACTTGAAATCATCTTTGAAGCAGATCATTACGTAAAAAATATAATTGACTGAAAAAATGTTGCGGTAACAGAACTTCCAATCACTTTCATCAACTGGATGTAAGTTTGATAAAGATAATAGATGGCCAAATAGATCCCTTTAATAATATTCCCGTGCATTATGTTACTTGTCCTTTTTTTGTATAAGATGTAAAAATATACATTAAGATAGTCACAGCAGCATATTAAATACAAAGAACAGATAAACTAGGTAGATGCATTGAAAACATGCCAAATTTTGATAAATAAAATCACAAATCGATATAAAAAAACACAGTACTAAGATGATCGAATAATTGGGAAAGGTGGTATATGAAATAGAGCCACCTCCACGACGTACATCCAAGGTAGTTTTAAAAACAAGAGCTATATTAAAAACAACAATTTATTGTATGTCCCAATAGAGTGGTAATGCCGTTCTCTTACAAAAAGTTGTTTATTTTGCCTCAGCCATATGGAATAAAGATATTGTTTTACAGTTTAAATATGTTAAGCAGATAAATATAAAGGTTTAAATAACACTTAAATAATAACCAGCTCTGTAGGAATTTTTTAATTTTTTTTGAAAAAATGTCAAAAAGTAGCAACTTTTACCTAAAATTTCGATTTTTGGAGCAAAAGTGCAGACTCAAGCCATTTTTTTTTCAGCGGTAAAATTTCACGCAGATGATGTACTAGTATAAAGGCAACTTTTGGCACCTACCCGTTTTTTATTAAAAAAAAAAAATTTTTTTTCACTCCACCCTACTATGCATACTCAAGAGCCAAAACATTATGACTACCAATCTAATAACATGTTGGTCCACCTTTGACTGCAAAATAGCTGTAAACTGCCTTGGCATGGATGCCAAAGTTCTTGATAGATGACTAGAAATAACTTGTATAACTTAATCAAGCAGCAGTTATGCATATCCAGGATAATCAAAATGGTTGTATTTAAGCTCAGGTCTGCCTTTGATTTGGTTTGGTTTATGATGGCCGATTAATTGACACATGGGATATAGGCCTAAAAGGGGAAAGTGCCCTCAGTGTGTGTGTGTGGGGTCTTTCTAAAGAAACCTAACCCGTACTTATTTAAGGAAATCCAGTTTGGTGGAAAGAAAGGAAAACTATGAATAATCAGGCCAATAGGTGCAAGTGTGTTCGAACTAGCACTTCCCGTTTACCAGTTTCGAGGACAGAATATCTCTGTCGCTGGTAAGGCGTGGTCTGCCTTTGATCAGGCTATCAGGACTTCAACTAGAAATCAATTTTATGTTCCCGAAACCAATAGAACACTATTTGAGTCATGTGACCAGTGTTCTCGCTGTCGCTCGCCAAAGCGCCAAATTGCGACTAAATTCTTTATTCGGCGAGTAAACAAGCGATTAGATTCGCCAAATTGCTAGTGCTCAATGTTTGCTTTTTTTTCGTTTTTCATACATATGCATATATACATATATTTAATATATACATATCTTTTATATTTGTAGCAAATAGTTGAAATTAAATTAATAACAATCGCTGTCACAGTTATAAAAACTATATTGAAAAAAAGCGGGGTACATTAAAGTATATATATATATATATATATATACAGGGTGATTCATAAAAGATGGGCAGAACTTTAAGGAGTTATAGTACACTTAAAGACAAATAATATTAAATAGGAGACTAAGGGTCCCAGACGTATTCCCAAGGAGATAGGGGGCATTAAAGTTTAGGGTCCGAAATTTCAAATGATTATAAAAAATGGAAAAATTGGTCGATTCGTTTGCGGTTTTTGCAAAAAATTTTCTTTATGCCAGTATTTTCTTGAAATAAAATTTTAAAGTTCAATTTCAAAAAATGCCGATAGGGGGCGCTTTAGACTTTGGAGTAACAAACAACTATTTTTTAACGTTACTTTTTGCATTTCTTTAAATGATTTCGAAAGCTTAGACTTAAACTTAAATTTTGATCTAAAAATCTGAGTCCTAACAAGTAGTTAAGTAGCGTAAACTGAAATTTGAAACCCTTCTCCCCCCAGAACAAAAATCAGTTATTCCCGAACTTTGTGTCGTAGATTAGGCTCTAACTACTGCCGCGTTTTGCTAAAATTATTCTTTATGTCAGTATTTTCTTGAAAATAAATTTTAAATAAAAGTTTCAAAAAATTCCGATAGAGGGCGCTTTAGACTTTGGAGTAGCGAACAACTATTTTATACCGTTATTTTTTGTGTCTCATTAAATGCTTTCTAAAGCTTAGACTTAAATTTTCAGCCCAAAATCTGAATCGTTAGACGTGGTTAAGTTTCTGGGGAGAGGGGTTTGAAATTTCTACTCCTGAGCACAGTTCAGTTTACCATGTCCACACATTGTGTGCTGTGATACGAGGTAAAAAGACACAAATTAGGATTATGTTACCAAAGCATATTTATTATGCAAAGCATATTATGCTTTCTAAAGCTTAGACTTAAGCTTAAATTTTCAGCTCAAAATCTGAATCGCTGAGCGTGGTTCAGTAGCGAGGGGAGGGGGTTCAAATTTCAACTTCTGAACATAGTTCAGTTTGCACTACTTAACCATGCCCAACGATTCTGTGCTGTGATACGAGGCAAAAATACAACTTTCGTCAAGGACTGCATAGTCGGAATTCACTCATAAAGGCACTGGCACAGTTGGAAACGTCGCTCATGCAAATGTTAAAGCTCCATTCCTGACGCTAGTCACCGGGTGAAGAAGGAGACAGAAAGTATGCAAATGTCAAATGGGGAAGAAGAAGAACACGTATGCAAAATTTCGACACGATTCAGGCATAAAAACCACTGAACAGTGAGTCAAGTGTAAGTCGCTGTAGTAATGAATCGGAAGATGGTGCCCTTCACGAATAAGGAAAAGGCTGAGATGCATTTAATTTACGGAGCGGCAGATGGAAATGGTGCAGAGGCACAACGAATGTACGGAGAGCGATTTCCCAACAGGCGGTTGCCTAACCGCAAAACTTTCGAGCGCTTGCACAGACAGTTGTGTGAGACGGGATCATTTCTCGCTTCCCGGTCGAATGCAGGTCGTGCAAAAAAGGACGAATCAGTAGTTGTTGCAGAAGCCATTCTGGATGTAGTAGCGGCGCAGCCAAGTACAAGTACACGAACAGTGGCTAAGCAGGTGGATACCTCACAGTCCATGACTTGGAGGGTACTGAAGGATGAACATTTGCTCCCGTTTCATGTGCAACGAGTCCAGAAACTGTCTCCAGGGGATTATCCAAATCGTATTGAATTCGCCCGCTGGTTTCTGCAGCAGAACGCGCTAAATCCACATTTTGGACAAACTGTGCTTTTCACCGATGAATGTACCTTCACACGTGAAGGTACATTTAACACACACAATGCACATGTATGGGCAGATGTCAATCCACATGCTACGTATCCACATGCTCATCAGAGATGCTTTTCCATCAATGTTTGGGCAGGAATCCTCGGAGACCACTTAATCGGACCGTACCTTCTTCCTGAACGCCTCAACGGTAAAACATACCTCACATTTCTGCAACATGTGCTGCCAGACCTGTTAAACGTTGTTCTTCCACGCATCCGGCGGGTCATGTGGTTCCAGCACGATGGAGCACCAGCCCATTACGTACGAGACGTCCGCAACTATCTGGACATCACATTTCCGAACAGATTGGTCGAGGTGGTCCTGTTGCTTGGCCTGCTCGCTCGCCAGATCTTTCACCCCTCGATTTCTTTTTTTGGGGACAATTGAAGGCTCTTATGTATGAGACACCCATTGAATCCCCCGAGGAACTGGTCGCCAGACTTTCCGCCGCTGTAGGGGAAGTGCTCGAAAAGCCTGATGTTTTCGCAAATGTTCACCGTCCCATTCTTCGCCGTTGTTCTGCGTGCATAACCTCTGGTGGTCACAATTTTGAACATTTATTGTAATTACATGTTAATAAATATGCTTTGGTAACATAATCCTAATTTGTGTCTTTTTACCTCGTATCACAGCACACAATGTGTGGACATGGTAAACTGAACTGTGCTCAGGAGTAGAAATTTCAAACCCCTCTCCCCAGAAACTTAACCATGTCTAACGATTCAGATTTTGGGCTGAAAATTTAAGTCTAAGCTTTAGAAAGCATTTAATGAGACACAAAAAATAACGGTATAAAATAGTTGTTCGCTACTCCAAAGTCTAAAGCGCCCTCTATCGGAATTTTTTGAAACTTTTATTTAAAATTTATTTTCAAGAAAATACTGACATAAAGAATAATTTTAGCAAAACGCGGCAGTAGTTAGAGCCTAATCTACGACACAAAGTTCGGGAATAACTGATTTTTGTTCTGGGGGGAGAAGGGTTTCAAATTTCAGTTTACGCTACTTAACTACTCGTTAGGACTCAGATTTTTAGATCAAAATTTAAGTTTAAGTCTAAGCTTTCGAAATCATTTAAAGAAATACAAAAAGTAACGTTAAAAAATAGTTGTTTGTTACTCCAAAGTCTAAAGCGCCCCCTATCGGCATTTTCTGAAATTGAACTTTAAAATTTTATTTCAAGAAAATACTGGCATAAAGAAAATTTTTTGCAAAAACCGCAAACGAATCAACCAATTTTTCCATTTTTTATAATCATTTGAAATTTCGGACCCTAAACTTCAATGCCCCCTATCTCCTTGGGAATACGTCTGGGACCCTTAGTCTCCTATTTAATATTATTTGTCTTTAAGTGTACTATAACCCCTTAAAGTTCTGCCCATCTTTTATGAATCACCCTGTATATATATACACATATATATTTGTGCTACACGGCGAATCTATTTTGCTAATAATTTTTTCATTTGGCGAATGTTTTTTATTTTTAATTAGCCAAATTACTAACGTTGGTCAAAAGTCAGCGAGAACACTGCATGTGACATGGAACATTGCCTTGCACATAGACTCAATTTCCATTTCAGACAAAAGATGCCATGTAATGGTGCAAATGATCAACAATTATGTTCAGATAGTCCATGGCATTTGTGGCATATTCTAGAACAGCCATAGGTCTCGGGGATGCCCAAGAGAATATTTTCCAAAGCTTAAAATCGCCACAATTGGCCTGTGTATGACCTAGGGAACAACAGTTCACACAGAAGACAATATATTCAAACACATTTATTGACATGTTTAAAAATAAATCATGTTTCATCTGACGAGGTTACTCTCTCCCTATGCTCTATAGTCCAGTCATGATGTTCACAGGCCTAACTATTTGGTGATGATGTTTGGTCAACAATAGCACATGAGTTTGACATTAGTCTTGTAGTCTCACCTTTATCAGTGTCAGCTGAACTGTATGTTCTAAAAGAATTCTACTTGGATCTGTACTGTTTTGGTATGTAAACTGAGCCAGTCTCTGGTGCTTATTTTTCTTTATAAAAAGGAACAAAGTCTCCTTTTTTATTTGATAATGCCTGGACATCATACGTGATGTCCTCTATTGATGGTTTCACTACTATTCATTCCCTCTGTATAAGTACAAACAACAATATGTATCGAACAACCACCCATGAGACGTGCAATTTTGAAGTTGCTCATTCTGAGTTGTCGGGGCAGCTGAATTCTGCCCGCTATCAAAGTAGCTTAGATCACCAGCCTTTACCCTCACAAACAGACCTAAGTGCAAAAATGAATCCTGAGAGGCCCTAGCAGCATTTAAACAATATTCTCACAGGATTATATGCCTTCCACATCATCATCCAGGTGAGTTCATTGCAAAATGTGGGGGTGATCCTGTTTTGGCTCTTGAGTGTAATCAGTAAAAAATATATTTATTAAATGTAATATTAGATGCATCTAAAAATCCATGTGCAGTTCTATGTAAAACACACACTTAAAAATCTTAAAAAATTGGGAAAAAATATCAATATTTTTAACACATTCGCTGCCACTCACATGCCAGCGCGTGATGTCAAATAGGCAGTCACGCGCTGGCGTGGGAAAATCTTTCATTGATTCTTTGTTATAAAAAATAAATCGGCTTCTACAATGCGGCATTAACTGCCACCACATCTTCACGCAAGTGGCAGTGAACATGTTAAAAATAGTAGGGAATTTTAATAATGCAATTTTTTAAAAACTGTTTTAAAATTTTAATTAAGAATGCAGTTTTTTTTTTTTTAATCTACTGTCTGTTGAACATTCAAATGCAGTGAATTCAACCATCTTAACCAAATTTTTAAGATAAAATTGTTAGAAAACTAAGTGGACCCCTTAATATTTCAAAACTTGATTATATTTAATTAAATAATTCTTCAGTAGCAGTAAAATCTACAGCTTAGTGAATTTATATATCAGTTCACAGTGGTGAGTAGGTTAAGCGGATCTCACTGCTTACTCAGATGAAAAGATAAGTAAATCCATGAAAATCTTTAAAAGAATGGGAATAGCAGAACGATTGATGTTTAAGGATGTTGATCACTCAATTTTAAAATTCCCCTCAGTAATGTTAAGTCTGTGGACATATTTGATGCATTTCTCACAATTAAAATCTCCTTGGGATATTAATAAAATTCAAGCACTTTTCAAGGACTATTTTAATACATGCATTAAAATGGCTCTAGAATAATATATCATAAAGGAAATAGTCACTATGTTACCTGTGTATTTAAAGGTGTGTTTAATTATTCGTTAGTAAAGATACTTTCTAAATTTTCATCTAATGAAGTTTTATTTATGAAATATAAAAAGAGAAAAAGGATAAAAAATATTAATTAAAAAGTAAATTAAGATTAAATGTACATTAAGATTAAAATGTAAAGTCTAAAGAAAAAAAGATGTCCTTGGCTAATAAAACTTAGAGTAAAATATAAGTCCAAAGTCAATTTGAGTTAAATTCTTTGCAAATTTTTTAATGTATTAATAACATCCTGCATCTTTTCTTCTTTAGTAGATCTTCTTAAATTATTGGATTGCAAAGGAATTGTAAGTCACTGTTTTCTTCTGCTTTTTCAGCAAATTCATCTGCAGACTGAATTAGACATTTGATTTCATTTTAAAGACATCTTTTTTTTAACCATCAATCCCCTTATATCTTCGAAGGTTTCTTTTATTTTCTTTGTAGATGTCGATTTTTTGTTTTGCAAGTAGCTCATATATTGTTGTCTGGCATTGGAAAGATAAGTGCGCATCGAATTCGATATTTTTATATCATGAATATTGCTGCATTCATTTAGGTAATCACATATAAGTTTCTGGGAAATATGACTGTTCCTTCATTTTTTCAATTACATTTTTTTTATTAATACCGAACCTTTTTTTCAACAGTAGCTTGTCTATGACTGAGAAGCAATAGAATTTCAACAATTTTCCACAACTTTTTTAATTTGCTATTATTTATTGATTCAAAAAATAATTCATCAACTCTTGAATTCTCAGATGAAAATTCAACAAAATCAGAAATCTTTAAAACAACAACATCATCTAAATAATTATCAAATTCCACCAAAATATTCTCACATACATTTTCTTCTACAAGTTTTGAATCAATCAGAGAATTTAAAATATTACATATCTTATTTAAGCAATTTTTTTTATTAGCAACCATATTTCTTGGATCTAAGCAAGAAAAATTTCTTGCAATGCTATATTCAATAGGTGATTTGTCAAGGAGCTTTGAGGTGGTTTTAATTAGGAATTGTTTGATTCAATCCTCAAATCAAATATTTGACGATCTGTGATACATTTTGCAGAATATAAAGTACGCACTTCTTTTTCAGCAGAGAATCCAAGATCTATATATTCAATTGCTTTATGGTTCTTGGCATCATTAATATTTAAATGTAGCAGCTTCTGCACAATTGTTGCAGTACTTTAGGTAACATAAAACACTGCAAAAGGCTTTTTAATATTGTCTTCAAATCCTTTGACAGAAATGGCAACATGAGTTTATCAGTCTGATAAATTTTCAAAAAAGGTAATAAAACTTTGACGATAGGGTGGAAAATTTTTAATTTTACTGAAAGAAGATTAGTATCATTTATATAATTTTTAACACAAATATAGGATTTGCAATTAGGCTTATTGTTTTTCTTTTCTACATTTGTAACAATTTTTTATGGCTGGGAGAAGATTTAATGCAGCATCGATGGCTGGAATATTATCAAGCCATCTGTGTTGAACAAATTGTCTGGGCAATACTCCATCTGATTCGGTCAAAAAATCTTCCCTGCAAGTGGGTAAGTTTTTTAATAAACAATACAAAGCAGTCAAAAAGTCATCTATTCCCCACGAGCTTGCAATGCAGCCAGATTTCAACGAATTGTGCACCGTATGAAGCCCACAGGTACCGATGTTTATTAATTCTCTATCAAATACTTTGGAAAAATAATCTTGTAGCATGCTGTGAAACTTCAAATTTACATTTGGTCCATCCAATGATATCTGAATTGCTTTGGAAAATTTTAATTTTACGATTGCAGACATAAAAGCATAAAAAATATCAGATGATGAACTATGACCAAGAAACGCAGAGTTAAAGTAAGCAGTGCTAACTTTGTTCTTATGCCAAAATCGGACATATATGTCCATTTGTTTCTCCTCTTTAGGTATATTTAGGGTTTTATCAAATAAAAGTACGAATTTCTTTTGATTTAAATCTTCAATTAAATTAAGCTGAAGATAGGGAGAAATCCCAAATACTGCAGTTTTCTTTTCTCTGCATGTAAACTTTTGAGCAATGCCACTATTGATAAACATATGTAGAAATACTTTTTCAATATCTTCATCTGATTTATACGAAAAAAGTTTTGTTTTATTGTATGTAATGGCCACAAAATTTCTGCATCAAGGATATCGCGATTTGAAACGAGAGACTAGATCGTCCGTGGTTAAGGGTCAGAAGCCTGAGAATTAGAAATCTGAGGATTAGAAGTCTAAGGCTTAGGAATGTCTTCCGATTTATCTTTAAAATGCGTCTCGGTTCTCTTTTCCGTTGCAATTTTAAATGCCACTAAAACCTTATATTTTTTAGAATTTCTTGCGTGGCTTTTGAGAGCACTTTCACCTACTGAAGAAATGACAAGACTTATGACATAATGTGCATCGTGCAGAATGCACATCTTTCATGTCCCTTTCGAGCCACAGTTTACATTCCAGTTTTTCAAGCTATAAATCATTGAAAACGCACTTTCTTGCCATATTTCTTTACTGATTATATGACTGATGAAAGAAGTTAAAAAATAAAACCAATCGTAAAAATCATGTAGTAAAATCACAGAATAGATCACATTAAACAAAGACACATTCAAAACAAAAAGTAAAAAGCGCAAAATTGTTGACGTCAAATATCTGGAAAGCACGACTAACGAGCAACCAAATACAGACTCAGCAAAAAGTTTCCAGTGCATGTGAAAAAGCAAACATATCTTCCTATTGAATAAGCGAAGTTATTCCAAAGCTAATGCATTCTGATTTATTGTCCGGATTCGAATTTCTCAGCTGTTAATGTATTGTAAAAAGTGACGTAAGTGTCTGCCTCTCTCCTCTCATCTGGCAGGAGGAACACATTTGCGAAAAATCACACTCCTGGCTATTATAGAAAAAAAGCATTACCGACAGCTTAGATGGAAGAGCACGGGTATAGTAACATTTTGGTTGGGCCACAATCTGCGTTCTATATATTTCCACGCCGGTTTCTGCATGCATCCCATTTTTACAGCCAAGGAAAGATGCCAACAGGGTTGTTAGGAGGAGAGAAGGAAATCTTTGGCTACAGGTGACTCAATATTTCATCGGGAAAGAAAATATACAATTGAAGTAAATTGTTTTAAAATAAAATGTATGAAGGTTTTTTTTTTTTTTAGAAATTTTAAAATTTAAGGACTAATATTTATTATTTTTCACTTTCCAGCACTTTTCATTCCTTGAAAATGAATACTTTTTTTTCCAGCACTTTTTCTATTTTTTTCCAGAGTGTACGAACCATGAAGAAGAGCATACACAAAACATAAATAAAAAATATTAATATCCCAGGAAGAAATTTTAAATATAAGAATGCATGAAATATCCACAGACTTAACATTACAGAAAGGAATTTGGAAACTGAATTACTGTAATAATCAAATAACTTATCTAAAATACTAAACAAAAAGGCATAAAATTTGAAGTTATAGAAAATAATAAAATCATATTTCTTATGTACAAAATAACTAACATTTTAGTTTATATTGCAAAAATAATTGTTACATTAATTTAAAGAGCATAAATTACAGGAGAAGTTCAGCAAGGACGGAGAGAAATACTTTATATGAATATACACGATCAAAGACTACAATTACTTTTCTAATGAATTATTTTTCATCAAAGATTAAATAGTAAACAAAAAATTATGGATTAGGTAGAAAATTTACTTAAACAAATATATAGTATATTACTACTGCATTTATCTTAGGATGAAATCCAAGAATATTAAACTTTGAATATATTATATGCAGATAGGAACAGTCTATAAAAAAAGATAATGACTCAAAATGACTTATGAGAAAGTTTGTAAAATACACTAGACAATTTTTTCGTACTAATTTGAAGCAATCTTAATAACTTTCTATCTAATCCAAAATTATTAAATCTAGATACTTAAATTAATTTAATTAAAGAAAAAAAAATGGTGTGCACATTTAAAAAAAAAAAAAAAAAAAGGGCATGGTGTATTACTGTGATTAAGGAAAAAAGCATGACTCCACAAAATAAAAAATATCTTTAATAAAATCGAATTGTACATAAATTAGCTGCTTTAATAAATTTGATTTTGTTTCTTTGAGCATAAGCTAATGATAATAAAGGCTGAAGCACTTTCAATAAGGTGATGGGAACTCATATAGGAAAATTGCAGTGCTGATAAAGACAATTAGCAAAAAATAGGAAAATATGACTTGACCAGCAGCAGAGTCTGCCAAAAATGGCATTTCTTTGGTTTTTGAGAGTGATGTCCTGACAGCTTTCCATTCAAGAAATGAATCTGCCCAACTGTGAAGTTCTGCCTGCAAAGAAAACAGGCAAGAACATACCTATTACAATTTATACACGTATATTATGAAAAACGTGTAGAGCAATTCATGCACATATATATACATTTATATATATATAGTGAATACTGCTCAATATGAAACATCACTGAGCCACTAATTTTTTTGATGAAGTAAGATAGATTTCAATAATGTTTTATCTGATATATTAATAAAAAAAATATTGATTAAGCATATTTTAAGTAGATTTCATTTATGTATCATCTTTCAGATAATAAAAAGTAAAATAAAAATTCATTTTTTCAAACAAATAAATGGAAAAAAAATCTTAAATTGATAGTATAATTAATAATTTGTTATTAATTTTAAATTGCCCAAAACTGCTATATTAAATCTATTTAATCTTTTGAAAACTGAATTTATGGTTGATTAATTTTATGACATTAGTCATATTTTGCATGAAAAGAGCTACCAGAAATAATCTCAGTTTACATGGGAATTTTATCCACAATAAATATATAATCCTAAAGTAAGCGGTATTTGAATCCAGCACTACCTAACTAGCAGCCAAACAATCTAATTACTAAATAAGCAGGTTCTAAACTAAGCATTATAAGCTACTGAAAACCTTATATAAGCTTTGATTCATTTATATGTAACACATTTAAATTTTAAAACAGTTTACTTTTATTACAATACAAACAAGTTTCTTTCCTGCATAATATCAAAATCAAGAAATAAAAAAATTGCATTAAAAGCATAAATGACAAATTTCAATAAATCATATTGAACAGTAAAATATAAAGTGTAATTTTGACATTAAAATAATGTGTCTAATGAAAAATCACAACCAATAAAAGTTACTACAGTTATCATATATACATAATCTTATAACATTTCATCGGAAACAGAGTTTTGCACTAAATGAACTAAATATTTATACAGAGTAAGCAATACTAACTTTTAACTTTATCTAAATGATATAACTATGATTAAATTAAGTTAAAATGCACTACTTGCAATGACAATATTTATTAGTATTAATTATTAATAACTACAAACATTTAACTTTAATTAAGCAGCACACACAAAACAAATTAGAGAATTATTTTCTAAACTAATTAGAATAGATGCAGCACACAGGAAAATAATTAAAAAATAAAATAAAAAATAGCACAACAAATAAAACAAAAAATATTAGTCACAAAACAATAATTGTAGCAATAAATAAATAAATAAAATAAATAAATAAAATTAAAAATGTTTTGAATTAAGTTGAACATATACATTTATTTACATCTAACCTGAACAATAAAGTGGGTTTGGTCAAATTAATTATTAACTGTTAGTGTTGCCACAGACTATAATATATTTGTTTAATTTTTTGGTTAAAATCTGGAAGATTACTCTGATTAGGACTGCAAGTCATTAAACACAAAATTTTACTATATTTTAAAGAATACCATGTTTCTAACAACGATGGTCTCAAATTCAACCTAGTTAATTATCTGGTTAACCTTCTTTATTATGGCATATTACTGAATACACTTTTATTTATGAAAGGTATGAGTTTCGCAGGCTCAGAAATTATGAAATGGAAGTATTTTTTTTTTTTTTTTTTAAGATAAAAATTTAAGATTTTTTAGAAAATTCTGTCAAAGTTTGCATTTTAAATCAAATTTCCTGATGCAACAGCTTGAAAAATACCATTAGAGAAAACAATCTCTATCATTTATTCAAAAAAGAAAAGGGGGAAAAAAATGTACATTCCAAATTACTTCCAAATTCATGATTGAAAGTATCAAACTTTTATGTTTAAAAATTACTCTGTAAATGGGTCAGAAATATTTGCAGAGAAAAATATTTTTTTAAGACCTTCTTTACATACTCAGATTAGCAGTAAACTATATACAATGGATTGCCCAATTTATTAAAAATAATATAAATATATATATATATAATATATAAATGTATATAAAAAAAAATAAAAAAAAAATATATAAATAAAAATAATAAAATAAATATGCATAAGACAGAAAAACACTGAACATGTATGGAAAATTAAGAGAAAATATTTTGCATTTTCTTGGACTAAACCAAACATAGTAAAGTACAAAAAATGATTATATATATACATACATATATTCATTATTTTGGTAATCTGCCTTCTATTTCACTTCAAACTTTAACTGTTTTCAATAAGATTATTCTAAAAATACTAGTTTCATTGGTTTATTGAATGGTAATATCTGAATTACTTTGGTTATATTTATAAAAGTATATATATATATATATATATATATATATATATATATATATATATATATATATATATATATATACGTGTGTGTGTTTTTAAAGTTTACATTTTTTAAAAATATCACATATAAAAAACTATCAATTAATGGTTTCTGAATAGTTTAAAGAGTAGCATTTTAAAACATAAATAATAATAATAATAATAATAATAATAAATTGAAAATGTTGGCGAAAAAATTCAATTACATTTCTTCAACTTTAATTTCCAGAATTTTAAGTTTCAATTTAAAATATCATAAAACATAGATTTAAAAAAGAATTAAAAAGTTTTCTACTGATTATTATTATCATTTTAAAATAAAGAGATTATTATAAGGTGAAATTTTTCATTTACAAACAACATTTTCTTCCAAAATTAACTAAACCTGTTTCTATATGTACAGTGTAAAGTGGTTATATAAACAATCAAGTGTGAGTATTACTTGTGCTCAATGTGTTCCATACAATAAATATATGAATTACTAACAGAAATTATTATTAAAAGAAATCGTTGCTAAAAGAATAATAAGAAATTGTAAAAATCTGTACAACATAGAGTTAGGTTATAGCTGCATATACTAGAAAAGTATGAATTGATATATCATAAAAGTTCAAAATATATGAAAACAAAATAATATCAAACATTACCATTCTATATATATATATATATATATTTTTAAATCTGTCTTTTTTAGGTGCGTTCGTAATTATGTAAATATGTAGCACCTATTGTTGTCGTTCAGTCCGTCTGTCTGTCCACATATAAAACGCAAAAACTACCAAGCATGAAAGTGGTAAACGAGAAAAAAGGTGGAAAATTTTTCCCATCTATACAACGACACTAAACTCTTATAGTTTAAGTGTCATATTACCAGTTACTTATCTAAGAAAATTAAATAGCTGCATGTATGATGCTGTTTCTTTTTCAACTTAGAAAGTATTAATAACACTAAAGGTATAAAACTAAATTTATCTGATGAAGTAATGTGAAGTAGTCATTAATTTTCCAAAATTACTATTCTGTATAGTTTAGCTGTTAATTTCCCTCTCCCTTTTTAAGAAAACAATCTTTCTGCTAAATCTTGATCTTTTCTTCAGAAATACATCTCACAAAAGGAATCACAGAAATTATCCAAAAGTGTTATATAATTATCACAAAATATTCTATTCCAAAAAGACATTTCCTTTCACTTTGAGTTTTAGAAAAGATTCAATTCTTGAAAGACATTTAGATGACTTTCAGATGCTTATATGTAGAAGCTCACCTTTCACTTTATGCCTCATTTGCGCAACAATTCAAGAACAAACTTTAAGTGTTTGAATATACAAAATGTCCAAGTACTAAATTTTCTAGCACCCCCCCCCCTCCCAATTATCCTTCCAAAATTTTCTTTGCATTTTTACATCAATATAGAGAATGACCAAAATTGCTTTTAAAAAGGTGGAATTCCTCCTTTAGGAGGAACTCTTTCATGCCTGAACTACCCAACCAAATCGTTTTAAATTTAAAATATATAATTATTACATAATTTTGTCGAGTCATTTCGAATTTTATGAAAATCGGATGCATAAATCAATTACAGGGACAATCAAAAGGATTCCGTTACATTACGGTCAATGGGGAAAAAGTTTTAAATGCATTTTAATTGTTTGAAATTTTAAATACATAATTATTATGTAATTTTGTCGAGTTATTTCAAATTTTATCAAAATCTGATGCATAGTTCAATTACAGGGACAATTAAAAGTAGAGATGTAAATTTTCCGGAAAAATATAAGTGGCGGAAAAAACTGGTTTTTTATCAGGTTTTTTCGAAAAAAAAATGGAAAAATTGATTTTTCATGATGATTTCTCCCAAATAAATTATATTTTCTTAGAGAATATTAAATAATAAAAAAATTTTCCCATTTATTTGTATTAAATGAAAATTATTTTCACTTTATATTACAAAATAAAAAGAAAGTAGCAAAGCCTGCTTGTTTTTTTTTTTTTTTTTTTTTTTTTTTTTTTTCCACAGCCTAAGAATTTTTAAAACATTATTGTTTGTTATATCGTATCTCTGTTGAAATGATTTTTCAGTTACATGTTTAACTACCAATTGACCTAATGTAAGAACCTGAGCCAATATGTCTGCAGTTTGGAATGAAATAAATTATGCATTCCATTTACATAAGTGTAGTTTTTAAGTAAATGATACTAGTTTTAAAAAATTGTTGCAGTTTTGTCATTATTATCAATATCAGTATTAAAAAAATTCCATTGTTTGTTTAAAAATATGTATATTTTTACATTATTACACCTTTTTCTTACAATTGTAATTTTATTTCCTTTAAAAAATATGTTTAGTTTTGGTATAGCTTTCCAATCTCAACTCAAAGTTTTGATTTAGTTTTATAATCTAAATTCAAACAAAACTAAGCTTTTGTTTGGCTTACCCAGGTCTGCAACTAAAAAATAGCATAGGATTTACTGACTGGTAGATTTTTACTCACTGAAGCCAGAAATTTTTTTTTTTTTTTAAGTTTAATTAAACGTAATTTTTTTCTTTTTATGCTGAAATCTGGTATTCTATTCTTGAGTAAGAAACCATATTCAATAATGTTTCCATATGGTAATTTCATATTTCTAAGAATGGAACTCAAAAGTTATGAAAACAGAACACTACAAATAGAAAATGCTCGTGTGAGGAATTAACAAAAGCAGTTACATACAGAGATAAATTTTTAGTTTGCTTTAAAAAACTACAAAAATTCAAAGTTTAATCAAAAGGGAATGTATTTGGAACACAGCTACTTGTAATAAAATATGGGTTTTTTTTTCATCGCAGTTGTACTTTTCTAATGCAAACTGCCCATGTTTTTGCGACATTACTGTACATTATTGAGGTAAAATGGAAGTCAATTTTAGATTCAATACCTTAAAAAAACATTCAATTAATCAGCTATAAAGAAATCTTGAAAAATGCAGCATAGTAGTGCCACCTATAGGGCAATTTACACCAAAAACTAAACAATCTTAATATATATCAGGAATTGTCTGAATCTGAAGTTTGATAAAAAATCATCCTTAAGATAGAACTATTGCGATATTCATGAATAATGGAGCATAGCAGCGTCATCTGTTGAGCGATTTACACCAAAAAGTAATGTGCATAAAGTTATATCAAAGATTAACTTAATCTGAAGTTTTATGAAAATACATACATTAATTCTTGAGATAGAACTATTGTGGAAATTATGAATAATGCAGCATAGTAGCGCCATCAGTTGTGCGATATACACTAATAACTAAACATCTCGAGTTTATATCAACTGAATCTAAAGTTTTGTGAAATTATGTGCATCAGTTCTTGAGATCGAATGCTCATAAAATTTTTGTCCCATACAGACTCGCAGTGTGACAGATACTTTCCAAAAACTATCAAATCGTGTTCAGGATCTTCTAAAATATTTAAATACACCAAAAACTGGAAGTCAAAATTTTCACGAATTCAATACTTACTTCTTGAAAAGATAGAAAAAAAAAATAAAATGCATGCTTCAAATTTTATGTTAATTTTTTAATTTTACCATTTCTATTAATCGGCATATTATTGAAATAATTTTGCACATGAATTAATTTTTTTTTAAAAAGAAGTTGCATTTAATTATACATGTAGATTTTTTTCGTGTAATCCTGTTTTTGTGAAATTGTGAATTTTTTGTATATATACTCAAAATATATTCAGAATTTGTGAATAAGAAATTATTACTATTTTTAGAGTCCTATTTAGACATTTTTAATAAGGTTATTTATGCATATATACAACTTGATAAGATTCAGCTGCTATATGGCATGAGACTTTTTTTTCTTCAATCACTGCATTTGCGAAAGATTCAATTTGTAGATTAAACTTTTTTCTGAAATGTCTATTTTCAAGAGAAATTTTGCGAAGGGTCTTGTGTTTCAAACAAGAAAAAAATGTGAAGGATCTTTTCAAGTCTTCTCAAACAGATTTCTGCTCAGAGATCAGATTACCCACATTAAAGTTTTCATGTGGGAAAACTCAACATAAAAATAAATAAAATAAAAAGTATGAAATGTAGCTATTACAAAATTTTCACTATATATTTCATAACTGAAATTTCAATTTTTCCAGTTCGGAAAAAATTGAAAAATAAGCCTTCGGAAAAAACCCGGAAAAATTGGGAAAAAACCCCGGTTTTTTTCGGGGTTTTTTCGGAGCATTCCCATCTCTAATCAAAAGTATTTCATTACATTACGGTTAATGGGGAAAAATGTTTCAAATGCATTTTAATGGTGTTACATTTATTCGAACGTAATAAAATTGATATGCATCTATAAAGTACATATTATAATATACATTTTACATAATCTGTGGTGCAAAGAATATTTGTTATTGATTTACAAGGCCACATAAAAGTATTCCATTGCATAATGGTATAGGGATAACATTGTTTGGTGCGCATTTTAATTGTAATTATTTACAATTTTATGTGATTAATATGTGGGAGTGATATTTTTAAAACTTCGCTACTGTACGAACGCACCTCATTTGCTACGCTTCACATGCAATTTCCAACTTGTTTAAAATCTGTTTCCTAATATGTTTTAAAGATGACCTTAATTTGATAATGGCAGTAATAGTAGTGCATATTTAAATTTCATTTGCATTTCATAAATTCTAATTCAGCATAGTAATAATCTTTTCCTTTTACAGTGTTGCTAAAACAACACCCTTTTCACAGTTTAAACTTGGAATTTTGTTAAATGCACTTTGAAAGGTGGTTGCGAAAATCCTAGCAAAGGCGCCACGTTTTTTCAGATAAGTTTTCAATTAACTTTTAAAAACACAGGAGGCATATTGAGAGATCTAATCAGTGCAAACTAGTCACGAAAGTCATACTATTTATGTGATTAATTTAGTTTGTTTTTAACTAATTGACGTTCATTGATTTTATACTGTTACTGGACATTGCATTACAAAAATATAACATTAAAGGTTGTCATCAAGGTTTTAAAAGCCAATGGTACATAGAGTAAGTCACCCCTGTCAGTTTTGTACAAACTGTCTGTGTCTAGGTTAATATCTCAGCTATTTACAGACAACTTTTTTTTTTCTTTTTCTTTTTATACTTTTGTTACAATAGGTACTTCCAAGCACTCCTGAACACTTTTGTTGAATGAACATAAATCGAAATTTGTCTGTAATGGAAAATGCACTTTTCTTGAAAACTAAGTGACCAAGGTTAATCAATATACTTCTTTTTGTAATGTTTAAATTAAGGACTACAACCTCTAATTTTTTCATAATTTTAGTTTTAGTAGATTTGAAAACAGATTTGGGAGGGGGGGGAGGGAGAGACATATTTTTGTACTACATTTTCGATTATGTCTCTAAAATACCTCTTACATTGTCTCTTACATCTCTCTATAACACATAATCTTGAAGTTAATCTCTATATAATACCAAAAATAAAAAAAAATGTACTTTTGAGTTCAGCATTAAGAAAGTGTTCACAACATATCCCACATGATATACAAATAATACTTTTTTTTTTTTTTTCAAGTAATATAATTAATCCTTTTACATTTTTCCTAAATATATTTGTGAATATTTAATAATCTATAAATGAATGGGTCAATGGTATTTAACACTTCCCCCAATTTGAACTTTCTATGCTCCATAGTTTACAAGTAAAATGGCTGTGACAGACTGACATATAGACAGACACAAGAGTAATATTACAATTAAGAGTGATATTACCAGCCTAGAGCTGCAGAAATCCCTCTTGGTGAAAAATGTCTGAATTCAACATTATAAATTACTAATAGTACACCTTTTCATTGAGTATTATTTTGTCTTAATTACTTTTGTTACTATCTACACTTAGTAATAGTATTTCTTATTATGACTTTATTTACATTTTGGTAATTAGAAAATAAATATAAATAAAAGTAAAATAATAATAATGAAAAGTTTGATTATTTCTCTTTCAACTGTTGATGATTCTCTTATTTTAAACATATGTTTCACTTTTTAATCTTAAAAACAGGTTATTTTTCAAAACACATATGTGAAGAAATGCTAAATAATTGTATTTGTTAAATCCTGTTGTAATACGATATTTTCCAAATGTCTCCAAAATCGCTTCCTTAACCTATTGTTATATATGAATTGAATAGTATACAAAATAACTGCATTCATTAGATTTCAGACAATAAAGTGCTTGTAACACTTCAATAAATCTATTTGGATGGCTATCATTATTAACATAAAAATAATTTTTTTCTCAAAAAAGATCTAAATCTTTATGTATTAAGTTATATAGAGCCAATAAGAATACACTTAAACTCATTGCTAGCAAATAAGATTTATGGTTTTATTGATTAATGTTGCATTCATCATAAACAGATCATGAAAGGCCCACTTTTAAAATTATACAAAAAATAAATACTTACAATTTTGAATTCATTAAAAAATCATATAGACAATCATTTAATTTTAATTAAATCGCTATTATACGCAATTAACTTTTAAAATTCTAATACTAACTTTTTGGATGTAAATTGTTTTAAATGTTTTCTGCTTTTGTACACAGAAAGTCATAATGAGCTGCATATAAGCATTAAATGTATCAGCTGAATCTCACTATCCCTATGCAATAAAGTTCTTAAAAAATGATTAGCAAAATTTATTGTATATTAACAGAATGTAATATAATAATGATAATTATAACTTAATATATTAGTGATAATTATATCCTTATATCTTAAAAATATAAGGACAAAACATTTTAAAAATATGTATTGAATAACTAAACTTACAGACTACAGTTTTTTACAAGTGAATAAAAAAATGTTGAATGTTAGCTCTGCATCATACCGGTTTATTAACACTAATTGTAAACATTAAAATCTAAGTAAAAAAGAAAAAGAAAAAAAAAAAAAAAAAAAAAAAAAAAAAAAAAAAAGGGAAGAGAAAGATTGCCAGGAAAGCTGTAAGGATATATTTTTATTTTTCACAAAGCAAATACAAAAAGCAGGAAAGAAAAATGTGCACACCAATGAAAATATTAAAGAGCAAAAAAGAAAAAAATGCTTTAATATAACACAAATTATTGACATTTCTTAATTTGCTTATTTGTTAGAAAACAAAGTATTCTGAAAATCCTAATTTTACATAATTATCAATAGCAATTAACATAAAAACTGTCACACTGCAGTTACTAAATAACTAATTAATTCCATTTATGCACAAATAATAAAGATAAAATATTTTACTTACATTGGGAACTCCAATCTGCTTACAAGCATCTAAAAAATTATCAGCATTCCTTCTGCACTTAGGGGCAGGCAACTTAGGCTAAAAATTGAACATATGAAATCTGTACATTCACAAAGTTAAAATAGAAATATTAAATAAGAGAAACAAAACTAAGCAAACTCCCTCAAATATGCACAGCTTGGGACCAGAGGTTGTGCAGATTTCTGGTCATTGCTTTGTTTACATTTTTTAAACAGTAATATTTAATGTAATTAATAATGCAATTGGAACTATAATGAATGTTTATAAGATAATAAAATATTAAAATAAGTAATAAACTAAAATAATAAAAATTTAGATAATTTTTAAAATGATTAAAATATTAATTGCAAAGGTCAAGTTAATAATCAATAATGTATGATTGAATATTTATTATAAAGATTAAATGTATTTTTCCAAAATTACTCAACAAAATTTGCTTCATAAATGCGCATTATTAATTCACATCAAAAACATAAAATAAGGAATTTTTTTTAGGTTTAGCTAGACTTAATAACCAAAAAAAGCTTGATTAATGCACAAATATATTTGGTAAGAAAATTGGGATTACCAGTGATATCAGGAATATCTTGAATTTTTTCAAAAGAAATTTATTCTTCCTTCATGAAAAAACACGAATAAAGAATTTTGAAATGTCTTAATTTTGTTTAAGTTCCATATTAAGAGATTTCTGATGATCATAAAAATTAAAGGATGATGAGACAAAATATGCTCACTAAATAATTGTTGCAACCACTGCTCATTGCCGCAATTATGTGTTAATTAACCTCCTCAGACCCAATGTATCCTATTAGGATACACATATTTACCATTTCTTTTTCATGCAAATATAAATAATGTTAAAAAAATGAGAATTGGTGTGAATGGAACCTAACAAATAGCAAAACTAAATAAAATTGTAATTCGTTTCTTATAATACATTTTCAGAGACATATGTGTTAAATCAAAATGGCTTGCATTAAAATGTGCGAAATGGACAAAAAAGAAAATGTAAATAATTTTATGTATGTTAAGATATCATTTGTACAGTCTATTACTAATAAAAAATTACTAAATACATTATTTTTTGTTTTTCATGTTTTTTACATTGTAAAAAAAATAAATAAAAATTCTGAACAAATTTTCAAAAAATGTACTTTTTGAGCCTCTATGTATCATCAGATTTTACGTATGAAAAATTAATTTGATTTTTTTTTTTTTGGTTTTCAATCTTTCTTAGTTATCAGTTTGTTAATGTAATTTCATAACTGAAGTATAAAAAATATATAAATAAACCCCAGGGTCTGAATATGTTAAATACAACTGAAAGTAAAATTATACTTCCACTAGGGTTCATACACCTTTTCTATGATAAAATTCAAGCACCTTCCCAGAAATTTCAGAAATGAAAATTTTAACATTACAAAATACGATATTGCCAAAATATCAAGAAGGGAAAAAAATATTTTTTATTTTCATATGTATTCTGGTGAATGCCATATGTAACATAGAGTAACAAAGTCTTAAATGTTAAAATGTTATGAGAAAGTCTTCTAGAAACAAAGAACATTTTTTTGCATTCTACTTTAAAAGTTATTTGTGCTAACACTGGATAAAAGTAGACACTTGATATTTTGCAGTTTTAAATTTTACAAAAACTAAACAAATTTTTTCAAGACTTGCCTCACGTTGTGTTAGGTAAAAGGGAAAAAATGCTATTTGAGAAATAAAAATATAAACAATTTCAAATTTCTTAAAGGATTTACAATCCTTTAAAAATCAATTTGAAATGGAATTAAATTGCTATAGATGGGATATAAGAAGAAATATTTTATTCATATTCTGAAATCAACGCACAGTCAATTAAACATAACATAAAGAAGTTGTGGGATATTCCTTGCTTTCTGTTTGAAGATTGTTATGTTATAAAAACTTTACAAAATATTTCCTATTTAAAATTAAAATAGAATTTGCATAAAATAAATATTTATATTTTAATTATTAAAGTAAACAAGACTTAGAATTCAATCTCAATTTAATAATTTCACTTTCATATAATAAATTACATTTTCCTAATAATAATTTTTATTTAATATTAATTTCCATATTTTATTAACATTCATTAATTAATATTATTTACTTTTAGCAATCTTCTAACTTAGCTTTTATTTTTAAAAGTTTGTGATGTCATTTTCTTTGCAATATTTGCTATGTCTTAAATATAAAAAATCTAAAATCTTTATTTTTTAATATTCATGGTTCTATCTATATTTAATGAATAAAACTATTTTTTCTCGTTCCAATGGTAAAATTTCAGCAAAATTATGCCACAATTTTACCTAATATCAGGGTTGGCATGATTTAAATCAACTGATTTAAATCAAGATTTAAATCTAGATTTAAATCAGCTGATTTTTTTAAAAAAATCATTTGATTTAAATATTTTTTTTTTTTTTTTTTTTTTTTTTATGTTGGAAATTAGTCAGCAGACAAATAAGAAGTAGGTGTAAAAAAGTAGCAAGTGTTTTTCTGGTGTTTCCAGGATTGCTACCAAAAAGAATGTAGCAGGTGAGGATAAGTCCAGGTGTCTTCCTCCTAATCCTTTAATTCTTTGTTCTTTTGCAATAAACTTTAGACAATGAGGTGAAACACTAAATTATATTTCGTTTGCCAATCTTGGCAACTAAATGATTTGAATCTTTTTTGTTTCACAAGTTAATAATTAAACAAATTCAATAATGTTCACCAAAAAATCGGATACTGCATGCAAGGAACAAATTTTAAAGCTTGCCATATTGCACTGTCAAATTTTAATCAAAGTTTACAAATTTTTAAAAAGCATTCCAAAACCAAAATAACTAGTTTGTTTACTGTAGTCACTGATCGCAGACGAATGGCATGTGCTTAGTAATACATTGTTGTTGTTTTAATTTAAAACCTAAAACCTTAAAACAATTACTTTTTATATAGTGTTTTACAAATTAATTTTAACTTTGAACTTATTATTAATAATATGCTATAACTTTTTTAATTAAGACAATTTTTTTTTTAAATTATTATTATAAATTACACGCTGGATTTTGCTAGAATTTTATTAGGTCCATCTGTTTTAAATCAAAATGAAATTTCACTTAGTGTAGAGGAAAGTAATGAAGGTTCGGCATTCATTAAAAAAAATTGATCAAATTTTCTCAGCACTGTACCATATTTTCAAGCAAAAAATAGCCCATTCCAAAAATTACCATTGCTTGAGAAAAAAGTTTCAGATATGATGACAGATTACGATTAGTGGAAGTTTTTTTATGTAATGCAAGGTAAAGAGAGAATCAGCGAAATTGAAATTGAATTTTTTTAACCAAATAACAACAGCCATGGCTTCATCTGTTGAAATAGGAAGACAATTTTCTTCTTTTGGACTAGTTTATTCAAGCCTTCGTAATAAATTAGGAGTGGACAAAGCTTCTAAATTAGTGTTTTTGTTTAAAAAATTAAATCCCTGATTTATTTCTATTTGCTTAAAAAATATTGAATTAATTTTGATTTTTATCCCTTAATAAATAGCTTGCATTAAATGAATATTTAATTTGTTTTTTAAATGTTACCATTTTCTATTCATTTACAACATATTTAAGTTTATTTCTTATTTAGTGTGCACAATTCAATTACAAAATAATAGAATGGCTTTAGATCAAATCCTAGATGTTTAATTCATAATACCAATTAGTAACTAGAATATAGTATTTTTTTTTTAACTATATAATTATTTCTTATATTATTTTTATAAATTATAAATATTATTTATTCTTTTTTAGTTATCTTTATATATAAAAATCTTCTGTGCGTGTGTATGTAATTGAACTCCTCCTAAACGAATGGAGCGATTTTGATGAAATTTTGTGTGCGCGTTCCAGTAGATTCGAGAATGGTTTAGATTCACATTTCGTCGAAATTGATTCAGTATTTTTTCAGTAATTAGGCAAAAACTAATAGTTAGTGATTTTTCGCTAATTAAAAGTGCTATATATATTAAAGAAAGTCAGGATTTCGTATTAATCATAGCACAAAAAAATCTACCGAACCCAAAATCTTGAAAATTTCGGTAAAAATACTTCTTATAACATCGATTGTCGCTAAGAAAGGATTTTCAAAAATTCCACCCCCAAGATGAGTAGAAAAAAGAACGAACTTTAAAAAAATTCCTTAAAAATCGGCTTTTGTAGTAATTTTTCAACTTATAACATATTTTAGTGCATTTTTTCATTCTGAATCGAATGGTACTAAGCAAATTTGTTTAAATCCAGTAGTTCGTGAGATAATTCACGTTTTCCTAATTTGGCGATGTCTTCGGCGCAAAAACCTGAAATTTTCAATGCTCATCTTTATATATAAAAATCTTCTGTGCGTGTGTATGTAATTGAACTCCTCCTAAACGACTGGACCGATTTTAATGAAATTTTGTATGTGTGTTCCAGTGGATTCGAGAATGGTTTAGATTCATATGTCATCGAAATAGATTCAGTAATTTTTTAGTAACTAGGCAAAAACTAATAGTTAAGGATTTTTCGCTAATTAAAAGTGCTATATATATAAAAGAAAGTCTGGATTTCGTATTAATCACAGCACAAAAAAATCTACCAAACCAAAAATCTTGAAAATTGAGGTAAAAATACTTCTTATAACATCGAGTGCCGCTAAGAAGGGATTTTCGAAAATCCCCCCCCCCCCTCCTAAGGAGGTTAAAAATAAAGAACGGACTTTTAAAAAAATTCTTTAAAATCGGCTTTTGTAGATATTTTTCAACTGATAACATATTTTAGTGCATTTTTTTCACTCTAAATCGAATGGTACTAAGCAAAATCGTTTAAATCCAGTAGTTCTTGAGATAATTCACATTTTCCTAATTTGGCGATGTCTTTGGCGCAAAAACCTGAAATTTTCAATCCTTATCTGTATATATAATAGAAAGTCGGGATTTCATATTAATCACAGCACAAAAAAATCTACCGAACCAAAAATCTTGAAAATTGGGGTAAAAATACTTCTTATAACATCGAGGGCCGCTAAAAAGGGATTTTCGAAAATTCCACCCCCAAGATGAGTAGAAAAAAGAACGAACTTTAAAAAAATTCCTTAAAAATCGGCTTTTGTAGTTATTTTTTAACTGATAACATATTTTAGAGCATTTTTTCATTCTGAATCGAATGGTACTAAGCAAATTCGTTTAAATCCAGTATTTCGTGAGATAATTCACATTTTTCTAATTTTGCGATGGCTTCGGCGCAAAAACCTGAAATTTTGAATCTTATCTATATATATAAAAGAAAGTCTGGATTTCGTATTAATCATAACACGAAAAAATCTACCGAAAATCTTGAAAATTGAGGTAAAAATACTTCTTATAACATCGAGTGCCGCTAAGAAGAGATTTTCGAAAATCCCCCCCCCCCCTCAGGAGGTTAAAAATAAAGAACGGACTTTTAAAAAATCCTTTAAAATCGGCTTTTATAGATATTTTTCAACTGATAACATATTTTAGTGCATTTTTTCATTCTGAATCGAATGGTACTGAGCAAATTCGTTTAAATCCAGTAGTTCGTGAGATAATTCACATTTTCCTAATTTGGCGATGTCTTCGACGCAAAAAACCTGAAAATTTCAATCCTTATCTATATATATATAAGAAAGTCAGGATTTCGTATTAATCACTGCACAAAAAAATCTACTGAACCAAAAATCTTGAAAATTGGGTTAAAAATACTTCTTATAATATCGAGTGCCGCTAAAAAGGGATTTTCGAAAATTCCACCCCTAAGATGAGTAGAGAAAAGAACGAGCTTTTATAAAATTCCTTAAAAATCGGCTTTTGCAGTTATTTTTCAACTGATAACATATTTTAGTGCATTTTTTCATTCTGAATCGAATGATACTAAGCAAATTCATTTAAATCCAGTAGTTCTTGAGATAATTCACGTTTTCCTAATTTGGCGATGTCTTCGGCGCAAAAACCTGAAATTGTCAATGCTCATCTTTATATATAAAAATCTTCTGTGCGTGTGTATGTGATTGAACTCCTCCTAAACGACTGGACCGATTTTAATGAAATTTTGTATGCGTGTTCCAGTGGATTCGAGAATGGTTTAGATTCATATGTCATCGAAATAGATTCAGTAATTTTTTAGTAACTAGGCAAAAACTAATAGTTAGTGATTTTTCGCTAATTAATAGAGCTATATATATAAAAGAAAGTCTGGATTTCGTATTAATCACAGCACAAAAAAATCTACCAAACCAAAAATCTTGAAAATTGAGGTAAAAATACTTCTTATAACATCGAGTGCCGCTAAGAAGGGATTTTCGAAAATCCCCCCCCCCCCTCCTAAGGAGGTTAAAAATAAAGAACGGACTTTTAAAAAAATGCTTTAAAATCGGCTTTTGTAGATATTTTTCAACTGATAACATATTTTATTGCATTTTTTTCACTCTAAATCGAATGGTACTAAGCAAAATCGTTTAAATCCAGTAGTTCTTGTGATAATTCACATTTTCCTAATTTGGCGATGTCTTCGGCGCAAAAACCTGAAATTTTGAATCCTTATCTTTATATATAAAAATCTTCTGTGCGTGTGTATGTAATTGAACTCCTCCTAAACGACTGGACCGATTTTAATGAAATTTTGTATGTATGTTCCAGTGGATTCGAGAATGGTTTAGATTCACATATTATCGAAATTGATTCAGTAATTTTTTAGAAACTAGGCAAAAACTAATAGTTAGTGATTTTTCGCTAATTAAAAGTGCTATATATATGAAAGAAAGTCTGGATTTCGTATTAATCACAGCACAAAAAAATCTACCGAACTAAAAATCTTGAAAATTGAGGTAAAAATACTTCTTATAACATCGAGTGCCGCTAAGAAGGGATTTTCGAAAATCCCCCCAAAATAAGGAGGTTAAAAATAAAGAACGGACTTTAAAAAAAAATCCTTTAAAATCGGCTTTTGTAGTTATTTTTCAACTGATAACATATTTTAGTGCATTTTTTCATTCTGAATCGAATGATACTAAGCAAATCCATTTAAATCCAGTAGTTCGTGAGATAATTCACATTTTCCTAATTTGTCGATGTCTTCGGCGCAAAAACCTGAAATTTTTAATCCTTATCTTTATATATATAAATCTTCTGTGTATGTGTATGTCTCTGAACTCCTCCTAAACGACTGGACCGATTTTAATGAAATTTTGTGTGTGCGTTCCAGCGGATTCGAGAATGGTTTAGATTTACATTTTGTCGAAATTGATTCAGTACTTTTTTAGTAATTAGGCAAAAACTAATAGTTAGTGATATTTCGCTAATTAAAAGTGTTGAATAAGTTCGATGAATAGAGTGAGGACGGAATGTCCTAACGCTCTAAGGCGCCAGATTTAAGCTCAGCTTCTTGAAGAAAGAGATCGCATGTTCGAACCTCACTCCTGACAAACGTGTATGCTTTACAATAATATTTCCTATATTATAATTTTGATTAACCGACTTCAGAAAATGGTTAACTTTTAACTAAAAGAGAAAAATAAACTTTTCTATCAAAAATTGAGCCGACTTCAAAAATTACTGAAGAGTGACAAATAATTTCCTTACATAATTGTAATAAGAAATTAAATTAAGAGCGTAGTGTATATCGTGCGTATTACCATATTTACGTACATTTATTTGATTTTCTGGAGTCGGTGCCTGACAGGACAACGTCTGTCGGGTCCGCTAGTTTATTATAAAAAACTTCTCCATGTATTGTAAAAACATAAAAAATACAATAATTAAAGAAAGAATTCTAAAAAAATCAAATAAATCCGATTTAAATAAAAAAAAATCTGATTTAAATCAAATAAATCTGATTTTTTTTATTTAAAAAAAAAAAAAAAAAAAAAAAAAAAAAAAAAAAAAAAAAATCTTAATTTTTTTCCAACTTTGCCTGATATGCATCAAAATACTTTTGTACATTTTTCTCTCTTTAAAATGACATACTTTCTCCATTCGGACATCACAATTATATGCCCCCACATCTTCAAAGAGCATTTCTTGTATTTTGCATGTCATATTGTGAAGAGGGAATGGAAATTCCAATCTCTCGCATCATCCTTTTCTAAGAATAGGTAGAGTTTTTCAAACTCCTGCTCATTTGGCATTGCCACTTGCTAATACTTTTCGCCCTAACTCTACCTCAAAATCCCTTTTCGTCTGCGATGCTGCCTTCAAGCCTTTTTCTGGATTTTCTGACTGGCTCTTTGTGCTGAGAGGATATTTGCTGTCAATGACGATTTTTTCAATTTGAGTTCAGTTTTTAAATTATGTCTGACGACGACATATCTAAAGTTTTGATTGGGAAATTTTGTTGTTAAACCGTGTGACCCAGCGAGCATTTCAGATTTATATTATAATTATTTTTCTAAAACCTTGATAAATTATTAATATAACAATATTATACCTTACTTTCATTTAAAATCATTATCAGTCTGTTCTGTTTCTTCAACGTGCAAGGAGAATACTTTCTTCAGGAATTTTTCGCAGCTGGGTGAATGGCCCGGTGGCCATCTCCCTCGGTAACCAGAGATTGGTAACATAGCTAAAATGAATTTAAAGATGACATGGCCGTCACAATAGTCCTCCATTGCTGATTAATCTTGTCATGTATTCCCTATTCTCCACCTTAAAAGTTTTTGCCATAGAAACCTCAACTGAAGCATCAAATGAAGTGATCTTCTTCAAAATGATTTCATTGAGTGTCAACAAATGAGCAGCGAGTTGTGATACAATTTGTACTTTATTTGGAGCAGCAAATGCAAATCTAGAATATGTTATTTTATATCTTCACAGTTTACCAGTAATTTGTTCTTCCCAGTCCTACAACAGTCATGAATTCGTCATAATTCGAACATCTTATTTTTCATCGATCATGACTTGGCTCATATCTCTCCAAGAACATTTCAAAAATAGTTATTGACTGTTTAATATAGACAAAAGAACACAACTAAATTTACTTAATAGGAAGATCTTGTAATAATTCTAAAACTTAAAAATATAATGAGTAATAACTATCTATAATATCAAAGTAAATAAATTATTAGGGTTATTCCATGACAAATCAACCAGTGACTCAACCTGACCCTTTCAGATTTTGATGAAACTGTCAGGAATCGTTGTGCCTGATGATATAAATGAGAATATATGTTCATATTTTTTTTTTTTTTTTTTTTTTTGCAGCAAAATTTCATATAGTTAATTATTTAAATTTTGAAAAATCATTTTTTGGCTACTTGCTTACATGTTTTTAATTTTGAATTTCTCAAGTTCTATCAAACATAGAAAATTTTATGACCATTAATTTCAAAGAGGAATTTATAAGGTTTAATTTAATATGCAAGTTGACTATGTATAGTTAAAATTAATAAAATTAAAAAAAAAATTTAATTTAAAATTTGAAAATTTTTTAGATAATTATTTTTAAAAAATTAAAAAAAAAATGTATGTTTGTTGTAATTTATTTTATAAGCTTAAAATTCTGAAATTTTTAGAGTAGGATCTCAATGGGGTCATAATTTATTAAATAAAAGCAAAAATTGCCATTAAAATAGCAATTTAATTCTATCTATTTTGTTATTTAATTATGATTTGTATGGTAATTTTCGGCTTTTATTTCATAACTCCTGATCCCATTGAGTTCCCACTCTAAAAATTTCAGAATTTTAAGCTTATAAAATTGCAACAAACATACATTTTTTTCAAAAATTTTAAACTTTAAAAAAATTTAAATTTTATTTTTTTTAATTATGCACAGTCAACTTGTATATCAAATTAAACCTTATAAACTCCACTTTAAAATCATACAAAACACTGGTGGAACCAGAGAGAAAAGTAGAGCTCCATCTAAAAAAGTATTACAGTAAAAACTGGGAAATTTTTTCAATCTAAAAATGTGCGTAGAAAAGAAATGGAATCAGATGATCTTTAAAGCTCATGAAATAACCCAAGCTTTTGTTAGCTGAAAGTGAGAGCTGAACTTTACTAGTACCTTAAAATCGGGGAAAACGAGGCATTTATAACTCACTCCATATTCCAATCATCCATAACCAGTTTAAAAATTTAGGTTCATAACTATAGGTATATTGATGTAATGAAGTATGAGAACGGTCCATTCAGTACAAAGTGTGGACACAATTCAATTCCAACGGTTTTGATAAGTGGAAGATCAAAGCTCCAAGTAAACCCAAAACCTTGAGCATACGATTCAACTATATACTAAATATTTGTGTTCAGACATATTTATCTACACCATTTCATCAACAACCTGATTATATTAATGTTGTACTTTATTTAATATTTCATGGTTTATATTCGTCTAGCATTGTGGAGCTTAATTGATTTGAGACAACATAATAATATATTCTATTGACTACTTTGCTCAGTAATCATTTTGAGTGGATAATAGTATAATTCTGAATATAAGACACCAGTAAAGCTCAGTCCACATTTTCAGCTAACAAAAATTTGGGTTTATTTCATGAACTTTACAGATCATTTGATTCCATTTCTTTTCTACGCACATTTTTAGATTGAAAAACTTCCCAATTTTTACTGTAATACTTTTTTAGATAGAGTTCTACTTTTTTCTCTGGTTTCACCAGTTTTTTGTATGATTTCAAAGCTTTTTCAGATCCTGTCAAGAACTTTATCAATTACCTTCAACTAACAAATCTAAACTATTGTTAGTATTAGTTTAAAGTTATTAGTAGGCATATTAGTTTGGCGAAATACCAGAAATAACGCCAAGTTGGCTTCAATTTCGGCGAGTAATTTCGGACATAAGATTTGGCAATATATTGCTAAGTTGGCGAAAAACTTGGCGACAGAACCGCCCCCTTGCAGATGGTAGTCCCACTGCAGTTTCTCGATATCTACTCAGATTTTCTTATGAACATAGGTATCTACACAGATTTTCATAGCTTCATTTTAAAATTGTTATTTTTAAAAATGTAGAATTTTTTTCTAAATTTTCCTTTTTTAATTGAAATATTTGTATTACAGTAACTGTTTTGACATCGAAAGCACTGAAATAAAGGTGCATTGTTGTTTTAACACATATTTAGTAACAGTTTATGTATATGTTTATAAAAAATATGCATTTTCTGTTTCGTATGATGTCAATTTCAAAAATGCAAAAATCTATCAGGAGAATCAGGTTTTTATTGATTTATATATATAAAAAATAATAATAATAAAAAAAAAAACAGAACTCATGTTATCATTTCTTTTATAAAATATTCAACTGTTTTTAAGTTGGTGGCAACTCGAAAGAAATAATTGAATTAACAATTAAAAAGGAGAGATTTCTATAATGATGAAAGTATAGCATTATATAAATTTTGAATGAGTGCCATTTTTTTAATATTGGATGTCTTTTGACAGGACTTTTGAAAGGCAGATACCTAAATTAAAAGCTTTTGAACAAGCTATTATACATCGCTGAATGTTTCCTGGTCCGAGCTATAATTGAGTTGTTTGTCTTTTTCTTGTTTCACGAGCAAAAAGTGACAAAAAAGGGGTTCTGGATCTCCATAACTAATCAGTGGATCTGGATGAATTTTTGTAAACTTTGAGGTCTAGAGTAGGACACTTCACCTTTTCAATTTCATCGCGATCCGATGATTAGGTCCAAAGTTATTAAGAGGTAAACTTTGGACTTTAACATTAGAGATACGACTGAGCTCGACTACACAGAACTATTGTGCTGTATGATGAGTGGTCATAAAATTTTCTATGTTTGATAGAACTTGAGAAATCCAAAATTGAAAATAATTAAGCAAGTCAAAAAATAATGATTTTTCAAAATTTAAATAATTGTATAAAAATTTAAAGCAATAAATAAAAAATAAAAATATGCTCTAATTTATATCATCATAGTTCTCTATCAGGCTTCTCTGGCAGTTTCATTGAAATCAGAAATGGTCAGGTTGATTGAATTTTTTTGGTTGATTTTACATGGAATGACTCTATATGTATTGGTAAATAAGTTGTATAATATCAGGATCTTGACCTGCATATGTTTAACTTTTATATTTCAATAAATAATATTGGTTCAATTACATTCATGTATCATTTGCATCCCTACATTTATTATCATTTGGGATGAATGTTCAAGTTTTATTTATTTATTATTTTTTTTTTGTTGATATACCATTTAAATAATATTTGACCATAATTAAATATTAATAGCTTAATTTTGTACTCGCCATATTATAATATTTCGAAATAAATTCTATTTAATAATTAAATAATACTAATTTAAAAATTAAAGTTTAAAAACACATCAAAAATAAACATTTCAATAATTTTCTATACAACACTTTATACTTCATCAACTATACGAGTGCACATCTGCTGTGTAGATTTTGGATGCTAGGATTTATTGGTATTTTGGCATTTAATTAATTCAAATATTAATAGTTTGAATTTAAATGATTTGTTAATCCCAGCATCTAGAGTTAGCATAACAAAGATCTTTTCCAGAATTATTGGGAAACAGAACACGTCTTTCAACCATATTTGTACAACGGTATATTAAATAAATATGAATTGCAACTTTTGCAGATTTTTGTCTTTTGATTGAGTATATGTAACAAATATGCTATTTTAAATAGATTTTTCAGGGAAACAAAAATTTGTAATGAGGCAGCATTTAGGATTCATATTTATTATTATATAAGAAGCAAATTTTAAATAAGAAAATTAATCTTAAAACAATTTTAAAATGTTAACAAATTTCTAGTTTGTATTTTCAATACAAGACTCTGGCATGAGAAAAAAAAAAAAAAAAAAAAAAATTCAGACTTGGGTAATTTTGAATTTTAAAAATTGTAAGGCCTGGGGCTCAAAAAATTTCAGGCTTGGGAAAACTTGAATTTTAAAATTATTGGAGTTGGGCTCCACAAAAAGCCCAAACCTGTCTAGTTCTCACCTCTGATAGCCTAACAATCATACCTGAATATTGCAATGAAATTTAACCAAATTAACTAATTTTACAAATTTGAGCCAAACAATCATGCCTGATAGCCTAACAAATATGCCTGAATATTGCAATGAAATTTTACCAAATTAACTAATTTTACAGATTTGGGATAAATCATTGGAATTATTCAACTTTTCCCTGACTTATTTGGTCAGTTTTTAAATCCTCTGAAATTTGACAGTCTATATCCAAATGCAAAAGGCAATTTATAATAGCTTTTAAAAGTTTCCACAATTTGAACATATTGCAAATGAAAAGCTAATAGGTATGTTCAAAAGTATAAGGGTGAATTAAAAAAAAAAAAAAATGGAAATTGCACCTATACAATAAAATTCCTATTAACCCCTTGGGGACGAGCGACATGTATACATGCCGCAAAAAGGCTTAAGAATCCTTGTTAATTCCCACCGGTAAAATTATACTGTAAAATTTGTCTTATTCAATCAGAGCATTTTCCCGATTTAAGAAATAACAAATTTCTGTTTTTTAAAACCGGGGACAAAACATTAAAAATTTCGCAAAAGGCTCCCGTCGTGAAGGGATTAAATGTTACACAATGCAATTTCTTTTGATACATTCTAATAAAAAAATATTCTTAGAAGTACAGTAGAGTGCCACAAATCCGCCAACCTAAAATCCACCAGAGTCCAAAATCAGCACAGGTTTGCAGATGTAAACATCTTTCTTCCATGGCGCTAAAAGAACGAAGTTGAAAAAAATGATGATGTTATTCCAAAGCGAATGATCGTTTCAGAACATTTTCATCGATGACGGAAACCAGACAGATTTTCTGCTGATTAGCAATAGGAGTTTGACAAATCAGAAACCTGCATTTCTGGACAATTTTCACTGTTTGTGAAAATGCAGCCTTTTGATTAGTCATCTTCTTTCACCAATGAGCAAAAAGTCTACCTGGATCTCAGTGTATTTTTGCAAAGAATGTAGCAAAAGTTGGGGCTGAAGTGAAGATAAGAAGATTAGACGTGCACATGCATTTCTGTTGCTGTTTTTTATCATGCGCAATATCTTGCATTTTATTCATTATTTAAGCTATTTCACAATAATTTTTTTTTTTCGTATGAAGTAGCTAAAATATAGAAAAGCGAAAGCATGTTGAAAGCAAAAACAATTTCTTAAAATAACAATATTGTGTTACTGAACAGGAATTAATGACTATTTATAACTTGCAAAAAAACTTAAATTAGAACATTCTAAAGCTTTGAAACAGACAACTATTGATCAAATGTTTTCAAAGTTCAAAAAATAAATGATTTTGTTTATACTGTTTTCAATTTTTTTTCATTCATAATAAAATAACTTAAAAATCTAATATTTTATTGCTATTAATGTTTTTATTTATTATCTTTATTAGTATTATTTCAATGGCCTAAAATCCACAAAATCCTGAAATCCGCACAATGTCTTCCCCCAAACAGTGCGGATTTCTGACCCTCTACTGTATTTTCAACAGGCATTGCATTTTTAATAGTATAAATAAAGCAATTAAAAAACTTAGAATTACAGATTGTCATTTTCCTGGCATGTCACACTGATGTGTGCAAAGTAAAGGGCCTTTTGCTATGCTGTATAAATATATTTCTAGTTTTTTAATTTCTAATTAATATTTATATCTTATAAAACAAATGAGGAAAGTAGCAAATTATATATTTTACAAATAATTTTTCATAATTAAAATGATTGACATCGAAATGAATGCAATGTTTTTGACATGCTCATTTTAGTTCTTTATCAGGTTTAAATAATGACACTGCAAACATTCTTATTTTTGAGATAGCTCAAGTCAGAAGTAGTAAAATCTTAGCTACCAGCAAGATCGTTTAGATATTTCTTTGTAAAAAACGAGATTAATGTCGTGTAAAAATTGAGTGGAATTTTATTATGTCATTTTCCTGGTTTCCATAAATTAACAAATAAAACTGAACATTACATGAAATTTGAGCTACTATATTGAAAACATGTTCCTTTAAACAAAATTAAATGTTAGACATAAAGCAAGAATGTAAAAAAAAAAAAAAAAAAAAAAAAAAAAGAATGAAATTGTCATTATCTTGGCATACATATGCCAAAAATGACATATAATTACATAAAAATTAACTTATTGTTTAAGTGCTTCAAAAGTTAGCAATTTTACATGGAAAATATTTCACTTTTTTATAGAAAATAAAATTTTTTCTTGAAATTTCGAATTGTTTCCAATGGATACTTTCAATATCTCAAAAGATCAAAATCCGACATTTTGTGATATTCATCCATAAATGCCTAATTAAATAAATGTAAAAAAAAAAATCCCTGGAAAGCGTAAAGAAAGAAGAGGAAAGATAAAACTATCAAATGGTGATTGATAGCTACAAAAAATAGCAGATAATTTTAATCAGATTACAGGACAAGGAAGAAAAATATTCAAAGGTGGGCAATACTGATAGCAGAATGAGGAGTTAAATGACTTGGAAAAAGTTCTGTGTTTTGCCAAATATGCTTGTTAAAATACATCAGTGTACAGTCTGATTATGGAACTTCAATTAGAAAGTTTAATGGTGAACAAAAAAATATTTTCTAAATTTCTATAATCGATTTACAGCCAAGTTTGGTGTTGGACAGAAAAAAATTGCAACAATAAGTTTAATGTAAATTCGGATATCATTACAGGGTTGTAAGGAAAATCAATGTAATGTGCCAAACCACATTCTTTAAAATAGAATGATTGGCAATGGACTGATTTACAGAAGATTACTTAATATGCTTAAAAGTCTTTCTTAAGGAATGTTATCATAACTGTAAAGCGAGTGAGTTAAGTAATTTTTATCAAGCTTTGACTTTATATAGATGAAATACATAAATATTTAAAAGAGGCTGCCATGATTGCAAAAGATGAAGCAAATAAATTGAGATAAAAGTAACATGTTTCAAAGCATAGTATACATTCAAAAGACACCAAGAGAATAAAAATTATAGCATTTATAGCAAAAATATATTTGAATCAAAACTTATAACTGAAGTACAGCAAGTTGCTTGAGAAAGTGAAATTACTGTTTCTGAGAATTTATCATATCACAGCTTAAAGAAACTTTTAAGAGTATATTAAATTAAAAAGAAAATATTCAAAAGAATATTTAAAATATTTACCACAGCTGGAGAAGGCACATGAATGCACGAGACTGAATTTGCTTTAATATTATTTGCCAGATGACACAGAAAAACACCATCATTCAGTGCAGCCTCCATTTCTTCAGGAAGTTTCAATTTTAGTCGGCTTTCAAGAATCTAAATTAAATCATATTTGTACACATACATCAATATTAATACTAGATAAACTTTAATAGCTACAAACTACATATATCTTTAACAAAAGTATGTTCTATATTTATTGTAAATGTTTCAGAAATATTCAAAGCAATAATTAAATTCAAAGAAAAAATATGTTTTACAGAAACTCAAAATTTCA
This sequence comes from Maratus speculifer, assembly GCA_964019185.1. NCBI lineage: Eukaryota > Metazoa > Arthropoda > Arachnida > Araneae > Salticidae > Maratus > Maratus speculifer. The sequence goes on from OZ025296.1 coordinate 212,264,152, forward strand.
TTTAATTTTGTTGATTTTTTGTTAATGAATATACAACATTAGAGAATAGAAAACAAACCTCTCTTAGTTTAAATATTAACTCTTGTTCTTCTCGAGCCTTATCAAATTCTCTTTTCATAGTAAAACTAGATTTTAGAGGTTTGACAGGGGCATAAGCTGCAATTAAGAAAAAATATGTATAAATATGAATGGTAACATTAAGTTCAACTAACAAAGAGCATTTACTTTAAATAATTTAAAATTATATTGTTATGAAAATTATATAACTATGGATGCATTAGAGATTTATGTAAACACAACTCTTATATCAGAGTTAATAGGTAATTCTTTGAAATGATTCAAATATTCTCAAAGATATAAAACTTTCAGACCCATTCATGGACTCATTTTTAAACACAAAAGCATGAAAACAGCAGATAGGATTATAAGCATGATTTGAAAACTAACAGCTTTTTCTAGCTTTCCATACATTTATTGAGTAAATAGCACTTCGAATTAGCAATTGCTGTCTCATGGTGATGTTTCTTGGACTATCACAATTGAAATATGAACATTTGATTTTATGTATCCAGTAGTAAAAATGACTGTGTATGTTGGATAAGACAATTTTAATGTAAAACTAACTTTAATCTGTTGCTACATAAAATTTTCTATATGCCCAGAAGCAGGAGTCCATATTTCAATATTACATCAATTCAATAGTGACATTATATTCTGTGAATTAAATGTAGTAAGAACTATCTGGTATAAATCTATTTTTAAACAAAAGTTCCAAATAAAAGCACATTATTTTAAAATTATCCCATTCCAGGGTTCATACTCTCTTTCCATGGTAAAATTCAAGCACCTTAACCAAATCTCAAGCACTTTTTCAGAAATTTGTGAAATGAAAATTTTACCGTTGCAAAATACTATATTGCTTGTTTGTATAAAGAGCAAAAATATCAAGAGAAAAAAAATCATTTTCACATGTTTTTAGATGAATGTCATACATAACATCTTACAATTGCAAAGTCTTTAATGTGGAACATTATGAGAAAGTTTTCAAAAAATATAGAAAATATTTTTGCATTCTATTTTGAAATTTATTTGTCCTAACGTCAGATAAAAATGGAAACTTGATAATTTTGCATTATGTTATCAAGCTATTAAGTTTTGTTGCATATTGCTTTTTAATTGTTAACTTCTATATTTTATCTAAAAATTTAACCTATGCCTCTTTTTCTTTTACAGTTTATTTCATGCTGTTTGATTGTATGGCGATTTTTTTTATGGGGGGGGGGGGAGGATGGGGGGCTTAAATTGCCTTTAAGTGAGAAGTTCTTTTACATCAACTTTCATACTTTTTTTTTTCGTTATCTTTAAATCATTAAGTTCTCTCTCTTTTTTTTTTTTTTTATTTAGTGATGCTTTTTTGCTGATTTTTCAGATATATCAGGTACCTTTGCCTACCTCTAGATGCAGATGAAAATAGCTCTTCTGTTTTTACTACTTTAAAAGTACTCTACAATCTTTTATAATCTTAAGAAATATGAATGTTCTTTAATGTTTCTATTTTTATTGGCAGAGAAACTTCTCGTAACTGAAGCTTGTCCATGGGATAAACAATACAAGTTTCATAACATGAAAAGCTTTAACATACATATATTCACAAGAAACAAATTTTTTAATTTCTCAAGGCTTTTGAAAACTGATAAATTTGCAGTTTCAAGAAAATCTTGATAATCCATAAAAGCGTCTTCACAGTCATCTTCTGAGATCCAACCATTTTGTAAGGCATTTATAATAGATTTCACTTGTGGAATTCAGCTTTCTTTATCCTGTGCAACTTTACAAGGATTTAAACATGAATTGCACACAGTCCTATACTTTATTGGACTTTTTTAATGATTTTTTTTTTTTTTTTCAATCATTGCACAAATGAAGTCTCTTATTTCATGTTTCAGAGCAGTAAGATCACTTTCTTTCAGAGATTTCTGCACTGTTAGGATTTTTGAGCAATTTATCCCTAGTGAATACAGTCTAGTTTAGCAATAGATATCAACATATTACTTTTGAATTCAAGATAAGGAAGTTTCGAAAGTGTTACATGTTTTATTTCACCATCCTTAAGAGTTTTAACTTTATTTTACAATTTAATAAGCATGAGCAAATCAACATTGCTAAGTCAGCTTCAAAAAATGGCAGCACTGGTTTTTCAGTTTAATATTTCGTTATGAAAGTCTGCGCCAAAGATGCAACTGACAAGAGAAAATGCAATTTTTTTTTTTTTTTTTTTTCGACACAAGCGATAAATGACTTGAAATCTTCCCAAACTTCAATGGCTTTTTTTTACAGCTGGTAGGCAGTCAAGCCATCTATGTCTGCAAAACCTTAAGGCAATCCTGCCAATTAATATTTCACAATAATCTTGAAGCCTTGCTAGCAACAGCCTTGAACAGCCTTTGCAAATCAGTCAAAAATGCATCAATTTGCTAGTATGAAGAAAATACACAGCTTTAAACAGATTATGCAAGTTTACAGCTGGTGCATCCATGGATAACTGCACAATATTTCCCATATTGAAATTACTAAGAGCAGTGTTTGTACTATTAAGTAGGTCAATTGTAGAATGACCCAAGAAACATGAATTTTTGAACCTAGTACAAATCTGATTTAAGCTTGAGTGCCAAATTGGACTAATTCAATTTGCTTGGACTGTGTTGATTTATTTAAAGTTTCACCAAATAATACAGTGAAATGTCCTTTGTCTGCTAATTTAAAGAGATTTTCAAAATATCTAATTTTTTTTATAACAAAAATTAATAAGACTAAACATGTGAAAGAATTTCAGGCCTAACAATATATATATTTACACTTCAATTAATTCTTTTTCGCTATCAAAATCATTAATTTAAAGTAAAGCACAATTTAACATAAAATCAAAGATAAAGTAATTGATTATTATATGAATTTTTTTTATTTCACATGTTTAAAAAACAAGTAAAAAGCGAGGGGATAGCATATTGAACAAAAAATAATGAAAATCATCACATGAAACCAGAATTGTTAAAAATACAATACCTATTTCTATTTATTATTAAAAACAGTTATTATAAAGAGATCACAGGCTCATTTTGAAGGATTTTCTATAAAAAATTTCAAATCATGCAAATTCGATCAGAGCATGGGCAACATAAGGATACATGCTCAAGATACGCTGGCAAAGGCAGTGGGAAAACCAGTCACAGGTTTGTTTTGAAAGATTTTTTGAAATATGCTGCTAAAGTCAGTGTGGCCTCTTAATCTCAAATTCATTTTGAAGGATTTTCGTTTAAAAATATAAAATCATAAATTTGATTGGGAACTGGGCAACACCAGGTAAATCAGCTAGTATGCAACAAAAATAAAAATTAATAAATCAATTTACTACATGAACATTCATCAATTGTCAGAACTAAATTTAGGTATGGGATATTTATCTTTCTTTTTTGTGGGAGGAAGCATTATTAATAAGTATTTGGATAATCAAAATATAGTCATGAAAGAAATATAAACGTCACTATTTTTAAAAGTAAATACAAACAATCTAATTAAAAAAAATTAATAATAATGAGGGTCAAAACCATTATCTGCTCTGCTTTGCTGGTAGCCATGATACATAAGTAACATTGTTATCGCCTTCAAACTAACACGCCCTATAAAGGACGTCTTATAAGACGTGTTGTTCAAACACCCTACATTTTACAATATCAGAATTACATAGAGTGAAAAAAGGGAGAAATAGAAGAACAAAGTGCTTTTTTCCATTGTATATTGAGATGTGATTCAATTGGGGGAATTTCTGATCTTGCAGTCAGCAATAACAATAAGTTACCAATCTTTTCATTTTATTTTGTTAACTTACAGAAGAAAGGGAGAGAAGAAAAAAGCAAAGTACAAATGATCATACTCTGATTTCCTTGGAAAAAAGAAAAAAAAAAAAAAACTTCAGAACAAATATTTTTGCTGAATATTTATTTATTTTAATTTGCAATTCTTAATTTGAATGTTTGAATAAGAAAAATTAAGCACCTCTTTAAAATAATAATGAAAACTAAGCACCTTCATTAAAATATAAACAAATTCAAGCACTTTCAAGGACTATTTTTCTCTCTTAAAAATTCAAGGACTTTCAAGCACAGTATGAACCCTGCCATTCTTTATTTTTTATTATGCTGTGAGGCCTCTAGTAGATTTGGTAGTGAAAAGCGGTGAGGCTACTTCATAGACATGTGATCATGAATGTACTCCGTTTTTGTAATATTAAATTGATATTTTATTACATACCAATTACATTATCCATACTCTAAACAGATTTTTGATCATGATATTTCGATCACAACATTTATTAGTTCAGTTTGGGAATAAATTTTGTCAAAAGGTGGCAGCCAGCATTACACAGTCTCTATACTCCAGTGCATTCTCTGCATCATCAAGAATTTCGCATTTCCAGAGCACCCTCCACTCAGGTACTCAACCGCTCTTTCTCTCCAGAAGACATGTCCCTATCAGTCTTTTCTCTCTTCCTTTTATTCTCTTTTTGAGAGCATCTGTCATCCCCCTTCCTCCTTTGCGCACTGCACCCTCTTTCCTTTTCCGTGGGTACGCTTTCCGGAGGTTCGCATATTTCGGCATGTCAAAGTGTCTGCCTGGGTGGCCGATGTCTCATCACATTTGAAACGCCGTTATATCAGAGGGTTACCCTAATTGGTATATATTTCGATTGTCACTCAGTTGTGATATAGGGCCACTTTTGAGGTTGCCGCAAGTTTCGCTTTGTGTGAGGCGGGAAGTCTTACAATGCATTTAATTTTCTAATTTTCAGTACTTAAACTTTTTCACTGTTTCAGTTTCACGGCCAGTTGGCATATTTTTGCAAGTGTAGTTTTGCAGATTTTTAACTCAATATTTAATTCCTACATTGCCATAATCATACTGTTTATATGACAGAACATTTATGTGTTTCCTTAACTATACCTTAAAATGAATTTATTATTAAGTTCTAAAAGTATTAAAATGTTGCGATGTCGTCAGAAACACATGTGTCCATAGTTTTTGTAATTCTAGCACATCAGGAAATGAATGAAATACTCAGACACAAAATTCAATCTTTACATACATGAAACAAGTTAAATAAAACAAAATGTAAAAAGCATTTTAAGCAACATCGAAAAGTACTTTATAAAAAAACATTCATTCTAGAGCAAAATTTTCCAGAAATCTGGTGAGATTAAAATACATACATCTTAAAATTATGATTAATATATTTTTTGCTTCTAAAATAATTTTTTTTAAAATTCTATGTTTACATCACACATGGTTTCCGATTACACATTTTTTGGAGCAAATATTAAAAAATTCTTCAATAGCTTAGATGAAAAATAATCAATTTAAGCCATAACTGTAATTCGATAAAGAATTCAATAAATCATAAATCATTTTGAAATTTATTAGTAAACAATCACTTGGGTATGTTTGACAAATAAGTACACCTTGAGGCAAAATGAAGATTGATACATCTAACTCGCTAGATTTAAATGAATATTTTAAAAAATTTCACTAAATCTGAACAGAAGTGAATAATTTCTTAACATTTAAAAGCAAGTTCATTAAAAAGTATAAAAAATATTTTGCAAAAAATCTTAAACAAAATAAGAGCTACGAATTTGAAAAGTTGATTTTCCAACATTGATCAGTTTGGGAATAAATTAACAATGGTCATAAAATAAAAATTTCATCCAAAATTTAATAAAAATGTAACAATTTTTGAAGAATATTAGAGGCAAAAAACATTTTTTCACTATGCCATATCATATTTGTAATATATTCAGGGCTCCCAACACATTTTAGTCCTCAAAAAGGGGCAAAGGGGATTATTTTTATTAAAAAAGCAGATTTTGGGGACCATTTTTGCTTTAAAAAAGGAACTTTGGGGAACCAATTTTATTAAAAACAGAAACCAAATAAGGATCATATGTGTATAAAAATATAGCACAAATTTTCCTAAATAAGAAAGTAAATTTTTAAAATTACTCCAGAAAATATGTTAGATGGTTATTTTTATAAGATTTCATTAAACAATGTACACAATTTTATTTAAGCACATTTAAATATCCTACTGAAAAAATATATAAAGCATTCAATATTTTGGCATTCACTTTGATAATTCTCGTTAGAGGTAAAAAATAATAGTGATCAGTTAATAAAAACAAGTAAGAGGGTAAGTATGATCACAGATCATTCAAAGGGTGTTATTTAATATTCCTTTCAAAACATTCTAAACTTTAATAATAAACCAAAATTGTTAGTAATTAAATTTTTTTTAAATAATAATTGTTTATAATGATTAAATCCTTACATAGATTGGGATGATATAAGGCAGTGAGAATGGAGGTAGAGAGAGAGAGTGAAGAATAACATTATTCATAACCTGGCCTTTCATTTAAGATATTACATGACATATTGTAGATTAAATTTTTTGAGAATTTATTTTAACAGCGTTCTCTGGCGACAGAAAGGGATGAAAAGATGCTAACCATTGAGAAATGTTAGCAGATTTTTTTCCTCTTAATAATAATAAAAATAAATAAATAAATAAATAAATAAAAAATATATATATATATATATATATGAAGTGGTAATGAATACAATTAAACCATCTGCTAATGGTGAAAAAATGAATTAAGACGGTGGGAAATGGAGGCGTAGGCCAAGAGCTTTAAAACGATGTGTGAAAAAAAAAAAAAAAAAAAAAATCAATTTTCTGATTCCCTATTCCCTATGAAATTTTGTGTATTAGTTATTCAAATGGACTATCGCTAAACTGGTGCAAATCCCACAAAATGCAGCTTAGGAGAACCATTTATCGAAAAATTAACATCAAAACCTAATTAGTAACAGCTTGTGTCAACGTCTAACTGAATCCCTACATTCAGTTAGACAAAACTTTGTGCATTAAATCAGATAGATCTACTGCAAAAATCCTTAAAAAGCATCATAGCAGTTACCTGTTAATGAATTTACACCAAAATGTAAAAAATGTCAATTCATCTTATGGACTCCCTGAATATAAAGTTTGATGGAATTCTGTGCATTAATTCTGGATATAGAACTATTGTGGAAATTGCAACAAATATAGATTAACAGTGCCACTTGTGGAGTGATTTATACCAATAAAAAAAATGTTAATTCATGTCAAGGACTAACTGAATCTGAAGTTTGATAAAAATCTGTGATTAATTCTGGAGATTGAGTGATTGCAGAAATCATGAAAAATGCTGCATAGAAGCGCCACATGTTGAGTGATTTACATCAAAAACTAATCAACACTAATTTATAGCGGCGGTCAAAAGTTTCCGGCCAGCCTAAAATTTTTTGTTATTTTGAAAGTATACCCATTTAAAGAGGAATCTCAAAGCGATATTCTTATATTTTATTGACATAATAATTAGGAACTTATTTATGGAATAACAAATGAATATCAATAAATACAACTGACAAAATTAACTGCAAAGAAAAATGCATGCTTTTAAAAAGTTATCGGCCATCTTGGAAAGTTTGGAAAAAAATTGTGTTAAAACAGAAAATCACTGTGATCAACTAGATTTACAATTAGTATGTTGTCATACCTTTAGCAAAATGTACCTAGGCGTAGAGACTTGGCATCGATTCAATGAACAGTTGAAAATAGTCTGTGGTATCTTTTCCCACTCATCTTGAAATTTATGGGAAAATTCTAGCCATGCTGAATTGGATTTTTATTAATTTCAAACATGTTTCTAAAGTTCATTCCAAAGATTTTCTATAGTATTCAGATTGGGTGCTTGGGCTGGCCATTTCTAAAGCGAAATATTTTTGTGCGAAACCCATTGCTTGACAAGCTTTCATGTATGCTTTGGTTTCTTATTATACTGAAACTAATATTTGTGACCAAAATTTTGCCTAATTTTGACCAAAAGGCAGCAAATTATCTTGCAAAATATCCTTATATATCGTATCATTCATTTTGCCGCGGATTTTAATAGACGGACCGGCATCTTTACCATAAAATGCTCCTCATAATATAACGCATCTTCCAACATGCTTAGTTGTAAGAATAACATATCTGGAATCATGTCTTTTGTTGTTAAGTCATCGGGCATACTGCCTGCCACCACTCTTAAGTCTTAAAAAGATTGAACTTCGATTCATCGGAAAATTCTACTTTATTCCAGTTTTGCGAGATCACTATATGTGTTCTTTGACAAATGCCCATCTGACCCTCTGTGTGTTTAGACATGGTAGACCAAATTATTTCAGATATATTTTCACTCTGTCTATTGCAGATGATTGGAGCAGCATTTTTATGAGAGTCATTAACTTCTTTTCTCGTAACAATTCTGTGCTCACAAATAGTTGTTTTCCAGATCTCCCAGACTGTGGCAAGTCCAGGAGGCCATGGCTATCTGTATCTTAAAAAATATATATCATTCACAGTAGGTTTACAGATTGATAACTTTGCTGCAATCTCTTGAGAGAATTAGTCCTTTAGTGACAAACAACTTACTATTTACAAACAATAGTTGTTGAACTTTTATTTTTAAATTTAGATTGTGTTATTTTTGTTGATTAATTAACAAACATGGCCAAAAAATCATTTTCCCAATAAGAAAAAAAAAAAAAAAAAATGATGAATGGCTGGAAACTCTTGCACACACAAAATTTCTTATACCTCCTCATTGCATCAAGTATACTGTACCTAAATGATCACGTGGTTAGAGGTTCTTTGTACAGTGGTTCACAAAAGTGTTCGTACACTTAGGAATTTCAATGAAATAGGGCTCTATCTATTAATTAAAATTAATATTTTAGAATGGGTATTTAAGAGTAAGATCTATGACTCATTATTAACAAAACTACATACAATATTTTAAAAACATAGCAAAACTTTATTTTGAAAAAATCTCTAATCAAAAAATAACAAAAATTTTACCTCACAAAAGTCTTCGTACACTTAAAAAAAAATCGCTGTATATTTGTAAATATTGTAATACTTCGCTAAAGTTGTACTTAACAGGATATTATTTAGCACCACAAAAGTTTTTTAAACACCTGGGAATAGATTTAATTAGTGTTTTCGTATTTTCTGCTTGAAAGTTAATGCCTTCATCGAACATTGCTGTTTTTACTTCGCTTTTTGTTTCAATGCTGTGTTTTCGTGTTCTAACTTCCAGTTATCTCCAAATATGTTTTACTGGGTTTAAATTAAGCAACTGGAGGTGATGTTTTCAGAACTTGTGACCAATTATAAAGACGCCAGAGGCGAACGTTGAGAGCCATGTGCCTTGTATCATTATCCTTATAAAAAACAAAGTTGCATCTGTTATCCATATATTGGCCTGATAATTTTAAATTGCCTTTTAAAATATTGGAACAAAGATCGTGATTTATTATGCTATCAATATGTACCAAATTACCTAATCCTGATGCTGGTATGTACCCTTATACAAGGACAACTCCACTGACATGCTTAACTGTTCCAACAAAGTTCTTTGAATTAAATTCTTAATTTTTTTTCTCCATACTATTATGCACTCATTGGACCAAGAATGGCATACTAGATTTCATCTGTAAATAAAACATTATTTTAATACGATTTGGGTTTATTTATCATCGATTTTGCTAAAGAAAGCCTAAGCTTTCAGATTTTCGCCCTAACAAAAATTTTTCTGCGGGCAGAATACCTATATAATGCAGCTTGACTTACCACTCGTCGAACAGTTTCAGGTGAAAATGAAGTAGAAACTGTTTCATTAAATTCTGTAGCAACCTTTATAGAACTTAAACGGGGATTTTTTAAGACTTTTCTAATTGTAAGTGTTTGATCCCATTGCGTTAACTTAGATTGACGACCTTTTCATACCTAGTTTTCAATCCATTTTTTTTCTACAAAGCCTTTTATCGCATACTTCACCATAGAATGGAATAAATTAACTAATTTTGCAATATTTCGAATTGATTTACTACTATTATGAAGAAAAATAACTAATTTCAAACGCTATTAGTCGTGACATTACGATTAAAAACCACTTTTAATTAATAAATAGAATATTACGGACCAATTCTGCAAAATATAAAGCCCAGCGATTTTATAAATGTCAATACAATGCAAAAATAAAACGACAAACAATATTTTTAAATATGAAATTATCCGAAAATGTTTCTGTGTACGAAGACTTTTGTGGTGTCTTCTTTCTGTAACATCTTCCGTTTTCATTTTTAGATTTAAAGAAAAACCCCTTAATGTTAAACAAAAAGGTTGCGTGTTATTTAGAATAACTTGGAGATAATATAAAAAGTTGCTCGACTTCATATACGAATTTAATTTCAGGGAAATTTCTTTTTAGTACAAATTTTTGAAGTGTACGAACACTTTTGTGAGCCACTGTATATTCCTAACTTTTAGAGGTAATTATGCTTCTTTGAAAATGTTCTGGAAAACTAAAAAACTAACTGGCCAGAAACTTTGACTGCCATTGTATATCAAATATTAAATTAATATAATTTTTTATTACACTCCATGCATTAGTTATTGAGATAAAGTGCCACAAAATTTGTGTCACATACAGACACTTGGTAAAAACATTTTTCATGATCTCCGATTCCTAAAACAAGTAATTCTGTTGAGAACCTGAATTAAAAAATTTCACGAATCTTATACTTTTTTATTATAAAGATAGAACGAAAGATGTTTCTCTTTTAACGTTTTTGCAGACAGGAAATGAAATTGGACAGCTTTTTTTTTAACCTGATTGTTGCACTGGCCCTATATAACAGTACATAAAAGTTTCAGCTTTTTCTTCAGTGAAAAGAACATATTAAGCTAAAGAAACATGTTATGATAATTTGGATGTTTAAATATGCAATGCAGTATTATTTTTATTTATAAATTGACATCATTAAACAATTTTAAAATGGTATGAAAAATAAATGATGAAAATGCAAAATATATTTCTAATTCTTGATTCAACAGAAAGTTTTTTGTAGAATATACCTTCTTATTTAAAAGAAACTGTATTCCAATAATTAACTAGTCAGATGTGGCAATCCCAAAACTTTTACCTATCTTATATTTTGTAGTAATTCTTGAAAAATGAGGCTTAGCAGTACCACTGATTAGATGGTTTACACCAAAATCTAGTCAGCAACAATTTATGTCAATTTCAAACAGAATCCTAAATTTGATGAGAATCTGCGCATTAGTTTCTGAGGCACAGCTGTTGCAAAATATTAAAAAATTCTGTATAAAAGCATCACATTGATAGGTGATGTACACCAAAAACTATTCAGGATCAATTTTAATCAGGTAATACCTGAATCTGAAGTTTGATGAAAATCCATACATTTGTTCTGGAGATACAACTATTATAATATCATGAAAAATGTTGCATAGCAGTGCCACCTGTTGGATGATCTACACAAAAAACTAAGCAACACTAATCTATATCACGGAATAATGAAATCGGAAATTTGATGAAATTTCATGCATTAGTTTTTGAGATAAACCTATTATGATACTCATAAATAATTAAGCATAGCAGTGGCACCTGTTAAGCAATTTACATAAAAGGATAATCAACACCAAATTATATTAAGGACTAACAGAATCTGAAGTTTTATGAAAATCCGTGCATTAGTTCTTGAGATAGAGCTATTGATGAAATTGTGAATAATGCAGCATAACAGTGTCACTTGTTGAGCGATATACACTAAAAACTAAACAGCTCTAGTAAATATAAAGGTCTAAGTGAATCTAAAGTTTTGTGCATTACTTCTTGAGATACAGCGACCACAGAATTTTTGCCACATACAGACATTTTCTAAAAACCACCAAATCGAGTTCAGGACCAAATCCATTGACCAGGCCTAGGACCGCTGAGTCACTCTTAAAAAAGAGAGAAAAGAGACTAAATCGTAAGAAAAAGAGACTAAAAGAGACCAAAATTTAAAAAAAGAGACTAAAAAGAGACCAAATAAAAAACATTTTTTTTTCTCTTCACTTAAATGTTTTTGGTATTCAGACAAGCACTATAAGATTTAACACAATCTGCGGAATACATTTTCAATGCATTTCAGTCGGTTTTGAAATAATTGCAAATATTGTTGATTGGTTGCAGAAAAAATCTCAAATCGCAACAATGCATCATGAAAGAAAATCAGAAATTCATCAAATGACCATGGGGACAAAATCATGAAATTCCAGGAAATATAGTGAAATTCATCAAATGACCATGGGGACAAAATCATGAAATTTGTCGCAAGATCTCGGGAAAAAAATTCTCGAAATTAGTCAAATGTTCTTAGGATTAAAAAAAAAAAAAAAAAAAAAAAAAAAAAAAAAATCACGAAAATTATCAGATGGCCTTGAAAAAAAATCACGATATTAGTAAAATGGATCAAATGGTTAAACATCGTAAAATTCATCAAATGGGTCTTGAAGAGAGGGATGAATCACAAAATTCACTAAATGATTGCGAAATTCCAAGAGCGATCATACACATAACTGCTAATTTTGTCGAAGTTCACGGAAATAAATAGTGAAATTTATCAACTAGTCGCCAGAAAAATAATGAATTTTGTAGAATAAAGCCGTAAAAAAAAATCGAAGGATGCCTGTCAATAGGTTATATTAAAATGTGCGAAAATCAGTTACAGTGTAAAACAGTGAAGTTTGTCAAATTATCTCAGAAAAAGAATGGCGAAATTTATCAAATGGTGTTGGTGAAAAAAGTAAAATTAGAGGTTGTGCTGGTGCCAAGTAATATTTCACATAAACTTTTTTGGATATTTTAGGACACATTTAACTGGCATACTACATTTCCTTCCACGACCATTTGACGAAATTAACGATTACCCCCCCCCCCCACACACACACTACCAATTGCCACAAATTAATATGAGAATTGTGATTTTTCCACACTATTGCTTACAAGTACACGATTTTTGTTCGCTGACATTTGCAATTTTTTTTCAGTATTTTTTTTTTTTTTTCTTTGGCTTTCATTTGCCAAAATTCGCAATTTTTTTGCCATTGTTTGCAGAAATTTACTATTTTTCTGTCTTTATTTAATAAAATTCGTGATTTTTTTTCCTGCGATCATTTGCAAAATAGCACAGAAAAAAATCGCAATTGCAAAGAAAAAAAAAATCACGAATTTTAAAAAATGATCAATTATCAAAATTCACGTTTTTTTTTCTCCGATCATGGAAAAGATGAATTTCGGCAAGTAAATGCGAAAGAATTTTGAATTTCGCCAATCGATCGCCAAAAAATTGCGAATTTCGGCAAATGATCGCGGTAAATATGACTAATTTTGTCATATAAACGCAGAAAAAAGCAAATTTCTAAAACAATGGCCCAAAAAATTATCATTTACTGTATTTTGGTAAATGATCGCAGAAAAAAAAATCGCAAATTTTGACTACCGATCGCGTAAAAAAATCGCAATTTTTTTCGCCGATCTTTTCATGTAATTTTCTTACCTTTCATGTTCCTTTCTCTGCAATTATTTTTTCCGAGCGCAAAATCGTACAATCGTATTGTTCATTAGTATAACCGTACACTTTGAACAAAATCCATACATTGTACTCTTCTGTACATTGTACTACTGGCCATACCGTACAAGTTGGCATCTATGAATATCCTTTTCGATTTTACGATCATTTGACAAAAGCTCGGTCTTATTTCGGGATCGTTTGACGTAAATCTTGGGAGTTTTTTTTTTTTTTTTTCCCCGCAATCGTATGGCGGAAATCACAAGTTTATTTCGGGATTGTTTGGAAATAACAACCATTTTATTTCGGGATCGTCTGATGAAAATCGCGATTTGATTTTGTGATTGTTTAATGAAAATCGTCTTTTTTCCGGTGATCAATTAATTCAAATCGCAGTTTTGCCAGTGATCATTTTATGAAAATCGCAGATTCTTAAAAATTAAAAAATGTGAAATTCTGCCGTTTGTCGAAAAAGTGATCCCTGTATATGTAACGACCGAAATAAGAATTTTGAAATTCCTTCCTGCAATCCTGTGACGAATTTTTCAATTGTCTTTCACAAGATCAACTGACAAATTTTGCAATAATTTTGCCACTGATTGACGGATTATACCCTTTTTTTCTCGCGAAAATGACAAAATCGTGATATTCTTCCCGCGACTGAATGACGAAGTTTATGATTTTTACCCCTCAAATGATTATTGAATTTCGAGTTTTTATATTGCCACAGATTGACCAAATTAACTTTCTTTTCAGTGTCCGACAGAAAAGTTTTGCGATTCTTGCCCGCGAACGATATACTAATTTCGTAACCATTTTTCCACGATAACGTGACGAAATTTAAAATTTTTTCCCCTGCAAAAGCAGCGTTAGAATTCCTAAAAAAAAAAGTCACTGGTCCCAAGGACCAGTAAGCATGAGAATTTACTGGTCCGCAGACATCATCACTGGTCCGCTACATAAAATTCTATTAAATAATTTTAACACTTAGAGTAAATTTTCTGTACTTTTTAAAGAATAAATGTGCAAGATATAAATTTAATTATAAAATAATGCTTATTTAAGTGCAGAAGATAACAAGTATCATTATTGTTTGTATTTCTTTTAAAATGGGGCAAGACAGATTTATTGAAAAAGACATTTTCGCTGAAAAAAGGAATATTTTTGTTGAGTAAATGAGTACTTTGCTTAATGAAATGGTGCTTTCAGGAGTCACAATCACTCAGAAAGATTTGGAGCAATAAAAAACAGATTGGGAAGCAGGAAAATCAGTTTTTGGAGCAGCAACAACAATTTTGAAGCAGGAAAATTAGTTTTTAAAACAGAAAAATTCTCTCCCGGCATCCACTTATTTATTTTTTTTGTTCTTTTTTGTCGAAATTTCCATTTTTTTCACGTTATTTTGACGAAATCTTTTGTTTTTATTGACGAAATATACCGTTTTTCGCGATATTTTTTGACAAAATTTGCCCTTTTTTTTCGCGATCTTTTGAAGAAATCTGCCGTTTTTTCGCGTTTTAGGATAAAATTAGCCATTTTTTCGCGAATTTTTTGACGATATTTGCCGGAAATTAGTCGTTATTTAGCGCTTTTTTAACAAAGTTTGTGGTTTTTTTCGCAATCTTTTTGTGAAATTTGTCATTTTTCGCGATTTTTTTGACAAATTTCGCGTTTTATCGGGATTTTCGGATAAAGTTTGTCTTTTTCGCGATTTTTTGAAAAAATCTGCCGTTTTTTGATATTTTTTGAAGAAATCTGAAAATTTTCCGCAATTTTGGGAAAAAAATCTGCCGTTTTTCGCGATTTTTTGGGCGAAATTTGCCGTTTTTTCGCGATCTTTTGAAGAAATCTGCCTTTTGTTTCGGGTTTTGGAATGAAATTAGCCATTTTTTCGAGAATTGTTTGACAAATTTGCCGGAAATTAGTTGTTATTTCGCGATTTTTTTAACGAAATTTGCCGTTTTTTCGCGATCCTTTAACGAAATTACGCGTCCCGTGGGACGCGTAAGAGCTATTTTTTTGCGTCCCATCGCCGATTTTTTGAGTAATTTACGCGCTAAAGCGAGTCCGCGACATCGTTGATAATAATAAAAAAATCTTATGTGCGATCGGTTGCAGTTTTCCCAGGGCCTGAAAAAAGGCACTGGTCGGACCACTAAATTTTTCAAATTAGTGGTCCGATTGAATTATCGGTGTTTCGGACCAGCGGACCACCAAAGATTTCGAACGCTGAAAAGAGAGACAAATTTGGCCATGCAGCAGAATTTTTTTCTGCAGTCTGCAACACATATAAAAACTTAAACAGTCTGCAGACCAATCCCTCGCATTACATTATTTGCACTCAAACGTTCAAGTATTTGTAATAGACATAAAAGAAAAATATACTTTAAAAAAGAAGTTGCCTTTGTTCTCAGAATTTTTAACGCCTCATACATTGTCCTAAAGAGGGGGGGGGGGGGGCTCCTCTTTGACAAAATTTGCGGGGTTTTTCACAATCTTTTGACGAAATTTGCATTTTTTTGCGATCTATTGACGAAAACTGCCGTTTTCTTGCAATCTCTTGAAGAAATTAGCCGTTTTTTCGCAATCTCTTGAAGGAATTTGCCGTTTTTTCTCGATCTCTTGAAGAAATATGCAGTTTTTTCGTGATTTTTTAACGAAATCTGCCGTATTTTCGCGATTTTTTTTTAAGACGTTTGTGTTTTTTTGCTAACTTTAGGAAGAAATGTTACGTTTTTCCGTGATTTTTTGATGAAACTTGCCGTTTTTTTCGCGATTTTTCGGAGAAATTTGCTGTTGTTTCGTGATCATTTTACAAAACTGCCGTTTTTCGCATTCTTTTGAAGAAATTAACTTTTTTTTCATGATCTTTTGAAGAAATTTGCTATTTTTTTCGTGATTCTTTGACGAAATTTGACTTTTTTTCGTGATCTTTTGAAGAAATTTGCCATTTTTTTCAAGTTTTTTTAAACGAAATTTGCCGTTTTTCGCAATTTATTGAGAAAATTTTCCATTTTTTCGTGATTTTTTGACGAAAACTGTCATTTTTTCGTGATTTTTTTGACGAAAACTGCCGTTTTTCCGTGATCTTTGGAAGAAATTTCCCGTTTCAGGATGTTTTGAAGAAATTTACGGTTTTTTCACGATGTTTTGAAGAAACTTGCCGGTTTTTTCACGATGTTTTGAATGATTTTTTTGAGGAAATTTGTCTTTTTTTGCGATCTTTTGACGTAATTTCTGTGTTTTTCGCGATCTATGACAAAATAGATTTCTTTTCGAAGACTGTTTGTCGAAATTCGCGATACATTTTATGTTCGAATTTTTGGATTTAGGCCCTAATTTTTTTAATTTTTGCTAATTTTTTAACAGTTGAAAAATAGCCTGTGGACCTTCCCAAGAGTCTGCGACGTGCGTCGCAGCGTTACGCCGATTCTGCTCCCGGGGAATTTGGTATACTTTTTTCCGCGACTAAGTTTCACTATAGCTCCATGGAATTTCATGGTTTCATCCTAAGACAGATTAACATAATCCATGATTTTCCTCCAGTTTCCGACTCAAAAATTTTGCGATTTTTACCGGCGTACAGTTAACAAATTTCGAGATTTTCCTGCGACAAACTGACAAGTTTTCAGATATTTCCTCACGACAAATTGTTGAATTTCGCGATGTTTTTCCCGCTATCAAATGAGGAAAGTTACGATCTTTTTCCTGCGATCGATCGATGGGTAAGTAACATTAAAAAAAAAAAAAAAAAGTGAAAAAAGAGACTAAATCTGAAAAATATAGACTAAAAGAGACAAATGCAAAAAAATAGCGAGAAAAGCGAGTTTAGCGACTCGCTCCGAGGCCTGATTGACTGACCATCCATCAAAATCTGGATCAAACTGGAAGTCGAAATTATTTCATGAATTCAATATTTTCTTTTTGTAAAGATAGAAAAAAGTAAAAATATGTGAAAAGGCATTTTACTCCAACCATTTTCTTTAATATGATTCAGAGTTGTGAACTTAAATTAATTTTTCTTAGTTTTAATCGCCTGTTTCCACACAATTCAATGATTCTTTCCATTCAAAAAAAAAAGCTTCATTTTTTTTTTAAGGGGAGGGAGTTGAAGCATGCCAAGGCCCTTTATTGAAGACTGTTCAAGCAGTAGCTTAATATAGTAACTTTCGTGTTCTGCAATTTTTTTTATTTTTAAGAATTTTCATGCCCATTATAATGCTTTTTTTATGCCTACTTTAATTAATTTTGTCTTCTTGAATTTTAAAGCTTTTAGTGATTTTCAGTTTTTTTTTTTTTTTTTTTTTTTTTGTGGAGATTTTTTTCAGACATAGAAAAGGGGACTTGGAGGACCAAAATACAAAAAAGTGGACTTTTTGGGGAAAAAGGGGACCATTTGGGAGCCCTGTATATTACATATGCTTATAATGTTGTTTATAATAATGTTTTTCAGAATTACATTTTACATTGTCACAAATGTAAACTATGTAATGGAAGTAATTCCTCCCCTCCCCTCCCTATAAAATTCTAGTCTAGGGGATCCATTAAAATTTAGCAAAAAATAAATAAAATGAATCCATGAAAATATTTACAAGAATAATCTAGCATCCAAGTATTATACATAATTTATACCAATAATGTGGAATAAAGTACATCACTATGTCAATTAGATCCAAATAAAATAAAGATGCTTTGAACCAGATACCATTTATTAATAAATGAATCAATAAACAAATATTAAACCAAACATGATACGAAGAAAGGGAAGAAACATGAAAAGAAAAAAAGAAAATGATACTAACAACTCTTTGGCCATATAAAATTGCTAGAGGAATTTTCCACTAAAGTATGATGAGAATTATTTTCATCAGGATGCAGTGTTTTTCCATCTATGAAACCAAGTCTCTATAAAAATATAAAAAAGTTATACTTTATTGGACAATTAAGTAAATTTATGCATAAAAAATAACATTGATCATAGAAAAGGACATTTCAAGAGCCACATTACATAATTTTTTTTCCTGTGCATTGAATTAAGCTGATCTGCCATTCTTGGAAGTGAAATACTTATTTATAGAGGAAGGAAAAAAATATATATATAGATGCAATTAAATATTTTTCCTTTGATCAGACATTTTTGCTGGGCATTGAATAAAGCTCATCCATTATACTTGGAAGTAAATGATTTATGCAACAAAAACCATGAGGTCAATCAAAATTAATCTACACCCACAGATTTTATTTATATACATTAATATTTATGTATCGACAAATGCAATTGTATGTATATACATTTATACCTCCTGTGCCAAAGAAGATATTAGTGAAAAAATTTGGTGCTAAATACAAGTTGCCATAAATGTGTCTAGCATGCAATAATGTGCTAATTTGGTGATATTGCTATTCAAACTTGATTTTGACAATAACTAACAATCTTCCATAATCAGGATCCATGTCAAAGTGGTGCATTTTTTATTTATGTGCAGCAATACATATGTATTGACATAGATTTCCATAGACACATGCAAAAATCACCCTTTGTGCTAAATTGTTGTTGAACTAAGCAATATTTTATCAAATGTGCAACAAAAATAAGTTGCCATAAATGTCTAAATTTGCAATAAATGGTACAGCTAACAATAAATACCCTTGTATTTTTTGTCAATTGCTAATCTATTGTTATTGCAACTGTAGCTATCGTATAATGTATATATCACATAATATATATCATGAAAATGTATATAACTGTAACTATCATATAATTTAAAAAAAAAAAAAAAAAAGTTAAAATTTCTAATGGACCAAATACTACATTTTCCAACTTTTACCTATTTATACAAATATAATATGCAATGTAATTGAAAATACCTTGGTGGCATCATTATTTGGTGTATTCTTTGGTATAATTTCAACAGAAATATCTGGTACACCAGATTCCATCTGCCATGAATTGACTAGAGAACCACTTGTTCCTTTGGGATCATCTTCAGTCTGAAATGCAAGTATAATTTACATATGAGTACATTGAAAGTTTTTAAATATGCCATAATAAATTAATTCATTTTTCTTCTTCAGTAGCAAAAGAAGTATGCAACTATTAGAAGAACAAAAGAAAACCACTGATCTTGTTTATGCTTATATAAAAAAAGCACATCTTTTTAGTGTTTAAAGAATAAGTTCTTTTAAAATGTAATGGGTTTTACAAATTTAAATTGGATTATGTTTTTATATGTTATGTTTAGTATCAATTTTATAAACTCCATTTCTTACAAACGGAAGTCATAATATAAAGGTTAATATAAATTTTAGGGAAAACTTTCATATATATTTAAATAATTTGAATTAACTTTTCCTTGTTTTCAGCATAACATGGCAAATTTAGGAACAGAACAACTTTGTAACACAATAATTTAAGTACCAGGTGGAAAAAAAGACAAAATCATTGCAAAGAAATCTAGCATATTATACTAAGTATTTTTTCTTAAAAAATCCAGAGATATTAATTTGATTCCAGAAAATTGTTATTTTAGTGATTTGTCTAGTGATTCAAGCATCAAGCCTAATGTGCAACTGCACACTTATTTGTACTTGTCTGCATCCAAATAAACATAGATTAGCAAGTGATCTCAGTGGCATTTTCAAGGCTGAATAAAATGTTATTTTTTAAAATAAAACAAACAATACTTATAATGAATTTAACTATAAACATCTTTGCTACCTACTAATTATACATAAAACATCAGGAAAGCACATATTAACTGTAAAATTATGAAATCTAGAAAAATGTTCATTTTTTGAAAAGAATAAGCACTAAAGATAGAAGTTGGGAATTTAAATACTATCGTGCATTTCTGAAAAGGTGAAGTTTACTGTTTCATAGATAGAGCTTTAAAATATCAAAATACTCCTACTGCTCATACTTTTTCACTATATAAAATAAATTATTTCAAAAAGAAGTTAACACCACCATAAAAACTTATGGCAAAGAGAGAGAGATGAATTATTATACAGATGAGTAAACAGATAGAACACAAAACTAAGAAAAGTGTGATTAGGATAAAATATCCATTAGGACTGTTCATTAATGATAATGAGAATTAATAATACATACTAGGAAATTATAATTGGGTGGGTATCTGCTGGCATTCTTAAGATAATTGCAGTGTAAAAACACATACAGTGTGTCCCAAAAATACAAAGATAAAAAATGGCATCTTTAGGTGAAATATCTTTCATGTATTTTTAGAAATGATTCAGATATATCTTTTTAATTGATTTATTCAGATTTATTGTATAAAGAATTAGAAAATATGTAAAAGCTATGAAAAAAAAAATTTAATATATCTCCCATAGATATACACATTCATCTGACTTCAGTTACAAATAATATTAGTAATTTTTTTTTCAGCAGATGATTATTTATTCACATTTGGTTATTTTTCAGCTTGTTTTCTCCAGACTAATCAATCTTTTTATTAATTCTACAAAAAACCTCGAGGTACAGAGATTTCAAAAGAGGAGATCAAAGTATTGGATTTAAAACTTAAAGGCAAAAATCTGAAAAAGATATCTAAGCTTTTAAAGAGATCTTTAAAAAGTGTTTACAAAATTTTTCGTAATGTTGACAAGTGGTGCAGTAATAAAAAACTCTGGTCAACAAAGAACTACATCCTTACACACAATTTCATTGCAAAAAATTGCATTCAAATTGGAAGAGTCAAAAAATACCATTCACAGAAGAATGCTGGAATATAAATGAAGACCTTCTAAGAAAATTTTGAAGAAACCTAGTTTAAGAAAATACCACAAAACTGTACACTTAAAATGGGCTTAGAAAATGTCGTATTATGGTAATAAATGGCTGTCAACAATACTCAATGACAAGAAAAGCCATCTTTATTTTTTGTATCTTCTCACCTCAAAACAACATTTTAGCACCATGAGAGCGTCATCTTGAGGACAGCATGAATCATTTTTGCTTCGAGATTGTTTTAGAAGATTCCCCCAATGGTTGGCTGAAGGATAAAATGTCTCTTTCTGGCAGAATTTTGCTGGCACAACAGGCTGCATTGCAGATCGTTGAAGAAAAATACTCATTGCTCATTGGTGGAAGCATACCCGCCCGAAGTTTGAATTCTCTGATTTATGTGAGAGATCGCCGGTTGTAGCAGTGAGAAGAGCAAACGTTTTCTGGGGCAGGGACTTTTTTCCCCCATAGCTCTTCCCAAAATCAGATATGTTGTCTTCAGATTAGGCAAAACTCAAAAAACAGACAGGAGACAGGGACTTTTTTCCTGTCTCCAGGCCTTTTTTTTTTGAGTTTTGTCTTATTTGAAGACAACATATCTGATTTTGGGAAGAGCTATATTATGATTGTCAGAGGAGAGTTTATATAAATCAACAACGATGAGATCACAAAAAATGTTTAAGAATTTTCGCGAAAGACGACGACTACACATAGTACCATCCTATTGTCACCTGCAAGATAGAGATTATCCAGCTATAATGGTCATTTTCACCATCTAAGTAAAGACTCCAGGATCATCACAATATATGTACTTTGAGTTTTGCCTAAGATTATCCAACTATTTCGTTTAATTTTCACCATCAATGTAAAGATTACCGGACAGCTGCGATAATTATCTTTCCTGCTATGCCTGTGTTCGACCTACATTTATGATAGACTTTAACATCTATGGGACTTATCTTCAGGACTAAAAACATTTTATTAATGTGTAACTCATGAATAGGGACTCTGAACTGTCAATCAACAATCATTATGCATCTCTCGATCATCTCCTGTAAAAATTAATTTCACCTACTTGATTTCATTCGCTATGTTTCCTGGCCAGGTATACCTCATGTCTGAAAATAGTGTTTAATATCATTCTACATGTGTTGTGATCTATCAACAGTGGGGTCAGTGTGTATTTTCATTTCTTTCAGCTCAATTTCATTCTTCCAGAAGTTATCGGATCTTAATAGTAAATTAATTTTTAATTCTTAACTCTTAAATTCTTAGATTCAAAACTTAAATGTTTCTTGGCTTTCATGCTACCACTAGTTTTCTTAGTCGGTTTTTATTTGAGAAATTGTCTTTTGAGCTGTGCAAAAAAAGATTTCTAAGTTATAATTAGTGTTGCTATATTTCTAATTTTTTTGCATTGCTTGAACGGCGATTTCTTAAGCATATACTTAGCACGATCATTTATATTTTTAGAAACACTGTATTATTACTATTTTTTTTAAGGTTTCAGTTACACCTTTACAACAGAAGACATTAAAAAAGAAATTTTTTGATAAAATAGTTAAGAACAACACACACAGACACAAAAATAGAAAAACATACCGAAGATGTGATTGCATCTTCCTTGCGAAGAGGGTATTTGGAAGCCACTGAAGTTTTGGCTTTAGTTACAGGAATTTTGGGAGAAAGTTCCACACTAAATTACAAAACAGTAATTTTTTAAAAGAAAAATATTTTACACTAAAGCTATTTCAGGGAAAATAGTTGTATAATACCAAATTTCGAACATTATAAAAGTTTATTAGGTAATATATATAAAATTATCACAATAAAAAAAATTAAAAGCATTTTCCACAGAAAACTATCCACAGGCTAATTTGCTCTATAATTTTTAGTAACTGATCCATACCTATATTATAAAGAGGTAAAATTTATTTTTTTGTAAGGATATTCTCGGGAACTACTGAATCAATTTAAAAAATAATGGTATTCACCACTGTTTAAACATATATCTTACATTGATGCAATTAACCCAAAGGGGCTATAGAGGCAAAAAACATTCTAAAAATGAGATTTGTGTTACGGAAGGATCTAAAAACATGAAATTTGGCATGTTAATTATTATGAATGATCTCTAAGAACATTTCTTAGAAAATACAAATTTAAGAAGGGTTAAAATGCACAAAAAGCATTTTAAATTGTGATTTTAAAGCAATCCTAGGAAGTAATGAAGCAATTTAAAAAATAATGATGTCAAAATGCTGATGACAGTCCTCGCTCCAACATATACTACATCTTATGTTATTGTTGCTATCTCAAAAGGGGTGCATGAGAAAAAAACATTCTAAAAAGGCGACTTTTGTGTTGTTTTAAAGTGCCTAGATTCATGAAATTTAGCAAGGTAGTGACTTATCAGTTATAAAATTTCTAAGAATATTTCTTTAAAAAACCAAAGTTTAAAAAATGGGGGAAATGTGCAAGAAGCACTCTAACAACATTCGAAATTGCGATTTCTATGCAATCTCGAAAAGTACAGAACCAATTAAAAAAATTATGTTGTGCAAATGATGATGACAGCCCTTGCTCAAAGACAGGCTATATATATTTTATCGATTGCCACTACCCTAAAAGAGGGTGCAGAAGCAAAAAAATGTTCTAAAAATGTGATTTTTGTATAACTGAAAAGGCCTAAATAAATGAAATTTTCCATGGTAGTTACTTAAAAGCTATATATAATTTCTAAAAACATTTCTTAAAAAAAAAAATTGAAATATGAAAATGCACAAAAAGTGTTTTAAAAAGGTTCTAAATCTCAATTTATGATCAATCTCAGGAAGTATCAAATGGATTTCAAAAGTAATGGTTTTGAAACTGATCGAGACAGCCCTTGCTCTAATATAGGCTATGTCTTATGTCAGTGTCGCTGCAGGAACAAAAAATGTTCTAAATTGCAAATTTGTAATACTGCAGGAATTAGCAACTTGACATTAGGCAATTTAGTAAGTTACAAGATACATATGATCTCAAAGAAAATTTTCTAAAAAAATAGAAATTTAAAAAGGTTGAAAATCAGCAGAACTTGTTCTAAATTGTAATCTTTATGCAATCTCATGAATTACCAGACAAATTTCAAAAGTAATGCTTGGAAACTGATGGTGACAAAACTTGTTTCAATGTAGGTTCTATTTCATGGCGGTGTCACAACTACCTGGGGGTTTCAGGAGCAAAAAACATTCTGAATTGTGATTTTTGTGACATTAAGGGCTAACAACTTGAAATTTGGCATGGTAATTACTTTCAAAATGAAAATGTTCTCCAAGAATGGTTTTGAAAAAAAAAAAAAAAAAAAAAAAAAAAAAAAAATTAAAATTGAAAAAAGGCAGAAAATGTGTAAAATGCATTTTAAAATTGCGATTTCTATGCAATCTTAGGAAATGTGAAACTGATTTCAAACATAATGGTAGCAAATTGATGGTGACTGCTCCTGTTCCAATACAGGCTATATTTTCTGTTGTTCTCACTACCACATGGGGGCTGCAGTAGCAAAATAAAAAGAATATTGCCCAGTTAAACTGATGGCATTGAGCTCACAGGCTACGCATACTATTTGCACATTACAGCCTTATATTGCCAAGGGTTGATTCCGTTCGAAAAATCAGAATTCAGAAATCTGCATGAAAAATCCATAGCTGCCAACTTTCAACTAATCTTCTGTAATACTTGGTTTAATTTGATCCAGGTTAACGTCATTTCAAACCAGAAAATATATTTCATAAATCTTTATTTAATTTCAGGATTGTTAGTGGAACATACTGAATTTCATTTCTTTGAAAAAATTCTGGTTCGAAACTCATTAAACCACAGTCAAATTAACACACTTATTACGGATAATCGATGTCAGGTTGGCACCTATGAAAACCCATTTATATCAATTAAGGGGAGGGTCATAAGCCCCCGCTCTCCCTCTTTATACTTATTCAATGATGACCTAATACTAATCACGGAGGTACCTCATCAAAATGATCCTATATCTAAATTTTAAACGAAAACTGATATTTTTGCATGAAAAACCCATTTCTATAAATTAAGTGGAGGGGCATGAGGCCTCGTTATATTGAATGAACTCCAAAAACTAATTAGGGAAGTGTCTTATTAGAATGTACATATATTCAAAATTTCAAGTGAATCTGATACTTTTATCATGAGTTATCGCGCTTTGATAGCCTGTAAGCTAAAAAGTAATAAATTGTTTTTTTTTTTTTTTTTTGGTGTAACTGAGTGGTCTAACATTTTGAAATTTGTAATGGTAATTACTAGATGATTTAATAATTTTTTTTTTGATAGAATGTCAATTAAAGCAAATATGATTTATTAAAGCCTTCAATGTTTGCTTCAAAATCACAGCTTTAAATGAATGGAGAAAGAGAAAACATATGACTCCTGATTTTGCAAATTCAATTCTACTCCCTGGGGCATCTCTTGTACACACATATTGTGTTCTGGGCAAGTACCCCCATTTACTCTGAAAGGATACAAACAAACAAAAACTTTTTTACTTTCCAAATTGAAACTAAAATTTTTAGCTCCTGTCTTGAACATAACCTTCAGACTGCCTTTGGCTTTCATAACAAATGTTGAAAAGAGCTGCATCTCTGTTAAATTGATTATAATGAAACTAAAATACTGCAATAATCATACCTTTTTTTATGTTAATAGCAGAGTTTCTCCCAGGTTTACAAAGGGGCAGGGCGCTACTTTTTACATTCTTCAGGGCACTTTTTTTATTTTTAAAGGCACTTTTATAGAGTTGAATTTAGAGAATCTAGAGGTTAAAAAAAAATCATGGAAATACAGAAATTTCGCCAAAGAATCCAGAAAAACCCCCAAAAATTTTGTCAAAAAATTGCAAAAAGGTAAATTTTGTTAAAAGATCTCAAAAAAGGCAAATATTGTTAAAAGATCATGAAAAAACGGCCAATTTTGTTAAAAGATTGCAAAAAACAGCAGGTTTTATTAAAAATCACTAAAAAATGTCAAATTTCGTGAAAAGATTTGAAAAAACCCCAGCAAATTTTGTTAAAAGATGACAAAAAATCGCAAATTTCTTCAAAAGATCTCAAAAAACTGCCAATTTTGTCACGTTTAAGCAAGAAAAAATGCAAAAAAAAAAAAAGATGTGTGTGTGTGTGGGGGGGGGGGGGGAGCACATAGTTTGTAACGGGAGTGCAATCACCCTTTCTTTTCTTTTACCTCCGTTATAACCTTTCAGAAAATTTGCTGTGAATTTAAATTTCTTTGCTGCGATTCTGTCAGATTTTTTTCCAAAATTAAGAAAAATTAAGGCAGTCATTTCTGAAAATTAAAAAAAAAGGGCAGTTGCAACTCTAAAAATCTTACATAAAATGTATCACAAATTTTGAGAAATAATCTAAAAAAAACCTTGATATGAATTAGTGCCTTGATATGAATTAGTGCCTATTGGTTTTTGGTGAAAATTGACCTGCAGGTGGCGCTGCTATACTACGTTTTTCATGATTTTCAAGATTGCTATATCTCAAGAACTAATACACAGAATTTCACCAAACTTCAGATTCTGTGACCCCTTGATATACATAGACGTTGATTAAGTTTTGGTGTAAATTGGCCAGCAGGTGGCGCTGCTATGCCACGTTTTTCATGATAGCTATATCTCAAGAACTAATGCACAGAATTTCACCAAACTTTAGATTCCGCGATACCTTGATATATATAGCCGCTGATAAGGTTTTGGTGTGAACTTCCCTATAGGTGGCACTGCTATGCTACATTTTGCACGATTTTTGCGATAGCTATATCTCAAGAACTAATGCAGAAAACTTCATCAAATTTTAGTTTCTTTTACACTAGAATATATAACATAATTAGATGCTGATTACATTTTGGTATTAACCTTGCAACAGGTGGTGCAGCTATGCTGCATTTTGCACGATTTTTCCGATAGCTATATCTCAACAACCAACGCACAGAATTTCATCAAACTTCAGATTTTGTTACAAAATGACATATAACATAATTACACGATGATTACGTTTTGTTATAAATCATTCAACTGATGGTGCTGCTATGCTATATTTTACACTTTTTTTTTTTAAAACTAGCTATATCTCAAGAACTAATGCACAGAATTTCATCAAACTTCAGATTGTTTTACACCATAACATAATTAGACGATTTTTTATGTTTTGGCATAAATTGCCCAAGATATGGTGTTGCTGTGCTACGTTTTGCAATTTTTTTGTTACAACTATATCTCAAGAACTAATGGGCAAAATTCCATCAAATTTCAGATTCTGTTAGGTCTTGACATCAATAGATGCTTATTAGGTCTTAGTATAAATTACACAACATGAGGCATTACTAAGCTCATTTTCTCAGAATATTAATTAAATTTTGCGTTTTAGGCTTTTCGGATACCAGAATCTCATTAGGCTAGGTCAAATGTTCGAGGAAATTCAATAGTGGGTAACTTTGGGGTCACTTTTTTTTTTTTTTAATATTAAAATGTACTTATGAGATAGAAGAAAGTTTCAGGATTGACACATCCAACTAGTTTTTGTATCCCTTTGACGAATTTTACGTTTTTTCACAAATATTTGGTGAAATTTGCCATTTATTTCGAATTTTCCCTGTTATTGCGATTTTTGGACGAAATTTACCATTTTTTCACAAATCTTTTGACAAAATCTGCCGTGCTATCGTGATTTTTTGACAAAAGTTGTCGTTTTTTGTGATCTTTTGGTGAAATTTTCTGTTTTACTCAAATCGTTTGATAAAACATTCCATTTTATCGTGATTTTTGAACAAAATTTGTCATTTTTCCATAATTTTTTGAGGAAATCTGCCATTTTTCCTGGGTTTTGTGGCGAAATTAGCCATTTTTTTGCGAATCTTGCCGAGAATTAGTCATTATTTCGAGATTTTTTTAAAAGAAATTTGCCTTTTTTTGCAATCTTTTGACGAATAAACCATTTTTGCATAATTTACACGCTATAGCGCATCTGCTTCATTGCTGAGGGGTGTGCTTTTTCAAATGTGGGGCAAGAAGGGCGCTCTTTTTTAGAATGGATGACAAGATGGATGCTATTTTTTGGATGAGGGGCAAGAGGGGCGCTATTTTTTAAACTGAAGGGCAGAAGGGGCGGACCCCCCCCCCCCCCCCTGAAACCTTATGGGGGAAACTCTGTTAATAGTGTATCATGCATGTACATAAAAGTATGAAAAAGATTAACAGCATTAATAATTTCAGTCGTCTTAATTGATTGAAATAGGATTTAATTCAAGTAGAATTTAGCTTGTGTTAAATATTATTCTCCTTATCGCTTGCCACTTCAACAAACCATTGTTTGAAAGCCCAAGAAAATTCTTGGAATGAATGACTTCTAAAAGATGAGAGTATAATCTATGTATTTATAATTCAGGTAATAGATAATAGAATAAATGCTAATTCAATATATGTCACCGAAATTTAAGAGTTTTCATTTATTACTACTGTTTTTCATTGCTTCATTATGTTTTTAGCTTTAGACTCAGCATGCAACATATACAGTATAGAACCATTTATCTAGAAACTAGTTAACCAGAAAACCAGTTATCCTGAATAGCATTTCTAATAGACTGATGTTAGAATCTTTCTAGAAAATAGTGTCATACACTGTCAGTTTGCATTGCTTGAAACAATTATATTATATAGTTTGATAACAGCTTCTAATATTTGAAATAGAAGCATATATAGTTATACTGTAAATGTTTTCATTTTTATGCAGAGAAAACAGAAGAATTTGTGTTGCCAAGGAATTTCCATAAATTACCTTCTTTCAAACTCTCAACATTTGATCTTACTTGCATCTGATTCTTAGTTCAAGTATTCTAATAATTAATTTAAAATTAGAAGTAATATCAGAGCCACATATATACCATAAAACTTATCAAATGGATGCTGCGTTAATGCCCAACCAGTTAACCGGAAAAACCAATTATCCAGAATGCATCTGACCCCAGCTATTCCAGATAAATTGTTCTGTACTGTAATTAAAAATCCTGTAAATTTGCATTCAAGTTTTGGAGAGAAGAGAGTGATATAAATAAAACTAGCTGTTTACTTTATTATAAAATAAAATAAACAGGCTAGTATTTAACTATAAAAAGTATACATTTTCTTTGCAAGAAGAGTACTTATAAGAAAAACTTCATAACATCGTAATTAATTTAATTTTTTTTCTAATTTTTTTTTTCAATCTTACACTTTGTGAATGTGAAAAATACCCAAAATTAATACATATACATTTAACAAACAAATGCAGAAAAAAAAAAAGGCAAAAAATACACAGTTTTAAAAAGTGCAAAGGTTTGGAATAGGAAGATATACATATAAATATCCAAGCAATGTAAAATTCTATTAAAAATAATGAAAGGCATGCTAACAAATGTGAACAACACAGACAAAGGATAAAATAGTACTGACGATTATTTTAACTTGGGAAGAATATTAATGTGTCACTCAAGTGTCGTTTCATGTTTTTTTTTTTTTTTTTTTTTTTTCTATAAGATTTAAAGTTATTTGCCTATCAAAATGAAATACAAATTAAAATGTTTAAATGAATTTAAAAAATAAAATTTTTAGCATTTTAAACTTTTTAAAAAATTCTAAAAACAAAATTTTTTGTAACATTGCAAGAAACATTTTATTTTGTTGGTAATTGAAAACGGATTAAATTTCACATTAAAAGAAAGTTTACTGGGAACTTATTATTATTTTTTTTTTTTCAAATGTTGTTT
This sequence comes from Maratus speculifer, assembly GCA_964019185.1. NCBI lineage: Eukaryota > Metazoa > Arthropoda > Arachnida > Araneae > Salticidae > Maratus > Maratus speculifer. Next base: position 212,294,267 of record OZ025296.1, read on the forward strand.
ATGAAAATTTTCATAAGGTATAAAAACTAAACTTGTAAAATTTTAATTTTTTAAAAATAATGAACTCAAGAGACTATTGTTCTTTGAATAGAATTGAAACTATATATTAAGAGAGAGAGAGAAAAAAAAGGGGGAGAGATGAAAACACTTACTTATCCTCATTGGAAGGCTTTTTATAGATATTAACAGATTCAGCATCTCTTTTTTTCTTTAAAGCTTCTTTGTATTCTTTAAAAGTTTGAACTGTTGATAAAGTTGAATTTTCATCACCTACTTTACTATCCTCACCGTTAACAGGAACATAATTAAACAATGTACTGGAAAATGTCGAAAAATTAAATATAATACTTTGAATCTATCATATGAATTTTATTAATAAAATGGAAAAATTAATACAAATTCAGCAGATGCTAATGTTCGATAATCATCTGCCAATTCAAGGAAGTAAAGTAAATTTGGTACAAAATTTTTGCACGAAATCTTTTACTGAGCTAAAAAATTGCTAACAAGGGGAAATTTATAAAAGCCGAAAGATTATTTTTCATGAACCCATAAGGATCAATTCATATGAAATGACTGATTTGTTTTTGATCTTTGAAACAATTGCTTAAACAGCCTGTTAATTATTGTTTTATAGTATGTCTTCTTATATACTAAATTTGTTTCCATAATATTGATGCTAATTGAAAACAGACTAAACTAAAGAGCTATTTTAACCAATTAAAAAAATAACATGATATGCAAAATGTATCGGAAGGAAAGGATATTGGGATACAGGATTCAATTGTGCAAGTCATGATTAACAACTTAATTTTCATGTAAACCAACATGCAAAAATTTGATGCTTTGCAAAAAAAGATACAATCAGTAATACACATCATTTCAATGCATGGGAAAAAATACAATTTGACAACATCTGAAATAGTGATATAAACAAAAAACACATATTTACAATAATAAAAGAATGCAAAATTTTTTATGCTAAAATAGTAGGAAAAAATATGAATGCTAAATTTAATTAAAAAAGAAAAACAATATGAATGCTAAATTTAATTAAACAAAACAATCTGCACAACATCTTGATACATATAAATGTAGACTACAGATTTGTTTTAACGTGAAACATACACAAAGTTGCAATTACAGAATGAAATATGCCATGAATATATAAATAAATAAGTACAACATGTTTAATGGGTGAATTTCACATGAACTGCCAGTTTGATGTCCTGATGTTTAAATCTAAATTTCATATTAATAAATTTATTTTTTGATATTCTAAAATCAGGTTAGCACATCTTTTTATGCTTAATTCAATGCATTCATTAGATATTTTTCTGAGTTGTGAAATAGTGATTTTTTTTTTTTTTTTTTTTTTTACTTTAGTTAGCAAGTAATGGGAATTTACTTGTCCTGAATAAAAAACTCACAAAATTTCAATCTTTTTTTATGCTTCCAAACATTTTAAAATTTTTATATATGGATTAAAAGTAAAATATCCTGTGTTAATTAAACAAATAGATAGTTTATATATTTAAAATTAGTATCTAAGAGTTGAAAATTTAAATGTATTTTGTGTCCGCATATGCAGAACATGAGTGTTACTTTAGGGAAGTTAATACTATTTGTTTTCAAAATATTTGTATATTGCAGTTGGCAACGGTAGTGAGAAAACAATGTTGTTTCTTCTTTACAGTGCACTTATTTAGAACGCGATAATTTTGTTCTATAATTGTTATTTATCAGAATGTTCATTTCAACATGGTGAGTATTTTTATTTTCTTACAGGAGTGTTACCCATTTATTTATTATTATTTTTTAACGTATAAAAATGTTAAGTTCGGGAATGCTGTATTTTTTGTTCAAGAATCAATACTCCCAACTAAAATTTCAATAAAACAGTTAGAATTTATTTTAGTGAAGAATTCCTTAATAAATGTCATGAGTGTTACCGTACATGAGTGTTACCTTACATGAGTGTTACTTGGAAAAAGTAATACTCATGAGAAAAGAAGTTAAATAATTCTAAAACTATAAATCACGTGTAAGATTTAAGTTATAATTATAATAGATTCATGATTCAGGGATATATTTTGTCATATTATACATATTTATAATTATTTATAAATTGTAACAGGATTTTCATGTCTGCACACATGTTTTGTAAGTGCTATTTAAGATTCAAATTTTAATTCTTAATAAATAATATTCAAAGTACTATCTATTTTACACAAATCATAGTTTAAACTTTTAAAAATCTTTTTATATATATATTGTTACAAAAAATCTGTTTGCTGCAAGATGAGTTTTATCGCTTGCCATGAGTGTTACCACTTTTCATGAACGTTACTGTAATTAAGAATCAGAATTTTATTAATGCATTTGTTACTTCACTTAAATTAATTGTTTTGTCTATTAGAACTTTCTAATTCTTTATTATAACTTCAATGAAAATAATTAATTTTTAATTAAATTTGTTTTTAATCAGACGTTATACCCTTTATTTAAGAAGCAAAGTAACACTCATGGCATTAACAACTATTAAAATGCTTTAAATTTATGAAATAAATAAATACTAATACGTTTTTGATTTATTAATACGTATGTAAGAACCTTAAACAATTTTTTAATTAATTATTGATATAAAAAAAATCAGAATTTTTTATAGAGGTCACACTTATGAGAAAAATAGTGACTGGACAAGACATTTCTTGAAATTTCTGAAATATAATAAAAAAAACTTGCAAATAATCTACTGCTTAGAATGTTGTAAACTATAAGCAACTCATACCTGAGTAAATTTTTATATTTAAACTAAATTATTTTTTCAAATTTTGTTTCACCTAATACGGCAATACATTTGAAAACCACCCTAATACAAAGTTTATTGGGTAAAAAATATTTAGTCATCAAAATTTAAGTTGAAATTTAATATCAAAAATTTATATTTTTAAAGTCACTTATGGTTAAATATCATTAATTTGAAGATACATACATATCAGCAAATTTTTAAACAGCAAATATTATATACAAAAGGATTAAATTACGTTATAATTTACACAAATAAGATGTCTTTACTATTACATAAAAAATCACAAATGTATAAAAAGTATACCATTCTTTGAAATATCTTAGTTTAGCTTAATACAATTTGATCAAAACAAACTAAGGAAACATCACAAAAATCCGAAATATGCACACAATATACTATGAGATTTTTTTTTCTTATGTAAATAATTACAGATTATTTATTTAAAATAAGTATTAGAATTCATTAAAACATACTTGTGTATTTTGAACAAAACATATTTTACTATTATTCTACATTGACTAAGCACCAAATTTAGCAAACCTTCATTTTATTCTTCAGCAAAATCTTCTGAACATGTTAGTTGCAGATATGTTAAATGAAGGCTTACTGTTAAGAGATGAAAATATTTTTATGTCTTTGTCTGTCTCATGATTAACTGCCACAAAACACAACAAATTAACTTAAGATTGGGCGGATATATTAGTAAGATATTTGGGCTTAGCTGTATAATTGTTAAATTTGATTAATTTGTTCATGAAAAAATAAAACATTTTTTTTTCACGTCAAAATGCATTTTGTATGAAAATTCTGACTATATATAAATTTTATTATTATTAAGAAAATGGTGCATATGGATAATTGATTGAAAAGTTAAATTATAGATGCTAATTTTTTTTTTATGTAGGAGTTTTAAATTCAATTAGATTGGTTTGAATTTTTGTCAATATATTTCTCAGTCATTCAAGATAGTTGTATAACTTTTGATGGGATTTAAGCATATGCTCAAAAAATATAAAACTTATTTACTTTGTCATTTTTACAAATTTTCAGCGTTATATATTCTTTTCCCTTTTTTCCATTAACAGTTGTCCAACAACTGCATTTCATAGCAGTTAAAAAGAAAGCATTAAAATAATTCCAATGACAAAGAATAAAAACAAAGTTTGATTGAAGCAGGAGAGTTAGACTGAATCAAAACCAAAATTGATGAAAACATGAATGATGCTAGCAACAATACAGTTTAAATTGAATATGTGTACTATTAAAATGCTGTCACAAAAGTCATTTTAAAGCATCCAATCAAGCTTGCTAAAATATGTGAATTGGCAGCAGTCCCAATTATCATAAATAATTTTAAAATCTTCACATACATAAATAATTTACAATTGAAAAGCAAGTGGACACTATGCAGGAAGATATCCAAGTGAGTGAGCTAAGCAGTAGTTTCTAGTCAAACTTTAAAGTAAAAAGATGAAGTATATAATAAAAAATATACAAAATGTTCCTGTCATCCTTATTGCTTTCTCTCAATTTGGCAGCATAAAGAAATGAATAAATAACTATATTGAATTGAGAACATTAATATCCTGTTGCAATTCATAACACACAGATAAAGGTAAATGTAAAAACACTTGTGAAATATTATTGCTGTACTTAACACCTGCAGTACAGGTGAGCTGCTTAGAACAGAAATCTGCCATCAACATGTTTTACAAGCAATTGTAGCAAAAGATATAAACAAAGTTGTCTCTCAACTGTTGTCATTAATTTATTGTAAGTAAGCACAGTTTTATCTAAGAGATGCTGCAATCAGGATCCTGCACTGTTCTTATATTTGGTTTAAACCCAAAATTTATAAATAAATTTTTGTTAGCCAGAAAATTGAACACAACCCAACAAAAATTTTTTTGTTGACCTTGATATGCAACTCAATCTGAAACAAACAAAAAACCCCCCTCATATTTATTAAATTATGGAAAAATATCCTACTGTATGTTTTATATCAATTTTATCTTATATGTATAAAAAAAAATAACATATGCATAGACTAATTGGTCAAATATACAGTTTGCATTTTATGCAATATTTTGGACTTTGATTTGGAAAATCAAGTCAATTCGAATATGATCAGCAAAAATCACAACTTGGCTTAAAACCAAAAACAAGTCAAACAGACATGTACCAAGAAAAAGTGTAAAGTTAATCCACAATGAAAAAAAAATTGGTGCTGACCTGACCTCGTACAAGAATCTAGCTGCAATATCAGACCTGACTGACTTTCAAATAATTACAATTCCTGGTCTTGTTTCCTATCATCACAGAAACGTACATGGACTGTAAGATGATGGTTTCAAAGTAGAACCGAGAACAAAAGATAAAGTTGATGAATAATGGCAAATGGGTGTTGAAGTGCATTAGTGGCTGGAAACTTAAGCAATTGTTACCCGAGATAACATCCATAATTGACAATCATATCCAGGATCCTATTTCAATCAAATTTGTCTGTGTTTTAATCCACACAGACAGTGCATCTTCAACACCTTATCTAGTCTTAAGCATCCATTTTAATTTTCATCCATTGTTCTGCTTTGAAGACACCATCTTACCGACTTATGTGTACCTATAATTTTCCCATGTATGACATTTTAACTGCTTATCTCAGCGACTAAAAGTAGATTCAGCTTTCTCTAAGCATTACAATGTTAAATTCAACAAACTTTTACCTCTAGTAGAAATCCTTTTAAATGACTGACCTATTTTATATTACATCAGAGGCATAATGATCCAGCTTTTATTTAATTGTATAGTACCAAACATCCTATTGAAAAACATGCCTCAATTTTGCCAAATGTTAAATATTTTTCGTAAGTTCTGCTAAATTTTAAGAAGTCAATTTTGCAACCACCCGCCCTTCAATCTTTATCCATTAGAATGTGTTGTCTACACCAAATATTAAAATCATCAAAATTTTTCAGATCAAAATTTTTTATTTTAATCAAACTATATACAGATTGTTCAGTCATCTGAAATTAGACTAGACATATTTATAAGCTACACAGGTGTTTTTAAAATTTTCAGAATTATTTCTCTATTTTAAAGTGAATAACTGCACCTTTATTGAATACAGGTTTCTATAATTTATATAAAATATTCTGTAAAATATAATGTAATCATGCTGTTCTCTATAATGCTAGATTATACATTTTTTATAGACTTCCTACTTTATCATTCTGTTCAAAAAGGATTACTTTTAAACGATAAAAACAATTGAAGCTTTCTGTACTGTACATCAAAAATTTTTTTAACCAGTTTTATATTTAATAAATTTCGTCCAACAAAATTTTTCTTTTACAGTTTATATTTTACAAGATTCTTCATTCAAAGAGTAAGGTAATTTTTGTAAAGAGCAACAAACTTATCCAACCAAGAACATCTTAAAAAATATACAAGCACCTATTAACCCATTTTAGGCCAAGCACAGAAATTTTATAAAATGTAGCATTATTTTTATTGAAATATGCTTAAATTACATACATTAAGACACAAAAAAGATTCGTGCATGAAAAATAATATTTTATATAAGAAATAATATTTTATATAATAATATAAAATATTATTTCTTATAATGAATAATATGAATATGAATAATATTTTTATGACTTTTGTTTTATTCTTATTTCATATACAGAATTTGCAACTTTAATCTATTTTAAAAACATATAATTCATTTCAATTGGAATAATAATATATTTTTAAAAAGTCGAATTTGTCAAAGGCGTTTCAAATTAAAACTCTAGCGTATTTTGAAAATTTTTTAAGAGAAAGTGTTTACTCAAATTGAATTACTAATATTTTATGGATGTCTTCAAAAGCCTTAAAAAATAGAAGAAAAATAAAATTCTTGAAAAAAATGTGTCAGAGTGTTAAAAAAAAATATTTATCGAAATGTTTCGTATACGAACCTTTGGCCGAAAATGGGTTAAAATGCAACCTTATTTGTACAAATATCTTAAAAATAACTTATAAAGCTACATATAAAGTTAAAACAAAGGAGAGAAAAGGAAATAATATCAACATGATATGAAAAAAGATAAGAAGTCAGCTACAAATTCAAACATACAATTCAATGATTCAAAAGATCAAAGACATACTTAGTATTTTGATTCCTAATAGGAAGACTTGTTTCCCAGCGAGGGGATTCACCTTTTACTTTTAGACCAAAATTGAGCTGCAAGAAATTAAAAAATTTATTTCAAACAAAAACCATTTAAAATTAGATGTTACCACACCAGCAGTAAAATTACTAAAAACTCCAAAGATAATTCAAAACAATGGAATAATATTTATGAACTGTCAAACACTTAACTGGATGGGATGGGTAATTACTCTCCTTATTTCTCCCTAACACATCATTTTTATCACCGTGCTGTTTTTTAGGTATAAAGCACTAGAAAGTGCTCATTTTGTCCAAATAAGCAGAATTTTTTTTTATTAAAGAGTTAATACATAATATTGGTTTTATTTCTTTAAAAATTCACATATACTTTACTTTAGATATGTTTTCTCCAATAAGTTCTTTTTTTAATTCAAAAATAAATATGTATGTTTTTTAAAAGCACTTTTATAAACAGTCAAGTCAATAGTATTTTAAATTCATGCTATTTTTCGACTGCAATTAGTTTTTTTTTTCCTTCTAATAATTTGGCATGGTCCCTAAACTCAATTAGGAAAAAAAAATTACTTTTTTTTTTTTTTTTTTTTACATTGTTTGGCAGAAAATGAAAATAGGGGAGAGGGGGGGTTAGTGTAGACATTCAAAATAAAAATTTAAATAATGTAGAAAAAATTACCAAAAAATTTACACAAACTGACAACATTATACTCCTTACTAAGCAAAAATTTAGTTGCAAAGGGTTAAAAAGCAGGGGTGATTCTAATTGAAAAAAAATTTTCGGAAATCGGCGCGGGGGTGGGTCGTGAGCCCCACCCCTCCAGCGATCTTCAGTCAACATCGGCGTTTTCCCGCTATCTTCGGACGAAATCAGCAATATTTTATCAAAATCGGCGATTTATTGCGATCTTTTGCCAAAATTGGCGGTTTTTCCGCGATCTTTTGACGAAATCTGCGTTTTCCAATGTTTTTTTTAAAAGTGAAATAGGCGTTTTTTCGACGATCTTTAGACAAAATTTGCTTTTTTACGTGATTTTTTCTCGAAAACTGCATTTTATTCCCGCAATCTTTTGACAAAATTGGCGTTTTTTCCGTGATCTTTTGATGAAATCGCCGTATTTTTTCAAATATTCTTTTGACAAAATATTTTAAAGCAATCTTTTATCAAAAACGACGTTTTTTCCCGCGATCTTTTAACGAAATTGGCGTTTTATCTGCAATCTTTAGATGAAATCGGCGTTTTTCTGCCGTCATCAGAAGAAATCGGCGTTTTATCTGCGATAGTTGGTGAAATTGCCGTTTTTTCTGCGATCCGCACAGGAAATTCGCATTTTTCATCGATCTTTTGACAAAGTTCGTTTACAAAAACATTGATGAAATCGTCGTTTACATTATTTAACATATATATTATTTTATGTTGGTTAGAAGCATGAGAAATATCAACTGTTCCATTATTATAAACGAATCCCATCATCACCAACTCTTAGATGTTCCAATATTGTATATTTTGTAGGCAGAGTGGAAAATGTAAATGGTTTTAGTGTCTATGATGTATTTCTGCAGAAAAAATTATCCGGCACATCATTTTACCTTTCTTGATATGAAAAATAATTCCCTGATTAAAAATGGGGAATAATAGAAAAAAAAAAATCATACAGCGTGTGATTGTTGGTGTTGCTTCTTTCTCCATAAACCCTTTAGACTGTAATTTAAACTTTTAGAAGTTTAGATAATAAGGAATATTTGTGAAAAAATTACCTGTCCACACTAGCCCCCAACATATTTTGGTTTTGTCCACACTAACCCCTACAAGGGACACATGGATTAATGTTAAAAACTGCCAATTTTCTTATTGTTTAACTGTATTTATCATCATCTTTCCTGTATATTAATAAATAGAAAATATCATTCTTCAATTTGAAAGGGTTGTGAAATTTTAAAAATGCTCATAGAATTTTATAAAATTAAATTAATTATTTCTGCCCACACTAACCTCCCCTCTCCCCTAAGTACATTTACCAAAAAATATTTTATTTTTATTTTGTTGTTATTTTAACATAGTAGAACAAGAAAGAAAATATGAAACATTATTTCAACTACCTTTTTAATGTTTCTAAATGGATTTCTCTATGTACAATTGTAAAGTAATTAATAATAAATTATTAAATGATAAAAGCATATTTTTAAAAATACATTGATCTCATCATTTTTTATTAGATAGATTTGGTAAGAAATACTACCTATTGAAGTTGTTACTATGGCAAGACTTTTAAAAAAATTTCATAACTTTTCATTATATGACACCAGGAACCCAAAATCACCCTCATCTAAAAAGCTTATAAGTGCTCAGCAAAAGTTTAGACAATGATCGATTACGCTTCTATTTTCAGAAAGTATGTACCGAATGTTTGTAATTCCTCTGTCATATATTACTTGTGACTTATCCTTTATTTACACACAATAAATATTAAATTTGACCTTTTACATAAAATATAATGACAAAAAATGAAATTAACATTGTGGCAAAAGTATAGACAGTTTGTGTATTTACAGAAAAAATAACTACAAATTAGAATCGAGTTGCACCCGCATTGCTTGCAGTTAGTGCAAGAATGTGACTTTTCATCGAAAAAACTAAATGCTGCGCCACTTGGGGGTCTATTTTGTATCAAACATGTTCAACAGCAGCTCGAACCTCATTAAAAGAAAATTATAGCAAAAATTTGCATAAACATTACGACATATGAAGTTACAAAAGTTTTCGATTGGTTCCGGATCAGAACTACACGCCGGCCAGTTGAGATCAATAGTATTTTCAGAGTTAAACGAAGTTCTTCTTTTGTATGCAACATGAATAGATGCTAAAATCCATACTTTAGATCAGCTAAAGTTCCCCAAATGACTAAAAATTAATCTCCAACGCATGTACGTAGTCTTGTGTTGCTTGGCAATAAATGAATAACTCCACAGATGCATGAGCATTAAAGCTAAGTGAGGACCAAAATTTTAAAAGTCACCTTCTTTTTGTCGACTTAATAAAGTCCCAGGATCTTTACTTAAGTCATTCCAATAGTATGCTCACTTGTTTGGGCATTCAAATTCCACTTTTTTTCATTACTGAATATTATAGTGTACCATTTGTGTCCATATGACGTATGTTTGCAAGTTTATTGAATTCTTGTCAATTTATAGCGATATTTTAAAGCTGATTGTTTTATCATTTTCATGTAAATTGATTTACTTGTTTCTTTAATTCATCTACGAATCATTTCCGTCGACACAGAAAGTTCCGACTTACTTTTAATGTGATTAGCAATCATTACTTGTGTAAATGTCAGTTTCTGGATCCTTTTGTCATCTCATTTTCTCGTCACACAAGATCTTTCAGATTATGTTTTGTTTTGAAGGAGTCATCCTTAGACTATACTTCATAGACAGACCACTTTGGACGATTCAGAACTGCTGAAATTTCTGCAAATGTCTTCTCTTTCCATTTCAACTTTCTTACTTCACTTACCTCATCTAACTGAATATTTTTAGCTCGTGGCATCTTCACTAACTAATGCAATATCCAGATATGCTTAAATACTTCGGACATATGATATAATAACTTAGAAATTTGTATTTTTCCATGAACAGTAGGCAAAAAATCAAAAAAATGTCTAAACTTTTGCAATATACAAATTTTACTTTTTTCAGTAAAATTAAATATTATCTTAAATTATAATCATTATTTTTATCCTACATTGTTTAAAATATATTTAAAAATAAGTATAGCCATTTGTAAAATTCAACTATTCATATTTTTTATTTAAAGGTTAAAAAACACCAGTGTCTAAACTTTTGCTGAGCACTGTATATTACATATATATGTATGTATGCATGTATTAAATTTTGTCTGTATGATAAAAGTTGTAATTAATGCATGAATCATCTTTAAACTCGCCAAATACATTGAGATAGTTTATATCTCGGCAGGGATTGCAAATGAACAAAATCGGCCCAAGTGCGTGCAAATGGAGAGGGTTCAAAAATTTGAATACCATCTTAGCATGGCTTTGACAAAAACAACTCGTACAAAACAATGACAGAAAAAAAAAAAAAAAAAAAAAAAAAACATTTTTTGTTATAGCAGTTGCCAACAATAAAAAAAAAATAAAAAAACAATAAAATTCTTACTACAACAATTACTTTACTATTGCAAGATTTGCTTGTGAAAAAAGAAAAAAAAAAAATAGTTTGATGAATTTAAGAAAAATTTAATATTATTTCATCAATTTTCTATAGCAAGATTTCCACATGAAAACGGAAAAAGAATTAAAAATCTTGACATATTTATTAAAAAGCAACAATTATGCCATATTGGAAATATAATGGACAGAAAGCATGTGAACATTTAATGTAATGTGAATTTGTTAAAATGTATTGAAACATGATAAAAGCCAGACTACGTTAATATTGGTGTATTTTAACATTTTGAAGTTCTCTGATTTTGTTTTCGCCTTTTTAAAATCTATTCCATATATATATATATATATATATATGCGCGTGTGTATGTGCATATATTAGAATTTTTACAAGGTCTATAGAGCTTATTCTTAGTGATGAAAATGGATTTATCTTTAATCTGGATTTAGTTTTTGTTGGTGAAATTTGTTCCTAACTTCGAAATCTACCTCCGCCTGTAGGCCGAGCTGGCAGGGATTTTTTTAATTTATAATTTTTATTCTAAGTTTTAGCCTTTAAAATGTTTTATTGTTGCAGTTTATGGCAGCCATTCAGCCTACTTTATCATTTCCCAGGTCATAATAAAACCCATTGTTCTTTCAATTCCTATAGAATTGCACTTGTTGCAGAGAATATTTGACAATTTATTGCCTGTGGTAATATAGTAGAAAAAAAATTTAAAAATGAATGTATTAATTTAGAATTATGCTCAAAAAAATATTAAAAAATTGTATTCTTATTGGAAACACACACATGCTATGATATTGATTTCAAACATTTTTTTAAAGAAGGTAATTTTAAAAGTTTATAACTATTCTTGAAAGCGATTTGAAAGAAGAAATCTTGAGAAATAGCTGTGAATAAAATAATATGGAATCCAGGTTCATTAGTATACAGAATAATATTTATTTAAAATCCTATAGAGATGCGAGGCCCCCTTGGAGGTAAGCGTCCTTTATAGATCCAAGCTAGCGAGAGTCTGAGATGCTTACACGATACATGTGCATAAAGTTAAATATCGCCAATATATCCGCCAAAATGGTTACATTTGGTGCATTCCATGGGTGCAAGTTTGAAATTTTGTCAGGACTGAAAATATTTTGAATCACTCCCCCCCCCCCCCCCACCCACCCACCCACCAAGTGAACAAATATATACAATGCATGATTTACATTTTTTTCATGACTGTTTGACGAAATTCGCTTTTTCCCACGATCTTTTGACAGAAATCACGTCTCTTTAGCAATCCCTTGACAGAAATCGCGTCTCTATTGCGATCCTTTGATCAAAAATTGTGTTTTTTGCGATCCTTTGACAAAAATTCGTGACTTTTTCGCGATCCTTTGACAAAAATTCATGACTTTTTTGCGATCCTTTGACAAAAAATTGTGTTTTTCCGCAATTCTGTAAAAATAGCGTTTTTTTCTGCTATCATTTGACGAAAATCGCATCTTTTTCGCGATTCTTTGAAAGAGACTGCATCATTACCGTGATCCTTCGACAGAAATCGCGTCTTTTTTGCGATCTTTTGTCAGAAAAAGTGCTTTTTCCCCGCGATCTTTTGACAAAAATCATGTATTGTCAGCAATCTTTTGAAAAAAAATCGTGCCTTTTTTCACGATCTTTTTGACGAAAAACAGATTTTCCTCGATCTTTTGACAAAAATCGCAGTTTCTCTGCAATTCTGACAGAAATGGCATTTTTGCCACGATCATTTAAGGAAAATAGAGTCTTTTCTGCGATTCCTTGACAGATTCTTTGACGGAAATAACGTTTTTCTTGAGATCCGTCGACACTAATCACGTTTATTCTGCAATTTTTTGACAAAAAACGCGTCCTTTTGAAATCTTTAGAATGAAATAGCGCTTTTATCTGCGATCTTTTGATAGAAATAGAGCCCTTTTCCGCGATCATTTGACAAAAATCACGTTATATTCATAATGTTTTGATGAAAAATAGTGTCTTTTTTAGCGATCTTTTGGCAAAAAACGTGTCATTTTCGCGATTGTTTTCAATTGTCGGAGATTTTTCCGTCCTGCTTCCGTCCTCGGGAATTTTTAAAAGACGGAAATCTGTCCTGTGGACGGAAAACTTGCACCCATGGCGCATTCTCTGAAAAGTTTGTTTTGCATGAACTATACTATTTTGGCATAATTAACACACAATTTTGAATATGAGGTGTATTGAGATGGATTCTTAATTGAAGATAATACTAAGGGCATATGGGTTATACTAGAATTTCATGATCGCGGGATAGCAAGCCAAATAAGGAAGCGTTTATAATTTTGGCATATCAAGTAGTAATTTAAAAATAACTTATAAATTTTTACATACATCAGTTTGAGTTAAATAAAAGAATAATACAATATAGCAGAAAGAGCAATACTTTCAATAATATGCAAAAATATTTTCAATAACCCACAAGAAAAATAATAAAACTTTGTAAAAATCACCATATAATCAAAAAAATACATAGAATGCATTGCAAGCTTGAAAATTAACAGCCCATCATCAGCTAATGTTAGCATATGTCAGTAAGAAGCGATGGTCACAAATGCATTGTTTTGATTTTATGGTGATTTTTACAAAGTTTTATTATTTTAATACTGTATAACCTTGAAAATCTGGCATCATCAAAATTGAGACTTGTCAAATTTCTAATAAACAGTGAAGCCATTTCACTTAATGTAATTTTCTAAAAATCAATGGAAATTTTTTCTATCATCCATTAACAAGTTTTCTTGGATTTTATACAAGTGAAGAATAGCGGTTTCAGAAATACAGCCTTGTTTCTCTAGAGCAGATATCAATTCTTGAGGCAAATTTATGCATTTTTCTAACATCTTTTAGTCTGGTGGTTTTCATATCCACGTTCCTCTAAGCTTCAACTAGCGTTATCAGTGTTTCGTTTTAATACAGCATTAAAACATCTGCTGTCCATTAATTAGTTGCATTCTCTAATTTTATTTATTAATTTGTAAAAAACTACTAGTTTTAATTCTCTAGGTAAGCTAAAAGAACAAAAAAAAGGGGGGGGGGGGAAGAGAGAGAATAATTTTGATGCCGGATTTTTGACATCACACTGCATAAATTTATGAATCGTAAGAAACACATTTCCAATTACTTATGGAACATACAAATATTTTTTATAGGCATACATGAAAAAACTAAATAAACAAAGAGAAGAAAGTTACATCAACAAAAAAGTAACAGTTGAGAAAGTATGCAACTTTTTAAATAATAAAAATGAGAAAAAAAAAAAAAAGGATGAAGAGTTTAGATGATAAAAAAGGTATATGATAAAAAAGACTATTTCATCATATGGTTGAAGATAATCAATAATATTCTACAATACATTAAATTACTATTTGAAAAAACTTCATACTCTTAGAAATTTTAGTAGATATAGAAGAAATTTGACAACCACAAATAAAGATTTGGAACTTAAATGATGAATTCTCTTTCTTAAAATGACAATTGTGTCACTTATTACATTTATCATCTGAGCACTTCATATGGTAATCAAGATTGCACAAAATCAAAAATTCTTTATGAGTACTTCCTTTTTATATGGGCTTAACACAAGTTTTAGTGAAAGAAGTTAAGTTTTCAAATGCACTTTCTGATAACCTTCATTTACAGCTAAAAACCTCACCAGATTGTTACATTATCAAACATAACTACCAATTTTTTTAATGCATGCTCATCTTAATAAATTGCACATGATTCAAGAATGTGCACCTAAAGCAATTTTTAATCATGATAGTAAATACTTGAGAGTAATACTTATGGCCAAAAAAATTTAGATACATCTCTAAACTAAAACCTTACATTTAAGATCAAAATTAAGTAAATTAGCACAATAATTTTTTCTCTGGGACTTTCCGAAGAATATGCCTTGTTTTTTTTCGATGCACAGATTGTGAATCAATTTATTTAATACATAATAATAATGCAGACTTGGCAGTTTTTACAAACTAATGTAAATAGTACGCCATGCAAATCTTTTTAACCTCTTCAGTCCCGAGAAAAATCTACTGCATAGAAAAATTATTTTACTAGCAAATTATGGTGCTTTTAGGCTTAGAAAAAAGAAAATAAAATTAGTTTTTTATTTTTAAAATTCTTAAATAGTTAAAATGTTTGTACCCATATGGGTACATTGGGTCACAATTGAGTAAAAGTGTCATTTTTTAAACAAATAAAACCAATTTTGTTTTACAAAAATAAACCTATTTATTGTTAAAAAATTATATCAATTTAAACAACTTAAATGATTTTTTACCTAAAGTTATGTTTTGCGCAAAAATATTACACATAACTTCTATTTATTGTAATACATATCTCGCTACTATACTATATCTGTGGCTTCCAGTAATAACCAGGTAAGGCATATTTTTGAAAAAAATTGTGATAATTTGGGAAAATGTAGCTTTAAAGGGGTGCTTTCATCTGCCATAGTACTGAAAAAAAAAATCTAATACTTCCCGTCATAGGGCGATAAAAATTTTCATTTAAAAATTGAAAAAAACAGTAATAATCGTTCTCAATTAATAAAAAACATTTTTATATAATTATTTTGGCAAAAAGGAGGTTCTTATATCCTAATTGAATGTAATGAAAATTATTAAGTTCTAATCTACACTGTAAAAAAAAAGTGTCGATCTACTAAAAAAACTTTAGTGATCCTTGTAATTATTAAAAAATTTTAGTAATCTTAGTCGGTTACAATAAAGTCTGTAAGAATTACTAGAAAAAAGTTAGCAACGAATAGAGGTAATAATTTTATATTTTTAATAGCTATTACTAAAACTGACTTGGCGTGGCCTTGATAGCATAGTGGTTATAGTAACGGAATCCAGGCTAAAAGGTCCCGGGTTCGATACTGGCCACTGCCAAATACGCCCCAAATGTATGCAGTGTAAGTACTCGTTAATAAAGGAATTATGAATATCCTGACGGAGCAGTAGAAATGTTTGGTGCTGCCATCTATTGCTGTTTTGCCGATAATCTGCCGTTCCAGAAGTCTGGATGCAGCTCGAAGAAAGCTCCTGCCCATCAAGCTCACGTAATGGTTATTAAAAATATTTTTGGAGCTATTACTAAAATTTGCTTGGTGGCTCATACTAAAAATATTTAAGTTAGTCATACAAAAAATTCTTTTATTCAGTTAACAAAAGAAATGCTTGTTTCGCTTGCAAAAAAAAGTTTGTAATGGTTACTAAAAAATTCTGTGAAATACAAATTTACTAAAAAAATTTTAGTAACCTCTTGAATTTTTTTTACAGTGTATTTTATAAAAGCAATGATAAAAATATGTTGCTGAGGTGTAATAAAAATTACTTCCTGAATATTTACAGAAACACAAAGATTTCGACTACTATAATGTATCCGAAGTATGCTCTACTATATCAGCGAGATCTGAATATTTTTAACACTTTGTTATTATACGAATGCACCTCATTTGCTACGTTGACGTGCATAGGCATAAAGTCCTAAATTTTCCAGGGCAGGGGGGGGGGGGAGTCCCTCCCAGGACATCCTCTGAATTCAACACTAAAAACAGATATTGTAAGCTTCCTATGACCGATTTCTCACAACGAACATTTTTCAATGAAACATATTTTTTTTACTAGCATTTAATTCAGATTTGATTTGCGATTCTGTTGCATGTTTCTTTTTTGAAGCAGTTGAAAGAATATTTTATTTCTTAGATTCGTCATTGACTTTCAACAACAATTGTTTATATCTGCACATGTTTTGACAGCTTCTGTTTACTAAGAGGATATCAATGCATAGCAGATCTTGACAATCCCATAAATTGAGCAACCTGAGCATATATTCAAACACAACAATTTTTTTTAAACAATTGAAAAATGGTTGTTTTCAGTGGAGGATTGACAAAATGACGTGGTCACTTTCGAATTTAAATTAAATTCTTTACTTTTAGAAGAATTTTTATTTTTATTTGAATTTAAATTAAATTCTTTACTTTTAGAAGAATTTTTATTTGAATAGGAAATTAAAATGTTTAAAATCATTGTAATAAAGGAGAAAACTAACAAATTTAAAAATGGGTAGACTGATATTAACAGATACGGAAAAAGCCGAAGCCAAAGAAATAAATGACCATGAATGTCGCATTCAATGACATTAAACACAATACGCGTACTTAAACAATCATAAGGTGATTTTTATTTCGACTTTTTTTTAATGTTTTACTAATTTATTTGTTCTGTTTAAAAAAAAAAAAAAAAAAAAAAAATGTAGTCAATATGTATAAGTTGCTTATTAGTTTGGCGATTTGTATCATTTGGCGAAATTGGTCGACGGGATAACTAAGTAGTACTGCACTTGGTTTGGCGCAAAAACATCTTTCAATGCAGAAAACGAGAAAATCAAAAGATTATTGAGCCGCTGAAAACCAGTTACGTGTTGAAAGGCATTCACAAAAAAGGAAGCAATTTAATGCCGAACCGATTAATTGTAAAACATCACGTCTCGAGGGCGACCAATCCACTAGCCATGGCGTTTTACAATCTGTCTGTTCTAACCAGGAAAATTTGAGTGCCAATAGTGATTCTAACAAGCCGGAAAATGTTATAGCTATTACTCTTGATTTTCCATTACCTAAAAAGAAAACTAAAAAGCAATAGGCTTGGGAAAAACTGGAAAAAACTTTTTTGATTCAATGTCTGATGGACCCATTCACAGATGCATGTGCTGTGATCGACTTTGGTTTAAAACCTCCATCCCCAAAATTCTGCTCTGTAAAATCAAACAGTATATGCCAAAGTCTTACAAGTATAACAGTATATGCCAAAGCTGTATTTTAATAATGATTACTTTCGCACCAACAATGTTACATAGTTTGAAATGTTTCTTTCGTTGCCAACTTTTATGCTTGGTGACAATGGAGTGATGTAACTTAAACGAACAATACCTTCAAATTGCAGCATGTATAAAGTCATTTATAGTAGTGGCACGAATAATACTTAATAAAACAACTGGTATTTAGCTTAAAATGATAGATGAATATTTCAAGTAAAACATGTAAAACATTTTTCAAATGGTTGGTGTAATTTCTTATATTACAATTTTTTTTTAAAATAATTATTCTTCAATCTGACATGTGACATCATAAATGTTTGGACTAATTAAAGTACTTTTATTTATTGATTGTAGTATACTTCTAAAACTGTTTAAAAAAAAATTGTCTCTTAATAATGTTTACATCAAAATTTCTTATAAAACTTAAATGGTTAAATTTCCCTACACAAAAAAGACATGCCATGATATTAAAGAACTAGATTTAGGTATTATTTAAATAATTTACTCACATCTTGTGATTCTTGAGACCTGCAATCTCCATCTGAAGTGCTATACCCTGAATCAAAGGTATAACTCTTCCGACAACTACCAGCGGAAAAACCATTTTGAAACCTTGCATCAGACCTATCAATTGTAAAAAGATTTTATTAGAATAAATTAACAGTCATACACAGTTACAAATTATTCAAAACCACACAAATATCTATATATATTACTTCTTGATGATACAGAAATGATACAGATATTTATTAGTATACAGTTAGTCTTGATGATACAGATATTTATTAGTATACAATTCATATCCCAATGAAAGTTGGTTTATTTTTCTGAACATTTTTACATCTACTTGTACACCATAAATATATATATATATATATATATATATATATATATATATATATATATATATATATTCAAACGCTGTTTATTATTTTTATTCTAAAAGTTCCAAAACAAATTTATCTCGCTAACATTTCAATGATCAATTCTGAATCATCCTATATAGAAAGATTTTAAGACAGATTTTTAAATGAAAATTCTCAGATCTCAAATACTTTCTTATTAAGTAAATCCAGTTTTGGTAATTCAGCAAACAACTTTATTATATATCATTTTTACAATCAAGACAAAGTTATTTGTCTTGGAACAATATCTTGGAATAATTTGTATAAATTTTTTAATCAATAATATCAATCTTGGAATAATTTATGCTTTGTTTCTTATTTTATACAATCCTTTTATTGTAAAAATTATACAAAGAGTTGTTTGCTGAATTACCAAAATAGAATTTACTTAATAAGGAGTATTTGAACTGAGAATTTTCATTTAAAAATCTGTTTTAAAATCACTTTATATAGGATGATTCAGAATTGATTATTGAAATGTTAAGAGATGGCAGAGCAAAGTAAAACAAACCATTTTGTATAGCAATCCAGAATCATAAACCATTTACTCACTCAAAAATACTGAGACAAAAATACAGGGTATCTGATTCCAACGCATATATAACTGAAGTGATGGAAATGTACAATATTTAGATTAATCAAACTGTTTATACTAAAGTGAGTTTTCGAACTGATGTTAGTTTGATAATGTCTACGTAAAAATGTAACATGTCTAGCAGTGCTGTAAAAGTAACGACTAAATGAGTACCCGTATGAATTCATTACTTTCAAACTCCTTACCGGTTAGAAAATACTTGTTACTCATTACTTTTGTTACTTAAAAAAAAAGCAATCGTAATTACTAGTACATATATATTCAGTGTATTCTCTAATTTTCAGAGAGTTGCTCACTAGTTTTAACTATTAAAAAAAAAAAAAAAAAATTATACATTGGACATGATTTAAAATTTTATAAACTATACACCTGGTCATTTTAAGTACTTCATATGAAATGTAATGTCACAAGATTGCAGCAAATCTACATGACGTTTACCATATGTAAGCTAAGCTATATACCGTACATGCAATTAAAATTCATTATCATTAATTAGGTCGATAATGGCATTTTATAGAAACCTTTCTGTAATGGAAATTTAGGTAAAAATGTAAACAATTACAATATAATAATAAATAAATTCATCCAATGATAGTAGAATCCCCTACATTGAATAGAAAATTCCAAGATAAATTTCCATGAAAATTATACTAAGCAATTTCATCTGATAAGAATGAAAATTTGTCTAAAATGGGATGTTTTAGTGGTTTCTCCTGATTCTGTTACAATAAATATTATTGTACATATTAAAAAGAAAAATAGTAATCGAGTATCTTCATAGAGATGTCTTCTGCTTTATGAAACCAGTAAAACATGCAACAATGAAACCTGCCTATAACGGAAACTAAAATTAAGCAGCTCTCAAAAACATATTTTCCTCCACTCAACGTCGCAAAACTTTCCGACGCATTCACAGACTTGATCTAATGCATAAAATAATATTAAAATTGATTTTGATGGCAATTGCAACAATATGAAATCAAATAGCATTTTTCCTTTTATGGTAACTCCCTTCACTGGTTCAGGCCATCAAGGCCCTTTCAGCTCTTTCCATGCGAGGTTACCACATGGACCCCCTTCACAAACCTTTACAAGCTACTACAAACACGCTTTCCCCTCGCACTTCTGCTCACGAATATACACTGACCATGCAAGTCACTCAACATAATTCCCAAACAAAAAGAAGACCGGTCGATTGCAACAACTCAACTCACTCGATACGAGAAAGAACCAAGTGATGCCTTCACTTGGTGACCCCCCCCCCCCCCAGTTCACCAAAAGGACACGTGCACCTATAAAGAGAAGTTCAAAATATAATCAAATGCTTTCATGTAACAACCCTTGAAATTGAAAACTTCCCAGTAATACTTTATCCTTCCTTCCTTAAGTACAGCTATAGCAAATATTTTATTCTACCATAAGGTTCTGTTCTTTTTACATTAAATTAAGAGAAAATTAATAAATTAAATGCACAATTAATACAAAATTAATTTAATTAAAATGATAAACACATATTTTCTCTTCACTGCTTAATCGATGATTCCTTTTTAAAAATACATACATGGAAATGTAAATAATTTCTTGGTTAAAAAAAAAAAAAGAGAAAATAAATAAAAGGAAAATCAATTACTTTATCCATGTTTTCAAAATTCAAGTAACCCTTCATATCTGTAAGATAAAAAATACAATCCCTGAAAGAATAAACAATCTCATAGTAATCATTCATCCAAAAAACATTTTTTCTGCTATTGACCACATTACTTCAAAAACTTCACTCCAATTCCGTATGCACATTTTCGGCAAATGAATGAATACTAAAGTAATGAAACGACAAAATGAAAAACCTATGTGCAGTAATAATATGGGAACAACTTATTCAGAGTCTTAAGTCCAAACACATGTTCTCATCTTTCCTTGTCAGACTACCGCCGCCGTTCTTGAATTGCAAAATGCAGGTAATGTATGAAGTTCAGTAGCGTAGCTATGTTTTTTGGCACCCGGGGCCAGCAAGAAATTTTGCGCCCCCACTCCAATATAGATATACTAGCAAAAGCCATGCTTTGTTTGGATTCGTGAAGCATTATTTTATAAAACAGATATTTGAAAGTAACAATATATTTTTTTTATTAATATTATTTTTGCATCTTTATTAAACAAAAACGTTATTTTATGTTTTGGCGCATTTTAATTTTTTACTTATGATGTAAAACTGGCATAAGATATTTTCGAAGCAAACTTTTACAAATTTTTTTTTAATTTTCAACTAAAAGCTCTTTTAAAGATGTTTTTACAATTTCAAGTAGCCACTGGTGTTTTTTAATTGTTTGAAATATGCATGTTTCCAATCTTTGTAATCAACATCCGATAATCTTTGATAGCTATTTTAGAATAATATATTTGAAGAAAGCTTGAAGAAAGTTACTTCTTCAAAATCCTATTTTCTGGAAAAAACATTTGAAATCTGCTTTCGTTGATACTATGAATTTTCAACTGTAAAACATTTTATTTTAATTTCTTCATTTTTATACTTGTTAGCGTATGAGAATTGCTGTAATTCTCTCCGCGTGGGAGAACTGTTTACTTTCTGCGAATGGCAACTCAATTAATGGAATTACCTTTTAACGAAGCGCTCTCTCATTCTCGCAGTGAAGTTTTCACGAATAATTATTGTTGTGTTTGCGAACTTATTAAAGTCTTATTTTTCTATAAAATCCTTCTGATTAAT
This sequence comes from Maratus speculifer, assembly GCA_964019185.1. NCBI lineage: Eukaryota > Metazoa > Arthropoda > Arachnida > Araneae > Salticidae > Maratus > Maratus speculifer. The sequence goes on from OZ025296.1 coordinate 212,316,533, forward strand.
GAGTCGATATTATTTAGCCACAATACGACCTTCGCAAAAATATTTATAAAGAGCTTGAACCAACAACTTCACGCAGATCTTTTAATTTTTCTAATTAATCTAATAATTTTAATTAATTTTATTTGTTTACAATTATTTTGTTGCCAGTTTACAAAAAAAAAAAAAAAAAAAAAAAAAAAAAAAAAAAAAAAATCCATAATACAATTTTTTTAAAATGTTTAAGTGTCATCTGTTCAAACGATTTTGCGGGATAATGAAAACATGTTTTATTTAATAAATTAATCATGATTCTATCAATAATTATTTACTCCATGATTTAAACTTTTTTTTCTGAAAATATACGCGTTTCATTTTCTATTTATTTGCTAAAATGCTTCCGTATTGGAAATGCATGTAAAATAAATTAATTAAAATAATAATTTTTTTAATGTTTTACTGTAAAAAAAATTATATTCTGCAAATTTACAGATCATAATTTATTTTTGTGTTTAATTTGAAGTTAAAATATTGAATAGTTTTTTTGTAAAGCGTACGACAAATTTTAATTTGAGTGGACTAGTAGAGGATTCGCTTCGCTCATCCTAATAACAATTTCTCTCAATTTGGTGCCCCTAGGCCTCGGCGCCCGGGGCGGACATCCCCCTTGCCCCTCCTTAGCTATGCCACTGATGAAGTTTAATTCATTCAGTTTCACAGTATATTGATGTGCAAACGACTACCAAAAAAAATTTGAACATAATCAGGGCTTGAATTTCAGGGCGGGATGGCGGGATTCGCGCCCAAAATTTTGAAATCCCACACAAAAGAATAACATGGACGGGAGGCTCCCATCCAAAAAATTTTGCATTTTGAAACTATAATCAACTCCCACGTCCATTTTGCGAATTTTATGATATTTTCGTGCGACTGATCGACGCATTTTGCAAGGTTTTTACCGCGAACGATTATTGAAAATCCCATTTTTTTCTGAGACAGATTGACAAATTTCGCAATTTTTTTCCTGCAATCGATTGATGACTTTCGTTTTATTTTCCGCTGCGGAAAAGAGGTGATCCTGTTCCGAAAAATAAATAAATTAATGAATTCAATTCCAAAAATTATGAAACTGTGATGCCTCGGATGCACTATAGCGTGTAAATTACGTAAAAATAGCACATGCAAATTAAAAAAGCTATTATGCATCTCACAGGAAGTGAGATTTTGTAAAGGTTTGGGAAAAAAGGCAAATATTGTAAGATCGCGAAAAAATGACCAATTTCTCGCAAATTTCTTCAATAAAATCAAGAAAGAATGACTAATTTTGTCACAACAGCAGTTTTCGTCCAAAAATTGCAAAAAACGACAAATTTCGACAAAAGATTCACTTTAAACGACAAATTTCCCAAAAGATTGCAAAAAATAGCATTTTTTTGTCAAAAAATCACGATAAAACAGCAGATTTCATCACAAAATCGCAAAAAAATGCCAAGTTTCCTCAGAAAATTTGCCAAAAAACCGACAAATTTCGACAAAAAATTCCTAAAAATGGCAGATTTCCTGAAAAGATCATAAAAATTAGATTTTATTAAAAGATATCGAAAAAACGCAAATCTCGTCAAAGAGAACCCGTCCCCCAAAAAATAATATTGCCGGGAGTGCATTTTTCTGTTCGACAAGCTAATTTTCCTGCTTTAGTTTATTGATTTAATTTTATTTCTTTCTTTGCTGCTCTAAAATCTGTTTCTGACAGCTCCCAATCATTCTGAGTGAATGCAATTCCCGAAAGTAGCCATTTATTTAACAAAAAAACACCCCTTTACTCAACAAAAGTATTTGTTTTTTAAGAAAAAATCTTCTTCAATAAATTTGACTTTCCCCTTTTTAAAAGAAATGAGAATAATAGTGATACTTTTTATCTTCTACATTCAAATATGCATTATTTTATAATTAAATTTGTTTTTTGCATATTTAATATACAGAAAAATATTATTGGTTTTAATTGTAACAATTATAAATTTATTAAATTAATTTGAAGTTTTATTTATTATTCTTAAAACAATAACTAGCATTTATTATTAAAACAATAATTAGACCTGTAACAAAAATAATTAGCACCGGGGAAGAATTTATCCCCAGTAAAGACTATACAGCATAAAAGTTTTTTTTTTTTTTTAGATACATTTTGCATAATTATTCTGAATTGTTGATAAAAATTGCCTCAGTGATATTTTGTCATGTCTGTATTCTGGTAATATTTTAAATAGCACATAAAAAATAGCAGGTTTTAAACATTTTTTTATCCCTCCAAAATAGCTAAACTCCCCTCCATTTATAAATGTTGGTAGGGAGACTCCCCTCCTTCGAAAAATTGAATTTCAAGCCCTGATAATGTTTCAGTATTTCGTATTAGAGAGAATACCAGTATCTCAAGAACGAATATGTGTAGTCTGCAACAGTTTTAATGTCCAGTGTAGATCAGTTACTAGAAATACAGCTGATTAGAGATCAGTCAGGGTCTTTTTTTTTTTTTTTTTCCTTTAAACAAAATGATTAGAAATATCAACCCGAAAAATTTTGTTTTATGAGGTCCACGAACATGATACTGAAAGAGTATAGCAAAGAATTGTTAATAACAATTGAAAACTGTTGTAAAATTATTTTTCTCATTTCAAAATGTATTATTACATAGAGTTCTAATGTTACTAGTTCCTTTTAAATACACTCTTCAAAACAATATTTCATGATTCTTATATTCCCGAAAATCTGTTTAAAACTGCAATTCTCCAATGTTAATTTATAATATATTTTAAATCTGTTTCCAGTTTATTCATATTAAAATACTTAAAATATAATATGACTCAGCAACAGACTGCATGAGCTCAGTGATAAATTTTGTTATTAGAACGACAAAAAATGTCTATAAAGATCAAAATAAAAATTATATATGCAATCTATATTTCTGTTAGATTTTAATAAAATAAATTTAACAATTTCTAACATCCATGTTGCACAAGGAGCAAAAATAAACACTATAAGTCTTGATGCAACTTTTGTTAGCACTAAACCATTGATTTTTTATTTGTTTAAAATATTCCTAAGCAGAAAATAAGTTGTAAATTTTGGGAGCAAATAGCAATTTTCATAATTTTTTTTTGGTGACTCAATGAAATTTGATAGTTTTCCCAACAACTGGTTGATTAAATTTCATGTTTTTCCTACAGCAAATTGATGAAATTCACCATTTTATTCTGCCAATGATTAATAAAATTTGCAATATATTTGTCATAGATTGATGATACTAATTCACAATTTTCTCTGGGATCGATTGATGAATTTCACTATTTTATTTCACAAGCAAGTAACAAAAATTTGCAGGGTTTTTTTTTTTTTTTTTTTTATCATTTGATAAAAATTTGTTTTATTTCGTGATCATTTTAAGAAAATCGCTTTTTTATTTAGTGATTGTTTGATAAAAATCACAGTTTCATATCACAATCATTTGATGGAAATTGTCGTTTGATTTCGTGATTGTTTGACGAAAATTGCTGCTTTATTTCATGATCGTCTGATGAAAACTGCTGTTTATTTCGCAATCATTTAAGAAAATCACACTTTGATATCACGATCATTTGATGAAAATTGCTGTTTGATTTTGCAATTATTTGACAAAAATTCGCCGTTTAATTTTACGATTGTTTGATGAAAAATGCTGTTTTATTTCGTGATCGTTTGACTGAAATCTCGGTTTGATATTGCAATCATTTCATGACAATCGCAGTTAAATATTGTGATTGTTTGATGAAAATCGTGGTTTGATATTGTATCATTTGACAATTTCTGGTTTGATATTGCGATCATTTGACAAAAATTACAAATTCCTAAAAATTTAAAAACTGAAAGCCACCATTCTGCAGAAAAGTGGCACCCCTATTGATCTACAGTGACCAGCCCTGTTTCTCTTTACCACGGGCCCTAGAATGCCATGTGGCATATGCCCCGATCAGATAACCAGCCTAATGAAGGACTCTCACTGTTTAGTTTCCAAGCAAGCTTGGAAACTAATTTATTTTACATATTAAAAATATCAAAATAAAGTATACTTCAATATTAAAAGCAAAACATATAGAAACATATTTTTAATAAAATAGAGTTAATAATGAGAAATCACTTAACTCAGAAAAAGAAAAGAACAAAATTAAACATATGCATTAAAATTAAGACACAAAATAAACAATTCTTCTTACAAGACTGATGGGCTCCTAAATTTTTGGAATTCTGTTTCTAAAACAATACCCCGTTTATCTTCTTTAATAGCTTGTATTTCTAAAAATTTAAAAACATGGATTCTTCCTCTTTTACACAACTGAAAGAGATTAATATATTATAGCATATAAATTAATTTTACACAAAAGTATAAATTCAGAAAAAGAGAAAGTATTCATAAACAATTATTTATGAGAGAACCAGCATATTTTATTTGAGGAAGAAATATATGAGCAAAGATTTATACAAAGATTTATAACTGGGCATTTAAAAGAGAAAAACATATTTTAAAATTACAACTAGCGTTCATTGATTTAAACAATCTTGATTTAAATCATGATTTATAATTTAAACTAGTTTTATCTTAAAATAAATCTAAGATGTAAACAAACATAATCATGCACTGTAATATAACTGAGTTTTATATAACACAAATAATAAGATAACTTTTAGACAAAGCTTAATCTTTGCTAAAAAGTAAAATAAAAAAAATTTCTTTCAAATTTCATTTGAATCAAATTATAAAATAATCTTGCAACAGTAAAGAAATCTAAGCAGGAATATGTTAAATATTTGAATATTTACACATTAGTATTTAGAACAACTTCTGCAAATTGAGGTAAAATAAAATTATATGACTTTGTATGCTCTCCTATGATGAGGCATATTTATATTAAGATTTGATCAAAATCTGAAGCAGTCTATTTTAAATTTAATATAGTTGATCTCAGCCCTTTAGAATGGTGGTAGGTATTTTTTAAAGTTATCGAAAAGGTTGATACTGAAAAAATTAGAATTAATGATCAACGAGCTTTATACTGCAATAGATTTATCTGCTTCAGTAGAACAAATATTTTCTGTGTTTGGTTTGATAGATTCAGAAATTAGAAATCAACTGATAAAGCTGCTAAACCATTGCCATCGAAATACTCAAGGCCAGAGAACACAAATTGTGATGTCTTCACTAATTGACCGACTTCTCACTAGTGTTAGAATTCACACAAGAAAATTTTTTATAGCAATTTTCTTTTATTTGTCGAAAATCTATCATCTTACAAAACACTGATAACTAAACATACAAGTGAGAATTTGGAATCACCCAATAAAAAAATTAACCAAATCCCGCAACACTGTAGCATTCTTTCTCTGGTTGAATTTTTATTTAGACATTCAAAGTTCTGATTTGTAAGTTTAATTAGTTACCCAGTAGCAGAATTTTCTGTTTTAATCTGCAATAAATCACAGAAAAAATAGCAAGCTTCATCAAAGGTGGCAGAAAAAGCAAGAATTTTATCAAAGGATCGGAGGAAAAAAATCACTAATTTTATCAAAGGTTCGTGGAAAAAAAACGTGAATTTCGCGAAAAGACACGAAAAAATGCAAATTCTGTTAAAAAAAAAAAAAAAAATTTTATGAAAGGATTACTTGTGAAACAAATTTTATTAATGGGTCATGGCAAAAAAAAAAAAAAAAAAAAAAAAAAAAGGATCATATGAAAATAAAGTATCTCGACTGAAGATCGAGGAAAAAATGAAGTAGTTCATCAAAAGATCCTGAAATAATGCAAATTCCATCAAAGGACTGAAAAAAAAACCGGAATAAAGTATCTCAACTGAAGACTGAGTAAAAACCACATATTTTTACAAAGAATCGAAAAAAATAAAACCCCAGCAATTTTTTTTATTTTGTTTGCAGGTTTCTTTTTTTCTTTGATACTTTTGCTTTTAAAACCACCTTTGAAAGGAAAAATATCCCAGTCAAAAAGAAAAAAAAAAAAAAACCTTTGGAAATTAAAAAGTAGGAAGTGGCTTTTATAAGGATTGATGTCCGCTAGCTAACGCAGAAATAAATAAAACAAAATAAATATAGTGAAAGTGCCGGCTAGATATTTTTAACTATGTTCTCCATTAAAATAACATTAACAAGCAGGTCTTCTCACAATGATAGAAATTGAGATATAAAAGGCAGGCGTCAAATGATGACTGCTATAAAAATCTTAAGACGTAAAATTGTTGCAGTTTCCAAAATTCATATTAGCATTACTGATATACTGTATATAACTAAGAGGTAATTCTTCTGAGCCAAAAAAAAAAAAAAAAAAAAATCAGAAATTAACATAAAATTTTCTGAAAGGTTACAACAGAGAAGGAGGAGAAATCCACCCCCAGCACTGTTTTCTTTTCTTTTTTTTTTTTGCACCTTTTTAACGAAATTTGCTTTTTTCCGCGATACTTTGATGAAATCTGTCATTTTTTTTTTTTTTTTGCTATCTGTTGACAAAATTTGTCGTGTACTTTTGTGATCTGTTGACGTATTTTGCCATTTTCACGATCTCTTGACGAAACTTGTTGTTTTTGTGAGATCTTTTGACAAACTTTGCCATGTTTTTTCGCGATCTTTTGACAAACTTTCCATGTTTTTGCTGGATTTTTTGATGAAATTTGCCATTTTTCGCAATCTTTTGACAAACTTTGCGTGTTTCTCGATTTTTATTTTTTTTAAAACAAAATTTGCTGTTTTCCAAGATTTTTTTTGTAGTTTGCATTTACAAAGAAAGTTTAAGCAAAAAGTACAATAAATATAATAAGTATAGAAATAAAAATTACATTTTAGCTTTTTTTTTTTAGTAAAGAATTTATTTTAAAGCTATTTGATTGATCTGCAAGAAATAGAAATATATGTGCTACAGATGTTTTTATTTTAATTAAAATACTGAAGGTTGAATAAATTTTTGACATCTGATTTGTAGTTTTCCATGCATTTTGTGTTATCAAGATTTTTCCATAGCCTAAAATTTTACCTTAAAATAATATGAATCATTTATGGGAATTGTGTAATATTATTAATAGGTAATACGTATAACATGCATGTCTATGTATGTAAAACTTATATTTTATAAATTTAAAAAAAAGTCATACAAGACAATAATAATTTGAGACATAAAACTAGTTGGATGTGCCAATCCCAAAACTTTCTTCTATCTCATACATACATTTTAATATTTTAAAATTTAGTTGCACAAGTTAATATGCATTAATATTATCAATTCAATATTATACCAACTATGATTTGCATATTAAATTTCTGCTTCTGTCAATTAATTGGTATAAAAACAAGTTTCAGTATCTGCACGAGCTGATGAACTGTAGCACGATATTCAGATTTTTTTTTTTTTTAAATTCAGGAAGGATCTACTTGCCATACTCCAAAAAAATCATACACAAAAAATTTAGTTCAGTTCTATGCATAACATCAAAAAATTTTTAATGGTAAAATAAAAATGGCACAGATATCGCGATTATAGCGCCTCCTTCTGGCGGATTTTTTTCAAATTCAGGGTCTGCTAACCATAGTCAAACACTTAACAAAAAATTTCATTCAATTCTATACATAACTTCATACACTGTTTTATGATAAAATGTTGAAAATGGCTCAAAAATCGCTATGGCAGCACCCCCTTCCAGCAGATTTTTTTCAAATTCAGGGAGGGCCAACTAGCCATAGCCAAACACTTACACAAAAAATTTTGTTCAATTCAATGCATACACTTCATACACTTTTAGTTGGTACAATATTGAATATGGCACAAAAATCGCCATTGCAGCGCCCCCTTCTGAAGAATCTTTTTCAAATTCCGGGAGGGCCAACTAGCCATAGCCATACACTTACACAAAAAATTTGGTTTGATTCGATGCATAACTTCATACACTTTTATTCGGTACAATATTGAAAATAGCACAAAAATTGTTATGCAGCTGAATGTTTCAAAATTGAGGAAGAACTTGATTACCACAGCCAAAAACATTCACAAAAAATTTGGTTCAATTCTATGCATATCTCCATCAGGGTTGGCAAGTTTCTTCCGCAGTGGAAAAAACCACGGAAAAAACCATGGAAAAAACCGGCCGGAAGATATAGGTTTCTTCCAAGTGGAAGAAACTGTTTTTCTTTAAAAATTTACCACATATTTTCAGTTTTGTAAGATATAATAAATATCTTCTTCCTATAATCTAATATAAATTAATTTCACTGGACCAAAACAAATTTAATTAAGTATATATGCTAAATTAATAATTACATCAATTTTTTAACCAAGATCACACACAACATTTATCTAGAGATCTTCAACCATTGGCTAAATGAAAAGAAATTTTTCACAAAATCAGTTAAATGTTATCCATTTCAATTTAACCAACATACAGTGTCTCACAAAAGTGATGGGACACTTGTGCTTTATAAAAAGAAACTGCAATAAAATAAAACAAACATGTGCAAAATTTTTTTGGGTGTGTTTCATATTTAAAGTTAATAATAATTATTACATAACATACATTTTGTCAAAATATTAAAATATTAATTTAGTAAAAATACAATTGTTCAGAACGGAGCAAAAAATGGCTCACATAAGTGATGGGACACTTACTTTTCCATCAAATATTTATCCAAAAATTTTACTTTTTAAAAGATTTTAATATTTTGTTGGATTTCCTTTTACTTTTAAAACATGATTTAATCTTTTTGGAATGGATTTGACTATTTTTTTTGTGATTTCTGGAGCGATTTTACCCCATTCTTCTTGAAGCACAGATTTTAGTTCTTGTTTTGAAGAAATGGTGTGTTTGCGAATTCTTGATTCCAATTCTTGCCAAATATTCTCTATGGGATTTAAGTTTGGAGATTGTGGTGGTGTTTTTATTATTTCAGGACAGTTATATAGCAGCCAGAGTCTAACGTTCAGAGCAGTGTGCTTGGGGTCATTGTCCTGGTAGAATTTAAAATTGTTATGAAGGTTCAATTTTCGTGCTGAAGATTTCAAATTTTGCTTTAAAATATCAATATACTTGTACTGATCCATTATATTGTCAATAAAAACAAGATTACCAACTCCAGCAGACGACATACACCCCCATACCATAACTCCTCCTCTACGATGTTTTACTGTTGGTACCAAGTTCTGTTTGCGAAATTCTTCCCTGGGTTTTCTCCACACCAAGATTCTATCGTCAGAACCAAATATATTTACTCTCATCAGCAAATATAACTTTATTCTAGTAATCAGAATTCTTATTTATGTTGGATTTTGCGAAAGCTAGTCTGAGTTTTCTATTCTTTTCACTTACGAAGAATTTTTTCCTGGCTACTCTACCATGATATCCAGCAGATCGAATTACCCTTCTAATAGTCTCAGGATTAACAATTATTGCATATAATGCTTGTAAATCAGCAGCAACTTTTGAAGCACTATTTCTTGGATTTTTTTTTTTTTTTTATATTTCGAACGATAATTCACTTTATTCCATTGGATAGCTTTGATGGTCGGCCAGGTCTTATTTTATCCTGAATCATATGATTCTTTTTATATCGTTTAATGATATTGAAAACTATTGAACGACTCAAGTTAACTGTTTCAGCAGTTTTTCTAATAGATTTTCCATGTTCAATATGCAAATTAATAACTAATTTTCGAATTTCAGGTGAAGTTTCTTTTCGTTTAGCATTCATGGCTACACAGAGCTAAAAAACACAAAAATTCTAAAACAAACTGGAGAGAAATACTGCACACGATTTTATAAATTATTGCCAATTGCTTTTAAGTAAAATTAAAACCCCCAAAAATATTTTTATTGCTTATTTCAGACGATTTTTGTTGCATATATATATATAATGGTGTCCCATCACTTATGTGAGCTATTTTTTGCTCCGTTCTAAACATTTATATTTTTATTAAATTAATATTTTAATATTTTGACAAAATGTATGTTATGTAATAATCTTTACTAAATTTAAGTATGAAACACATCCACAAAAAAATGTGTACATGTTTTTTTAATTTATTTGATTAGTTTTCTTTTGTGATGCACAAGTGTCCCATCACTTATGTGAGACACAGTATTTTTTTATTATTTAAATTTCTGAAACTAGTAAATAGTAGAGATTCTTTACTAATGATAGAATGAAACCCATTTAAATAAAAGCTTTTAATTTACATCAATTTTATTAATGCAAATAATGTATAATAATTACTATATTAAATAGAAATCAATCAAAAATACGGTTTCATTTTGGCCCAAAATCTGAATTTTGCAAAAACCTAGGCGAAAATTAGGCCAGATCGAAACACTTAGTATTCCAAAAATACTGTTTTTTCCTTCGGAAATTTCCAATATTAGTTATTGATTTGAACTGTATCAGATCAAATGAATGTATTGTAATGAACTTCATTGTTTATAATTATCAGTCATGATTTATCAATCACCTCATAGAAAATTTTTAGTTTAAACTGCATTATATTTCAAATATTCTTTGAGAAAGTTCTAGAATAAAAAATGATCATTCACAAAGATCATTATAGAAGAAAAATAAAGATGTACATACCTAAAACTAAAATATTTTTTGATTAAATGAAATTTGTATAACAGTATATGAAAATAAAGTTTTTGGATTATTAACAGTTTTACATAATTAATAAATACTATACATATAATTAATTTCAATTATGTACATTTATGTATGTATTAATTACTTTAAAACATACAATTACTTAAATTTTTTTTTTGGATGTTATCATTTTCGGCTAAAGAGTAGGAAATTCACCTAAATTCAGTTTTGGCCTTAAAAACCTGTTTCAGTCTATCCTCAGTATATATAAAAAAAGTCATTATAATCTTTATTTTTCTTAGTATAATGCAGCATAGTATAGCAAAAAGGTTTTTTAGCAGTAGGATGCTGCAATCAATTACTCAAATTAAATAACAGCAAAAAATGAAGTTTTTTTTTTTTTTTTTTTTTTTTAATTTTTATAAATGGAGTAATTAATAAAAAAAAAACCCATTCCGTACTAAAAAATCTCATCCTATACAGTAGTAAAAATCCATCATCTGGAAATGTCTGCTGAACCTGGAGTTTGTTATTAAAAAATATATCTTTGTAAAAATAATATTTTTAATAATAATTAAATTTTTCAATTTAGATTTCATGTAATTATACTTTAATTCTTTTACATAGTTAATATACTTTAACTTTGAACATTTGTTTTAGTTTATGATGGTTTCTTCCGGTTTTTTCCAGTTTCTTCCACTGTCCTGGAAGAAACCCAAACCCTGATCTCCATACAATTTTTGATGGTAGAATGGTGACATATGGACATACACACAGACAGAGACATTTTTTAAAAACATGGTTTTTGGAATATCTGACCCCTAAAACATGTAAATCCATTGAAACCCGGATATCGAAATAAAATTTCGATTACAATACTTTCTCCTATTTAAGATAGAAGAAAGTAAAAAAAATCAAAATAATCTGATTTAAATCAAAAAATTCTGATTATTTTGATTTTTATTAAAAAAAAATTAAAAATTACGAAACTTAATTATAATATAGGTTCATGCAACATGTGGTTGAATTGAATAAAATTATTTAATGTATAGCCATGAGAATGAAAGAGAAGTTTGTAGCCTTTCCCATGATATATTTCTTATTGCAGTACATTGCATGTAATAGTCATCATACTTATCACACTGCATACAGTTTTAAAAAAAGAAAGAAAAAGAGGAAGGAAAAAAAACAACTTTTTGGGTAATGTAAACTTTTTATTAGACAAAACAATTTGCTCAGGGTAAGAAATTGCCATGCAATGGATTCTCAGGCATTGTGCACTTCATAAAATGGGAAGGCAAAATCCCTTGACAAAAAATTTTGAAAAGTAAACTTTAATACTGCTCACCTAGATTTAAACATGATTTTAAAAACTGATTTGCAATGCTGATTTCTAAATTACTTTACGGACCAGTTTACCCCAAAATTAGTCAAAAAATTGAATTTTCTTCTTTAATGTTGAATGAAAGCTTCTTAAACTGTGACAGGGATCATTCTAGGAATTGAAAAGGGCAGGGCGCATATTACAGAAAAAGGGCAATTTTGTCAAAAAGGGCACATTATTTCATAAAAAGGGCATATTTACAATAAATACATTTTGTATTGGAAAACCCATTAATATTACTTTTATATCATATTTAAAATAGTATGCTTTGAACTCATTAGTAATATATTTAGAAAGTCTATACATTTTACAATAATTAATAAATGAATTTTGATGAAATTCCGTGCGTTAGTCCTTGAGATATAGCTATCATAGAAATCTGGGAAAATGCTTCATAGTGGCACCATCTGTTTGCCAATTTACACCAAAACTTAATCGGTATCTATTTATCTAATGATCTAACAGAACATGAAATTTGATGAAATCCTGAGCATTTTTTCTGGAGATATAGCTATCACGGATTTCGGAAAAAATGCGTCATAGTGGCGCCCTCTGTTCGGCAATTTACACCAAAACTTAATCAGTCTCTATTTATTTGAAGCTCTAACAGAATATGAAGTTTGATGAAATTCTGTGCATTAGTTCTGGAGATATAACTATCGCGGACATCGGAAAAAATGCGGCACAGTGACGCCATCTGTTCGGCAATTTACACCAAAACTTAATCTATTTATTTCAAGGTTTAACATAATTTTAAGTTTAATGAAATGCCATGTATTAGTTCTTGAGATATAACTATCGAAGATATTGCGGCACAGCAGCGCCACCTGTTCAGCGATTTACAACAAAACGTAATTGGCATCTATGCATGTCAAGGTTTAGCAGAATATGAAGTTTGATAAAATTCCGATATTATCAATAAATTATCAATCAATTATAAATTCCGTTCTTGAGGTATGATTATCGCAGAAATCGGGAAAAATGCGGCACCATAGCGCCATCTGTTCGGCAATGTACACCAAAACTTAATCAAGCTCTGTTTATTTCAAGGTCTAACATAGTATTAAGTTAGATGAAATTCCATGCGTTAGTTTTTGAGATATAACTAAAGGAGATAATGCGTCATAGCAGCGCTACCTGTTCGGCGATTTACACCAAAACATAATCGACATTTGCTTATGTTAAGGTGTAGCAGAATATGAAGTTTGATGAAATTCCGTATATTAGTTGTGGAAGTACGGTTATCGCGGAAATCGGGGGAAATGCGGCTTAGCAGCGCTACCTGTTGAGCGATTTACACCAAAAAATAATCAACATCAATGTATATCAAAGTATAACTAAATCTGAAGTTTTATTGAATTCCATATATCAGTTCAAGAAAATGTGTCACAGACAGATATTTTCTAAAAATACTCAAATATTTTCCAAGACTCTCTAAAACATATACATCCATCGAAAACTAAAATTCGAATTTTTTCACGAATTTTATACTTTCTTCTAAAAATAATAGAAACTTAAACGAAGAAAAGGGAGGAATATGACGTTTGCCCTCTTCATTAAGGAGTCATTTTATCCCAATATTTCTCTTGAAAAATAATTATGAGACTGATATGGCCCGAGAAATTCAGACCCGCACTGTATCTGCAAAAAATGGATAAATGTCTACCAATGCCCGGCCCTAATAAAATAACAATAAATCGACCGGTGGGTCCTATGGGCAGCGTCGTGCGAAAAGAAAGCTGTGTCCAGGGCAAAGTTTCAGTTTGGCGTCCCCCACTTCTTTTTGTGACAGGTGTCACAAAATTGAAAAGTGTGAAAACACAAATTCTATTGAATAAACATAATGAAGAGAATTGAAGAATGAAGAGAATCTTGCAACTTTAAAATGCTTAATTTTAACAACAAAACAATATAAGATAAAATTTTCTAGCAAAGGGTATCTAGAAAACAGATGCGAAATAAATGCATCTACTACAGTATAACAACCAGCGCCGTGGAAAATGGGAGGCGAAGAGGGCGGACGCCAAGGGCGCCAAATTTATATTACCAACGTCATTTTTGGCCTGTCACAAGAAAAAGTTAGAAGGGGGCGTCAAATTATAATTTTGCCCCGGGTGCAATTTTCTCTTCGCAAGCCCCTGATAACAGATTGTGTGTGTGTGTAATTCCTTATGAACGAGAATATGCAATTATGAGAATGTATGTTTTTGTCACAAAAAAACTCCGCAATATGTACATTTTTTCCCCCTTTTTTGCAAGAAAAGAAGAAACAAATTCAGGTTGGTAGAATAAATTTGACGTCCCCCACATTCCGCGCATGGGGCGATCTGGCCCTGCGTACGGGCCTGAATTTGGTGACAAAATTAGGATCAATTTTCAAATGGATCAGGCCGGCAGAGTTGGAATATTTTTAACGGGCGGATTGCCCCAAAAATAAGATTTGTCAGCCGGCAGACGAAAAATTATTTGGGCCGGGCGGTCCGATTTAAAAATTTAAATTAAACGGAGGATAAAATATGAACTATTTTAAATGGATTTGACGTTCGCGAGAATAAGCACAAATTTCTGTACAAGCTGATGCTATTTTCAAAACATCATTATAAAAACAAAAATATAAGATGTCTAACCTAGAGATTGGACGGCATATCGTGTCTGATCTCGCATTTAATTTATTCAACAGACACGGGCCGGGCCGGAATCAGGCTATCAGTTATTCACACGATAGTGTAGCTGGTCAATAAATTTTGAAAAAATAATTGCAATAATAAATATCTGTCAACGGAATATTATTTGTGGGAGAAATGCCATTCGATTTTTGTAGTTTCCAAATGAGAACACGTGATAAATTTTGCATTTCCGAACAAAATTTAATTCAGAAGTACGCCAAAAAAGTAACTCTTTTGCTTTTTTCCTTTTTCTTTAATTGCAAACTATTTATTTTTATTTATGAATTTGTATCTGAATGTTGAAAAATTCTGAATTTAATTAATCATTAAAGATATTAAATTGTGTTTAAGAAAAAACGGGTTTTACTATAGAAATTGAGTTGGGCCTGACAGAACCTATTTACTTGACTTTGCAGGAGACAAGTCAGGCTTGTTCTCATTGATTTTGTCCGAGCTGGCTGGGCCCAGAGGGTGGTACGGGCCAATGTAACTTTCGTTGCCGCATGTTATGCATAGTCATTTAAGGGCAAGGTCGAATTGAAAACTGAGAAAATATAAGTGGGTCGGGCCGGTCAGAAGTTTTTTCTTTTACATAGTGTCGAACCTACAAGAATTTGATCCGTGCAGATATCTTACTTCCAAAGATTAGTTAACTTTGTTTTCTTTCCAGACATTCTGTTTGTAAATTGCGAGTCAAACTATTATATTTTTCTTACTCTGCAGATTCTTTTTACGTGAGATGCACCACGTTGAAGAGAAGTATTTGTTTATTGATGCGTAATATGAGTAATCATTAAATACTTGAGAATGAGAATGCAGTTTACGTATTATTTTATTCTGTGATGATTTAATTTAAAAGCACTTAAAAGGAGTTTAACATTTGAGCTGCGTTATACTTTCGGAGGATTTTTTGTTATTGTTTACTCAGCTCTGCATATAATCGTTGTATTTATTTACCATAATGTTTTAAATAAGCTATATAATGTAAGTCATTAGAACGATAGGGTGGTAAAAATTGAAATAAATCAATGCAAGGTGAAAATACTTGTATTATCTAAAAATCTTTAATCTCGTACTTTAATAAATATACAGAAGATCGATTTTAAGTAAATTGTTTTTGCTTTCGGGTACTAACGCGCAATCACTAAAATTAAGCTTACGGATATGTGTATTCTTAAAATTAAATATTTAGTTTACATTTCAATAGATTTTATTTTGCATATTTTTCTATTTTTTGTGGGGGGGGAGGAGGGGCACATTAAATAGCTAAGGTTGATCTCTACAAACGCCGCTTTTTATTTCTTCGATTCTGTTCAGATATTTATACATATATTAAATCTCTTTTATCGGATCAACGTTATATTAGCGAGCGGTTGTTTCCGCGTAGGTGCAGTAGCCAAGGATATACAAAGCAACAAAACTTCAAAACAAATACATGAAAATAAAAAAGTTATAAACTTTTGCTTGTTTTTACATGTTTTCTAAAATAATGAAGTGGATTTAAAATTTAAGAGGGAAGGAAGAATTCCCTTGCTCTCTTTCATAAGAAATAATAGATAGAAAGAGGAAGAAAACAGGTAGAGAACATGCAGCGCCGTGTGAAAGGAGGTGGGGGGTGATAGGGGCGGTCGCCACGGGCTCGGAAGTTTAGGGGGCACCAATTTATTCTACCAACATCACTTTTGGCTTGCCACAAGAAAATGTTAGAGGAGGGGGTGCCAAAATGAAACTTTGCCCCGGGTGCAGTTTTCTCTTCGCACGCCCCTGTGAACATGCATTTGCCGAACATTTGGCATTGCGTTGTCTTGTAATTGTCTCGATGTATTCTCGGGCGGGGTGGGGGTGGGAGAGCTAAAAATTAAGGAAAGGAAAACATCAAATTTTAATCAAAATATAAATTTCTTTAGACTATATCAATCATAAAATTGTAGGGCTCTGAAAAAAAAAAAAAAAAAAAATTGTAGTTACTAAAGCCGAGTAACGTTTGTATCAATATAATAACATTTATAATTTAATAAACTTTACTATGTGAAAAGTATTAAAACTTATGATATGAAATTTACATTATCGATTTTTCCCATAAAAAATTCTGTTATTTTAGCACATTTCTTTCCTTATTTAACATATATTCACGTTCATTTTCTTTTTCCCACGATCTCTGATCTTTGTGTTTTCTTTTTAAAACACATTCCCTAAGCAATTTATTTCTTTTTTAGAAAAACAGATTAATTTGAGTACAAAATAAAACTAAAAATGACGTTTCTCTTTTTTTTTTTTTTTTTTTTTTTTTAAAGACTGGTGTAAAAGGTATCACTGAGTCAAGTGTCAGACCAAATGGTCATAATACTATTTCACAAGAGCAGGTGAAAAGTGAACAGGTGAAATGTTCAAGAGAACAAAGAGAGTGGGAGAAAAGAGGGGAGAATTACTTCCGACTGCTAGGAAAGATAGATAAGAATTTTTTGAATTGCAATACAAACAAGGCAGGACTGAATCCCAAAATAAAAAGAAGGGCGGACTTCTTCCATGAAAAAGGGCAAAGAGGGCGGCATTTTATCTGAAAGGGGCACAAGGGCGGGCCGCCCTTCCGAACCTCTCTAGAGTGATCCCTGCACTGTGAATATTTTGATGCCTCATTTTTACCCAATTATATCACAAGATATAATTGGGCAGAATTATGGCAATTGTACCACAAGATATTGTAAATTGCATTCCTACCAGGGCTGGCACGGTTTAAACCAAATAGTTTTTTTTTCCTCAAAAAACACAATTGGTTTTTTTAGAAGAAATCTAATTACCATTTTCTCTTTTTTTCTTTATAATTTCTGTGTTTCAGTTTATTCGAAGTAAATAATTTCTGTTTTTAAACTTTATTTCAGGAATAAGCATTATATATAGTGGGTTTAGCTCATTTTCTTAATGTTTAGGATTAAAATCAGTATGTGTTGTTAAACATATCTATTGTTCTAATGAAAATGCTTCAAACATATGAATTGAACAAAGATAAAATAGATTAAAAATATCCAATGTTTAGTAAAAAATACTTTAACTTTAAAAAATACAGATTATTTAACGCAATTAGTAATGATGATCTTTAAGATTTTGCTCTATAGCAGGGCTTGAAATTCAATTTTCCAGAGGAGGGGAGACTCCCTCCCAACATTTATAAAATGGAGGGGAGTTTAGCTGTTTGGGAGGGAGAGAAAAAATCATTAAAACCTACTGTTTAATGTGATATTTAAAGAATTACACAAATACAGACATGACAAAATACCACTGAAGCAATTTTTATCAAAAAATTTTTATGCAAAATGTGATTTTTTATTTTTAAAAAAAGTCACAGTTTTATGTAGTCTATTTAGTTTTCAAAGGGATAAATTCCCTTCCTGTGCTAATTACTTTTGTTTCAGGTCTAATAAACTCTGTTTTTGGTTCAGGTCAGACGTGATTCTGGGTGTTTCAGAAATTCACATCACGGGGGGGGGGGGGGGTAATTCCGCGAGTTACTCCCCACGCGAGGGGGGTTATCCGCAATCTTCACGAAATCAGCGATTTATCGGCGAAATCTTAGCAAAATCGGCGATTTATAACGATCTTTTGTCGAAATCGCCGATTGTTACTACGATCTTTAGAGAAAATTTGCATTTTTACGCAATCTTTTCTCGAAAACGACGTTTTATCCCCGCGATCTTTTGACGAAATCGGCGTTTTTCCCATGATCTTTTGATGAATCGGCCTTTTTGTTAATCTTTAGACAAAATATTTTTAAGCAATGTTTTATCGAAAACGGCGTTTTTTAGACGAAATCGATATTTTCCCGCGGTCTTTAATGAAATCAGCATTTTATCTGCGATATTTGATGAAATTTTCGTTTTTTTCCGCGATCCGCACACGAAATTCGCGTATTTTAGCAATCTTTTGGCAAAGTTCGTTGACAAAAACATTGTAAAAATCGTCGTTTTTCCGCGAAATATTGACGAAATGTGTGCTTTTTCGGCGATTCTTTTACGAAATTTGCATTTCTCCGCGATTGTTTTTTCCGTGCGCAAAACCGTACAAGTTGGCAGCTATGCGGAACTGATAACCCAATCACGGGGGGGGGGGGGGTAATTCCGCGAGTTACTATCCACGCGAGGGGGGTTATCCGCAATCTTCACGAAATCAGCGATTTATCGGCGAAATCTTAGCAAAATCGGCGATTTATAACGATCTTTTGTCGAAATCGCCGATTGTTACTACGATCTTTAGACAAAATTTGCATTTTTACGCAATCTTTTCACGAAAACGACGTTTTATCCCCGCGATCTTTTGACGAAATCGGCGTTTTTCCCATGATCTTTTGATGAATCGGCCTTTTTGTTAATCTTTAGACAAAATATTTTTAAGCAATGTTTTATCGAAAACGGCGTTTTTTAGACGAAATCGATATTTTCCCGCGGTCTTTAATGAAATCAGCATTTTATCTGCGATATTTGATGAAATTTTCGTTTTTTTCCGCGATCCGCACACGAAATTCGCGTATTTTAGCAATCTTTTGGCAAAGTTCGTTGACAAAAACATTGTAAAAATCGTCGTTTTTCCGCGAAATATTGACGAAATGTGTGCTTTTTCGGCGATTCTTTTACGAAATTTGCATTTCTCCGCGATTGTTTTTTCCGTGCGCAAAACCGTATACAAGTTGGCAGCTATGCGGAACTGATAACCCAATTTCAAATTTTCGGAAGAGGATGCCTTAAATTTTCGGAAATTTCGAACGAGAATCACCCCTGGTTCAGGTTGATTTTAGGTTGAGTGAAAACACAGAGTCTAAAGTAAATCCCCCCCCCCCCCTTTCACACAATCCGCTGTAACTTTTCAGAAAATTTGCTGCAAATTAAAAAAAGCACCCCTGAAGAACCCTTTGATAAATTTGATGTTTTCCCACGATCCTTTATAGAAATTCAAATGCAGGGGAGAGAAAAAAGAGAAAACTGCTCTTGGGGCAAAGTTTCAATTTAGTGTTCATTTTCTTCTTACCGGCCAAAAATGATGTTGGTTGTAGAAAATCGGCGCCCCTAAGTTTCTGCGCCCGGAGCGACGGTCTCTTCGCCCCCACCTGCCCCTTTTCACACAACATTGTTTATATGGCGATCCTTTCACAAAATTCTCCTATTTTCCGCGATGCTTTCACAAAATTCGCGTTTATTCCGCAATCATTTTACGAAATTCGCGTTTATTCCGCGATTTTTTTAAAAGAAATTCGTGTTTTATCAAGATCTTTTAAGAAAAGTCGATTTTTTTTTCGCGATTTTTTGAGAAAATTGCCGTTTTTATTGCGATAATCTAAACAAAATTTTCTGCGAACGATTGATGAAATTGATTGTGAAAATATGCAATTCAGCTCGATTCAAAAGCTATGAAAAATCGGTAATTAGCCCGGAAATTTAGACATAACTATCCAAATTTCGGAGTTGATAAACGATGTTTCATAACTTTTGAAATTGAATGCGTTAATTTTTTCAAAATTATGAAACGAAATTACTCCGTTCTCACGACGGTAAATCGCACGAAACTTGTCAATTGATCGCGGGAAAAAAAATGCGAAATTTGACGATTGGTTGCGAAAAATAGCGTGAATTCCAACGATTTTTCGCAGCAAAATATTTCATTCAGTCGCACGAAAATATCACAAAATTAAAAAAAAAGTGGGAAGTTAATTGTAGTTTCAAAATGCAAAATTTTTCGGAAAATTTGGGACTCTTTTTGGGCGGGAGCCTCCCGCCTACGATATTTTTTTGGGTGGGATTTCAAAATTTCGGGCGCGAATCCCGCCATTCAATATAATAACATTTATAATTTAATAAACTTTACTATGTGAAAAGTATTAAAACTTATGATATGAAATTTACATTATCGATTTTTCCCATAAAAAATTCTGTTATTTTAGCACATTTCTTTCCTTATTTAACATATATTCACGTTCATTTTCTTTTTCCCACGATCTCTGATCTTTGTGTTTTCTTTTTAAAACACATTCCCTAAGCAATTTATTTCTTTTTTAGAAAAACAGATTAATTTGAGTACAAAATAAAACTAAAAATGACGTTTCTCTTTTTTTTTTTTTTTTTTTTTTTTTAAGACTGGTGTAAAAGGTATCACTGAGTCAAGTGTCAGACCAAATGGTCATAATACTATTTCACAAGAGCAGGTGAAAAGTGAACAGGTGAAATGTTCAAGAGAACAAAGAGAGTGGGAGAAAAGAGGGGAGAATTACTTTTGACATAGCGTGCTAGGAAAGATAGATAAGAATTTTTTGAATTGCAATACAAACAAGGCAGGACTGAATCCCAAAATAAAAAGAAGGGCGGACTTCTTCCATGAAAAAGGGCAAAGAGGGCGGCATTTTATCTGAAAGGGGCACAAGGGCGGGCCGCCCTTCCGAACCTCTCTAGAGTGATCCCTGCACTGTGAATATTTTGATGCCTCATTTTTACCCAATTATATCACAAGATATAATTGGGCAGAATTATGGCAATTGTACCACAAGATATTATAAATTGCATTCCTACCAGGGCTGGCACGGTTTAAACCAAATAGTTTTTTTTTCCTCAAAAAACACAATTGGTTTTTTTAGAAGAAATCAAATACCATTTTCTCTTTTTTTCTTTATAATTTCTGTGTTTCAGTTTATTCGAAGTAAATAATTTCTGTTTTTAAACTTTATTTCAGGAATAAGCATTATATATAATGGGTTTAGCTCATTTTTCTTAATGTTTAGGATTAAAATCAGTATGTGTTGTTAAACATATCTATTGCTCTAATGAAAATGCTTCAAACATATTAATTGAACAAAGATAAAATAGATTAAAAATATCCAATGTTTAGTAAAAAATACTTTAACTTTAAAAAATACAGATTATTTAACGCAATTAGTAATGATGATCTTTAAGATTTTGCTCTATAGTATTTAAATAATAGCAATCTTATTATTATTTTTTCATGTCATCTGCTAATCTAAGGACCAAATATGTTGACTTCAAATTGTCACTCAAAAAACAAAATCCCAAGAAGTATTTGGAATTTATTATTTGAATAATTGTGGAAAAGAATATTATATTTATCAAACTGCATCTAAATGTTTATTATTAGCAATCAAAAGATTGTTTAAAGATTTTCTCAGCATCAATATTTCACAGTGTAGAGCAGTTTATTCTTGAACACTACATAAATTCACTTTAATTATTTAATTTAAATTATTTTTTAATGAAGTTACACTACACACTAATCAAACAATGCCTATTTTTATCAATAAATATGAATGTATATGTAATAAGAAAGGGAGTTAAAAAAAAAAAACCTGGTTTAAACAACAACAAAAACAGTTTATTAAAAAAAAAAAGGTTTTTTTGCCAACTCTGGTTTCTACACCCAGCACAGTTACCTATACAAATTAAAAGTTTAAATAATTTTTTCTCCGTGTTTATATTTTCCCCACTTTCATGTTTTAAAAATAAACTGATTCATTTCATGCCTGTTCATATTTTATTTTCTGTTCAATATAAAAGAAGGATGTTCAAAGACACTGCTATCTTATAAATATTCTGGTGCTAGTAAAAGAAAAAAAGAAAATTAAAGAATTTTAGATACGTACAACAGCTGGAGGGAATGTCATGGGATTTTGATCCAAAATTAAGTCGTGCAGGGACGTCATAAAGCGCAACTGAATAGGAAGAGTTGAGATCCGATTTGCTGATATATCGAATGAGATCAAGCGTAACTGGCATAATTCTATAAAAGTAAAAAATTTTAGAAGTTTTCAAAATAATTTAACATACAGATACAAAATACAGTACACTCCCTCAAATCCGCACATCATCACAGATGTAAAAAATGAAACTTTCATTTTAGATATAAGGGCAAAATTACAGACTTTTTTAATTTTATGTCATTTCATACGTAATTTAATATGTAATTCTCAATAATATGAGTGAATTTGTGGTTTATCATAAGTATAAATTTATTTGTGAAAAAAACTAAGTTATTACTGATAATTGGTAATCATAATCTTTTTACCAAATATATTTATAATCAATTAATCTTTTTTTTTGGTAATTAAGACTAGTTAAACCTTGAAATAAAACTTCTTTACTTTATGACTTTGATATGTATTATTAAGTTACCTTTATGAGGAAAGTTTTGTTTTATAATGCAAAGAAAATTTATTTCATCTTTACTTGAATATTTAATTATACATTATTAATGATTTTACTATATTACAAGCATTCATTATAATTTTGATTGCATTATTACATTCAAATTACTGTTTAAAAAATGTAAACAAAGCAATAACTAGAAATCTGCAAAATTATAAAATCTATACAACCTCTGGTTCCAAGCTGTGCAGATTTGAGAGAGTCTAATGTAATATGAAATTTAAAATAACAACTTATCATTAATTATAACAGCATTAAGTTATCTCATGGTTGGAAAATAAAAAATAAACAATACACTATGTACATAACTGCCAGCATTCTGATATTTGCTTTATCATTGTGTCATTTTAACTAAAAATCAAACAAACACATTTTGAATCAAATAATTATTTTGTCGGCAGTTTACATTTAAATTCATTAAGTAAATCCAAGTTTCATATCAGGCATGTTTATTTAATTTGAGTAAAAAGAAAAAAATTAATTGACAAAAATAAAAAATAGGTAAAATCGACATAGTTATACAGTGCACTATGCAAACAGCAATTTGGCCAAATAGCAAAATACAAACTCTCTGCTTTTAAATAAGTAGATATTATTACAATCTTAAAAAAATTAAATAGAAATACATTTAAACACAAATTAAAATTGCATTTTACTTAATTATATAATTTAAACTTTTCAACAGTTTGCACATATATATTTTTGTAATACTTTCAAACAACTTTTACTAAATCTAAATTACAAACAATATCCTAATTAAATTATATCTGTAGATACTTGCGATTTATGTGCATCTCTGCTAATAAAAGAAAATGTTGTTCTCTGTATGTGCGATAGCTGGAAAAATCTATATGAAAAGGTGAAAAATTGTACGAGGTTAGCCTAAGGCCTTCCCTGGTGCACCTGTGATAGACTAAGAATTTTAAATTTCTAGTAATTAGCTGAATTATTGATTAAAAATTATAAAAAAAACTTCTTAAAAAAATTAATCTTTTTTTTTTTTTTTTTTTTTTTTTTGAGAGAGAGAGAGAGAGAGAAAAAGCATTTGTTTGCACCCTATTTAAGTATCAGGAATAAATTATTGTGTATGCACTCCAAAATTTCTTATTCCTTGTATACATGCTTATATCTTTCTATAGTCGTATTTACTTTATTGGTACTACTCTGTTATTCCGTCTACCAATTTTGTCAAACTATACAAATCGCCAAACTAATAGCCAAATTATACATATTGACATAATTTTTATTTTAAATAATGAAAAAACAAATAATTAGTAGAATATTATTAAAAATACAAATAAAAAGTGGAAATAAAAATCACTTAATGGCTTTTTAAACACGTGAAACACATTTAATGTCATTGAATGTGTCATTCATGATCACCAATTATTGGCATTTAATCTCGTAGTTTGACGATAATTGTTTGGTCGATGGGATAACCTAGTAGTACCACTTTATTTAAATACTTTAGTATAAAGCTTTTACTTACTTTTCATTAATATCTGTATACCCTTTAAAAATCACCAGCAGTTTAACTTTATAAATGTAAGACATTTATTTTATTATATTATACAGATTGATGTAGAGTAGAAAAACCTAACAATACAACTTAAAATTTAATCAGGTGATTTTTAATAAAGTATTGAAAAGTATATTTCGTATTGAATATATTTAAGGCTGTTCTTAAAAACAATATTACTATTTGATGGACAGATTTCTGTCAGGCACATTAAAAAAGCCATTTAAATATGTGCATGAAATTAACAGACATTAAATATTCAAATGCATCAGAATTAAATTGCAATTTTAATTTTTCCATAAATGTGTTACATTTATAATTGATTAGTCTACAGTAATTTAATAACCTCTAAAATTGTTTAAATTTTCAATTTTGACACAGTTTTTTAGAAAAGATTTTGAAAAAATTAGACAAACACTACTCAATTTCTCTTCTTAGTATCTGAATAATTGCAAATTTTTTGTATTTAAGAATTTTTTTTTTTTTGGTCTTTTTTATTTGGCAAAATATTTAACAATGTTCAGCTGAAATACTTGATGAATTAGCATTAAGTATTTGACAAAAATACCAAACAGGCTACATTCTTAATATTAGAAAAATATAACTAGCCGTCTCTGACAGCCAGTTTGGTCTCCTTTAAATGTATGCCAAGAATTGCATCATGTTACTTTCACTTCCCCAAATCCAAAAATTCTGATAGAAAAATTCTTTGTGATCTTAATAAAATTTCATACACCTTTTGTTATGTATTTCATCTTTTTTATTTATTTATTTATTTATTTTTTTGTCAAATACCATTTAATTTTCATATCTGAAAAAATGAATGAAATTTCAAGTGTTTAAACTGAGATTTCATAAATTATCTAAATTGAACTCATTTTATTTAAATATGTTGTTACTTCAATATATTTTTTAGCATTAAGAAATTTATTTAAATTTTGCAAATTATTCATTTATAATTTTTTTTATTAATTTGTCATTTGAGCTCATAAATCTGACAATAAATTAACATAACTAAGAGCAATAGAAGATAAAACTCTCGTGAAAGCATATCATAAACAAACATAAGGGCACCAATTTATCTGATATGACATCATAAGAATATTGTCCATTTACAGTTGGAGAATTTGCTTTATGAATTATTACTTTTATGGTTTAATATTTTCTACTGTCCAAAATCTGTAGTATTTGTTTACTTTATGAGGTGAGATAATAAGCTGTCAATCTAATTTAAATTAATCATAGAATATAGATTTAATTGAATGTAAATTAAAAACAGTGACATTAAAAACAACTTTTTTAGATTAAATAAATTGTATACATATGAGAAAAATTGCTTATGTATATGAAATAGAATATAAATTGCCATAAATTACGATGCCATTTTTTTTTCTCACAAAGTGCCTATGCTAAAAAAATATATTTATTTATTCCTTTCTTATTGTATTTTAAATGATGTGAATTAAAGATGTATATTTTAAATATATCTAATGCATGTATTTTAAATGAGATGAGTGATAGGTTTATATCTGAAATGATAGCAATGGGAAAATATTTGTTGGTTTATCACCTGCACCCAGCTAATATAAAGTAATGAAATGGCCGTCTGGCATATAAAAGGTGAAGTGGTCAGCCCAGAGCTGCTAATGACAATCACATGATTTAGGCTTTTATTATACAGATAATACTACTGAAATAAATATTAGTATGCTGGTACAGTCTAACCTGCTTAACATGAACCTCAAGGGGAGTCAAAATTTTGTTCATGTTAACAGTAATTCATAATTAGCACATCAAATCTTTGTATTTCTTATTACAGAGAACTGTGAAAGCAATTCATGTTAAGTGTATTCATGTTAATGAGGTTTTATTGTAATTATATAAGCAGCACTTGTTTGTAGATAGTATTTTAATTACACATAGAAAATAGTTAGCATTAAATTCTGATAGCACCAAATTTTCTTTAAAATTTAGGGGCTATCCATAAATGATGTCATGCTTGGATGGGGGTTGGGAGTTCATGAAAGTTTGTGACAAGGGAGGTGGGAGGGGGTAAGAAGTGGTGTGACATCACACATTTTGATTAAAATAAAAACATTAAAAGTCAGCAGGTTAAATTATGAAATTTGTATTTCAGACAGTAAAGATATGATTTAAAACCAAATATATTAAATTCCATTTTAATTTCCAAAATACTACAGTTTTCAATTTTTTTCATGTTAATATTTAATTATTATTGCACATTAATTATGCTTTTTTTGTTGCAAACTTTAATCTTATATTATACAAAATAAGTATATAAATCACTTTTTTTGTTATATTCACAAACGTCATTAAAACACATAGTTGAAGTTTAAAAATAAAATTTGTAATATTATCTATAACATAGTGCTTTATCGCTGTACTGTAAGTATATGTTTACATGATATATCGTGACATACAACAAGAAGGAGGGTAGAAGTATGATACTTTGTGACAAGGGGAAGGCAGTCAAAAATATTGAAAAAATGTGTGACATCTTTTATGGATGGCCCCTAGTAAAATATCTAATTAATATGAATAAAAGTCTACATATATTACCAACAGGAATTTCCACAAGTAAGTTTCTTTTTAAATTCAATCTTTGAAGCGTAGACAAACTTCCAAGTTGAGGAGGGACTATAGTTATCTCATTACAGCTAACATCCTGGAAAAAAAATATATATATACTAAAGATTTAAAATCTGAAAGTAATATAAGGAAATTAATATATATATCATCATAATAATCAACCGTTATCGATCCACTGCTGGATGTAGGTCTCCCCCAGATTTTCCCAATGTCTCCTGTCTAGTGCTTTCGTCATCCAATTTACACCAGCCACTTTTCTAATTTCGTCACTCCATCTTACATGTGGTCGTTTTACAACTCTGGGATACCACTGTAGTATATTTGTGCTCCATCTATTGTCTTGTCTTGCAATGTGCCCCGCCCATTTCCATTTTAGCTGTTTGATTCTTTCAAGGATGTCAAAAACTTTTGTCTGATTTCTTATCCAGGTTATCCTCTTTCTGTCTCTTCTACTTATGCCTAGCATACATCTTTTCATACGTCTTTGTGTAGTTTGTAGTCTTTGTATCATCCGTTTTGTTAGTGTCCATGTTTCTGCTCCATAAGTTAGCGCAGGTAAAATACATTGATTAAACACTTTTCTTTTCAAACAAAGAGGCATATTACTTTTCAGAATAATATTCTTCTTTCCAAAAGCACTCCACCCATTTCTTATTCTTCTATTGATTTCATTCATGATACTATTATACGATGATATTTCTTGTCCTAGGTACACATAACTTTGGACTTCTTTAATCTCAGTGTTCTTGTAGAAAATTTTCTTTTTTGATGTAAATGAATTGAACATCACCTTAGTCTTTTCTAAATTTATTTTTAATCCCACATCGATGCTAGCTTCTGCAAGATCTTTTAGCATATTTTCCAATTCTTCAGGGCTGTTACTGAAAATTACAATGTCGTCAGCGAACCAGAGATGACTTAAATATTCCCCATTCACTCTAATACCTTTGTTTACCCAATCCAGCTTCTTGAAGATATTTTCTAAGACAGCACTAAAAAGCTTAGGTGAAATGGTGTCACCTTGTCTAACTCCTCTTCCGATCTTGATCTTCGCTTTTCGCTTTTCCTTTATCTAAATGGATGGTTGCTGTTGCTTTCTTGTAAATCTTCTTTATGATATTGATGTAAGGTTTGTCTATACCAATGTTCTCCAGAGATTCTACTACTGCTGATGTGTAGACGGAATCAAATGCTTTTTCATAATCAATAATGGTAAGGCAGAGAGATAAATTATATTCTTTATGTTTTTCTATGAGTTCCCTTACTGTTTGAATATGACCCATTGTACTGAACGAAAGAACAATAAATATAACTCATATGTATCTATTATAATTTTAATATGTGAATGAAAATTTATATAAATATTACACGGGTGGTTTTCAAATGTATTGCCGTATTAGGTGAAACAAAATTTGAAAAAATAATTTGGTTTAAATATAAAAATTTACTCAGGTATGAGTTGCTTATAGTTTACAACATCCTAAGCAGTAGATTATTTGCGAGTTTTTTTATTTATATTTCAGAAATTTCAAGAAATGTCTTCCCCAGTCACTATTTTTCTCATAAGTGTGACCTCTATGAAACATTCTGATTTTTTTTGTATCAATAATTAATTAAAAAATTGCTTAAGGTTCTTACATAGGTATTAATAAATCAAAAATGTATTAGTATTTATTTATTTCATAAATTTAAAGCATTTTAATAGTTGTTTATGCCATGAGTGTTACTTTGCTTCTTAAATAAAAGGTATAACTTCTGATTAAAAACAAATTTAATTAAAAATTACTTATTTTCATTACAGTTATAATAAAGAATTAGAAAGTTCTAATAGACAAAACAATTAATTTAAGTGAAGTAACAAATGCATTAATAAGATTCTGATTCTTAGTTACAGTAACGTTCATGAAAAGTGGTAACACTAATGACAAGCGATAAGACTCATCTTGCAGCAAACAGCTTTTTTGTAACAATATATATATAAAAAGATTTTTAAAAGTTTAAACTATGATTTGTGTAAAATAGATAGTCCTTTGAAAATTATTTATTAAGAATTAAAAATTTGAATCTTAAATAACATTTACAAAACACGTGTGCAGACATGAAAATCCTGTTACAATTTTTAAATAATTATAAATATATATAATATGACAAAATATATTCCTGAATCATGAATATATTATAATAATAACTTAAATCTTACACATGATTTATAGTTTTAGAATTACTTAACTTCTTTTCTCATGAGTGTTACTTTTTCCAAGTAACACTCATGTAAGGTAACACTCATGTACGGTAACACTCATGACATTTATTAAGGAATTCTTCACTAAAATAAATTCTAATTGTTTTATTGAAATCTTAGTTGGGCCTATTGATTCCTGAACAAAAAATACAGCATTCCCTAACTTAACATTTGTATACGTTAAAAAATAATAATAAATAAGTGGGTAACACTCCTGTAAGAAAATAAAAATACTCACCATGTTGAAATGAACATTCTGATAAATAGCAATTATAAAACAAAATTATCGCGTTCTAAATGAGCGCACTGTAAAGAAGAAACAACATCATTTTCTCACTACCGTTGCCAACTGCAATATACAAATATTTTGAAAACAAATAATATTAACTTCCCTAAAGTAACACTCATGTTCTGCATATGCGGACACAAAATACATTTAAATTTTTAACTCTTAGATACTAATTTTAAGTATATAAACTATCTATTTGTTTAATTAACACAGGATATTTTACTTTTAATCCATATATAAAAACTTTAAAATGTTTGGAAGCATAAAAAAAGATTGAAATTTTGCGAGTTTTTATTCAGGACAAGTAAATTCCCATTACTTGCTAACTAAAGTACAAAAAAAAGATCACTATTTCACAACTCTGAAAAAATCTAATGAATGCATTGAATTAAGCATAAAAAGATGTGCTACTACCTGATTTTAGAATATCAAAAAATAAATTTATTAATATAAAATTTAGATTTAAACATCAGGACATCAAACTGGCAGTTCATGTGAAATTCACCCACACATGAAATATTGAATATTCAACAAAATATGAAATTTAATCATTAATGAATATTTAACAAGTGAATTATCACATTGCTAGCTAAGCGTAGAACTAACAGAGTGAAAAACGTCCAAGCCAGGGATCAAACACTGAACCTTTGAAATAACGCTCAAGTTCTCTACCATTTAAGCTACCAGGACAATGCCAAGCTTGGCATCATCATTTTAACTTAAATGGTAAAATTTGAAGGGACGTAGATGAATTATTATTAAAAAATTCCAAAAACTTTACTACCCTCTCGCATCTTGTTTGCTCACATTATATCAGCATCATGTTCTTCATATTTATAGCCAACATAATAACTAGGAAGACCCTCAGAAAACACTTTATACATAAATAAAGTAAATTAAATCTCAGGACAATGAAAGTAGAAATACATATGAAGGAACTATGAGAAAACTAAATTTGTCTATGATGGAATCCTTTCTTAAACGGAAATTTTTTTGCAGTAAGAAGATTATGACATATTTATAATAAATGGTGTACAAGCTAAGACTGAAATTGTCTAAAACATACTTAACCCTACCTTTAAAAATTATGTCTTATAAGGTTTTCTATATTTAATTTACATATTTAACCATAAAACACAAACAAAATTCATCCCTCATGTTCCTAGGTAATCTAATTTTATAATATTTATATTACCACTATACTTCAGTTGCAGCAATTGCAAAAGTGTAAGGATGGCTTTATCATCTGTTTTCAGAAAGTATATTGGAAAAATAATTTTAAACTACAGCAAAAACATGGTAATATGCAGGGGTGGGGAAATTTTCCAAATTCTTACCAGCCAAGGATTTATTTCGCCAGCCCGCAAGATGCAACACACGCAGCTGAAAATAGTTATGAGAAAATCGCACGCGATTACAGACAAAATTACTATTACTACAATGCATTTTCATAACTCTTTTTTGTATAATATTAAGAAATATATGTAACAAAGGTAAGATTAGTATTGGATAGAATTTAGTACCACACTTACACTGTAATAATTTGGCAAGTTAAAATATCTAGATTAAAAAAGTGTTTCTGATAATGTGCCTATTGCCTACAGTTTTTTTAAAAACTAACAATGCACTCGCCTTATGAGAAAATCCACTCGCCACTGGCGAGCAAAATGGTGTATTTCCCCACCCCTGGTAATATGAAATCAAAATTGATGGGAGGAAATTCCGTTTTTAGGAAGGTTTTCATTTTAAGAGGTATGGTTTGTTATAACTGCATAACATACCTTTTTTTTGGACTAAAAAAAAATAATGTTTAAGATAAAAATGCCTTACATATGGATTCCATTTTCACAAGTATTTTTATTCGTAAATTCAGTTTATGTAAAGTGTATTGATTTAAAAATATTTGAGTTTATAAATAATATTATTAATCTAAAGAAAGAAAAATCACAGCTGTGAAGTATAGTATACAAACTCTAGGGTTTACCCTCTGACTTTAGCATACACCCTCTGGTTAGAACGTATATCCTCTTATTTTTACGACTACACCCCTGCCATGGAATTACCCTTTTGATGAAATTTGCACTCAATATGCAAAATTCTGGAGAAATTCACACTTTCTTGCAAAACTTGAATGAAATTTGTGCTTTTTCCATAATCTTTAGATCAAATTAGTCATTTTCCCATGATCTTTTGTCGAAATTTTCATTTTTTTGACAATTCTTTGACGAAATTCGCACTTTTTATGCAATCCTTTGACAAATTTGGGTTTTTTACGAGATCTTTGATAAAATTAGTGTTTTTTGGGGGCAATCCTCTGTCAATTTTTATTTTGTGATCTTCTGTTGAAATTCCCAATTTTTGGCTTTTTCAAAAGATCCTTTGACGAAATTATTTTGAATTTTTTTTTGCTGTAATTCTTAACTGATGTCAATAACAATGTAATTTTTGTTGGGTATCTGTAAAATTTATGGACGAATAGTAATACTTGGCACCTCTGCATTATAGACAGCTCATTTTCACAGAATTTACTGTATTTTAAAACTATTTTAGCAAATCATCTATAAAGAGTTTGAGCTATTCCCTGAAGATTGGAGTGTGTCTGCCTTTGATGCAATAAATATAATAACACCAAAACTATTATAATTTTTTTCTTTTAAACCGGAATTATTCAAAAATTTACAAAGCCATACTATATAGATAAGATATACAGTACAGTTTAAAATTGTTTTCAAACTCTAGTGATATTGGTTGAAACTTAATTTTAATTTCTTAAATTAGCTATGGTGATCAAATGAAACTGATTAAGTAAGAAAAGCTATTGACAAAATTCTGCGGCTGATGAATAAACTTTTAAAAGCTAGCTTGTTTTCTCTCTCTCTCTCTTTTTTTAATAATCTATTCATTTAAACAGAAAATTATTTTTTTTAGTATGCATACATATTAAAAAAGTTATTTTATATTTTTTAAGAAAATATAACTTAAGTCATTTTTTCTGCCACTTCAACTTCTGGAAAATTTATATATCTACAAACAATACAATTTAAATGTACATACAACTTAAAATGGAATTAGTGATAGATTTTTCAAAATACACAAAATTTAATTCTGCAACACTTAGTTTTACACATATTTAAGATTATTTAAAAATATATATATATAGAGAGTAACATTGCTGAGCAATATGAATAATTCTGGCATATTAACAAAAGCCTTAAAATAATAATAAATTTTAAGAAATGTGCATGAAATTTGCAAATATTAGTATTCCAAGTGTTTTAAAAAAGAAATAGAATTTTAAATGTTTTTCATATTTTTATGACATCAACACTGATTGTTCATCAATAACTGTGTTCTTCATAAAATTAGTTTAAATCTTCAATGTTGACACATCTTTTAAAAGATTCTTAGCCTTTAAAGGAAATAGAAAAATGAAAATTGACTTTTAAATAAATCAATAAGAATATTTTAAAGTTTTGTAAATTTAAATGGGAAAATATGTGATTGTGTCAAAAAGTAACGAGTTTGTATTTGAGAATAGTACTGTGAAAAAAGAAAAAAATATTTTTATCCTGAATTTATCCAGCTAAATATTTAACAGCATTCAGACCACTGAATATTCAGAAAGAAGACCAAATTCTGAACAGTGGCTGAATACTCGTTACATTCTTATACTTGCTTTTGTAAATTAATGGTGTTTTTTTCACTTGGAACGTGAGAATTTCCCCATTTAAAAGGGGATTTTAATGCATAGATTCTGTTTGGGCAGGTTTTACAGTGCATGCAAAAATAAATTTTTAAGGCAAAATCATAAACTTAATATGGTACACTATTACAACGAAAAAAAAAAAAAAATGCATTAAAATAAATTAAAAAAAGAAACATTACTTACAAAATCTTTCAAACATTTCATTGATGAAATTTCTTCTGGAATGGATACTAAACGATTGTTCCTTAAGATACACACTTGCAATGGAAGATGACATAAAGCAATAGGAATGACAGTGAGCTGATTTCGACTAGAATAATGATAAAAGAAAATTGAATTTTTTAAAAGGAACACAACACATTTTGTAAAGATAGCATATAAATATGTGAGTTTTATCATATAATTCTTGCCAATGTCAATAAGAAGAAGCAAGCAAAAAACTGGGCTGTGAATTTTTTAAATTAAGTTCTCTGAATTTCATGTTTTATATCAGGTATACTTTTTGAATGTTTTCAAATTTCTTAGGCACTCTTCTTCAGTATCATAAAACAAAAATGTAGAGAAAGTAATCTTTCTTAATTTGCTAAATATATAATAATATTTAAGCAAATTTGTAATTTTACAAGACTTAATTATATGCAAATATTTATTTATAGACCACTACTTTAAAGTCTAAATTAATGTATTCTTCTTAATATTTTTATAATTTCTTTTTCAGACATAATGCCATCACAGATGCATTGTAGCAGTTATAAATGCTTATTTATTTTTAAAAATTTAGTAGAAATTTATATTTTTTTTAAGTAGAAAATATTTATAAGTGTATTAAAAAAAATCAATCCAAATTTAATATAAAATATCTGCAACACATCTAAAAAAAAAAAAAAAAAAAAAAAAAAAAAAACACTAAAATCAGATAACCCTCAAATTGGTATTTTTATTTATTTATTATTTTTTTTTAAAGCATGTTTTTTCCAAGTTATTAACAAAAGAATTTTAAATAAGAAAGCCTTGATATCATTCATTCATTTCCTACATGCTAACTTGTATTTAACTGTCTGAGGCTTTTAGATATTACATGATTTCTTTTCAAAAATTGTATTCTTTTAAAAACTTTTAAACATCCTTGGGGAATACAGTAAAATCTTCTATAATATTAATGTCTTTTCATACTTGGCATTATGGGAATATGTTAAACATTATAAAGTCAAATACAATAAAAAATAAAAATAAAATAAAATTCATATAAGCTTGTTCAATTTTTTGTACCCTCTAAAAATTCAAGGTCTGCACATTTTCCCCTAGCCCAATCCAAACAAGTTTGGTAGGAAATAAGCATAGTCTGAAACACTGCTAATTATGACACCCTTACTCTTATATTAAAATTAAATTTTTTTTTTTTTTTTTTTTTTTTTTTTTTTTTTTTTTTTTTTAATTTCTCATTATAATGTTACAAAACACTTAATATAAAAAATAACATATGAATGAGAGAAAAAACAAACATGTTTAGAGCCAAAAATGTTATACAATAATATAACTTATTCTTGTTTCATAGTCATTTGACTTTAATTAGAATGTCAAATTTTCAGTTTAAAACATGTTTTGTTTGAACTGTTACACATACTAATATTTCTATGGTATATATACAATTTTGATTTCAATATGAAATCAATAATGGCAAATGGAATGAAATTGATAATGCATTTAATAGAATTTCACACATATTTCCTTAGCACATGATTTAAAGGGATGATTGAAAATACTTTAAATACAATGGTATTTTGCAAAATAAATATGCAGAGATAAAAAATTTAAAAAATCTTACCATCCAGCAAAATAAACATACTATCTCTTTAACCCGACAACTTAAAAATCGACTTACACTGTCACAAAAATCACTCGCCACTGGTGAGTAAAATTAATTATGTTTTCCCCTACCTTAGACTAAATATACAATATGTCATTTGTTTTAAAGTTATTTGCACATGCACAAGAATAATTTTATCAACAAAATTTAGGAAAAAGCAAAATAAACATAAGACTGAGTAGAAGTTCAAGATTATGATAAAAGTGTGTAGGAATACATGATTTAAGAAATTAGAATTTGAATGTAACAAGGCACCATTAAAGGACTCTGTTTTTTATATGAAATTGTCAGATGACAAGAAATTGCACATAAAAATTAAATAAGTAAACACTAAATATAGATTACAAAACAAATGTCTGCAGATTTTAATTGATTAAAGAATTAGCTTAGTAATATCAGTAATCTGCTTTAAACTTAAAAGCTAAAATTTCTACTATAGACAAGTAGTAGTGTTCATTCTAGGCCATTTTTGAAGGGCGCAGCATACTGCCTTTTTTTATATTCATAAAATGCACCCTGATTTTTTAAAATGCACCACAAGCCTGTACCCAGAGATTTAGTAAAAATCTCTTAAGTTAAATAGTATTTTAAAATCTGTGTGCCAAGAACTTACAAAAATGACAGAATTTCCTCATTTCTTTAGCAAAAGAAACAACAGCATCAACAACAAAAATCAAGCATGTTGTAATTTATGCATTATTATATCATAAAATCATTCAAAATTAATGTTATTTTTCTTAACATACCTAAAATTTACATATTTTTCCCACTTTTTTGTTCTTAACTGAAAGGAATAATACATTATCTCTTGCAATCAGGCCCTTTTCTGCTTCAGTAGTGCCTTTTTAGCAAATAGCAGCCTGCCCCCCCCCCCCCCCTCTTTTTTTAGAGTGACTAGAATAGAATTTTTAAAAATTCTATCTATTAAAAGTAGAATTATCTATTAGTACCAAAATGACAATCAGTACAGTAAGGGTTAAAATTCACGGTCGCCACCGGCCACAGGGCGACTAAATGTAAAAAATTGGCGACTTTATGTCATGCATCTGATCGCCAAAATGGCGATCAATCATTTCCGAAAAAAAAAAATCGGTCATAAATCTGAAAATTAAGACATAAAATACATCGCAAATTTCGACAAATGGTCGCCAAAAATAACCAATTTCGCCAATCGTTCGAAGAACAATCGCGAATTTCGTCAAAGGATCGCGGGAAAACGCAAATTTAAACAAAGGATTTCGACAAATTTTGGTAAAAAATCGCAAAAAAAAGTAAATTTCGTCAAGAAATGATGAAAATGCAGCAAACTTCATCAAAATAACGCAAAAATATGACACATTTCATCAAAATATCCCGAAAAACCCGCAAAAGATCGTGAAAAAACGGCAAAACTTCTCCAAAAGATCGCGAAAAAAACGGCAGATTTCGTCGAAAGATCGCGAAAAAAGGCAGTTTTCAAAAAAAAAAAAAAAAAAAAAAAAAAGCGAAAAACGGTAAATTCTGTCAAAAAATGCGGAAAATGGCAGTTTTGTCAAAAAATCGCTAATAAACAGAAAATTTCGTTCAAAAATCGCGAAAAAACGACAAATTTCTCCAAAAGATTGCGAAAAAACGACAAATTCTTCAAAAGATCACGGGAAAAAAAGCAAACTTCTCCGATAGATCGCGAAAGAACGGCAAAACTTCTCCAAAAGATAGCGAAAAAATGGTAGATTTCGTCGAAAGATCGCGAAAAAAGGCAGTTTTCTTCAAAAAAAATTGCGAAAAATGGCAAATTCTGTCAGAAAATGCGAAAAATGGCAATTTTGTCAAAAAATCGCTAATAAACAGCAAATTTTGTTTAAAAATCGCGAAAAAACGACAAACTTCTCCAAAAGAATTTCGGATCAGGATCGCAAAAAAACGGCAAAACTTCCCCGAAAGATCGCGAAAAAACGGCACAACTTCTTCAAAAGATCGCGAAAAAACGGCAAAACTTCTTCAGAAGATCACCAAAAAAAAAAAAAAAAAAAAAAAAACGGCAGATCTCGTCAAAAGATCTCTTAAAAAAAATGGCGAAAAAACTGTAAATTCCATCAAAAAAAAAAAAAAGCGAAAAATACAGTGTATTTATTATAGAAAATGCTATAAAACATTTTAAAGGGACACCAGTCCTTTGGAACAATTCAACAAACTCTCATTTTTTTTTTAATAACTATAAACTTGAATGTTAAAT
This sequence comes from Maratus speculifer, assembly GCA_964019185.1. Taxonomy (NCBI): domain Eukaryota; kingdom Metazoa; phylum Arthropoda; class Arachnida; order Araneae; family Salticidae; genus Maratus; species Maratus speculifer. Next base: position 212,353,843 of record OZ025296.1, read on the forward strand.
CCATATACAAAAATATTAAATACACCACGGAAAACAAGTAAAAAAAAAACCTCTATCTTAATTAGGAAGAAAAAAAGCCTTAGTATTTTTCATATAAGCAAAATATAAAAATCAGTTTAAGGCTTTTATTTATATGGGTCATTGTGCTGGATCTATTAACATAACTTACAATGATAATATAATTGTCGTATTGATAAAAATGAGTGTTGAAACATTCACAATTAGAGAAGCTTTCAGTTAATATTTTTTTTTAAAAAGAAAATCTATATTTTGACCAATTTCTAGTCACTGTGATCTCTTTACATAAGAAATATGTCAATGCAATATCCAATACAATGTAATTCACAAAATCTGAGCATAAATGTTGTAAAAAATGTCGTAAATTTTTCCTTTACACGATAATTACTTCACAGTGGCATCCCTGATAGTAATTTGTGGCCACTAACCTGACAATAGTGGCTACTAAACATTCAGCCTCTACTGGCCATTGGCTACTAATACAAATATTGAATTTTAACCTTTACAGTACAGATACTTTAATAATATAATTATACTACCTTAAATTTAAATAGGCAAGAGACTGTAGGTTTATAATGGCATATGGAACGGTACGTATCACATTGTTGTAGCAATCAAGTTCTTCAAGTAATGTGTAAGAACAGACCTCTTCTGGCAACTCACTCAGGCGATTTTTGGATAAATCTGTAAAAGTACAAAAAATTCATATGAAGAAATAACATAGTAAAGAATCATAGCAAACGCGGTAGCGTTTGGTATAATATGTTTAAGAAATAGAAAATGCGAACGTCTTTTCGAAATTTCTAGTGAACCAGTTGACGTACGACAGTGATTTTAGTTTCAAAGGATAGAACTTGACGAGACGAATAAAATGATAGCATTCAAAAAATTATCGCAGTTTACTGTAGTTTTTTATTTAACTTTTAACGAAAAAACTAAGACGAAAAGTTCAACAAGCAATAGCTAACGTTATTATGGATGGATTAACTTCGTTTTTGGTTTATTTTTATCGTCTTGATAAAACTTAGAGCAGTTTTTTTTTTCATCTTTGTATGTTTGACGGTTTCTGAGAAAATTGAATTTATGTCTTAAACCTCCAGTTGAATATTGTCTTTTGCTGTTGCAATTGTAGTTTTTTTTTATTCATTGCCACCAAGTTTAATATAGAAATTGTCATGTATGTATCATAATTCATTCAAATTAAACAAATCATGTGAGAAACATAGTTATTTGTTTTTATTGTGAAGCTTTTAGTTTCAGTTCTTTAAATAATAAAGTTGTGAATGCAATGTTATTATTTTTTTGGTCGAATCCATAGTTATTTTTTCAAATAACATGCATTTATATGACCATGGGATGATTTTCTCGAGTGTCCTAACATTTTGAATTTTAGGGTCCTTCTAGGTTATCCCGTCGACGAAAAAATTATAGCCAAATTTTAAGATTAAATGCCAATAATGGATGATCGTGAATGTCACATTCAATGACATTAAATACGATTCACGTGTTTAGAATGTCATTAAGCGATTTTTATTTCGGCTTTTTGTTTGTATTTTTATTAATATTTTACTAATTATTTCTTTTTTTGTTATTTAAAATAAAAAATTATGTCAATGTGTATAATTTGGTTATTAGTTTGGCGAAATTGGTCGACGGGATAACAGAGAAGTACATATTTTAGTAGTAGAAAAAAATGGGGAAAAAACAAGTACATCGGAAAAAAGTATCTGGGAAAACCAAAATTTCTCTTCAGGAACTAAATATAAGATTTTTTAATTAAGATCATATAACGTCCTAATTTACACAAGGAAAAGATATAGAGTAAAACAAAAACTTCACATTCTGTCCATATCTTAAATAGCATTCAATTGATTTTAAATAGGGATGCAATGTCAAATATGCATTAGGGTACTTAGTTGGCACGAAAATTTTGTTATTTTGTCTGATAAGATAACCGGGCTAATGTTTATTAAAAATATATATATTTATTTACCTTTATTTAATTTTGTTAAATTTTATAAATTGTTTCATTCTGTTGTTATTAATTAAACTTTTCAATACTACTTGATTATCCCGTCGACCAATTTCGCCAATTTTTACAAATCATCAATTTATTCACCATGTAATTCATATTGACATAATTTTTATTTTAAATAACGAAAGAAGAAATAAATTAGTAAAACATCAATAAAAGTACACATAAAAAGTTGAATTCAAAATCATATTATGGCATAACAAACATGGGTAACCTATTTAATGTAAACTGAATGTAACCTTTATGATAATCCGTTATTGGTATTTAATTTTATAATTTGGCGATAATCAATTATCACCGGTTTTTATTCATTATTATTTTCTTTTGAAAATAATAGAAAATAGTTAATAGAAATACTACTTGGTTATCCCGTTGTTCAGTGAACCCAATTTAATTAGAACAATTTAAGTGTTAGTTATTCTGTTTGATAACAGGTGGCAGCACTATGAATTCTGTGCTTTGTTTTAAAGTCAGAATTATGATGTCACAGTTTAGTTGAGAATGGGACTTAAAGGGGTCAAGAGGTGCTCTTGACTCACCTGTTAATTTTTTAATATATTTTTAATTAACTTCGCCCAAAGTTGGCTGGGGTTTTTATTTATTATTTGAATTCATCCTTTCATGTCAGATGAAAGAATTAGTTAGAAGATTTTTCATTATTGGTTTAAAGTGAAACCAGAAGTTATAATTCATTGTTGTGCAAAATTTATGTAAAGATTTATGTTTTGTGGAGTATTGTGATGTGTTCTGTGTGAAACAAAAAATAAAAAATTACAAAAAATCTCAAGCATTTTCACTGGAATATTTTCAACATAAGAAAAAGTGGAGGCACCTAGGCGAGATTGTGAGTACTTTTAATTTTAATGTTCTATGATGCTATAGCATAAGTTTAATTTTGCTAGAGAAGTTAGCAAATATAGGAACAATTAAGTTTATTTAAAGTGATTAAATAAGATAAATATTCTGCATTATTATATTTTGATAATTGTTCTTGGAAAGAATAGAATTGTTCTGAAGAATAACATATTGATTTATTTACTTGTTCTATAGAACATTATGATTTATTTGCTTGAGAATTTGAATATTTGATTACTATAAAGAATTATATTGCATTGAAGAATTTAGAAGATTATTTTTGAATTTATGTACGTTTAAGAACAGAACATTCTTCCATTGTTTATATGAAACAGCATTCTTAAGTGATAGAATATTATACAGAAGTTCTATTTTTGAGTTTGATTTGTTCTGTTTTTGATTTAATTTAGTTTAGGTTTTGAATTTTATTTGATTATTATTGTTTTGAAGCAATTATGATTAGTTTTGATTTCAAGGTATATTTTTGATTAGTTTTGATTTTGAAGTATAATTTGATTAGTTTTGTTTTGAAGCTAATTTGATTAAATTTTATTTTGGAAATCATTCTGCTTTAAGTAATTGTATAAAATGGAAGATTATGAAAAAAAGGCAGCTCAAATTAAAATTGAGAGAGGTAGGGTTAAAGGCTCTGTAACTAGATTAGAGAATAGTTTTGAGAATGTGAATACGAAAAATGAAATTTTGATTAGGTTACAGAGATTAGATGATTTACTTAAAGAATTCTTAAGATTAGATTCTAGCTTAAATGATGAAGATTCAGAGTTAGCAGAATTTGAAGAGAGGTATTTTCAGTTAAAAACTAAATACCAAAACAAATTGGATTCTTTGAATTCTACTGAAGTTATTAATGCTATAACGCACAATTCTACTCAAGGTGGTTCTATTAATATTCCTAATCAGTGTAATATTCGACTACCTAAGTTAAACATTCCAGTATTTTCTGGAAAATTTTCTGAATGGACAAATTTTAAAGATATGTTTGTTTCCACTGTTCATTCACAAGCAGGTTTAAGTAATATTCAGAAATTTCAATATCTTAAAGGATTACTTTCTGAAGAACCAGCTACATTGATTAAACATATTCCTCTTTCTAATGATTCTTATCAAGAAGCGTGGGATAAATTGCTAAACCGATATGACAAAAAGAAACAAATAGTAAATTATTTGATTAAATTATTTTTAGAACAAAAATCAGTTCTGCATCCAAATAGTATAAATATCAGGAATTTGTTGAACATAAGTGATGAAGTTATTAGGGGTTTAAAAGCTGTTGGGGATGAAGCTACAAGTAGAGACCCATGGCTAATATATTTATTATTCCAAAAACTAGATCCTGAAAGTAGAAGACTGTGGTCTATTGAAAGTGCAGAAAATGAATTTCCCTCTTTACAAGAATTTTTTGATTTCTTAAGTGTAAGATGTTCTTCTTTAGAACTCATCTCTAGCAATGGAAATGATATTAAACATTCCAAAAGCTCAAATTTTGTAGGTTCCAAACATAATTCAAATGACAAATCAAAAGTTTGTTTAAAATGTCAAGGAACACACCCACTGTATAAGTGTATCAAATTTAAATCCATGGATGTTGCTGCTCGAAAAAACTTTATTAAGCGTAATAACTGTTGTTTTCTATGTTTAAACTTGCATAAAATTAAGGAATGTCCAAATTCTCATTTAAAATGTTTTAAGTGTGAAAGTAAGCACAATACACTCTTACATGAAGAAAATAAAAGTAATAATGCTTACTCTGTTAAATTTGAAAATAAAGTAGTTCCCGTTTCATCTGAGAATAAGGATCATCAGTTAAATGAAAATTATGCACATGAGTCAACATCTCATGAATTGCAAATTAATTCTAGTGCTTCTTTTAATGATTCTAAATGTGTTTCTTTTCTACCTACTGCTAAAGTTTTACTATATGATAATGAAAACAAAGCTTACTCTTTTAGAGCTTTGCTGGATTCTGGATCAGAATGTTCATTTGTCAGTGAAAATGTTATAAGAATTTTAGGATTAAAAAGGAAGAACGACAGAATTCTTTTAAATGGAATTACTGGAGTATCAGCTGGACAAACTCGAGGTTCAGTAACTCTCAAAGTTGGATCAAAGCTTTCAAATGAATCCTTAAAGGTACAGGCATACATTCTGCCTAAAGTGACATCTCAATTACCTGCAGAATTACTTGATACAAAAAACATAGATTATCTTAAGAATATTACCTTAGCAGATGAAGATTTCATGAAACCACAAGAATGTGATATTATTCTAGGATCTGACTGTTTCTTTACTATTTTAAGATATGGTAAAATTGTTAGTAATGAGAATGAGCCAATTGCTCAAAATACTATGTTTGGTTGGGTGGTAGCTGGAAAATTGCAATCTAATTGTAAATATTCTTCTAGTATCAATTCACATTTTCTTAGTGTAAAAAATGAATTAAATGTTGATTTATTATTACAAAAGTTTTGGCAAGCAGAAGAAATAGATATTAAAAATCCTCATTTGTCTGAAGAAGAAAAATTTTGTGAACAACATTTTTGTTCGACTTATAAGATAACTCCAGAAGGTAGATTTCAAGTTAAGTTGCCAGTTTTTAAAGATGTAATAACATTAGGAGATTCTAAATCTATGGCAGTTTCACGATTGTTTGCTATGGAGAAAAAATTTCAGTTTGATAAAAAATTTGAGAATGAATACAGAAAATTTATGAATGAATATGAAGATTTTGGTCACATGGCACCTGTTGACAAAGATTCAAATCCTACACACAACAAAGTATACTACCTTCCACATCATTCTGTTATAAAAAGTGATTCTATTTCTACAAAGTTACGGGTGGTGTTTGATGGTACATGCAAACCACCTAATGGTAATTCTTTGAATTCTGTTTTGGCAGTTGGACAAATTCCTCAACCAAATCTCTTCACAGTTCTTATTAGATTTAGAACAAATCCTGTTGCTTTTACCGCTGATATTCAGCAAATGTATAGACAAATTCTGATTGCTCCAGAAGATCAAGATTTACAACGTATTATTTGGCGAGAATCAGCATACTCAGATTTAAAGGAGTATCGTCTGCAAACTGTCACTTATGGAACAGCATCAGCTCCATTTTTAGCAACTCGTTGCTTATTTCAAATTGGAAAGGACATAGAAAACGATGATCCTGTTACAGCTTCAATTATTAAAGATAGTTTCTATATTGATGACTGTATGTCAGGTTCAATCTCAAGTGAAGAAACTATTAGAGTGATTGATAAACTTTCACTGGCTTTAGAAAATAGAGGTTTTCATTTACGGAAATGGAGGTCTAATTCTTCTGATGTATTGACTCATTTATCTTCAAATTCTCTTGAGTCAACAAACTTAGAAATTCATCCTGATGATTGCTCCAAAGCCTTAGGGCTTAGTTGGGATTCTACAAATGATGTTTTCATCTTTAAAGTTAATTTACAATTTGATGATAACATAACTAAAAGAAATTTTCTTTCACAATCAGCTAAATTATTTGATCCATTGGGATTTTTGGCTCCTTGCACTGTTGCGATAAAAATGTTTTACCAGCAATTATGGTTAATGAAGTTAGACTGGGACACTGCTCTTCCTGAAAATTTCCAAGCAAATTGGAAAAAATTCCAACAAGAATTTGAACAAGTTTGTTCTATTCAAATTCCACGATGGATCCAATGTTCCAGTAAAGAAATCATATTGCATGGTTTTTGTGACTCTTCAGAATCAGCATATGCTGCAGTCATCTATGTGGTACAACCTGGTGAAATAAAGTCAAAGGTGACCATATTGGTTGCTAAAAGCAAGGTAGCACCACTTAAATCTGTTTCCATACCACGACTTGAGCTAAATGGTGCTTTATTACTTTCTAGATTATATTCTACACTAGTGACTATTTTGAATACCTTCGTTATTAAATTTTATGCATGGACAGACTCTCAAGTAGTTCTATCTTGGCTGTCATCTCATCCTAGGTATTGGAAACCTTATGTGGCTAATAGAACTTCCGAAATTTTGGATTCTGTTCCATCTGACTGTTGGAGGTATGTTCCAGGCAAGGAAAATCCAGCTGACATTGCTTCCAGAGGGTTACCTCCCAAGGATCTTCCTGATTGTTCCCTTTGGTGGGAGGGCCCAAAATGGCTTTCTTTAAGTCAAGAACATTGGCCTGAACAATCTCAAATCAAAACTAATTTAGATACTGTGAATAAAGAGAAGAAAAAATCTAAATTTTGTTTTCCAGTAACTGTAAATAATTCTGTGATAGATATGCTTTTTGAAAAATATTCTTCTTTTACTAAAATTGTTGATGTTTTAGCTTTTTGTATTAGGTTTGTGAAAAATTGTAAGCAGAAAGTTGGCAAAATGAACACCAGTCCTTTGAATAAAGGTAAATTTCTTCCTTTATCAATAACCGAAAGAAGACATTCAGGTAATTTGATTATTTCTTATATTCAGCAGCTATATTTCGGAGATGAAATTAGTTGTATTAGATCAAATAGACCTGTTTCTAAAAAAAGTTCTCTTTTTTCACTTAGTCCTTTTATTGATAGTGATGGTTTGCTTAGGGTGGGAGGTAGGCTGAGAAATTCACCCCTCCAATATAATGCAAAACATCCTGTCATTTTGCCAACTCAGCATAAATTAAGTGTGTTAATTGTTAAATATTTTCATGTTATGCATTTTCATGCTGGGTTAAATTTATTAATGGGCATTATAAGACAGAGTTATTGGATAGTATGTGCCAGGAAGATAATTAAAAATTGTATCTATAAATGTGTTACTTGTTGCAGATATAGAACAGCTTCTTCCAAACAATTAATGGGAGATCTTCCTCTTAACCGAGTTACTCCTAACAGGCCATTTTCTGCATGTGGAATCGATTATGCAGGGCCTATTAATATTTTGAAATATCGAGGTAGAGGAGCTAAAACTACCAAATGTTATATTGCTTTATTCATTTGTTTTGCCACTAAAGCTCTACATTTAGAGTTGGTAAGTGATTTGACTGCTGAGGCATTTATTGCTGCATTAAACAGATTTTGCTCTCGAAGAGGAGCTCCTCAGCATATATATAGTGATAATGCTACAACATTTGTAGGTGCTAAAGGGCAACTTTCAGATTTATATAAATTTATTTGTCATATTGAAAGTAATGAAGAAATTTCTTATTTTTTGTCTCAAAGAAATATTGAGTGGCATATGATTCCTCCAGTAAGTCCACATTTTGGTGGACTATGGGAAGCCGCTGTTCGTTCTGTAAAATTTCATATTAAACGTGTTATTGGTAATACTAATTTAACTTTTGAAGAATTTTACACATATTTGACTCAAATTGAGGCTATTCTAAACTCTAGACCATTAGTAGCAATTGATAATGATAGCATAGACAGTATCAATATATTGACTCCATCTCATTTTTTAATTGGAGATGTTATTACTTCGCCAGCTGAACCGGTATATGAAGAAAATTTATCCTTACGGTCTCGTTGGCATATTGTACAAAAAATGAAATTATGTTTCTGGAAAAGGTGGAGTATTGACTATTTGAGCTCTTTGCAAAATAGAAAAAAATGGAGAGTACAAACTGAAAATTTTAAAGTAAATGATATTGTAATTTTGAAAGAGGATAATGTTCCTCCTTCTGTTTGGCCATTAGGCAAAATCATTGAAATTCATCCGGGTAAGGATGGTATAGTCAGAGTAGTGACTGTTAAAACCGTTAGGGGTGTCTTTAAAAGACCTATTGTAAAACTGTTTACTTCCTTTGCATCAAGAATAACTTCTTGATGGGTGGGAGTATGTTCAGTGAACCCAATTTAATTAGAACAATTTAAGTGTTAGTTATTCTGTTTGATAACAGGTGGCAGCACTATGAATTCTGTGCTTTGTTTTAAAGTCAGAATTATGATGTCACAGTTTAGTTGAGAATGGGACTTAAAGGGGTCAAGAGGTGCTCTTGACTCACCTGTTAATTTTTTAATATATTTTTAATTAACTTCGCCCAAAGTTGGCTGGGGTTTTTATTTATTATTTGAATTCATCCTTTCATGTCAGATGAAAGAATTAGTTAGAAGATTTTTCATTATTGGTTTAAAGTGAAACCAGAAGTTATAATTCATTGTTGTGCAAAATTTATGTAAAGATTTATGTTTTGTGGAGTATTGTGATGTGTTCTGTGTGAAACAAAAAATAAAAAATTACAAAAAATCTCAAGCATTTTCACTGGAATATTTTCAACACCCGTCGACCAAAAAACCATCGCCAAACTATAATATTATATGCCAATAATGGATGATCACGAATGTCGAATCCAATGACATTAAATAGGATGCACGTGTTTAAAACGCCATTAAGGGATTTTTGTTTGGACTTTGTATTTTTTATTAAGATTCTACAAATTATTTTTTTGTGTTATTTAAAATGAAAATTATGTCTATATGTATAATTTCGCTATGAGTTTGGCAATTTGTATAGTTTGGCGAAATTGATCGACGGGATAACTAAGTAGTACCTTAATATATATGTATGTAATTGAAGTTTGAAAACTAAGCTTTTGCGAAATTGGCGTCAGAAAAATATCGCACAATGTCGTGCATATATGGAATCTGTGCCAGGAAAGCATCAAATGAAAAAAACACATGGTGATGTAAAAAACTTTTGTGATGGTGTGAAGTGAATGTAACATTTACGATCAGCAATTATTGGCATTGAAAAGTATTTTTGTTTGAGATATTGTCGAAAAAGCATTGCAAATATATACTTTCCCTCTCCCTTCCATTTCCAAATGTACTAAATTTCAAATTAGGAAAAAAAATCAGAGTTTACTTAAAACCGTGCATAAAAATTATAGTAATTATCCTAATTTTTCTAATAGAAATTCTCAATTTTCCGTTATTAACAAACAATACTTTAAAATCGCAAATTTAAACGGCTAAATCGCCACGTTGCATAATGATCACCACCACTGAATATATAAATAATGCCATATTTGCAAACTTATCGGTCAAAAAACAGTGGAACCTTGGTTTACGGCCCCCTCTGTTTTTGACAAGTTCGGTTTATGACCAAATTCAGTGATAAAAATTTTACTCTTTCGGCGTAGGATAACTCGATTCGCGACCAAAGCTATCGAATAGTTCAGTTGGCAACCCTCACATAACTCTTGTTATAGGTCAAGTTTGGAGTAAAGTGCGCGTATCAGAGTGCTTTGCGACCTTCAGTAAAGTAAAAAATTTAACTTATAATTTTAATCAGTTTCGCGAAAATTTTAGCTTTTATTATGACTTCTAAGAATGAAAAAGTGTTTAGTGATAGCAGTAGTAAGAAGCTTAATCGAATTACTGATCAATTATGAAAAGAAGTAGTGACAAAACTTAAGAACGATGATAGTGTAATCAAAATAGCTAAACAATACGGTGTAGATGAATTGTCGATTACTCTGATGATAAAGAACTAGTCGGATATGGTAACCCCAAAACTATTTTCTATCTCATGCATTTAATGCGTCAAAATTCATTATTACAGTGCCAAAATCAAATGACAGTCATATGCTCACTGTAAGGATTCTAAAGACATGAAATTCCGAACATTAGTTTTTGAAATAGGACTGTTGCGGATATCGAGAAAAATACAGCATATATGGGACTCTTGTTGGGAGATTTACCCAAAACACGTAATGAGCAATAATATAAATCAAAGTGTGCCTAAATCTCAAGTTTGATGAAAATTTGTGCATTAATTCCTGCGATAGAGATTATTGTGGTAATCGGAACAATTCAGCATAGCAGTGCCATGTGTTTGGTTATTGAAACCAAAATGTAAACAAAGCCAATTCATATAAAGATTAACTGAATTGGATGTTTGATGAAAATCCGTGCGTTAATTCTCGAGATAGAACTACTGCGAAAATAATGAAAAATAATCGATTAAGCCATCTGTTGAACTATTTAAATCAAAATGTAAACAGCATCAATTTATATCAGGGATTACCTGAATCATGGCCCACTAGAACTAAAGGCCTGTCTATTTGAGATTAATGTAGGAAGTCTCCCGCCAGAGGACGCTGATACTTTGCCTAAGTTATTCAGACCAATCATGTAAACCCTGAACCAAAACAATGACATGTGTGCAAACATGCGCACAGAACAGAAAGCAGCTTATTCAATGCTAATTTGGGCAGGGTTTGCGTCACGTGGACTTACACGTGGTTCAATGAAATGGTTCAAGGTTTGAAGCTAAATCTAGCTTCACTTTTTCGGCGGTTTTTCGCGAAATGGCTTGGCCGGTACTATATAGTCGGCGTTGCCTGAATATAATTTTTTTTTAATCCCATGCATTAATTCTTGAGATAGAGCGCCCAAAAAATTTATATCACATACAGAAATTCAGATACAAGAATGGATCGTGAACTGAGGTTCCGCTGTATATTATATAAAAAATTAATTACAGCTGGTGATTTCAATGTCAATTTTACAAATAATACTAGAAATGAATTTTCAGTATAGTTTCATCCTTGTTTTGACATAAATCTATTAAGGCTGTATTTCGAGCGACTTTCTCCAAGGAAGATAACTTAACCTATAATTTCCCTGAAAATGTCCTAGAATATTATTCAATAATTGGAATAAGCTATTCCAATAGATATCAGGAAGGAGAAATAAAAATATTTTACTTAATTTTTTTAAAATTTAAATGGGAAAACTCGTTTTTATGTGCATTGACTATAAAGTTATGTTTAGCGACCTTTGGGTGCCATGATCACAAAAATCGCGCTAATGGCGGAAATATTTCATATTTATAACATCTGATTTTTAAAACAAGTAAATAAGAATGCCACAAATCCTAAGCGAAAAGAATAAAAATCTCTATTCCCATTATTTTTCTACAAAATATGTATTATCTAAAATTAATTGAATCTGTCAATATCTGAACGAATAAATAAAAATTAATTTCGTTTTTTCACATTTTTTGTCCATTGATTAAATAGTTTAATATTGAGCAAAATAAGAAAAAGTACTGGGAATATTTAAAAGCAACTGAGGTTATCTTATATTCAATATATAATTATCAAAAAATTTAAATGACTAGTATTAAAAAATGCTCTGACGAGCACCAAAAAAGGTTAATATATTTTTAAAGTATGAAAAAGTGTTTGACAAAAGCTTCTAATTGAAAAAGAGAAAGGACAAGGGGTCCCTTCTTGTCTACAATTCACTGTCAATGCCAAATTTGAAAAAATCATATTTGCGCTTTTTCCATATAAAAGAAATCTGCTTAAAACTTTCAATCGTGCTTTACATGTTAACTGCATTGTTGACTCTGCATCAACTGCACCACAAATCGGTTTTCTGTGCTGTTTTACACTGCGACAGTTTATGGTGGGACCACGTGAATGTGATGCGCTGCAGGCAGTGTGCAGGAGGTGGGCCGGGGGGACATTCCCTCCCGAAGGTATCAAATGCCCCTCCCCCTCCCAATAAAATTTGAGATTTTATGTTTTTAATGGTAAAAAAGTATGATCCCCTTAGAACTCTATTCTATTAAAGCCACAGAATACCCTCCCGGAGAAAAATGTCTGAATTCAACACTGGCTGCGGGAACTATAGTTTTTGGCCCTATTTTGCTTTACATTCATGTTTAATCACCCTTCGTCTTTTCTAATTATGCCTTTACACTATACAATTTTATCGTATCAGTGACTGATTTCTTTTATATGGAAAAAGCGCAAATATGATTTTTTCAAATTTGGCATTGACAGTGAATTGTAGACAAGAAGGGACCCCTTGTCCTTTCTCTTTTTCAATTAGAAGCTTTTGTCAAACACTTTTTCATACTTTAAAAATATATTAACCTTTTTTGGTGCTCATCAGAGCATTTTTTAATACTAGTTTAATATATCTTAAAATTTTATTGCATGCATTGCTAATTTTTTTTGTGGTTACTTTTGCACATGTTTCCTTTTTTTGGGGGGGGGGGGGAAGGGGGGAATGATCTGAAAACTTATAAAAATAAAAAAATTATATAACTATCATGCTTCTAAAGATATTTTAATTAATAAATTATAAAAACACACTGTTTTTAACGTTTGGCAAAGTTTTTATCAGACATAAATAGCATTTTGCACAAAATTAATACAAGATACATTGCAGAAATACTGAGAGAAAAATCATAAAAAATTAGATATGTAGGAACAGTAATTTATTTTTAAATATTTCTCCTCAGAGTCAGATTATATGCAATGATCTCTTCCTTCATCTACCTTTCAAAGCAAGTGTCTAATTATTTTGTGGAAGTTACTTCATTTGGTGCGAATGCAGTTTACTCTCCTTCTTAGCGCGATTTTCAAAAATCGCCAAAGTGGCGCGTTTTTGCGTCTTGTCTCCTGGAGCTTCTTGCTTCAAGACCCGCCACACACTACAGAGACATGCGTCAAAAATCGTGCAACATGACGCAGTCAAACCGGTTTTTACTTTGTTATCAGGGTGAAATTGTCTCATGTCGTACATTTTTTCGTTCAATGTTTCACTGGTGAGTGGCGGGCCCAAGAGACAAAGCACATAAAATACGAATCTAAAGACAAAAAAAAAGAATTTTTGAATCTAGGAAAAAAAGTGACATAAACTACAAAAGCGGAAAAAAAGTGACAAGGAAAAAAGTTACCGGAAAAAAAGTGGCAAAGAATTGATTTTGGGGATTCATTGCTTAAGTATGAAAGGGGGATCGGGGAGGGGGCTCATAGTTTAGGTAAATGGGTTTTTCATGCTGAATTAACTGTTTTGGTTCAATTTTTGGATATACATTCATACTGAAAAGACGCTTGCCTGATTAGTTTTGGGAAGATACGATTACTCCCCCCCCCCATCCGTCCTCAATTAGATGAATGGGTTTTTATGCAGAATTGTCCAATGCGTGTCAAATTTGCATATAGGTTCTGTTTGATAAGGCTTACATATAATATATAATGCCTGAAGAGATTTAGGAGTTCTAATGGTTAAGTATAGAGAGGGAACGGGGGATAACCTTTCCAAAATTAAATTAATAACTTTTTACGCATAATTATCCGATTTGCTTAGAATTTTGGACATAGGTTCATTATGATAAGACTTATCTCTGATTAGTTATGGGGTTCTTCTGCTTATTATAAAGGGGAGCGAGCAATTATATCCCCCTTAAACTAGAAAAATAGGTTTTTATGCAGAATTATCACATGTATTTCAAATTTTAAATATAGGTTCTTTCTGATAAGGTGGATCTTTGAATAGTTTTAAGGATTTAATATCTAAGTATAGAAGGGGAATAGAATAAAACCCACCTTAAATTAAATTACTTTTTATGCAGAATTATCAGATTTGCTTCAAATTTTGGATTATAGAACCATTATGATAAGGCCTATCCCTGATTACATATGAGGTTATTTTGCCAATTAAAAATTGGGGCGGGTGATTATTCCCCCCCCCCTTTAAATTAGATAAATTGTTTTTTATGCTCACTTATCCGATATATTTCATATTTTGGATGTATGTTCTTTCTCATAAAGTGAATCCCGGAATAATTTTAAAGGTTTAATGGCTAAGTAAACACTGGGGGAACGGATGATACCCCCCTCTTAAATTAATGGCTTTTTACGCAGAATTATCTGATTTGATTCAAATTTTGATTGGGCATTCATTATGATAAGGCGAAGTCCTGATTAATTGTGGGTTATCCCCCCGTTCATCGCTCTATACTTAGCCATTAAACCCTTAAAACTATTCAGGGATTCACTTTATCAGGAAGAACCTATATCCAAAATTTGGAATACGTTTAATAGTTGTGAAAGAAAAAAAAAACAATTTATTTTATTTAAAGAGTGGAGGATTAATCGCTCGCTTCCCCTATTTAATTATCAAAAGAATCCCATAATTAATCAGAGATTCGCCTTCTTATAATGAATATACATCCAAAATTTGAAGCAAATCGGATGATTCTGCGTAAAAAGCCATTTATTTAATTCAAGGGGGTTTATCCCCCGTTCCCCCTCTATACATAGCCATTAAAACCCATAAAACTATTCAGGAATTCACTTTATGAGAAAGATCCTATATCCAAAATTTGAAATACATCGGATAAGTGTGCATAATTTTTTTTAATCTAATTTAAGGTGGGTATAGTAATTAGGGATGCACCGGATATCCGGCTCCTGCCGGATATCCTGCTTATTCGGCATTCAAACCGGATATCCGTTTCGGCCAAATATTTTAATATCCGGTTGCCGGATAGTGAAATATTTTTTAAATTCTGCATTTTACATTTTAAAAAATATGTAAAATTAATTTGCTCCTTGTGAACCTTATCTTACTAAAAAGTAGTGTTAACAAAAATAAATACTCGTATATTTTCACAATTATGGAAATATAATGGTTATATGTAAATGAAGATATATTTAAAATATGACAATATTTTGTCATATAACATATAACAGCAATTGTAAAACTGAAAGTAAAATATGTACTACAACTCCAAAATTTTTTATTTTTCTTATTTGTTCTTAAATTTCAGTAATGAAGTAATTTTACATCTCTCAAAAGTTTTATTGTAATTTTCACCAGTAACAATTTAACTGCAGTGTTCAGTCATAACTGTAATTGTAAAATCAAAACTAGAAAATCAATTACAATTTCAACTTTGCTTTGCTTTCAGTTTTTTTAATTGCAGTAATGAAGTAGTTGACTTTTATAGTTCTTCTCTAGTGTTTTGTTAATAACTTTATTATTAATTTGAGTTATGAATATCAACAAAAGAGGAAGGTATAAATATCTAATCTGAAAGTTCTATAAAGTTGCTGTACAATACATCAAAAATTCTGAGTCAGAAATGTGTATACAATGGGGCCATCTTGTAAGTGCTAAAGTATTGAGGATTAAAAACAATGTAGAAATATAAAGTTTCCAGCAAACTAAGGAGTTTATGAATGCTCATACACCAGATTGAAAGTGTGTTTGTTTAAAAAATCAAGAACAAAATGGTGCTCATATTAAAGAAACCATTCAAATTTTGCTGGAACATCAATTCACAAGTTAAGCTGTCAACAGTAGAAAAAATTGTGGTAAAAACAAAAGAAAAAAATCATAAAATATACAAACTGCATTTTTTTTTAAAAAACATATTTAAAAAAAATTTTTTCAAAGCAATTGAATTACACCATCGAGTCATGTTAAAATTGCAAGTGACCATTCTGAGACTTGCTCTACAATGCAAAAAGAGCTTAATAGGAAAACTGTAACTCTCACTCAGAGTCAAGAGGAGTAACAAACATAACTATCCCATTTTTTGTTAATTATGTGCCAACAGGGTAAAAACATTTTTTTTTTTCTGTTAGTTAATTAATACAATGCATCTAAAAAAAATCAAGACACCACCTACATCTGGTGATAGACTAAAGATAAGGTAGAAAAAAATATGCATGTAAAGGTAGAAGTTTTATAAGTAAAATTGAAAAGGAAAAATATTAAATTTCAATATTTAATTATTACTATTCTTTTTTAAGTAACTTTGACTTAATAAGTGAATTAAAATCTATTAATACTTGCATAATATAAAATTGCAATAATTTTTTTTTCTTTAAACAAGCATAAAATTGAAATATTATTAAAATTAAAAATGAGAAATTATTCGGCCGGATACCGGATATTCGGTAAAATTTTGTACCGGATATCTGTTATCCGGCAAAAATCCACATCCGGTGCATCTCTAATAGTAATCACCCACCCTACTTTTTAATTACCAATAGAACCCCATAACTAATCAGAAATACGTCTTATCATAATGAACCCATGTCCAAAATTCGAAGCAAATCTGATAATTCTGCATAAAAAGCCATTTATTTAATTTAAGAGGGGTTTCCTCCATCTCCCCTTTATACTTAGCCATTAAATCCTTAAAACTATTCCGGAATTCACCTTACCAGAAAGAACCTATATTTAAAATTGAAATACATGGGATAATTCTGCATAAAAACATATTTATCTAGTTTGAGGGGGAGAACTGCTCGTTCCCCCCCCCTTTATAATAAGCAGAAGAACCCATGCGTAAAAAGCCATTAATTTAATTTAAGAAAGGTTATCCCCCGTTCCCTTTCTATACTTAACCCTTAAATTCCTAGAATCTCTTCAGGCATTTTATACTATACACAAGCCTTATCGAAAAGATCCTATATGCAAATTTGACAAACGTTGGATAATTCTGCTTAAAAACCCATTCATCTAATTAAGGACGGATGGGGGTAATCGTCCCTTCCCAAAACTAATCAGGCAAGCGTCTTTTCAGGATGAACGTATATCCAAAAATTGAACCAAAACAGTTAATTCAGCATGAAAAACCCATTTACCTAAATTATGAGCCCCCCCCCCCCCCGACCCCCCTTTCATACTTAACCAATGAATCCCCAAAATCAATTCCTTGTCACTTTTTTTCCGGTAACTTTTTTTCCTTGTCACTTTTTTTCTGCATCACTTTTTTTCCGCTTTTGTAGTTTGTAACTTTTTTTCCGTTTACCGAATTTTTACTTACCCGGAGCCGCTATTTTGCTCCAAATTGACTGTCAATCATATACTTTTTCCCGCAAACTTTCAACAGCGTAAAGTATCCATTTGAATACTTTACTTCCTCATTCAAACAATCAACAACATTCTTTCTGAAATCAACAACTTTCATAGTAGTCACTGAACGGTATCCAACTAAATATAAAAAGAGGAAAATGCAAAAAAATAAACTCACTCTTGAATGCAGGACGCAACTCCAAAAAACAATCCTACCGGAAGCAATTTCTAAGCGGGAATAATGATATTCAAAAATTTAAAAGCTCTTTCAAGTTCTCCTCTTTCGTCCAATCAGAAAACATTTAACAAAAAGGAGCGTCCAATCAGAAACAGCTTAGAAATCGGTAAAATACGTAAACCGGAGCACTCCTTAGGGTTGCCTTATTGAAGATTCGAGAGGAGAAAATGAAAATGCAGGGTTGCCATATCGAAACATTTATCGCTTAAAAAAAAAGTCGCCTTGGAGAAGGAGAGTAAACTACATTTCACCCCTTCATTTAATCCGTTAACCATCTAAACTAAAATTGACTGAATATTAAGATGGATTTTTTTTTCCGGAAATGAAACTAAGACAAAGCAATCTTTTAGCTTTATCAGAAGCTGTTTCAAAATATTAACATTTTACATATTGTATAGTGAAACAGCATATATTTCTATTTACCTAGAAAAATTCAATCCTCATGAGGAGTTATATTCAATGAACAAAATTACTATTGCACAACACAGTCACTGATTTTACAATTATTTCTTAAGGAAAATTAATTTGAAATGGCAATTTGGTGCTTAAAATAGGTACTAATCAATGCTGAGTTGTAATGAAAAATAATCAGATATCATGTTAAATAAGCAAATGTAAAATAATAGTAATTAACAGAAAAGATTTTATTTAACATATCAAACAAATTTATAATCAAACTATCAGAAAATTAAACAAGTATCAAGAACTTTTTCTTAAAAAAAAAAAAAAAAACTGGATTAAAAACTAACAATAAATGTAAAATAAAGCAACAATGATACATACCAACTTTCACAACATCTGACAAGTCATATTTACTTGCGATTTTTGGAAACTCTTTGAGTTTTCGTGAATTCAGCTTCAATTCACCTTTTAATTGAGCATCTTCTAACACACGATCTATATTTCGCACAGATGTACCGGGACTGCTTAAAATCGAGTTCATTAATGCCATAATACAAGCAAATATGAGTCATTTCTCACCCCAATGAAATTAAGTACGTTGATCAAAAAATTATTCAAGTTCATATTTGATTTCGGGGGGAAAGAAAAGGTCATGATGCATATTTAATTTCCACCAATAAGTTTCTTAAAACAGTAACTATTATTAGCAATATCAATGAACAAACTCAACAGTACATTAATGAATAACAAACACGCAATCTATAAAAATTTTAAATGATCTTTATAGTATGAATGTTCAATTTATTAATTTTAATTCACATTACTGTATATCTTTCATAAAATTTCGTTAAAAGCATATATAGAATACTTTGCACCACTCAGTTTTATATGTATAAATTAACTAAACTATTAATACACAGTAACTTCTTTCATATCTTGAAGCTTCAGTGATCAGACAGAGGGCAGGGCAATATGGTACACATTTCTTTCTTTCTTTCTTTCTTTTTTTTTTTTAATTATCCTTATAATTATATAAAAAAAAAACACAATTTTCAAAGTAAAAATTAAATCTCAATATTTTAAATGTTTTCACACTGATAGGATGTTTAAAAAAAAAATTCAAATAAAAACTAAAACCTTTTAAAAATAATCAATAACCAAATAAAACCGATCTAACCAAATAAAAGTTTAGAGTTCTAGGGAGTGAAAAAAGTTATTTCTTTTTGTTTTTCTAATTGAAAATCTAAAAACCTCGTAAAATTACTCTTTGAGCAAAATTTTATGATAGCATAAATTATTCATTAATAAAAGAACGAGCAAAAACGAGAGCAAAAAACAGCAGAGATCATAATAGAGTTAAGTGTAATAGAGCTGATGCATCATGTAAAACGGCTTATGCGTAAACGGTCATGAAGCCGGTTATCGCTCAAATTTAAATGCCCTCATTCGGCCCCATCAAACTCTCTGGGAGGGACATTATAAACTTCCGGGGGGGGGAATGCACATTTTTATCATTGAAAAGAAAAAAAAATCTTAAAACTTCCAGAGAGAGAAATCCATTCTACTTTCATGGAGCAATCACACTGCTCTTGGGGGAATGTTCTCCCCTATCCCAATGAGTTCAATTAAACTCTGATCTGTAAATTTTTAACTGCAACCGTTAAACATGTTTACGGCGCAAGCGTAGAACCCATCGTTTCGTTGATCCTTTACCAATGAGTTGGGCTTAGGAACGTGTACATCGCTTTCGTTAAAAATTAAACATGGCTGTCGGTAAAAATAAAGGTCTAGCTAAAGGAGGAAAGAAAGGTGTTAAAAAGAAGGTGTAAGTTAACATAATTATTTATTTACGCCCAAGATCTAAATTAAAATTAATTAATTTAATGTATTTTGCAAGAGATTTATTTATATCGTTGATGCATAAAGATTGTTCAGGCTTATTGGCTGTATAGTATTATTTGAAATGTCGTTATTTTGTGTTGTATAGAGTGTTTTATTCTTTTAATTTTAGCGTTGATCCCTTCACACGTAAAGATTGGTATGATGTAAAAGCACCAGCCATGTTTAGTGTAAGGAATACTGGAAAGACACTTGTAAACAGAACACAAGGAACCAGTAAGTTTTGATTGATGTTTTGTTATCTTTTAAAGTTTGTTAATATGCTCTGCATTAATATTTAAATCAAAACTTTATACAGTTTTCTTAAGCTGTATTAACATGGTAAATAATATTTAATCAATATTAAATGGTACGAAATCAATAAATCATGTATTGGAGTTCTGAATATGCGAATTTTGTGTTAGATTATTTGTTTACTTATGTGTATTGCACAATTTATGCTTTAATACTGTATTAAGGCATCAAATGTCCAATGTGTGTGTAAGAGACAACATATGGCATTGCTAGTAATCTGTTTTCATACTCCATACTTAGTTTTACACGTTAGGTGTAAAAATTACACGTCTTTGTATTTTTCTTTCAAGCTGTATCCCCTCGCCCTTAAAGATTATGAATTATTTTTTAACTGTTTTTAATTAACTCTTTCCGGGAGTGTGCCCACTCAAGGCACACCTAATTTTAATTCCAACTTGCAATTGGCACCAAGAATATTTTAGTTTTCACAATCAAAGCATTAATTAAGGAGTTCTCAATTTCTAAAATAGTCTTTTATAAATTCTGGTGTCTGACAAAAAATTCTCAATTTACTAACACAATATGCCCATGCCGGAAAGAATTAAGGCGGTATATTTAGGTATAGTTACTTATTATAAAATATTATAGAATTTTTAATTTTCATTGTGTGTATTAGATACATCGTTTTGAGTAAGTATTGCCCTTATTTTCTATTAAAGTGTGCCCTTATTTTCTATTAAAAAGCTGTTAAAAATTACCGTAAAATACTTTTAATCTGCCTCCCCCCCCCAAACATGATGAAAAATTGTAAAATAATTGGAGGGGGCGCTTACCTAAGCCTTTTCCTCGATCTTTTCATGAAATTTGCAATTTTTTGCAAGATGTCTGCAGGATTTTCCTGCGATATTTGACTAAATTTGTAGGGTTTTATGATATTTGACAAATTTGAAGTTTTTTTGCGATACTTCTCAAAAGTTGCTTTTTTAAACTCAATTTTTTGTGGAGATGTGCGTCCCTTTCATGATTCTTTGATGAAATGTGTTTTATCGAAATTTTTTAATGGATCTCGCGCTTTTTTGGTATTTTTTCTTCCAGATTTTGTGATTTTTTGACTGTTTATTTATAGATTCGGCATATTTGTGTAGCTTTTTGACAAAATGTGCATTTTTTTAGAGGATCTTTTGAGAAATTCATGATTTTTCCACAATCTTTTGGCGTTATTTGCAATTTTTTTTTTTTACGTAATTCGTTTTTTATATGAACCTTTGATTGCATTTTTTAAGATATGACACAATTCGCATTTTTACTGCAATCTTCCGATTAAATGCGATTCTTTTTGACAATCCTTCTGCAAAATTTTTTTTTTTTTTTTTTTTAGTTTTTTCGTGATCTTTTGAAGAAATTTTTGTTTATTTTTCGGGATTCTTTGGCGAAATCAGCGTTTTTTCAGTGATCATAAAGTGGTGAAAGGACGTTTGATCGGGAAGGGTGGATTAATGGGATTTTACAGTAATGATGCAATGAATAACGGCTTGACAAAATAACTGAATAACCAAATATTCAGTATTCCTTTCGGTATTAATTTTGATAATGTTTTAAGTAAAGCTAAGTTCTACATCCCATTGAAGCCAAAATGTTTAGTCCTTCAAAAAAGAAAAAAAAAAAACTAATATCATTGTGTGTTGCGAAAAATATCTCTAATGTTTAAATTTTTAAAAATAGGGTCATTCAATGCCAAATCAACCAATGACTAAACTTGACCCTTTCAGATCGATGAAATTATCAGGAATCGTTCTGCCTGATGATATAAATGAAAATATATGCTCATATTTTTGATTTTATTTTTTTTTTTTTCGCATCAAAATTCCGGTTATCATGTAGTATTTGCCCGGAGATGGCGGCCATTTTGTTTCCTGATTTTTAAATCTCTGTATTTGGATTTATTCATTCATTTATATTGTTTTTTTAAGTATAATCTCTGAAACAGTTTTGACTGTAATTTCGAAATATATGTATTTTTAAATTAATATTTGCTTCATTTAACTGTTTTTAAACTTATGTGCTTATTGCTGGCTAATTATGAATTATTTCCCCTATTTTTTTTTTTTTTTTAATTATAAATAATATTTGGAGTGCTGCTTTTCAGTTTAAAAAACTGTTGTTTATATCTAATTTCTGAATTGTTCAAAAATTAAGTATAAAGTGGACAAAAGTGACCAACAAAGAAACAAGATGGCTGTTTCCGGGCAAATACTACATCTGTTCAGATTTTCTCAAGTTCTATCAAACACAGAAAATTTTATGACCACTCATTTCAAAGAGGAGTTTATAAGGTTTAATTTGATATGCAAGCAGGGCTCGATCCAGACAAAATTTGGGACCTATTTAGTAGGGCCCTTTCACAAACATAAATTTATTAAAATGAGCCTCTTCACAAAAATAAATTTATTAAAATGGGCCCCTTCACAAAATTAAATTTAATAAATAGGACCCTTCACATTTTTTCCACAAAAACTTATTTTTATTATTTTGTTAGATTTTAAAACGTATAATTTGTACATAAAACCAGTTCTTAAGAAACAAAAACTTTAGAAAAGGGTTTAAAGAACTTAGTTTTTGTTAATAAATACTTGGTTCGAACTTGAGTCACTAGATTTCAGCTGTCGTCGCAAAATGTTGTTTTTCACAAAAATGTATTGAAATTCACAAAAATAACTGCTACTTTTCCAAAATGGGCCCCAAGAAAAAAAACCTGCATCGACTCCTGGCAAATTGACTATATATAGTTAAAATTAAAATTTAGAATTTGAAAATTTTTTAGATAGTCATTTTTAAAAATTTTTAAAAAATTGTATGTTTGTTGTAATACTATAAGCTTAAAATTCTGAAATTTATAAGAGTGGGATCTTAATGGGATCAGGAGTTATTAAATAAAAGCTGAAAATTACCATTAAAATAGCAATTTAATTCTATCTATTTTATTATTTACGATTTGTATGGTAATTTTCAGCTTTTATTTCATAACTCCTGATCCTATTGAGATCCCACTCTAAAAATTTTAGAATTTTAAAGCTTGTAATAATACAATAAACATACATTTTTTTTTCAAAATTTTTAAAAATGACAATCTAAAAAATTTTTTAAATTTTCAAATTTTATTTATTTTAACTATATATAGTCAACTAGCATATCAAATTAAACCTTATAAACTCCTCTTTGAAATGAGTGGTCATAAAAATTTTTACGTTTGATAGAACTTGAGAAATTCAAAATTAAAATCATGTAAGCAACCAAAAAAATGATTATTTTTCAAAATTTAAGTAATTGTATGAAAATTTGAAGCGATAAAATAAAAATATGATCTAATATATATTATCATAGAAAATAATCTCTGGCAGTTACATTGAAATCAATCAGAAATGGTCAGGTTGAATATTGAATTTTTTTTGGTTGATTTGACATGGAATGAGCCAATATTTATAAATATACCAGTTATGTAACATTAAAAAAGATTGCAAATTTATTATAAATGTTGCTCACTAGCTGTTTCAGAGAAGTTATATGGCAATTTTGTTCACATTCTGTTTCATAGCCTTTAAAAATGTCCTGTATTTTACACATTTGAATTTTCTCAGGTTGGCAGGTATGATACTCTGTTTTTATGTGAGAAAGAAGCTGTGCAAACAACTTTTAGCATGAAGGGGGATCGATGATTGTAATCTAACCATGCAGGGCTTGAAATTCAATTTTTCGAAGGAGGGGAGTCTCCCTACCAACATTTATAAATGGAGGGGAGTTTGGTTGTTTGGGAGAGAGAAAAAATGTTTAAAATCCGCCATTATTTTATGTGCTATTTAAAGAATTACCAGAATGCAGACATAAAAAAATATCACTAAGCAATTTTTATCAACAATTCAGAATAATTATGTGAAATGTGTAAAAAAATCTTTTATACTGTCTAGTTTTTACTGGTGGTAAATTCCCTCCCGGTGCTAATTATTTTTGTCACAGGTCTAATTATTATTTTAATAATAATTAATAAAACTTCTAATTTAATAAATTTATAATTAATGATTAATAATTATAATTAATAATGTTATTTTTCTGTATTTTAAATGTGCAAGATACAAATTTAATCATAAAATAACACTTATTTCAGTGTAGAAGGTAAGAAGTATCAATATAATTTGCATTTCTTTAAAAAAACGGGCAAGTCAAATTCATCAAAAAAGATTTTCTTAAAAAATGAATACTTTGTTGATTAAAGGGATACTTTTTGTTTAATATATGGCTGCTTTCAAGAACTGCACTCACTCAGAAACTGATTTTAGAGTAGTAAAGAAAAAATATATATATATTGAAGCAGGAAAATTAGTTTGTTGAACAGAAAAATGAACTCCCCGTTATATTATTTTTGGGGGGAGGAAGGAGGGAGAAGTTCCCTTTGACGAAAGTTGCATTTTTTCACTATCTTTTGATGAAATTTGTCTCTTTTACGATCTTTTCACGAAATCTGTCGTTTTTTTCGTGAATTTTCGGAGAAAATTGCCATTTTTTTCGTGATGTTTGGATGAAATCTGATGTTTTATCGCGATTTTTTTTTTTTTTTGCAAAAATTGCCGTTTTTCGCGATATTTTCGGGAAATTTGGTGTTTATAGTGAATCTTTTGTCAAAATTTGTCGTTTTTTGCGATCTTTTGACGAAATTTGATGTTTTATCATGAATTTTCTGAAGAAATTTGCCGTTTTTTCGCTATCTTTTGATGAAATCTGATGTTTTATCGAGATTTTTTTACGAAAATTGCCGTTTTTCGTGATATTTTGGGAAAATTTGTATCATTTGTCGTTTTTCGCGATTCTAAGACGAAATTTGACGTTTTTTCGCAACCTTTTTGACGAAAACTGCTGTTTTACAGAATTCTGTGATGAAATTAGGCATTCTTTCGTGAATCTTTTCACGAAAGTTGTCGGAAATTAGTTGTTTTTTCACAATCTTTTAACAATATTTGCCGTTTTTTTAGCAAACTTTTACGAAATCACGCGTCTTGTGAAATGTGTAAGAGCTGCTTCTTTTGTGTGTCATTCCGGTCTTTTGAGTAATTTATGCGCAATAGCGCGTTCGCAGCATCATCGTTTCATAATTTTTGGAATTGAATGAGTTCTTTTTTTTTGTGGGGGAGGGGAGTGGAATTCCGAACAGAATCACCTCTATTTTGGTGCGGAAAATACAACGAAACTTGTCAATTGATTGCAGGGAAAAAATTGCAAAATTTGTCAATCAGTCGCGGAAAAAATCGTGATTTTCAATGATTTTTCGCTGTAAAAAAACTCCCAAAATGTGTCGATTACACGCACGAAACTAACATAAAATTCACAAAACGGTCGTGGGAGTTGATCATAGTTTCAAAATGCATAATTTTTTGGGCGGGATTTCAAAATTTTGGGCGCGAATCCCGCCATCCCGCCCTGAAATTCAAGCCTGCCATGTTTTCTTAGATTTTTTGTCCAGAATTAAAAATAAATATACATCAATCGATGTTTATTTAATGTTTGATACGTTAGTTTTTGAAGCACAGATCTCACATACGCATCATGTGTGTGATTGCAACAAAATAACAATTTTATGCCTCATATATAGGATACAGACATGCTACTTTTCCGTGGAAACACAGAATTCCACCATTTTGGCGATGGATTTAAATTTCTCTGGGATTGATGCATATATATATTAAAATTTCTTGACATTTTTATATGGGGGAGGGGTAATGAATAAAATACAACAAAAAGTCAGTACAAACCTCAGTAATTGAGCAAACTTCTTCAAGGGATTGCAGAGAAAAGTGCAAATTTCTCCTAAGGTTCTGAAAAAATAAATTCATCAGACAATCACTGAAAAAATACTATTTTCTTCAAAAGATGGTGAGAGTTAACGCGATTTCTATCAAAGGATTGTTGAAATGCCTCAATTTTTGTTAAAGGATTGCGGGAAAAATAAGATTTTCATGAAAAGGTTGTGGGAAAAATACTGGAATTTTGTCCAAGAATTGTGAAAAATATTCAAATTTTGTAGAAAGATCGTGTGAAATATTTTAATTTTGTTGAATGATCATGCCAAAATGTGCAAATTTTGTCGAAAGATCACAAAAAAAAAGAATAAATTTGAAGAAAGATAGAGAAAAATGTGAAAATTTTGTCAAATTGCAGAAAATACGAGAATTTTGGTGAAAAGTGAAGAAAATAGACCTGTTTTGTAGAAAGATCATTGAAAATAGACTTATTTTGTAAAATGATTGTGAAAAATATGCAAATTTTGTCGAAAGATCGGAGAAAAATCATGAATATTGTTTAATGATTGGGGAAAAATATATGAATTTTGTTGCAAGATCATGAATAATAAGCAAATTTTGTTGAAAGACTGCAGATAATATACAAATTTTGTCAAAAGATCACGGATAGTACGCAAATTTTGTTGAAAGATTTCAGGAAAAACTTTAATTTTGTTGAATGATCTCTGAAAAGATGCAAATTTTCTTAAAGAATGTGAAAAAGCAAATTTCACTAAAAGATCATTGTTAAATCAGGGCTCGAAAAATAGCATTCCTGGGGAACCCAGAAATCCTTTCCGAAAACGCATATTTTATCACTAAGGTTCCCGGCCGGGAACCTAACCTTTTGCCATCTCCGCTAGCAATGTCGCGGACGCATTATAACGCGTAAATTAAGCAAAAAAAAAAAAAATAGCTCTTAAGCAGCCCGGGGGATGCATAATTTCGCCGAAATATTATGGGAAAAGCCCGAATTTCAACAAAAGAATTGCAGAAAAAATGCAAATTTCATTAAAGGATCACAAAAAACGGCAAATTTCGTTAAGAAATCGCATAAAAGCAGCACATTTCGTAACAAAAAAAAATCATGGAAAACAATAAATTTTGTCAAAATATCTGCAAAAACGGCAAATTTCGTCTAGAATTATTTAAAAGACAACAGATTTCGTTGAAAAATCGCATGAAGCATCGCAAATTTCATTAAAAATCCCAAAAAAGGCAAATTTTGAAAAGATTTTCTTTTGAAAAGCAACCGGCTCCGTTAAAACATCGCGATAAACTGGTAAGTTTACGTAAAACATCGCGATAAAACTGCAAATTTCTTTTTTAAAAAAAGTGAAAAAACGGCATATTTCTTTTTAAAAAAAAAAACGAAAAACCGGCACATTTTTTCAAAAAAATCGCGAAGAAACTGCAAATTTCGTCAAAAAATCGGGGGGGGGGGGGAAACGGCAAATTTCATTAAGAAATCGCAAAAATCATCAAATTTTGTTAAAAAATCATGGAAAACAACAAATTTTGTCCAAAAATAGCGAAAAGACAACACATTTCGTCAAAAAATTGTGAAAATGCTCCAAAATTCGTCAAAAAATCGTGCGAAATAGCATAAATTCCATTAAAAAATCACAAAAACGGCAAATCTCATTAAAAAAAATGAAAAACAGCAGATTTCGTTATAACATCGCGATAAAACGGCAGATTTCGTCAAAGAGTCGTGAAAAAACAGCAAATTTCTTTTAAAAAATAGTGAAAAAACGGCAAATTTCTTTTAAAAAATCATGATAAAATGGAAAATTTTGTTAAAATACTCATACATAATTTTTTTCGGGAACTTATACTTTTCATCTGGGAACCTATATTTTTCATGTAGGTTCCCAGCTGAGAACCTTAAAATTTTCAGAATTTTCAAGCCCTGGTTAAATGCAAGTTTCGTTAAAAGAGACTATGGAAAAAGTGTAATTATCATTAAATGCTCACAAATTTAGTCAGAAGTCTGTGAGGCTGTGAAAGTTCAGCTTTTTCTTTGCTGAGTCTGTAGCATACCTGGGAATAGATGAGCGGGTAATGGGACAGAAATATCTCAAAATACCAGTAATGACATCCCATAGAAAGTAATAAAACAATTCTTTTTACAACTGTATTTAGAACCAGAATAAAATGAAAACATTCTAATCAAACAAAATAATTATTTTCAAATAACAATTACAATGCCAATAATAAAATATTTGCTGTAATCATGTTTTACTGATTGCATCAGTCATTGTGATTATCAAGAGGTTGATATTTTAGGTGGATAGTTTAAAATACTAAATGTGAGACAATTACAGCTATGGGTGCAGGTTTTTCTGCCCTGAGACGGAATTCAGTCTTTAAAAAATTCCCGAGGACAGAAACGAGGCGGAAAAATCTCCAAAACGCTCCGATGTGAATGCGCAATAGTGCGTAAATTACACAATAAATTGACGATGGAATCCAAAAAGGACTCTTCACTCATCAAACAAGACGCGCAATTTTGAAAAAAAAAAAAAAATTCCAGAAAAGGACAAATTTTGTTAAAAATCTCAATTACTAATTTCTGGCAAGATTCGCAATACAATAGCCTAATTTTGTCACAAAATCTCCGAAAAACCCAGGCATATTTCCTCAAAAGATCGTAAAAAAACTTTCGTCCAAAAATTGCAATAAAATGGAAAATTTTGTCAAATGATTGACGGAAAACGGCAGATTTTGTCAAAAGATTTGCAAAGAAAATGCAAATTTTGTCGAAAAATTGTGATAAAACGGAAAATTCTGCCAAATTCATGTAAAACAAATTTTGCCAAAAATTCATGTAAAACAAATTTTGCCAAAAATTCGGGAAAACGCAAAATTCATGAAAGGGTCATTCCATGTCAATTCAACCAAAAAAAATGACATTTTGACACCCACCGTCACTGATTTTGATGAAACTTGGCGAGTTTAGTCCTTTTATATAGAAAAGTATCCACATCAATTTTTTTTTCTCAATCTGGTTTAGTTTTCATTTTACAGCCAATCGAAATTTTGACTGTTTGGTATTTTCCGAATTTTGATGATTCTGTTCTTTGATTGAAAATAATTTATATTTCGTTTATTTTTCAGTCAATTTTTATGAAAATTTACAATAATATTAGTGAAAACATGAGGATTCTAGAAAAAAATATGAAAAAATTCTAAGTAATATTTAAAAAATAGAAAAAAATTATTTTCATGAATTTTTTTCTGAAAGTGTGTAATACGTTAAAGTCAATATCAACCAAAGGGAATATGATAACCAAAAAAATTCTTTTTTCCTAATGATACTAGAAGTGTGTTCTGTCATTAAAAAAAATAAAATTAATGGCTTTTTCATTTCTTTATATTATTTTAAGTTAAATATGATTTTTAAAAATTTTTCATTATTCAATTTGTTTATGTAGCTATATATTATTTGTTGGGCAAAAAGAGTTGTAAACACAATTTTTAATGTATTAATTTATTAAACATTGAGTATATATCAGATCAGTTTGCTATTTCTATTATTTACAAAATATTTTTTTACTTACTTTTTTTTTCTCTGAAATATTGATTCAACTTCATTTTTTTTTCCAACTTCTTTTATGTAATATGATGATTAATATTTTATTAACCTTTATAGATTCCATTTTAAGTAGATTTGACAAATAGAAAATGCTTATATATACAACACATAATATTTCAAAACAATTTAACTATAATACCACAACAGAAATTTTTTCCTGTTAATTTCCATTGGTTGTTTTCCTATTCATCGGTACCATGTCAAACTATCCAATGTTAAAACAGTGGGCTACATTTTTTAATTCAGATTTCTTGATTGGCACCACTTTTCTGAAATAGTAAAATTCTTTTTATTAATTATCCCTTTTTGCCTTGATTAATATGTCATTAAATAAGTCGAATTTTACTATTTCAAAAAGTGGTGCAAATCAAGAAACCTGAATTTTTTTTAAAAAGTAGCTCACTGTTTTCACATTGGATAGTTTAACAATGGTACCAGCGATATAGTACTATTTACTTCTTTAATCTGACTCATCCTTTCTTGGATATTCTTCATACAGTCTGTAGGAAATTGATAAACTCTTCTAGTTGGTCTTGCTGCTTGCTGTGGGCTCTATAACAGCAAGCAGATGTGGAATTGGCACAGGGCAGATATCTTCTTGTTTTTGCCTGTAAAATGGTGGTGAGGGTCCTTGGGGATGCAAAAACTTAATTGTAGCATCCCCTTCTTCATTAATGTTTGTAATAATCCCAAAATACCAAAAATGATCATACATACAAGCAACATAGCAAGTGATGAAAGCTCATTTACGGTCACATATGTTGTACATTTGTCTTTCAATTTATAAATTAAACTGCTGTCGTCACTGCTGATTCTTCTAGCCTCAACAGTTCCTGTACTGTCTAGTGGCTTAAAATTCTGGAAACTTCTTGTCCCTGGAATTGTTGCAACATCTTTAAAACGATTTTCAAGATTAGATCGAATTAAGTCTACAGTCTTTATAAATAAAATAAAAATTTATATTTGCAGCATTATCCTTACAAAAAGGAAAAAAATCACTTGGTGTCGTTACTTGTTTTTCTAAAGATCTTTGGATACTTTCTTTTCTAGCTAATCTTTTCACTGTTCCTCCAATCCCATCACACTCAGTTTTGCCATGACTATTCGCAAAAAAGGACCATTGTCCTTTTATGTTAAAGTCTTTTTCATGTAGGTTCATAAAATTGAATTTGTTTTTGCACTGTCTTGCACAACCGTCACTGAAATAGTGAATTTTTTTGATAAGTGAGTATGTTTTTTTTTTTTTTTTTTTTTTTTTTATGAATTCAATAATAGTCTTTTTTTAAGTTCCATACACCATGGAAACATGTTTTAAATCATCCGATATCACACAGTTCAATTACATTACTTTTTCTCCATCAGCGTCTCTGCAGTGTATTATTACAGGATGGACAGTACATGAAGCAGATGTCCAATGGTACCCCTGAGCTTCGCCCTGTATTGTAAAGGAATAATTTTCACTGAAGTCCAATGAAACTGTGGCAATATCTTTTAGAAGAACTTTATTTAAAGCTTTTAAAATATGAAGATTGGGACTTGGAAATGAACGAGTGTGGAATTAGTTTTTCTAATTTGGTTGTCAGAACTTCAATAAAGACAAATTTTGGATGATCAACTTATCATTTCTGTCCTATCAGTAGAAAACCATTGTTTATACTCAATAGTGTCATTTTCATCATTACTGTGTTCTCCGAGAGTATGTAATTTTAGAAGAGAAGAACCAGCTTCTGTAAAAGATGCATTTAACAGATTTAATTTTTTTTTTCTTTTCTAATTCAGAAAATTCTTCGGGTGGTAATTCTATATCATCAGTATCATGACTGATTTCATCACTATCGTTTTGACTTAAGCATTCCTTTCCATCACTACTTACAGCTTTACTTTTCAATAAAAGATTTCTACAGGATGAGCAGAGTTTCTGCCCTAGTTTGATTTTGTATCCTTTCGACATTGATTTCACTCTGTTGAACATTTATTACACATAATGCTTTTTTAATAGGTTTCTATTATGTCTTTTGATAGGATCACAACATAGTTTTTATAGAAATTCAAACTTTTTTAAAAATTACTTATGTGATGCAGGAAAATAGTATGCAATTTCTGTTCAGATTCAGTTCTTAGCTTTAGAAAAATTTGTTCATCTTCAAACAAATCATTAACATTTTCTATAGCTTTTTGTGCTCCATAACTAAATTGGTGACAATCAGGGAAGCTCCCTTTTTCTTCCCTTTTTACTGAATTATGATTAGTGTAGAAAAAGGGGGATTTGTCTCACGTCTGAAATTGGAGAACATTTTATAAGCTGGGAAAAAGATTACAAGAGAACACTTTTGAATAGGCTGCTATGTAATGGGTTCTGTAAAAAGCAGCATTTTTGTAATTAAAAAAAAAATTAAAAGCATTATATAAGCAAGTTTTGAGGATATTTGTTTTTAAATACATTCATTTGTTTGGTAATAGTATCAAGGAAAAAAAAAAACCCATAATTTTCTTAAAAAATGAAACATATTTTTAAGCTAAAAATATAAAGAAATGAAAAAGCCATTAATTTTATTTTTTTTAATGACAGAACACATGTCTAGTATCATTAGGAAAAAAGAATTTTTTTGGTTATTATATTCCCTTTGGTTGATATTGACTTTAACGTATTACCGTATTTTCGGGCGTAAGCGCCGCGGCGCATACGAGTTTAAAAGTTAAAATTATGGTTACTGCGGCGCTTCTGCCGGGGCGGCGGATACGATATATTTTTTTTTCCTTGCAGTGATATTCATGACAGAGGTGATTCTGATTGGAATTTTTCTGAAAATTGTGAAAAGTCAATCATCAGGAAGAAAATGTGAAGAATAAAAAATATCGCGAATTTCGACAAATGATAGCCTAATTTCTGTCAATCATTCACAGAAAAAGCAAGAATTTTATTAAAGGATCGGGAGAAAAAAAACACGACTTTTATCAAAGGTTCGCGGAAAATGAATGAATTTCTCCGAAGTATCGCTAAAAAAACCCACATTTCGACGAAAGATTGCAGTAAAAACGCAAAATATGTCAAAAAATCTCTAAAAAACACAAATTATGTCAAAAGATAGAGGAAAAATCATGAATTTCTCAAAGGTTCGCCCAAAAGAATTATAAAAAAAATTGTTAGAAAAAACGCAAATATGTCATATCTATAAATAAACGGTAAAAAACGAAAAGAAACGTAAATTCATGCGAAAAATCGCAGAAAAAAGGAGAAAATTGAAAAAAAAGCATGAAATCTATTAAAAAATCTAAAAAAACAAACATTTCATCAAAGATTTACGATTCATTCATTTCATCATGATTCATACCGTTTTCAAAGGCAAATGAGAACGATGTGAATCATGATGAAATGAATGGATCATGAATCTTTGATGAAATGTGTGTTTTTTGGAGATTTTTTTAATAGATTTCATTCTTTTTATGCTTTTTTTTTTACAAATTTCTCCTTTTTTCTGCGCTTTTTCGACAGAATTCACGTTTTTTTTAAAATAAAAACGCAATTTTTTTCAAGTATTCCTTCAAGTATCAAAATTCATGATTCATTTGTCATTGAAATATCCCTAATGACTCACATTGACGAACCACCTCTAGACTGGACGTACGGTTGATATGCAACTAGGCCATCCAGAACAAATTTACATTGGTCCATTCAAATATTCATAATTCATTCAATTCATTAT
Organism: Maratus speculifer; assembly: GCA_964019185.1. Classification (NCBI taxonomy): domain Eukaryota; kingdom Metazoa; phylum Arthropoda; class Arachnida; order Araneae; family Salticidae; genus Maratus; species Maratus speculifer. Next base: position 212,387,260 of record OZ025296.1, read on the forward strand.
GATTCATCCCCATAAAAAAAACGCAAATTTTTTTAAGTATCGCAAAAAACTGCAAATTCATCCAATATCGCGATAAAACCTTGCAAATTTTGTCAAATATCGCGATAAAACCCTTCAAACCTCGTTACAAGCTATAAAAAAGTATTAAAAATCGCGAAAAGAAGGCTGCACGAATTCAAATTTAATTTTATCATAAAAAATATACAAAATATACTAAATTTAAAATTGGATTTATATTACAAGTGTTAAAAAAACCCGAAAAACACTAAATATAACGCAATTTTTAACATTTTAATGTATTTTCATAAGTGCGGCGCATACGGCGGTGCGGCGCTTCTGATGAATATTTGTTTTATTTTAATGCATTTTCGGTGGTGCGGCGCTTACGATGGGTGCGGCGCATACGCCCGAAAATACGGTACACACTTTCAGAAAAAAATTCATGAAAATTATTTTTTTTCTATTTTTTAAATATTACTTAGAATTTTTTCATATTTTTTTCTAGAATCCTCATGCTTTCATTAATATTATTGTAAATTTTCATAAAAATTGACTGAAAAATAAACGAAATATAAATTGTTTTCAATCAAAGAACAGAATCATCAAAATTTGGAAAATACCAAACATTCAAAATTTCAATTGGCTTTAAAATGAAAACTAAACCAGATTGAGAAAAAAAACTTGATGTGTATACTTATCTATATAAAAAGACTAAACTCACCAAGTTTCATCAAAATCTCTGTCGGTGGGTGTCATGGCTTGGTTGAATTGACATGGAATGACCCGAAAATATCCCGAAAAAAAGGCATGTTTCGTCAAAAGATCAGGGAAAAATGCGAATCTTGTTATAGAGACACAAAACCAAAGAAAAAGTTAATGTCAGAAGTGAATTTTTCTGTTCTAATAAAATTATTTTCCTGTTTCAAAATTGTGTTTTTATTGCTTTAAAAGCAGATTTTCCTGCTGCACAATCAGGGACGTGCAAAGAGAAAATTGCACCCGGGGAATATAATTAGTATTTGACCCACCTCTCTCTCTCTTTCCCCTGCTATTTTTTCTTATGATAGCCCAAAAAATGACATTTGGAGTCTTAAATTTCCGTGTCCCCCCTCACTTCTCACGATTTTGTTCACAATCCGTTTTCGGCTGTCCAAATCTTTCTAAAATGGGAATCCTGAAAGCACTCATTCATTAAACAAAAAAACCCTTTATTCTACAAAAGTATTCTTTTTTTGTCTTTTTCAATAAATTTGTCTTGCCCCATTTTAAAAGGAATACGAACAATAGTGATACTTATTATCCTCTACTCTTTAAGTAAGCATTATTTCATAATTAAATTTGAATCTTATCACAATTATTTTTAAAAGTAAAGAAAAATCATTAATCTGATATTTTTTCACGATCTTTTAACAAAATCTGCTGTTTTCTGCAATCTTTTAAAAAAATCGGCCATTTTGTTGTGATCTTTTAACAAAATCGGCCTTTTTTGCAATCTTTTAACTATATTTGTCAAAAAATTTTCGTGATTTTTTAAACAATATTTGCCCTTTTTTGTGATCTTTTAACAAAATGTACTTTTTTGATTTTTTGACTTTTTTTTTTTTCCTTGATTAGTTTGATGAAATTTGTTTTTCCACGATTTTTTTAACCACTAAATTCTAGATTCAACTCTATAAAAGTGTCCTTTTGTAGAACAGTAGCGCCCTGCCCCTTTTTAAATCTGGGGGAAATTGAATTTATATTTCATATCATTATACTTTTAGTTTGTTTTACATAGTCATTGTACTTTAATTTTGTGCATGTATTGCTTTCTGTTGGTTTCTTCAGTTTTTTTTTTCCTAATTTCTTCTGTGTTAAGAATTTTTTTTTTTTTTTTTTTTTTTTTTTTTTTGTTCCTTGGAAGAAACCCAACTCTAGCCTGGTGTTAGTTAATCATTGCATTACAAAAACTGTTAATATGCTCATTGTTTGCTTTTTGTCTCTTAATTTTGATTGTGCACTTTTTGTCCAGATTAGACTAACAGCTAATATTTTGCTCTTCTCTCTTACAGAAATTGCTTCTGAAGGTTTAAAAGGTCGTGTATTTGAAATATCTTTGGCTGATTTACAAAATGATGAAATTGCCTTTCGTAAATTTAGGCTCATTGCTGAAGAAGTACAAGGGAGGAATGTTTTAACAAATTTCCATGGAATGGATTTAACAACAGATAAATTAAGGTCTATGGTTAAAAAGTGGCAGACTCTAATTGAAGCCAATGTAGATGTCAAAACAACTGATGGATATTTATTACGAATGTTCTGTATTGGTTTTACAAAAAAATGGGCAACTCAAGTAAAAAAGACATGTTATGCTCAACATGCTCAGGTAAGTTTTCATAAAGAAATATATTTATTGATTTTTTTTTTTTTTTTTTTTAGTATACAAGTAAATTTATTTTCTCTTATTAATTTAAGGTTATTTTATTTTTTGAATCAAAATTATCAGAAGATTTTTTTTGACATGAAATAAAGAAATTGCCGTACTTATATAATTCAATTTTAATTAAAGGTTTTATTAGTATGGATATCTCACTTTTGAGTTACTTGACTTAGTTATTTGAGATCTGTATTTAAAAAGTGAAAACAACCATTGTAAGATCATTCCAGTGTCTGACAGAGCTATTTTATTCGTAAACTATGGAACCCACATATTTACCATTCCATATTTATGGAAAATGTAAGGGGTTGTTAAGTATAATAAGACTTTTTTACAAAAAAAAAAAAAAAAAAATCACCACAAGGTTTAAAAAAAAAAAGTACATGTTTGTAAGGGTATGAGGCTAAAAATACTCATTTTCAACCTCGCTCATCATTTCAGCCGTCATTTTTGGTCCAGTTAATTTTGAACCTTGCGCACTTTTAAAGAAACCAAAAATTTTCTTCAAATTTAATGTCTAGTTTAATAAAATTACATATTGTATTATTTTGACAGGGACAAAATTCACATTTTTTTTATGCGATTCATGCACAAAATTTGCATTTTTCTGAGAATCATAGATGGAATTTGCGTTTTTTACACAATTCTTTGTTGAAATTAGTGTTTTTTTTTTTTTTTTTTTTTTTTTTTTTCCCCAAGATTTTTTGCTGAAATTTGCATGTTTTCATGATCCTTCGCCGATATTTCACGTAAATTAGTGTTTTTTCCAAGTTTTTTGGTATCAAATGCCTTAAAATTTCAGAAAAGTTGAATTTTAATTGTATGCTAACTGTAAATGATTCATATATAAAATTGCAGAAATATTTTTATTTTTTGAATATTAAAAAAAGGTTATAAATTGATTTTCTTAAAATTTACTGCACTTCAAAAAATATTCTGTCTGCCAATTTGTTTCTTTCCTAAAATTTTCTTTTTCATTTTTTAACGTTTAGAACCGATTCTGTTCCAAATTTTCCAAAATTAAAATATATCGCATATTTATACAAATCGTCGTAGAAGGGTGTAAATGAAAAATTATTTCAGCAAAAGATTGCGGGGAAAAAACTAAAAATTTCATCAGAAATCTTTAGCAAAAAAAAAAGAAAAAAAAATTGTCCAGGATCACAGGGTTAAAAAAAAAATATATATATCTAAGAAGTGCAAAAAGAGGCAAATTTCGTCAAAAGATCGCGGGGGAAAAGGCAGACTTCGTCAGAAGATCGCAGAATGCCCTCCCCTTTACCACTACAGATTTCATGAGAAGATTTAAAAAAGGCTAATTTTGTCAAAAGGTCTCTCTGGGTAGGGCAGATTTTTGTCGAAAGATGTCAAAGGATTATGGAGAAACGGCAGATTTTTAAAAATATATCGCATTTTTATACAAATCGTTGCAGAAGGGCATAAATAAAAAATTGTTTCAGCAAAAGATTGCGGGGAAAAAACTAAAAATTTCGTCAGAAGATTGCAAAAAAAAAAATTATATCAAAGAATTGCAAAAAGAGGCAAATTTCGTCAAAAGATCGCAGGGGGAAAAGGCAGACTTCGTCAGAAGATCGCAGAACGCCCTCCCCTTTACTACTACAGATTTCATGAAAAGATAAAAAAAAAAAGGCTAATTTTGTCAAAAGGTCTATCTGGGTAGGGCAGATTTTTGTCGAAAGATTTCAAAGGATTATGGAGAAACGGCAGATTTTTTAAGTTAAAATATTTAAACCTTCTGAATTTAATTTATTATGAAAAAAAATAGTTTACAAAAAGCATGCATAGATGTAATTTTTTTTTTTTTTTTTTTTTTTTTTTTTACTGAGTGGCATCCCTGTTTTAAATGAAAAAAAGGAGGAAATTATTATAAAATAAGTCGAAATTTCTCACTGCCTGCTTCTCCCTAACAGTCCGGATACCAAATTTGGTTCATCCCTAGTAGTACATTAAAAAATTTTATTTTTAAACTAGGCTTGATTAATAATTCATTTCTTTATCTAAATACTGTGAATTGCATTTGATGTAAATTTTCTTTTTTTAGGTGAAATTAATACGTAAAAAAATGACAGAAACCATGGTTAGGGAAGTTTCTTCATCTGATCTTAAAGAAGTTGTCAACAAATTGTAAGTGATATTATTTTTAGTCGAAGAAAATGCATTTCTGATAAAAATGCAATTCTAGTTATATTTATTTATTTTTTTTAAAATTCATTTATTTTTGTTGTTGTTTTTTAAAATGTATAATCTTTAAAACATTTTGGACTGCAATTTTGGAATACATATTTTTTTAATGAATATTTGCTTTATTTAACTGTTTTAAAATTTATGTGTTTACCGTTTTGCTAATTATGCATTACTTCTCTCTGTCGCTCTTTGTTTTTTCCTTTTTACAAATAATGTTCCGAGTGCTGCTTTTCAGTTTAAAAATTTGTTGTTATTATGTTTAATGTCTGAATGGCTCAAAAATAAAGTATAAAGTGGTCATAAGTGACCAACAAAGAAACAAGAGGGCGGATTCTGGGTGAATACTACATCTGTTCCACCTCTGTGATACCAGAGAGGAAAATCTTCCATAGTGTGGCTTTTAATTTTCCCCCTTCATCCTCTGCTATCCCTCACTTCCACCATTTACTATGGCAGATAGTTTAAAATTTTTAAAACTTATTACAGATTTAACAAGTTGGAAATTGCACTTGAACGTAGCAAATGAGGTGTGTTCGTACGATAATGAATTTTTAAAAATATTCACATCTTGCTGATATAGTAGAGCATACTTCGGATACAGTATAGTAGTCGAAATCTTTGTGTTCCTGTAAATATGTAGGAAGTAATTTTTATTATACTTCATTAATGTATATCTTATTCATAAAATGTGAAGTAGTTGAATATAATTAAAACACGCCCCAAACAATGTTTCCCCATATAACATTATTTAGTGGAATACATTTGTGTGGTCCTGTAATTTAATAATAAATATTCTTTGCTTCACAGATTGCAAAATGTATTTTTTCAGGCATTAAAGAGTTCCTCGTAAAGGAGGAATTCCACCTTTTTTAAAGCAGTTTTGGACATTTTCTGAGTTGATGTAAAAATGCAAAGAAAATTTTGGAAGGATAATGGGGGGAGGGGGTGTCTGGGAAATTTAATAATCAGATATTTTGCCTATTCAAACCCTCACGGTTTATTATTTTATTGTTGTGCAAAAGAGACAATGAAATTTGAGCTTATATCATATAAGTATCTGACAGCTGTGTAAATGAAGTTCTTCAAAGTGTCTTTCAGGAATGAAATTTGTTTTAAAAACCTTTACAAATTCAAAGTGAATGCAAGGGTTTTTTTTTTTTTTTTAATAGAATATTTACAACACTTTTGAGTAATTTCTGCTATACCTTTTTTCGAGATGTATTTCTAAATCAAGAATCAATATAGCCATGAATTTGTTTTTTATAAAAAAATATATATAAAAAAAAAAGGAGGGGGAGGGGATTTAATAGCTAAAATATTCAGAATGTTTATTTTGGAAAATAAATGACTGGCTCTTCACCTAAGTTGATCAGATACATTTGGATTTATACCTTTAGCATTGTTAATACTTTCTAAGTTAAAAGATACATATGTAGCAATCATGCATGCAATTACATTTAATTGTATTGCATAAGTAGCTGTTTGAAAGCCACTTAAATTATAAGCATTTGACACTATTGTATAGATGGAAAATATTTTCCACCTTTTTTCTCATTTCCCACTTTCATGCCAGTTTTTTACTACATATTTCATAGATTCATGTCAATTCTATTATGTTCAAATGAGTGTAACACCATTGAAATGCATTTGAAACTTTTTTCCCCGTTGACCATAATTTAACGGAATCCTTTTGATTGTCCTTGTAATTGATCTATCCATCCGATTTTCATAAAATTTGAAATGACTCGACAAAATTATGTAATAATTATACGGTTTAAATTTCAAACGATTAAAATGCATTTGAAACTTTTTTCCTCATTGACCGTAATGTAATAGAATCCTTTTGATTGTCCCTGTAATTGATCTATCCATCCGATTTTCATAAAATTTGAAATGACTCTATAAAATTATGTAATAATTATGTATTTTAAATTACAAATGATTTGGTTGGGTAGTTTTTGTGTTGTTATATGTGGACGGACTGAGCAACAACAATAGGTGCTATGCATTTACATAATACGAATGCACCTAAAATTTCTTAGCAGAGCTGTTAAAAATCACAATTTTAAAAAAAATAATAAAAAAATAGATCTTTTTCTTTTTTAAAATATACATTATTTCTGTATTGTGCATGCATTTAATTAGTTTTTCAGTATAGATTTAAATATTTATATTCATTTCAATTTCTAGATAAAAGCTCACAATAATTAAAATTTTAAATTGTTGAAAAAAATCAGATGAATCATTTAAAATTTAAGACATTCTAATATTAAGTTCTTGGATATACCTATGTGCATAAGTTTCATTTAATGTTACTAAAATGTAGTGTTTAATCTGAAATCTTTTATTTTAACCTGAATTGTTAATTTGATCAGCCTATACATATCAATTTTCAAAAAACAGATTTAAATCGAGGATATTTTTAAAAAATATCATTTGCAGGGCTTGAAATTCAATTTTCCAGCGGAGGGGAGTCTCCCTCCCAACATTTATAAATGGAGGGGAGTTTAGCTGTTTGGGAGGGAGAAAAAAAAAACCTTTAAAACCTACTGTTATTTTATGAGCTATTTAAAGAATTATACGAATACAAGTATGACAAAATATCATTGAAGCAATTTTTATCAACAACTCAGAATAACTATGCATTTTTTTTTTTTTTTTTTTTTTTTTTTTAAGAATAGGTCAAGATTTTATATAGTATATTTTGTTTTCAAATGAATAAATTCCCTCCCTGTGCTAATTACTTTTTTTTTCAGGTCTAGTAAACTCAGTTTTTGGTTCAAATTGATTTTAGGTTGAGTGTAGAACGCTGCAAGTTGGGTTCGGGTTAATCTAATTTTTCAAAAGTTAGTCCAGTATATAATCTTTCTGATTAAAAAATATACCTATAACAATGAACCAATATGTTTGTGTGTGTGTTGTTTTCCAAGGAGAAGGCTCATTTTTTCCTGAAACCCTAGGAGTGATTCTGTGGGTGATTTTTTTTTTTTTTTTTTTTTTTTTAATTTCCATCGCATTTACAGAAATCAGCGGGAAGAGGGGGATTTCGCGAGTTACCTCCCCCCTCTTATCCGCGATCTTCAGACGAAATCAGCGATTTATCTGCAATATATTAGTAAAATCGGCGATTTATTGCGATCTTTTGTGGAAATCAGTGGTTTTTCCCGCGATCTTTTAACGAAATCAGTGTTATATCAGCAGTCTTTAGACGAAATTGACGTTTTCCCGCAGTCTTCAGATGTAATCAGCCTTTTATCTGCGATATTTGGTTAAATTGACATTTTTCCGCGATCCGCACAGGAAATTAAAGTTTTTCAGCTATCTTTTGACAAAGTTCGTTTAAAAAAACATTGACGAAATCGTCGTTTTTCTACGAAATATTGACGAAATGTGTGCTCTGGAGATCCTTTCACAAAATTTATATTTCTCCGCAATTGTTTTTTCCGTGTGCAAAACGCCAAATTCGCGTTTATTCCGCAATCATTTCACGAAATTCGTGTTTACTCCGCGATTCTTTTTAAAGAAATTAGCATTTTATCGCAATGTTTTAAGAAAAGTCGAGTTTTTCGGGATTTTGTGTTTTTATTTTTTGCGAACGATTGATGAAATTGATTGTGAAAATATGCAATTCAGCTCGGTTCAAAAGCTATGAAAAATAGTTTATTAGTGCGGAAATTGGGACATAACTATCCGAGTTTCCGGGCTAATAAATGATGTTTCATAACTTTCGGAATCAAATGCGTTCATTTTTTATAAAATTCGAAACGGAATTACTTCGTTCTCGCGATGAAAAATTGCATGAAACTTGTCATTCGATCGCGGGGGAAAAAAAAGAAAAAAAAAATGCGAAGTTTGACAATCGGTTGTAGAAAAATATCGTGAATTCCAACGATTTTTCGCAGTAAAAAACTCTTCAAATATGTCATTCAATCGACGCAAATACAGAAAATTCGCAAAAAGATAGTGAAACTTAATGGTGGTTTCAAAATGCAAAATATTTTGGGAAAATTCGTGATTTTTTTGGGCGGGAGTCTCCCGCCTACGATATTCTTTTGGACGGGATTTAAAAATTTCGGGCGCGAATCCCGCCATCCCGCCCTGTTTGATATAAATCAAACAACCCTGCTTCTGAGCAGGACTCTGTTACTTCTTAACATTGTTTTTTATTTTCAAGTTAGAGTGAATAATTACATATTATTCAGCTTATTTTAACTAAAGTGTCTGCTTGTGTTGAAGTAAATGAGAGGTCAGTGCACAAATAACAAGTTTTAATAGTTTGTTGGAAACTTATGATTATAAATTTTTTAAGTGTGCAGTTCTATTTGTAGTCTTCAGAGCAATTTTTTTTTCACTTCATCAGTAGAAAAAATATTTTCCAAGTTTTATTGCATGATTTCTAAATAAAATTGATTTATATACAGTTGAACCTCCTTAATACGCGAATCAGGGGCCCGCTCAAAATTCGCGTATTAACCGAAGGTCGCGAATTTTTGTCGAGTGGTCTATCTAATAACAATCTCTGCGGAAAAAACAAATTTTTGACGATTTTCGGCATTTTTAAGACATAACATTTTATTTATTTTAATCATTATGTGCTTATGTAGCAGGAACGTTTGAAAGCTGAAAATACAAATAATCATTATTGTCTCAAGTAAAAAACCTATATCTGTTCAAATTTAGATTTATTATGTATGACACATAAAATTGAATAAGACGACACAAAATTTCTGCTAACCATATTAACTAAAACTAATGTTAACAAAATTGAAATACTTGTTATAGCTATACAGAACTGACAGATGCAATTAAATTGTGTTGATAACAATAAAAAGTCAAAAAAAATATTGAAGTCAATAATGTCATAAAAATTACTTTTTTGGAAAAGTAGCTGTCAATTTTGGCCTGTTTGGCTTGCGGTCGCGCCATCACCATGATTTTTTCCACCTTATTTAGGTAGTGGTAAAGTTCGCTTGTTGAGGGTACTTCGTTCAGTGAGGACGCATATGCCTTAGGAAATTGAAACCTCTGTAACTTTGGAGAATGGGGATGGAGTCGGTAGCACAGGTTTATCATCTTCTTCCTCTTCATCCGATTTGCCAGTCGCAGTTACATCAGCGATGATATATCATACAGATTTCTAAGTCCGGAGATAACAATTTCTTGTGCAGCCAGCCAATCTTCTTCAACATTAGGAAGCGAGGTTGGCTCTGTGTAAATGATGTCCTTGCTACTTCCGAAACCCGCTTTCTGAAAGCAATTTGTAATTGTTGGTGTGATACTCTCCCATGCTTCAGTAAGCATGTGCAAAGCATAGAGGACTGTAATTGGATGACATTCGTAGCAAGAAGGATTTCTGCCCTGTTCCATTTCGTAAAGGTATCACCGTACGGCGCGAGTCTTGTAATTTACTTTGGGGCTGTTAATTATTCCGTGGTCCATTGGCTGGTTGACACTAGTCGAATTTAGAGGTAGAAATTCTACTTGGACATAATTCAGGTCTTTGTTATATTTTGGATGAGCAGGGCAATTGTCCACAAGCAATAACACATGGCGCGATTGTTATCTGATACGTCGATCAAAATTACGAAGCCATGTTGTAAAAATGTTGTCAGTCATCCATGCTCTAAGCTGGTTTTCGTACAGGCTGGGGAAATTCTTGGCATTTTTAAAGCATCGTGGGTTAAATGATTTCCCTATGACCAGCAGCTTTAATTTATCTGATCCATCAGAGTTGACACCGAGAAGAATAGTAAGACGCTCTTTAACAGCATTTGATTTAATGTCCTATTTGCTGAGGTCCAGTGAAGGTCGTTAAATCGAGAGTCTACTGTATTAACAAACACTTGTTGAGATATTCGTAGAGCGCGAATGAATAAACCATTCATGAAGGGCCTTTTCCATGTCTTCAAACTTGGCGGTTTTTATTTTCTTGTTCTTTGTTCCTCCAACCACAGCTTGGTTAAAAATGGCATTCCCATTCATTAACAATATCGTCAAAGTTGACTCAGGTATGCCTTTTTCTTTGGCGAACAGACTTATTTGAGGCAGCTTGGGAATCGTATAGATTTATAATTCGTAACTTCTCAGTGATGGACAAAGCCTTTTGTTTAATATATTTTACTCCTTCCACCATAGTTTAGACTGGATCATAAAAGCATAGATGGATATCGTAGGCTAGATAATATTTCGAGCGACAAGACTCTCGGATCATATCATTTCTTAATTATGGGGAAAAGTTATTTTCATGTTTGCTTTTTAGAAAAACTAGCTGACACATGCAACCCGCACCTGCGATGAATGAACCTTACATAAACTTCAAATTTGTATGATTTTATAAATTTAATTCCATTTTTATCTACATTTATAAATTTAAATGACAAAAATCCCGAGAAAAGTGGTTTTATATGCTCTCCAAATAAAAGCAGGGGTTTTTCAAAGCAGATATAATGTCTTTAGCTTTTGCTCAGTGCTAGTCTAGCTTATTAGATTTCATTGAGAGAGTTTTGATTGGGCAGTCTCGTGCTAGCCTCGGATCGGGGTCCAAAACTAGTCAGCATGTAGTTTTGAGGGAGAAAAAAGCTCAAATTAATTGGGTTTAAATAATTATTCTATAAAATGCTTGGGAAAATACTTCATTTAAAAACTTGTATGTTGAGAACTAAGCGCATTCGCGTATTAAACGCAGGTTTTTCTTTCTAGGGACTGATAAAATTTCACGTATTAAAGAGGGTATTTTATATGTGTAAGATAGGAGTATTTCAAGGGACCAAAGAAAATTCGCGTATTAAGCAGTTTCGTTTCTTAAGCAGGGCGCGTATTAACGGGGTTTGACTGTATATCTTTTGACTTTTTTATATATTCACTGGGTAGTTACCCTTCTTTGTCTATACTTAAATGTAAGTCTATAAAAATCAATAATTGAGACGTTTCTTTAAAATATGTTGAATTATCTTAACAAGAATAGTACAATTAATATCATAAGATAATGAATACAGATGGACAGCTAACCAGTAAACAAGAAAGTATGTAATGATGATTGACAAATTAGTATATAAATAATGAGTAAAGCAGACATTAAAACTAAAGATGAAAAATACTTACTTTTAATATTTTAAAATTTTATTTTTATTTTCAGAATTCCAGACAGCATAGGTCGTGATATTGAAAAGGCCTGTCAAGGAATCTATCCACTTCACGATGTCATGATTCGTAAAGTCAAAGTCCTGAAAAAGCCTAAATTTGATGGTATGAAAATTTTATTTTTTGAATAATTTGCTTAGAATCAGGGATGCCAAATGGTGGATTTCTGCTTTTATGAAATAAAATAACTTTTTCGTCGAACGATCGTGAAATAAAACAGGAATTTTCATCAAACGATAGCGAAATTGCACAGCAATTTTTGTTGAATGATCGTGAAGTACCTTTTTCGTCAAATGATCGCGAAATGCAACAGCCTTTTTCGTCAAGCAATTGCAAAATATAACAGCAATTTTTGTTAAAAGATTGCGCAGACTTGCCAAGTCTCCCGATTTTAGCGGGAGACTCCCGATTTTTAATAATTCTCCCGATGTCCCGCTTATCTACTAATTTCTCCCGATTTTTCGCTTTTCTGCAAATTTTTCCCGTTTTCTACAATGTATGAAAATTTTGTCATCTTCGTTTCCCGTTATTATATAAAATAGAACCAGCCAACCAATTTATTATAACGAAGGAAAGAACCATTTCTCCAGAAAACCATTTCTCTTCAGTGATTGGTTATTGAGTTTGACGTCACATCGTGAGGAGGTGTGGTTACGGCGCAACTGCCCAATAAACGTGAAGTGTTGCAGGTTTCGATAGATAAATAGTATAAGCTTGTGTTATGACTGTGTTAGCTGCTATTTTGAATATTGTCGATCACATGGAGCGAAATCGCGTTTATTTATTTTTATTTTATTTATTATTATTTTTTTTTTTTTGTGATATGTTTTGCAATTTTTTTATGAATTCGTTAATATGGCATCAAAAAAGAAATATGATGGGTGTTATCAGTCTTCGTTTACCGAAGAATTTGAACACGTCGTGCCGTCATCAGACGGAAGTTTATATGCCATATGTTCTTTTGATTTTAAAATTTCGCATGGTGGCAGAGCTGATGTGTTGTAAAGCATATTGGAACAAAAAAGCATCTGGATAAATCTGTAAAACGATCTAAATTTACTAAAAAACTTTAATTTTCTGTTGATGAAACAGATCAACGTACTATTAAAGCAGAATGCCTTTTTTACTTCATTTTTATTGGAGCATAATATACCGCTGAGCGCTTCCGATCATTCTTCATCACTTTTTTAAAAAATGTTCCTGGACAGTGATGGACAATAAAACAATTTCCTGATTTCTATGCAAAAATCGCGAAATATAACGGTGGTTTTTGTCAAGATTGCAAAATAAATTGGTCTCGATATAAAACAGTAATTTTCATCAAACGATCGCTAAACAAAATGGTGTTTTTCGTGAATTGATTGCAATGTAAAACGTCAATTTTCATCAACTGATCGTAATGTGAAACGTCAATTTTCATCAACTGATCGTAATGTGAAACGTCAATTTTCATCAACTGATCGTAATGTGAAACGTCAATTTTCATCAACCGATCGTAATGTGAAACGCCGATTTTCGTCAAACGATCATGAAATAAAACAGCTATTTTCGTCCTAAGGGGGGGGGGGGGGGGGGAAGACTGCAAATTTTTGTTATTCACTCGAGGAATAATCATCAAATCTATTACTGGGTTAGTTGAATTGATTTAAAATGATGCGATATATAAAATTCCTCACTAAACCTTTTGCTGGGTTACCTTAATTGATGTAAAATACTGTGAACTAAAGAAAAATCATTTTACTTACTCTTATAAATTAAAAGATAAAATAAAAATAATCCTTTTTTTATATAGTTTATTATAAATAATATAACTTACAAAATTCATGCATAAATGTTGTGAAAAATGTGATAAATTTTACTTTACATACAATTTCCTCTTTCTTGCCATTTTCTGAGTGGCATCCCTGTAGAATGAAATACAGTTTCCTCACTACAATAATTATGTATAATTCTGGCAGCAAGAAAGTTCAAGATGAGTGTTGCAGGTTTTCTTTTTTCATCAAAACTTTGCTTTATATTATGTTTAACTCTTTATTACTTAATTAAAAAACTTAAGGTTATTATTAAGTAAAACAAAAAATGCATAAGGTTGTTACAGGAAAATGGCTGTGAAATTGAAGGGTTCATTTGTATTAACACTTCAACTGTAAAATATTTTACATCAGATTATTTGCAGATTGTCTATTAATATAAATTACATTTTGGTATTCTTGATCTTTTTAAAATTTCTTTCTATAATGTACTTTCATTTGATATGGTATTTATTCCTAAAATGATAAAGCACTTTTTAGTTCCATGCGCATTTTTCTGCAATTTATGTTAAACTACATTATTATTAATTATTGTTTAACGTAGCGAACTTAGTTCTATTTTAACCCAAAAGTAGATGAGAATGAGGTGTTTCAAACTATGTTTTGAAATAAAGTATTTTACCTTAAAAATTAAAAAAATTCATCTGCAGTTTTTGGTCACTTATCAGAAGATATTCTCAGAAGAAAATAAATGTCAATCATGGGGTGGGGAATTGGAATGCAAATTTTGTCTGAAGATGCAGGTTTCGTCAATCACAAATTTTATTAAAAGATTCCTTGTGGAAAAGATCATAGTTAGTATCAGGTGGGGGTAGTAATACCACTCCCTTCTCAGATGTTAACGTTAAGAAAATTTAACTTTGTAAAAAAAAATATATATGTATATTTAGTGTTATATGTAACTTCACTACTTTTAGCTGTAGCCTGTATGAATTAAATTTCCCAAGAATTGTTGACATGAATATGGATGTTTTACATGATTTGCACATTTATTTTTTGATTTGGTTTCAACATAATTGAATTTTTCTTCAAAATATTTTGTCTTGGCCAAATTTCAAACTTAAGTAATATCAAGTAAACCAGAAAATAAGTTTTGTTTTAAATTTTGCTGCAGTGTGATTTCATGCATGCACATCCTCTTCTTATGACTCAGTGACAAACAAATGTAGTTATTTTTAAGATAGCTGAGTGATGCAGGGTTGGCAAGGTTTTGGATACAATGGTTTAAACCACGGTAAAATCCATCCATTACTATATATTAAATAATAGTAGTTAATTGAAGTACTAATAGTTTTATGAAGAATGCATTCAAATTCTGTTATTGAAATTCCCAAGAGTTATTGCTGAAAATAACTGTTAAATAAAAAGTCACGTTCAGCATACTGATTAAATCAGCTCACTGCTGACAATATGTGCATGTTAAGAAATAAATAGTATAAATAAAAGTAATTTAGTTAGAAATAAAAGCATCCCCCCTCAACTACATATGTAGTATTATAAAGAATTGCTTATTATTATTGCATAAATTTAACAGTAACAGAACTTTTTATGCTGCAGAGATATTAGAAAAGTTTGAACTTTTTTTCATTTACCAAAGAATTAAATAGAATGTTAGTAAAATATATTGTGAGATATTTATTCATATGTTTAATAAGTGTGCAGTGGTGAAATGTGGATTTTTTTTTTAAAGGTTTTGTACACTTTAGTACAGTTTTGGACAGTAAAACCCACGGTGAATTCCATTTTGTGACAGACATGACTGAGAGAACTTTTTTGTTCGTCTTTAAGTACTAAATATTAATCGATAGTTAAAAAATTGCATGGGGTGATGTAAATATAGGCCTTATGCTATAAAAAACACTAAAATTTTAATTCAAGGAAAAAAATAAATTAAATTGAGGGTTAAAACCTGCCGTGACAGACATGACAAAATTTAGACATAGTTTTTGACTAGACACATATTAATATCATTTGCTCTTAATTGGCATGCATACCAAGTCCA
This sequence comes from Maratus speculifer, assembly GCA_964019185.1. Lineage (NCBI taxonomy): Eukaryota > Metazoa > Arthropoda > Arachnida > Araneae > Salticidae > Maratus > Maratus speculifer. The sequence goes on from OZ025296.1 coordinate 212,402,834, forward strand.
GAATTTTTTAGGAAACAAAATAAGACTTGGATATGTGAAGCAGAAAGAAAAATATTGAAAAATTTGCAAATAGAAAAATATAAAAAAATATTTATTAGCGTGACAGACATGACAACGTTTTGTGACAGACATGACACGTGTACAATTTTCTGTGAACTTAAGTATTTTTTTCTTAAATATTACTTTCTTTACTTTTATCACAACTTGGAGATTACAATATGATATAACATTGGTATATTATGTTAAAAGAATCTCAAAATAAATTATAAAAAATATTTAAAATTTATAAAATCCCTTGGAAGTGACTAGTGTTGGAGTTGAAACATTTGTTAATATTTGGTTCTTCTCATACCAGAGAACATGATCTTTAGGTTCAAATTTAAACATGCTTTTAATTTTAGTTGGTACTAAGCATTTTATTATATTTTATGTTGTTGCTGTGTCTGTGTGATTTGTGTTATTATTCCATGATAAACCTTATTGTCTTATTGCACATTCACCCATTGGCTATATTGCTTTGTTGCATTTTCCAAAAGGTAATTTTCAGTGCATGTACCAGTATTGAAATTGGAGAATATATTATGCCAGGTACACATGTACGGAAACAATGCAACTTTCTTGTTCCTGGCATTGTTTTGATTACTTGTCGTGTCAGATCAAGTTTTGCTTTCATTCTTTGTATTGTTCTCTTGTGATTCATGAAGAAATAGATTCCAGGACCAATTTTCCTCGCAGCTTCAGAACACTTACATGATGCTCTAGGATTTATACTTCTAGTTTGAGTAGCGTCAAGGAACTGATTCTTAATAGTCTCATCAATACATCCTTTTCCATGTGATTTTCCACTGAAAAATGCCAGACTGTTAGGAATTTGTTTTGTGTTATTGAAAATATCATATATTTTTGTTTGAAGTGTTGAGATGCTCCATCAGATAAGAATTCAACCTCTTTGACTTTGAATTATTTATCATGATTTTTTTTTCAATGATCAAATTGGTAAACATTATAACAGCATAATTGTCATATTTACCATAATCAGATATCACTATATATGGCTCTGAAGAAACAGTGACTGAGTCACTATAACAATAATATACAATTGTAATATATATATAGCAGAGAAAATATTCTGCCAATGAGCAGATATAATCTCGTTTTAATAAATATGCAAATAGTTTTCACTGAAATGAGTTTGTACCAGAAATTTTCTATTTGGCAGATTTTCTTTTAAATAGTAGAAAACTTTAGATTGTGTACGTTTCACATCAAGAAATACCATAGCCATCAATTCCAAGTTAAATAATAATAACTTTCAAATCACAAGATTAAAGCAAAACTGCTTGCGAAAATAATTGTGACAGATAATATGTCTGAAACAAAGAAATTAGTATCAACATAATTATCTGGTAACTATTACATGCATTCTAAATTTAAGCATTTTGTTGAGTTGAGTTGTAAATAAATATTATTGGCACCAACACTAAGTTAAAAAATTACAAAAATAACTTTCTAGGAAAGAGATTAAGGTAAAGTTGCTTGAAAAACTAATTGTGACAGACATGACTAGCGTGACAGACATGACAAATGTGACAGACATGACAAAATGTAATGCTTTATATTTCACTCAAATTTTAAATTTATCTTTCAATTTTTTTATGAACTGTTGCTTTTGACACATAAAAAGAGAAAATAAAGTGTTAATAATTTTTATCAAGTAGATTTTCTTAAAAATAAAAAAATCGACATTTTCTGTGACTGACATGACATGAAGACTAATATAAAATTTGGGGGCAATAGCAAAATAATTAAAATGTTTCAGGTGAAAATTTTGGTGTTTTTAAACATACTGTTAGCCATTTTTTTAAAAGATATATTTGTTTCAAAAATCTATATAATATTTAAATGCTTCAAGAGACATTAAACTAGAGATAAAAATAGCAGATTTTTGATTTCAAAGTTAGTCTTGATAATAATTAACTATAAAAATTTATTTTTACAATTATCTTATTATATCTTGTTATTTTCATAAAATTTGACTTACTTTCTATCAAATGGAACAAAAAAATACTAATTTAGTTCAAATTTAAAAAATGATGTCCATGTCGCATTTTCATGGAATTCACCCCACGTGTCCTGTCCAAAACCGGTTTTGGGCGTCCAAAACCCCAACCCTGAAAAGATGTATATCCTGCCGAATGCGAGTTATGATCTGCGCCCATTTTTCGAACACTAAAACCTTGTTGAAAGTCTCAGATAAATTTGCAAAGTTCAATAGTATGAAGGTAGATGGAAATTTTCAATAAAAGGTGCGATACATTGTGTGTGGCCATCTCTGATTGGCAATGATTTGCTTACAAAGTTGGGCAAAGTACATAGAACTGCATATTCACCATTACAACACTGACAATGCATTTTCATCAAATTTGTTGCTCACTTCTTTCAACTTTTACCACATGATTAGCATCACAAACAGCATCTTTCTAGAGGTCTGCATGGGCCGGGCCGAAAAACAAGGTAAACAGGCCAATATATATATAATATTAGCAGGCTCGTAATCAGTGGTACAGCCAGAATTCAGTTCTTAGCGGGGGGGGGGGGGGGGGGTTGAGTTTCTGATAAAGGTGATTGACAGTCATTTGAATCGCCGGTTAATAGAATCAGAACTAATTGGAATATTCACTGTATAATACTTAAAGGTTATCTGTGTGGCAGGAAATCAACATCTTTATTGCATAATACATGCCTGTTTGTGTTCCGGGGAATCCCCGGAATTCCGGGGATTTTACTATAAGTGCCCCGGAAATTCCGGAGTTAATTACAACAAAGCGGCATGCTTTTTTTTTTTACTTTTCTATGAAGCTTTCCTTTCATCTGGACATTAATAGCTGGGAAGCTTGATTCGAAAGTAACAAATCGCCCTTTAGTTTAAAAAATAGTGCCCCTCTTGCTTCTCATTAAAAATCTAGCGCCCCTCTTGCGCTCATTCAAAAAAATAGCGCCCTTCTTTCCCCTCATTTGAAAAAACGCGCTTACTGCTGTTGCGTCCGAACTGAATGCGTGCCTGCTAGTTGTCTTCTCATTCATACATTTAAGACCGCGCGTTCTCAAAGAATGCATTGCGGTAGACAAATCTTTGATAGGTCAAGGTTTTTTTTATAAAATTTTGTTCCGAAATTTCCAAGAACTAAAAACATTCTGTTCTTTTTTCTTATATGTATCATGAATCAGAAAATTGAGGCATAAAAAGTATCGCGAATTTCAACAAATGATTGCCGAAAATTTTCGTCAATCGTTCACACACACACACACAAAAGAAAAAAAAATGAAAAGAAAGAAAAAAAAACGTGAATTTCATCAAGGAATCGTGGGGGAAAGCGTATTTCGTTTTAGAATTGCGAGAAAAACGCTAACCTCGACAAAGGATCACCGAAAAAGCGTTAATTTAATCAAAATGCAGCAGACGAAAGTGTGAATTTGCAAGAATCGGAAAAAAACTTCGAAGTTTGTCAAGGAGCCATCGAAAGGATGCCAATTTTGTCAGAGTATCGGGTGTAAAATAGAAATTTTGTTAGAGAGCCACGGAAAAACGCGAATTTTGTTAAATGACCGCGGACAAAAGACTAATTTCATCAAATGACTGCAGAAAAAATGCTTGCCGAAGGGCCGTTGAAGAAACGCGAATTTTATCTAAGTATAGAGACAAAAAGCGCGAATTTCATCAAAATGCCTCGTAAAAATGCAAATTTTATATCAAAGGGCTGTGGAAGAAACTTTTTTTTTCGCGACTCTGCGAAATTCACGTTTTTTTTTTTTTTTATTGTAATCCCTGAACGAAATTCGTATCTTTTCACGATTCTCTGTCAGAATTCGTTTATTTCATGCAATTCTGTAGCAAAATTTTTATTCCCCCCCCCCCCCTATAATTTGTCAAAATTTGCGATACGTAATACGTTTTATATTCGAATTTTCGGAGTTTTGACCAATTTTTTTAATTTCCGAAATGACTGATGCAATTTTTCTTGATTTTGTGAAAAATCTGATTAGAATCACAGAGGTGAAAAAATATGAAATTCACAGCAAATTTTCTGAAAGGTTACAACAGAAGTGGGAGAAGGGAGCAATTCCATTCCCGGTACAAAGTTATGTGCTTTTTTTTTTCGAGCCCCTATTTTGAAATTTGCGTCTTTTTGCGATCGTTTGACGAAATTTACCGTTTTTTCTTTTATCAAAACTTGCCGTTTGTTTACGATCTTTTTACAAAATTTGCCGTTTTTGCGATCTTTTAATAAAATTTGTCGTTTTTCGTGATTTTTAGCAAAATATACCGGTTTTTTTTTTTTACAATCTTTTAACAAAATTTGTCTTTTTTTCATGATCTTTTAACAAAATTTTCTGTTTTTTACGATCTTTTTAAAGAATTTGTCGTTTTTCATGATTTTTTAACAAAATGTGCCATTTTTTTACGATTTTTTTAACAAAAATTTGCCGTTTTTTCGCGATCTTTTAGCAAAAGTGCCTTTTTTTCGCAATCTTTTAGCAAAATATGCAGTTTTTTCGCGATCTTTTAGCAAAATATGCCGTTTTTCGCGATCTTTTAATAAAATTTGCCGTTTTTTCGTGATTTTTTAACAAAATTTGTCGTTTTTTCGCGATTTTTTAACAAAATTCTTTTTTGGTGAATAGGAATAAATGTGCAAGGGGTGAAAAAAGGTAACTTTTTTTGATGATTTTATAGTTTATAAATATTATAGGAGTAAAATCCACAAAAGAATAAAATATTTGAAAGTTAAAAGCAATTCTATGTAATGGCTCATGCGATACTTATGAAGTTAATCGGTGATTATGATTTATATACTATTGTAACTTATTTAAAAAAATGAAGATTTATTTTTTCAGGGGATTTAATCAAGTGTTACAAACAGGCATGATAATATGTCTCAGAAAAGTGATTTAGTTCAAATAATCAATTTTTGCTTAACTAATCCATGTAATATGCACTTTTACAATTTTAAGTAGAATTTTCGCCCATTGAGTGAATCATTTTATTAAACAAAACTAGATTCAATAAAGCAGTGGATTCCGAAATGTGCAAAATATTTAAATATTAAGTTTGGTTTTGATTCATATAAGCTGCAATTATAGTCTTCTTTCTTAGCTCTGGGAGGGGCTTTAATCCCAAAACCATCCCCTTGGCTGTGCCACTGCTCATAATAAAGATTTAAGAAAAAAGATAAAATGAGCTATTTCCAATGAATATGGCTTTAAAGAGAATACATATAAATGTGCATCACGAGCTGATACTAGTTTGACATTATCAATATTATTACTGTAATTTGCACAGAGTAGATATCAGCATCAGACAATTACATTGTGTGGCTGGGGCTTAATATTTTTTTAGCAGACTCATTCCGGGCTGAGATCAGGCTTGCATTGTTTATATATATATAGTCGAACCGAGCCAAAACTAGATTTAATTGTTCTCAAGATGTGTATGATGCAACATGATTTGTAAAAAATATGAATAGTGATAATGAACTTATGTAATCTTTGGAAATATACTTCTTGGTGGTTCTTAAAATCACTTCTCAACAACAAACATGAAAGTTTGGCACATTTTCTGACTAATTTTTAACTACAAAGGTATAAAATTGACAAGCCTGACTATTGAAGGGAATTAAAATCTAATGTTTTCTACTCTTGTTAAATAAAGTACTTGTATATCTTGTCACATGGTTGCAGATTTTTCTCTCTTCCCATGCTGTCGTTTCCAAGAATTTGATTCTCAAAACATTAGCTTTGACAGTATTTTTTTAAATTGCTTGTATCAAAAAATAGATAACATTCGATTATATAGTTTCTGAATAAAAATCCTGCCAATCTTATGTAGTCTTGAAAAGAAGTGAATTCCGAAAGTAGCTCTTTGAAATTTGAGAAAATCTTTAATAAAATTATATAAAATATTTTCAAAAATATACTTTTTACTATACAGCTTCAAAAGTTATGATATTTTTAACTTTTTTCTTTTATTCGAAACCATATTGATTTTTTAATGAGTCTTTATTTGAATGTTGAAAGTAAGAATCAAAGTAATCATTAAAGTTGTTATTGTCAGGCATGAAAGAGTTCCTCCTAAAGGAGGAATTCCACCCTTTTTTAAAGCATTTTTGGACATCCTCTGGATTGATACAAAAATGCAAAGAAAATTTTGAAAGAATAAGAGGGGGGGGGGGGAGGAGTGACTGGGAAATTTAATTATCAAACATTTTGTCTACTTAAACCCTTGGAGTTTGTTCCTGAATTTTTGTGCAAAAGAAACAAAATGAAAGATGAGCTTATGTCATACTAACATCTGTCATTTAAATAAAATTGTTAAAAAAGGTCATTCAAGGAAGAAAAAAATGACTTTAAAAATTCAAAGTGGAAGTGAGTTTCTTTTTTTAGTGTAATTTCTATTATACCTTTTTTGAGATGTATTCCTGAAACTAAGACCAATTTAGCACAGCACATGTTTTCTTTTGAAATAAGGGGGGGGGGGGATTTCACATCTAAACTAGAGTAATTTTTGTTTTGGAAAATTAATGAACTGTACTTCACATAAGTTGATCAGATATATTTGGATTTACACTTTTAACAGTGTTAATATTTTCTAAGTAAAATAAAATAATTATAATAGCAATCATACGTGCAGTTACATTTAAGGGTGTTCTTAAATCAAAAAGGGCAACTTTGTGGCGCATGCATTAATTTATTTTTGTTCGGAAATGCATGAAAATAGCAGGTGTTGTTATTCAGAAACTAATTGCACTCATTCTTTTGTTTTTTAAAAAACACAATAGATTTTTCATAACAAGCCTTCAAAGTTTACACTTTTGAGCATATTTCCCAACGAAAGCAGAAAAACCGGTAGAAAAAAAGAACGGGTGATTGCGTCATCGAAATAGCTTATAACTCGATAAGTAATTTAATTATCATAAAATGGAAAAATAAGTTCAATTCGAAATTGCTTTCATAGTCGGGCATTAAAATTTTATAACTTTCTGTTAAAAAATGTATTTATAAATGTGTCAAAACGTTTTTCACTTGTTGAGCGGATCAGTTAAGAACACCCTTAATTTAAGTAACAGTTAAACTGACACTTAAATTATAGAAGTTTGGTGTCACTGTATAGATGGGGAAAAATTTCCACCTTTTTTCTCATTTGCCACTTTCGTGCCTGTATTGTGTATTTTCTGTAAAATATACTGTAAAATCATCCCATAAATATGTATGCAGTGTTCTTTAAAGTAATCTTAATTATATGATAAAAATATGAATATTTTTGAAATGGTAAAAATTGTCAGGCTGGGTCTATTTTCAGATTTCTGTATGGGCCAGGCTTTGACCTAACTTTTGAGAGTGCCTTACAAAGTCTGGAAATTTTGGTCTGTGCAGACCTCTACATCTTTCTGTAACATAAATTTTTTTGTTTAATTGCTTAATAGAACTTACTTTATGGATTACCTAATATATTGGATTGATTTGAAAAATCAAGTTAACTCGCACTCAGCCTGAAATGACTCGAACTGAAAGCACAATTAACTCAACTTTGAGCAAAGATGATTAACATAGGAAGGAAATCTCTTCTTCCCCAATGGGATATCTTTTATAAATTTCTTCTATATTAGCGAGTTGGTCTTTTTGCGAGTTTGAAGTAACTCTTAAAAGGGGCTCAACACACAGATTTGTAATTCCTCTGCACAGTGTTTGGTCTATTATGTTTAATGCATTACTATATAAAATATCTCTTGGGAAATTGATATTTTTAACTTTTTCTGTGTAATCTTCTTAAAAGATGTTTTTTAATTCTCAAAGTATTTGTAAAAGCCGCTTAATTTAACATTTCATGTGTTAAAAGCTGACGAACTGTGAATTAAATTTTAACTTATTTTAAAATATTAATTATGTTTAATAATTCATTTTAAGTAAGTACTAAAAAAAGCAGGGATATCTTTTTAACAGTGAATAAAGAAGTTAAATTAATAATTTCCTAAGGATGTATTTTAAATATAGAATGCATCAAACACTCATAGACTTTGTATTAATGAGGGGGATTCAGAAGATAAGTGCCAACCCCCTAAGCATGTGGTATCCAAAATGTCAGTTTTTCAGTTATTTGTATGAATTTTATTTATTTATTTTTTTTTTGGCTTCAATGATTAATTTACTGTTAAATTTTGTTTTAGTTGGTAAACTTATGGAACTTCATGGTGAAGGATCTGGCAAGGCAACAACAGCAACAGCTAAAGTTGGTGATGAAGGCACAAAAATTGATAGGCCAGAGGGTTATGAGCCACCTGTGCTTGAATCTGTATAAAAAGGACTTATAATAAAAAACCCCATAAAAACCCCAATTGTTATTGAGTGCTATGGACTTTAAATTTACCAAGAATGTAACAACCACATTAATATGACTAGTTACTACTTTTGGTCCGATAACTGTCACCTTATGAGATGGTCTCAGTATTGAAATCAATTGTTGGAAATCTATACGCAGGGTTCATACTCATCAGGGGATGAATTTTAGGTTGTAAAAATCAGAGGTGCAGAAAATGTTTCTACTCCCAAAATTTCCCAAAAATTATACTTTATGTTATCGGTAATTACTGTATTATCGTAGATATAGAACATTTATTTTTCAACTTACACTTCGAATATATATGGGAGAAGTGAAATTCGAAACAGAATCGCCTCAAATATACGATACATATTATTCTGACATCAATTTTCTGGAAGTTGCCATACAGATCTTTTTATTTGTAATGAAAGTTCTCTATCTTAGGAGCAATTCCATCTCAGCTCAGGCAGGGCATGTCAAATCACCATCACAGATTTTTTTCAAAAAAATTCAGTAGTTAGAACTAAGTGATTTATAAAATTTCCTAAAAGGATTTTTCCCTAAAAAATTTATTTCTCTGATTACAGCACTTTAAAGTTCATGATAAAATTGGCAGTTTTCAGAAAAACTGAAAAACGCTTCATTTTGAAATTAACACATTACCAAACTTATTCAACATATTCAGTCAATTTATTTTTTATAAACAGTTATTAAACTGAATTTTACTTTGGCATAGTTTTAAAAAATATAGTGACATTTTTACTTAATTAAAAACAGGGTTGGCATGATTTAAATCAACTGATTTAAATCAAGATTTAAATCTAGATTTAAATCAACTGATTTTTTTAAAAAAATCATTTGATTTAAATCAATTTTTTGTAATTTCACATCAATGCACATATCAAAGGAAAATTTGGGTAAAAAGTTAGAAAATGTATTAGATAACGATAGAATTACAAAATTTAAAGCATGATATGAACAAACTATTAATGGCTGTCATTTTGCTGGAGTTTTATTAAGGTTCTTTCTTTTAAATCAAAATGAAATGAAACTTAATGTAAGGAAAAATAATCGTGAAGATTTGGCATTCATTAAAGAAGATTGTCTAAATCTTCTCACCACTGTAGCACATTTTCAAGCAAAAAACGGCCCATTCCAAAAATTACCATTGCTTGAGAAAAAAGTTTCTGATATTATGACAGATTATGATTGGCGGAAATCCTTTTATGTAATGGGAGGTAAAGAGAGAATCAGCAAAATTGAAATTGAATTTATTTACCAAATAACAACAACCGTGGCTTCATCTACTGGAGTAAAAAGACAATTTTCTTCTTTTGGAGTAGTTCATTCAAGCCTTCATAATAAATTAGGAATAGACAAAGCTTCTAAATTAGTGTTTTTGTTCAAACAATTAAATCCCTGATTTTTTCCTATTTGCTTAAGAAATATAGAATTAATTGTGATTTTTATCTCTTAATAAAGAGCTTGCATTAAATGAATACAGTAGACTTCCTCAAATCCGCACAGCTTGGGACCAGAGGTTGTGTGGATTTTAGAATTTTGTGGATTTCTGGTCATGGGTTTGTTTGTTTGTATTAAATTAAATCATAACATATACATTTTTAAACAGTAATTTGATTGTAATTAATAATGCAACTGAAGTTAATGAATGCTTATAATATAGTAAAACATTAAAACAATTATGTAAGTTAATAAACTATAATAATAAAAATTTAGATAATTAAAAATGATTAAAATATTGAAAGCAACAAAAATGAAGTAAATAATCGATAATGTATAACTAAATATTTATAATAAAGATGAGATGCATTTTTTCCTAAATTATTCAATGGAACTTGCCCCATAAAGGTGCACTACTAATTCACATCAGTATCATAAAATATAGAAGTTTTATTTCAGGTTTAACCAAACTCAACAATAAAAAAAAAAAGGTTGATGAATGTATAAATGTATTTTGCAAAAAGATTGTGATCACCACTGATATTAGCAATACCTTGAATTTTTTTCAGAAATAAATTTATTCTTCCTTTATGAAAAAGCATAAATTAGCAATATTAATGAAAGTTACAGATTAAAATATACACAGAATTAATATAAAAATAAAAAAGTCAAATTTTGTCCCTATACCTGACCTGAGAGCTTCATTGTTTACATCTGTAAATTATGTGCGGATTTTAGAGAGTTATGGATATTAAGGCAGCGGATTTGAGGGAGTCTACTGTATTTAATTTGTTTTTTAAATTTTGCCAGTTTCTATTCATTTACAACATATTTAAATTTATTTCTTATTTGTTATTTAGTATGCACAATTCAATTACAAAATATGAGAGTGGCTTTAGATTAAAGCCTAGATGTTTAATTTTTAGTACCAATCAGTTACTGGAATATAATATTTTCTTAACTAAGGTACCCTGGGGTAATAACGCCACGTTAAGGTTCTACCAATTTTCACGGCTTAGTTTTAGATTGTATTTTTCAAACAAATATAGGATCTGATACAGCAACTCATTTACTATCTATATAAAATAAAATAATTTGACAGATATGTATTCATAAAATGTAATGGCGTTTTTTCTTGACCCATGCTATTTGGCGTTATTACCCACCTATATGGGTAATAACGCCATGCAAACAAAACTATGAAATAAGATGGAATAATTGCATGTAGATAGCCCAATTCTAAAAATACAAACTCTACAAAATTAGAAATTGATAAATTGCATTCTAAGTTATTGAAAATTTTCAATTTTTGTGAAAGTGTAAGAAATATAAAGGTGTGGTGTGGGAGGGGGGATGAGCCAAAGGAATATCAGACCGTGAGATTCTTTTTGTTTAATAAGGACCGTTTGAATAGAAATATGAGAAACATTGCACAGTTTTAACTGTGTTTATTTGAATCAGTATTTAGGATGTAGCTTGGCCACTGTAGGGAATTAACCGGGGTATTAATGTCAAGGATTGGCATTATTACCCCGATATAGTTATTGCGCAATACATTTTAAATTACAAATTATCTCGTGAAGATATCCAAAATCTTCAACAACATTTTAATAGTCCTTGAAATGCACTACAAATTTATGTAATTAACAAAGTATTTCCGGTAAAAAGATAGTCTTCACATATACAAAACGTATCTCGTAAATTTTAGATCAAGCGTTAATTTTAGTTGTTTGAAAAAACAATAAGACCTAAAAATGAAACAAATTAACTTGAAGCTGTTTTTTGCGATTTATATGACTCAAAACCCTTCTGCGCAGAGCACCTGGGTGTCATTTACCTGATTATTTCATAATTATGCAAAATATAAGCACTTGGCGTTATTACCCCGCCTGGTGTTATTACCCCAGGGTACCTTATATAATTATTTCTTATATTATTTTTATAAATTATAAATATTATTTATTCTTTTTTAGTTATTTATTATAAAAAAAACTGCTTCATGTATTGTAAAAACATAAAAACACAGTAATTAAATATAGGATTCTAAAAAAATCAAATAAATCCAATTTAAATCAAAAAAATCTGATTTAAATCAAATAAATCCGATTTTTTTGATTTTTTTAAAAAAATCATGATTTTTTTCCAACCCTGATTAAAAAAATTAGATTTTAAGTACAAAAAATATAATTATTAGTGAATTTAAGATTTTTTTTTAGAATGAAAAAAAATATTTTAAAGCTAAACTTTGATGGCAATCCAAAGACCTTTAATGGGAGTTTTACAGCAAATTTTATTTTAACTCTAAGGTGCTTACAACTTTTGTAATTCAATTTTAAATTTTGCAAAATTTTGTAAAATCACTACTTTTGAAATGCAATTTCTCAAAAACACCATTTTTTAAAAATCTGATAATATGCTCAATTCATACCTTATTAGTCTCTAATAAATACCTTACAAGCAAATCGTGTGTTTTTGCTTAGAAAATTTTATATGATTTTTTGAAAATAACATGTTGTGTGTATTTTTCAACAGACCACAAAAGCAAGCTCTTCCTTATTTAACCGAACTTGTAATGTAATTAATATTTCAAACTAAAAAATACATCACTAGTACATAATTATTACTGTTAAATTATAGCTAATCATTTGCTTAAATTTAAAATTGCGTAAAATACAGTCAATAATAAAATTAGTACTGATCATATGTCATTTGATTCCATACTCATAAATGTGCTAAATTCATCTACAGTGTGTTAAATATTTTGTTATATAGTATGGATATAATATATTAAAATGCAAATACATACATTACAACTGAATTAGATTTTTTTTTTTTCAAGTTTAGTTTTTTTCCAATTAGTTTTTTTTTTCCTCAGAAAACCAGAAGATCAAGCTTTTTCTTATTTCTCTGTATTTATAATAATATTTTTTAATGAAAAAATAATAATATGCACATTATTATGGCAGATAAATATAAGCTAATCTTTAAAAATTCCTATTCATAAAATTAAATAAGCCAAACCCCTTAAAAAAAAATCTGCGCTTGTGATGCATTTTGACTTTGCTGAAAATTACTCACTAATACTGCCAAATGAAGTACAAAGCTACCACTGGCAGAATATTCAGATATCGTTAGTTACCTGCACAGCATACTTTAGAGAAGAAATAAAGAGTTTTATCATAGTTTCTGATGATTAACTCATGATACAGCTCATGCTGTTTGTGACATAGAAAAAGTAAAAAAAGAATTATATAAGTTGTACCAATTACAAACACTGGAATCACCTGTGTATATACCAGATGGAGCTGGAGCACATTTTAAAAACAAGTATCAGTTTTATGAATTGCACAAAAATAAAATTGTACTGAAGTAGAGGATATTTTCAGGTACTGGCCATGTTAAAAGTGCATGTGATGCTATTGGGGACTGAGACAGGCACTATGCAACAAAATTTAATATCCAAAAGGAGCCAATAAAAGCTATCCAAAAATCTGTCTCATTTGTTGCTGAACTATCTTCTCTGCTAAAAAATAACATTCTAGTCCATCCAGACAGAAATATTATCCAATCCTATCGAACTAATAATGAGAAAGAATATGCTAATGCAAAATCTATTGTTGGTATTAGATATAAACATTATAGGGTGATTGTAAATAATGAAAATTATATGGAACGAGCAAGTAAAAATGAATTGACAAAAGTTGAAACCTTCAGCCAAATGAAAAGACAATATTCAATACATAGTTTCCAAATCGGTGATTTCATTGAATGCATTTATGAAAATAATTGGTGGATAGGACAAATCAATGGTATATCAATCACAAGAACTAAATGACATTAAAGTATCATTCATGTACCCAACATGGTCCATAGATAAAGCATTCCAGTGGCCAAAAGAATCTGGAAAGAAAAAATATGAATGTGCATTACCATTGGAAAATGTGCTTCTAGAAAGAGAAAAACCAGTTACAATACGACAATCTGAGAGACTTCATACCTTCAACGATAAGGAGTTGAAGTTAATTTAAGAAACCTTCACTACCTAATTCTTCTGTTATGTATGTATTTGCACATTAATATATTATATCCATACTATATAACAAAATTTTTACACAGTGTAGATGGATTTAACACATTCATGAGTATGGAATGAAATGACATATGATCAATACTAATTTTATTATTGGCTGTATTTTACGCAATTTTAAATTTAAGCAAATGATTAGCTATAATTTAACAGTAATAATTATGTACTAGTGATGTATTTTTTAGTTTGAAATATTAATTACATTACAAGTTCGGTTAAATAAGGAAGAGCTTGACTTTGTGGTCTGTTGAAAAATACACACAACATATTATTTTCAAAAAATCATATAAAATTTTCTAAGCAAAAACACACGATTTGCTTGTAAGGTATTTATTAGAGACTAATAAGGTATGAATTGAGCATATTATCAGATTTTTAAAAAATGGTGTTTTTGAGAAATTGCATTTCAAAAGTAGTGATTTTACAAAATTTTGCAAAATTTAAAATTGAATTACAAAAGTTGTAAGCACCTTAGAGTTAAAATAAAATTTGCTGTAAAACTCCCATTAAAGGTGTTTAGATTGCCATCAATGTTTAGCTTTAAAATATTTTTTTTCATACTGAAAAAAAATCTTAAATTCACTAATAATTATATTTTTTATACTTAAAATCTAATTTTTTTAATTAAGTAAAAATGTCACTATATTTTTTAAAACTATGCCAAAGTAAAATTCAGTTTAATAACTGTTTATAAAAAATAAATTGACTGAATATGTTGAATATGTTTGGTATTGTGTTCATTTCAAAATGAAGCGTTTTTCAGTTTTTCTGAAAACTGCCAATTTTATCATGAACTTTAAAGTGCTGTAACCAGAGAAAAAAATTTTTTAGGGAAAAATCCTTTTAGGAAATTTTATAAATCACTTAGTTCTAACTACTGAATTTTTTTGAAAAAAATCTGATGGTGATTTGACGCATATCAGTACTGTCTGCCTGAATTGAGATGGAATAGCTCTTAGGAAATTACAGAATTCGTTCTTAAAATCTAAATCAATTGTATATGTTTCTGCTAGAGATGCACCGAATTGATTTTGGCCGACAGGTGAACCGAATATTCGGCCGACAGGTGAACCCAATATTCGGCTAGCCGAATAGTAATTGTTGGGCCGAATACCGAATATTCGGCCGAATACTAAAGGGCAAAATTAGCACTGACCACAGGGCCAGTAAATGATAAATAGTGGCCAGTCAAAAATTGTCTATCAGCGGTCACCTTATGGCCACTTTTTTACAAGGAGACAATATATTTTACTTACATTTTATCAACAATTCTACTTTTTTGGGTTCCAGTATATTTATTTTTATTAACATATTTGTGCTATTCAGTCATACATTAATACTTATAGAAATTTTAACTGTTTAGTACTTTTAAATAAAAAAGTTGCCACTAGTTTAAACATTGTGGCCATTTGAAAAATTAGTCTTACTGGCCAGTGGCCGCTAAAGAAATTTCCCAATTTTGCCCTATACCAAATATTCGGCTTTCCAAATTCTTTTTATATTTTAAAATTTAAAGGTATTAAAATGTTACTTTTTATAACAGTTTTACATAATATTTAATAAAAGAAACTTACATTTTGATAAACAAGAGCTTTTTATAAGAACATTTAGTATTGAAAAAAAAATCTGCCTTGAGTAGCACAATTATGAAACTTAATAAAATTTTCTACGAATCAAAACAAACATTTTAAAATCAAATAATGAAAAAATGGCTGAAGAAAAATTTTACAGTCTGATAACTGTCCTTTTTAAATAACTCGGCAAATTTTTTTCAATATAAATTACAAATACTTTCAACTTAATTTTGAATAAAGGCATGTTTGGCTCATAGTTCTTTTCTTATGAATGGTGGTATTTTCCACCCTTCCCATCATATCATATTTTACAGAAATCAAAGCATGTGAGTTGAAAATATGTTATCTTATTTATTGTTAATGTAATAAACTAACACGCAAGTTTTGACCTAGAGTGAGATGAAATGCAATGTACTTATGACTCAATAAGTTGATTATGATTATGGTTTCATGAACAAAAATTGTCTGCCTTGATAGCTATTACTAATCTCAAAAGTTGTTTTTTTTTTTTTTTTTCTTTTAAAGGACTTTTATTTGGGGGAAAGCAAGAAACAGATTATTTACTAGACAAAATTTAGAAACTTGTATCTGCACATAATGTATTCCTAAGGAGAATCCTAATAAACCACCATTTTAATCCTTCTCATGTTTAATTTTCTTAAGTTATACTTTACAAACAGCAAATAAATAATGTAAAAACATTCTATTTTATTTAAAAATGATTTTGTTTCTAATTGTTTTAAATATAAATTAAAAAATTGACAGTTAAAGGTAAAAATAGTGAAAAGTTTTTATTAAGTATTGAATTTGGCCGAATAGTTTAATATTCGTCCTAACCGAATATTCGGTAACATGGCCGAATACTGAATATTCGGTGCATCCCTAGTTTCTGCAGAATTTCCCCCAGTCCTAGATCGCTGGATCGGACATATTCTGCACCCATGGTAAAAATCAGGGAAATCTCTGTGAATAATACAAAAAATTACCCAAACTTGGGAAAACATGCCAAAATGAGTCTATTCTGGGAAATTTGACTCAGTTGTTACTGTTTGCGTGCTTTATTATCATATGTACTATCAAAATGTGGTTAATTGTTGATATGAAAAAATTGTACATCCCAAGAAATACATCACAGGAAACCTGTGATTCTTGGAAAATGAGTATGAACCCTGATATGGGATATTTTACAAAGTGACCACTTTTTGAGGTTTAACTGTGCTGTCATCAGGATATCTAGCAATTAAAGAAAATCAGGCATGAAAATTCAAACTTTAAGTAAGTCTTTAGTAACTTAACTAAGTCTTAGAAATTTGAAACTTCACCGCTAAAAAAAAAAAAGCAATATTTTGAGATTATAATGTTAAGAATTGGAAATTATAGCAATGGATCATTTCTAATTGATTTATTCAAACTGTGATTTTAGTCAAATAATCCCAATGTCTGAGATTTCCATCAAATGATCACAAAATAAAAAACAATTTTCGTCAAGCAATCACAAATTAAAGCTAATTTTCATCAAGCAATGGCAAAATGAAAGAGCAGTTTTGTTACTATCATCGGTTACAGAAACAAATTAATTTATCGATTGGTTACAGGGAGAAAATTTCACCAATTTCATAGCTTTAGATAAAAATACAAAAATGTTAAAAGCATCAGTTGCTTCCAAAAAGTGCAACTTGTTTTCTGCATAGGAGTTTTAAAAAAATCCTTAATGATTTGATTTAGTGTCAACAAAAGTTGCAACAAGACTTAGTGTTGTTTTTCTCCTTCTGCAACATGAACATAAAATTTTTTTAAATATATTTGGTTAAAATCTAGGAGAATAAATCTAAAGGAAAGTGTTTTCAATGTCTTACATGTATTTATTAGAGGTGCCAAGTATTATGATTTATCTGTAATTATGACTGATGCACAATGAAAGTTATTGTTGCTGGCATCAGGAAATGCACAAGTTTCGCCAAAAGATACCTAAAGCGTAAATTTCACCCAAACCTCCCTCTCTCCAAACTCTTGAAAGCTCCTTTGACTGCTGGCTTCGGATATTCTTTATTGTCTGAACGAAGCACAGTCTTATACTCAGAGTACGTAACAACATTAAAAGTCAAAAAAATTCTTTCGTCAAGCAAATCTCAAAGTACTTATCGGATTTTGATTCTGTTTGTACCAGTAGGTACCTATGAAGGTAATCTGATGAATGCACCATCTATGAAAAATTAGTTCCAAATAGTTTAAAAGTTATATTTAAAAAACTGATAAAAAAGCACAATTTATTTGCATGCGTCACAGAAACTTGGTGTGCGTCATTTTTCACCGGCTGGATATTTTCATAGACAGCCGAACCAGAACACATAGAGTAAATAGCAATTGTCTGAGCGAAGCGAAGTCTTATACACATAGTACGCTAATCTTATACACATTATATACATAGTACGTAACAATATTAAAAGTAAAAAGTATTCTTCCGTCAAGGAAATCTCAAAAAATACTTGACGGATTTTGATTCTGGTTGTATCAGAAGGTACCTATGAAGGTAACCTGTGGGTGCGCCTCAACTCCTACTGATAACTTAGAAAAATATCTCATGAAATGAAATTTAAACTTCTGAAAAACAGCTTTAAAAGTAGTTGAGAAGAGGGGCTGGTCGGGGTTTTAAGCTTATGTCGGTACGACGATGTTTAATTCGACACCCCTGGTGGGTTAGTGACATTAAAATTTCAATAGTTAAACTTTGATAATGTTAGCCTAGTAATACAGGAAATAACCAGCATGAAATGTTTATAATGTGTTATATGACCTTGAAAGTAACTTGTCATTTCATTAAATCAAGTAAGTATATTTTCTTAATGATAAATCAGTCACTAAATTCATTATCAATCTGTAAAAATTCATGCAAAGTGATTTTCTAAATAATGAAACATGGATTTAAAACACCAACTTTTATTAAATAGACAAAAATGGCATAACGTAACTTGAAAAACCAACTTGAAATAAACTATTTGTCAGTAAAAATAATGAAATAAACAATAAACATATTTTATACTCATCCTTCAGAGATTGGTTCTTTCCCTTGCCTTTAACGTAGTGTCTTTGAAAAATTCCGGCGTAACTTTCATAAAAGAATGCTAAAAAAACTTTGAAGACTTCTAATAGCCATTTCGGTAAAGAATAATTCACTTCATATTCCAAAGCTAAGGACCGATACTGCAGAACCAATGACCTTAAGATACTTAGACTCCAAAATAGCAACCTTTTCGTAGGTCGACATGTGTGCCTTCCGTCACGTGACGGAGGGCAGATTTAGCACGCCAAACCGGTTTTTCTCCCGCCGAAACTCATATTGCTATGTTTGTCTTGAATTGGACCGCACTTCTTCTTTTCTCTTTGTGAAATCTGAAAGTTGCCAATAAAGCGATCACCGCCAAAAAACAGCATCTTTTCGCCAAACATGTTGGATTCGAAACCATGCCGAGATAACAATGGGATTTGGCGTCTACGTATATGAGAAAGTCAATGTGCAGAACGTACGGACTTTTAAAACCGCCGGTATTTATTTTCCAGCTGGTCTAAAAAGCATTGCCAGAAAAAGTACTGAAATTCAAACGAGAATCCAAAAGGACTCAAGAACCGATCTCTGATTGGCTGAAAAAGAAATACGTAGGTAAACTTCACAATTTGTGAAGTTCACCGTCACTTTCGAAAACTGCTCTCCGCGCAGGGAGATTATGTTGCGTTTTGCGTCAGCGTAACTGACGATTACCTGAAGTGACTCCATGCGACAACCAACCATGCATGCGCTCAGGTTGGCGCTAGAAAAACGTAAAGATATGCGATGTAGCTGGAATTTCATAGCTTAAGTGAAAAGAAATAAATAGGTTATTTTTAAAATAAGATAAACTTATGTTTTAAAAAAGGGGGGGGGGAGGACGAAAACGTAATTTTTTTTTTTTTTTTTTTCCCTCTGTCGGAACATTGGCAAAAAGTGGGGAAACCACGTTAAACTTTACCCACATAACCTACTGAATGCGCTTACTACGAAAACATGGGTGAAAGTGTTCCGTCCACAGACGGGATTCCGTCTTTTAAAAATTCTCGAGGACGGAAACGAGACTGAACAATTCCAGGGGATGGATTCGGATCGCGGAAAAAACCCCACTACTTTCGTCAAAGGATTAAGAAAAAATGTGACTTTCGTGAAATGATCGCACAAAAAAATGCTACTTCTGTAAAAGATTGCCAAATAAGGCGCGAATTTCCATCAAAAGCCTGCGAAATTAACGAGATTCCTATCGAAAGATCGCAAAAACAACGGAAATAGCGGTGCTATTTCCGTTGAAAGAACTACAAAAATCCCGCTATTTCTGTCGAGAAATTGCAGAAATCCAGCTATTTCTGTCGAAAGATCATAAAAGTCACGCCATTTCCGTCGAAAGATCGCAAAAACATGCCATTTCCGACAAAAGATTGTGAAAAACACATTGATTCCATCAAAGGATCGCTAAAAAGATGTGTTTTCTCTAAAAAGCTTATAAAAAAAAAACTCGATTCTTGTCAAAGGAACACGAAAAAGTAGCGATTTCCATCAAATGATTGCAAAAACCTCACAATTTTCATCTAATGATTGCAGAAAAACGGATTTTTGTCAAAAGATCGCGAAACAGACGTGATTTCAGCCAAACGACCACAAAACAGACGCGATTTTAGCCAAAAGGTCACGAAACAGACGCGATTTCAGTTAAAAGGTCGCGAAACAGGCGCAATTTCAGCCTAAAGATCACAAAACAAACACGATTTCTGTCAAAAGATTGCGAATAAAGGCGCAATTTCTGTCAAATGAGCGCAAAAACCCCGCAATTTCCATAAAATGATTGCAGAGAAGACACAATTTCTGTTAAAGGTTCACGAATTTTGTCAAAAGATCGTATAAAATAAGTGGATTTCGACAAAAAATAGAAAATTTCGGCAAATAATTGCTGAAGAGTCTCAAATTTTGGCTAAATATCGGAGAAAAAAACAGGGTCGTAAAAATAACGCAAGTTACATGCATGCGTATGTGCTTGCACAATGAAATGGAGGAGGGGGGGTGGGTAGAATTAAAATATTTTCAGTCTTGACAAAATTTCAAACTTGCACACATGTACGAAAAATAAGTTCAAAATAGATTTAAAAAACTGATAAAAACACACAATTTGGCTAAATACGTCGCGAAAATTTAATGTCTGTCATTTTCACAAGCTGGATGTTTTAATTAGATTTCCAAATTGAAGCACATGGAGCATAGAAAATATGCAAACAATTTTCATTTAAGTGCAACAAAACATATTAAAACTTAAAGAACAAACTGAAAAAAAAAACTTTTTTTTCCGTTAATTGAAAATAAAGATACCATAATTCTTAGATGCGATACTTTTCAGTACTTTCCAACAAAATTGAAAGTGCTTATGTGTTCGGTTTGTCTGGCCGGATGGCCATCTGTCCGTGCTCTTAACTCCCGTAAATATACTCGGATTGCCATGAAATTTTATGACGTTATTGATGTTTACCCTAGCACGAACCCTATTGAAAATGAAGTTTCTACCATGATTAGTTTATCTACAGGGCGAATCAAAAGTTTTCCATTACATTACGGTCCATGGGGGAAAATCGTTAATATACTCGGATTGCCATGAAATTTTAGAACGTTATTCACGTTTACCATAGCCCAAGTCCTATCGAAAATGAAGTTTCTACCATGATTAGTTTATCTACAGGGCGAATCAAAAGTTTCCCTACATTACGGCCTATGGGGGAAAAATCGTTTCAAAGGAATTTTAAAGATGTTATACCCTGTCAAACATATTAAAATATGCATTCTATAAAATACAGGTGAAAATGTAGCTATTATTCATTTACAGGGCCAAACAAAAAAATTCCATTAGATAATGGTAAAAGAGGGAATTGTGTGTGACATTTTAAATATATTAAGCTTTTTCATGTATAATAAAATTTATATATGTCACTGAAGCTTAATATAAATTATACGCTACTGTCTTGCATAATATGAAGTACATAGCATTTACAGGGCCATACAAAAGATTTCAAATGGTATATTCTTTCCAAAGTACCGCATATGTGTCCGATGATGGCTGATGGAGGGATGAAATGCATTTTAATTATGATATGCGCGTTTATATTTCGCTAAATATATGCACATTATATGGTGTGTATAAATGTTATAGTTTACAGGGCTACCCAAAAGAGCTCACCAACGTTACTGAATATGAGCGTAAATTATTTAAGCGTGATTCTTGAATAAGCTATGCATTTCTACGCTGAGCTTCACTCAATTTACTGAGAAATGTTTGCAGAATATAGATAAAAGGATATACAAAGTCGCGCAAAGAATTCGGTACATGGACGCTTAGGAATGATGATTTATGAGAATGTGATTTCAGTTGTTTTAAAAGTGTTTTAGTTTACAATAAATTTTAGCCAAATGCTGACGTGTAATAAAGGAACAAAAGTATTCAAGTATGTTTCCATCTGATAGTATGAATTGCTGAAAAAGAAATTTCAAGCTACTGGGTATTTTCTTGCTAAACTAAATTTTATCATATCAACTGACATGAAATACAGGGCTGTTCAAAAGTACTGGAATACATATTTGTGTACATTTGGCCATACACTATTATTTCCCTAAATAACAAAGTTTTGTTAAAGATTTCATTAAGTGTTGGAAAGTGCTTCATAATCTATGCTTAACTCATGATTTTACTTACTTTTTTTAATTGCGTTTTATAATCGGCATTAGCATCTTTTATATTTCGCGCGTGCAAATTGGAAACAATTCTTTCGTGTTTAAATAAAATACGAGTTTAAGTTGTATTAAAAGCGTTTTAACTTCTTGGGGGGCGCCATTTGCAGTCTGCAAACGGTTAATTTTAATACTTAAACTGCCAACAGGTACCAGTAATTTTTTAGTGCAATTTTGATCTCATAATATACGTGACGAAACGATTTATCATAAGGTGTAGAAATACCACATTCGGGGCATCATGATATCAAATAAATTTAATTAATATACGCAATAATTTTTTTAAAGTCACGTTTTTAGTATTTAATAAATGTCTTCTAACAATATATCATTCTTTATCATGTCTGTTAAAAAAAAAAAAAAAACCTTCAATCTTGCATGAGTTATTGCATTAAAAATCAGGGGCCTGCGAAAAAAAAAACTGCGCCTGGGGCAAAGTTTCAACTTGGCGCCCGCCTACTCAACTTTTCCTTATAATAGACCAAAAATAACGTGCTTATAAATCTGTATAAAATACAAAATAATGTTTTATTAATGCTAGCAGGGGAGACCGAGCTTAGCTCAGTCAAAATTAACTTTGTGTTCAACTCGATATAGTATTTTCACTGTATCATTAACTCTGTATTATTACTGTAAAACATGTTTATAATAGTATTATTTAGAAAAACAATCAATAAGAAAACTATGTTTTTATGCGCATATTTATAAATTTTATTTTATTTTAAATTTTACAACGAAAGGACATCGATCTAAATCACTTTTTTAGCTCGACTCTGATTGGTTTAACCATGGATCTCGAATCCTCTTAAGAATGTATAAAAAAATTCTTTACATTCTGAAAGACAATATTTTTTGCTAGATATAGCCAAATTTGGAGGCATAGGCATTCTTTTCATTTGGCTCCAAATACGTGTTTTGGTTTTCGTAATTTTTATAGTCGATTTTTTGGTCATATGTCCCCAATATTTTGTCAAATATCACCAAGTTATTGGCTTTTGCCATATTCTCGTGACCCTGACCCGTATTACCCAAAATGAGCCACTAATCAAATTTGATCAAGCATGTGACATAGCTCAATCGTCTTCAGGTAATCAAAAACTGTAGAATATAAAATTGAATCAAAATCGTTTAAGCCATTTTTTAGGTAAAATTAGCTTGGCAGCATTCAGCAATGAAGCGAAATGACCCACTAATATAAATTTGTTTAACATGCGACTCAGCCCAATAGTCTTCTCGTGACAAAAAACGTTTTGTTTAAAAATTTAGGGTAAAATTGATTGAGTCGTTGTTATATATAATTAGAATGACCCTAGCTCATTAAGACCCAAAATGACCCACTAATAGAATTTTCGCGAGCATGTGTCCAAGCCAAATGGTTTTCGCTTGCTCAAAAACGATATAATACAAAGCATAGTCAAAATGGTGAGTACCATTTTCTATATGAAATTAGCATGACCCATTATGACCAACAAATGACCCTTATAATCGAAATCTCTCGAACGTGTGGCCTAGCTCTTTAGTTTTAGCATGCCGAAAAACATTAGATACAAAATTTAGATAAAATCGATTGAGCCGTTTTTTAGATATAGTTAGTTTGACCCTGACCCCTAATAATCCAAAATGACCCATTGATCAAATTTTCTCAAAAATCTGTCCTAACCCAATGATTTTCTTGTGACCGAAAACGATAAAATGCAAAATTTAATCAAAATTGCGCGAAACATTGTCTAGATAAAATTAGAATGACCCAAAAGTGGCCCACTAATTGAAATTTCTCGAACATGTGACCTACTCCAATGATTTTCTCATGCCAAAAATATGTTGTATATAAAATTTCGTTAAAATCGACCCACCCATTCTTTAGATATAGCTTGACCTTGACCCATTAAGACCCACAAATGACCCTTATAATCGAAAGCTCTCGAATATGTGACTTAGTCCATTAGTTTTCTCGTTTCTAAAAATTGTTACATACAGAATTTCGTTAAAATTGATCCTGCCGTTTTTTAATTATACATAGCTTGACCCAGACCCTTTATGATCCAAAATGACCCATTAATCGAAATTTTTCGAACATGTAACCTAGTCCAATGATTTTATCGTGCCAAAAAATGTTGCATACAAAATTTCATTAAAATCGATCCACCTGTTCTTTAGATATAGTTTGACCATGACCCATTATGACCCATCATGATCCACAAATGACCCTCATAATCGAAATCTCTCAAACATGTGATTTAGCCCATTAGTTTTCTCATGTCGAAAAACTGTCACATACAAAATTTCGTTACTAGGACTTCCCTCAGAGGGATTAGTCTGAGCGATATTGCTGAGAATACAGATTTAATAACTTGTGATAAGTAAAGAAAATGAGATGTTACCTTTAATTGGTCATTCATTGTGATAAAATATAATGATGAAAATAAGCATATCGAATCATAGAACTACAAAATCTTGTTGCATATACTATTTTTATAAAAGAAAAGCAAACCATGCATGGATATACAATTGGAAATATGCAAAATGTTAAAAGTAATACAGAAAATAAAACACCAAATTTTCCTATATTGGAAATATAGCTCTTTGAAATGATGTCATGAGCATAAACAGAAGCTTCGCACCGATTTGAGAAACTATAAGTAACATAAACTATTATGTTTGAAGAGAAATGGAGTGTATTTTATATGGTGTGAAATCCGTCCGAATAGTTTATAATGATGAATATCTGTTTTCTACGGATGCAATAAGGTTGTCGATAAGAGTTAAGGAATCCTTTTTTAAAAATTTGTCCTAAACGAGCACTCTTACATCTTATAAGTTACTGTGATGCCAAAGTTATAGTTTCTGACCCCAACAGTATCCTAGAAATTGCAATATTCTCAATAAATTGGGTTTAAAACTTTTTCTAGAAAAAAAATGTTTAATATGTGAAATTAAATTGTCGAATGTTTTAGAAATCGTTCATAACGAGAATATTATATCTTAAAAGTTGCCACAAAAAAAAAAAAAAAAAAAAAAAAAAGAGATTTTAAATTTTTAGTCATATCAACATCAAAGAATTCTCAATTTTAGAACTTTTTTTGCTCGTGCATTGATGGTGATTATTGTTCCTACGCAAAATATAGTATATTTTGCAGCGAAGATGGTTACCAACATTTTTTGCCCACATTATTTTTTAAATCGGCTAGGTATTTCCAATGCTAACGAAAAACACACAAACGCTAATGCTTTATAGCATAGAAATACAGAATCAAAAGCTATTTATCTTCTATTATATACACATAAACAGGGGTGGGGAAATACATCATTTTGCTCGCCAGTGGCGAGTGGATTTTCTCATAAGGCGAGTGCATTTTTAGTTTTTGAAAAACTGTAGGCAATAGGCACATTATCAGAAACACTTTTTTAATCTAGTTATTTTAACTTTCCAAATTATTACAGTGTAAGTATGGTACTAAGTTCTATCTAATATTAATCTTACCTTTGTTACATATATTTCTTAATATTATACAAAAAAGAATTATGAAAATGCATTGTAGTAATAGTAATTTTGTCTGTAATCGCGTGCGATTTTGTCATAACTATTTTCAACTGCGTGTGTTGCATCTTGCGGGCTGGCGAAATAAATCCTTGGCTGGTAAGAATTTGGAAAATTTCCCCACCCCTGCACATAAATTATCTAATTAGTGCTAGCAGATGAATTTTTAAATATACATAGATCAATATAATGCTTCATTTTTCTTTTATTAGTATTTCTTAGTATTCATTTTTCATTTATTTTTATTATTCAGTAAAAAACTCACTTTCTTAAGCCCGAATTACGTTAAACTTTTTATAAAAGCGCCCAAATCCATATAACAGCGAAGTATTGTGAAGAGTATTAAATACAAGGTAGTAAGACACTTAGCCAAACGCAAGGAATAAATCGCCAAATATTGTCCTTTTCGCTCTCTCTCAAAATGCATTTTTTTCGTATATTTAAAAAACACGATTTTGAGTCATCTTATTTAAAATTCAAATAAATAAATGAGAGGAAGCAATAATAGCATAAGTCAAAACATTCATAAGTCAACATCAAGGAATTGTATCGTAGTTACACATGTAGAAAAAAGCTGCTTTCGGCCAAAAAACGTTGTCTTCACTAAATTTGAATCCGATTAAAAAAAGTACCGTGATTAATTAAAATGTTATAGGCAGAGCTGCCAAGTCTCTGGCATTTTGGGTACCGGTATTTTAATACAGAAAATGTTTTATTAAATTGGAACATTCTGCGGATTTAAAAAATAACTTTTCCTATAAGAAAATTCTGCTATGCAATAAGCGAGGGTTTGGCATCTCTATATAGGAATATTTCGTAATCTACTTTTTAACCTTAAAAAAAGCAACGACCATT
This sequence comes from Maratus speculifer, assembly GCA_964019185.1. Taxonomy (NCBI): domain Eukaryota; kingdom Metazoa; phylum Arthropoda; class Arachnida; order Araneae; family Salticidae; genus Maratus; species Maratus speculifer. The sequence continues at coordinate 212,429,513 of OZ025296.1, forward strand.
TTTCGGGTACAAAAAGTATTGCAAATTGTTCCATTTTGTATAAAAGGTACTGATTGTAATATTGATACATCTATGGTGATAAATTCCCAATAATTTTTCAAATCCCATTTATTTCATTAAAAATATAAATCTTTTATTCATTTAGTTTAAAATAAATGGTTTTTAACTAATTTCATAATACTTTTGAAATATCAATTTTCATTGAAATATTCATACTTAATCCATAACGTACATAATATATGACTCTGTTATTACATAAGTCACCTTTTTATTATCATAAAAATTATGTTTTTATTGATTTTTATTAACTCAATGGGGAAAATTCTGTGTTTTGAGCAATAGATGTCCGCATTTCCTATTATTTATTTATTTTAACAAAATTCTTTGTATTTAGAAGAATTTTTATTTAAATAGGAAATCCAGATGTCGCTGTTAATAAAGAAGAAAGTTACAAAAAAGGGTACAAAACGAGTAGACACATACTATCAAATATGGAAAAACGACGAATCCCAAAAAGACGTCGTATGAAATATCATCTTTTAAAGCAAAAAAAACGAGGTCTGATTATCGAGCCTACTGATTACAAAATGTGCATTACCCTAATTTCCTGCGTATAATCCGCAGATCAAACAATTCTTTTTGCACCCAGAAATTTTATTTAGTGATTGAAGACAAATATTTACGGCGATCTAACAAGTTACATTTCTTTTTAAACAAATTCTGGGTCGAAAAAGAATTGTTTGATCCGCGGATTATACGCAGGAAATTAGGGTACATTAAAAAAAAATGCTGCAAATATTGATTATTTTTTCTTTTGTGCAGTTTTGGCTTCGAAAGGTGCGCTATGTTGTAAAAAGATATAAGTGCCTATGAAAACACACCTGGTAAACTTTCATGCTCAGTTTTACAAATAAATATGGCACATGTATGCCCTATATACACCGAGGTACCTAATTGGTGCCAAAATGGCGTTTAGTTGCCTAACATGCAGGTTATCATATAAATGTTATGATAAATTGTTTGTTCTAAAAATATTATCATTTATTGATTGTTATATCTTTTTTAATAACAGGAAATGTTTTATTTATTCCTTTTTTTTTTTTTTTTCATTTTGAAATAAATAAATAACGTGTTGTTATAGCATGATATATGCATCTGGTAATCAAAACGATGTTTTCGCCTAGTTGGCATAAAAAATCTCGCCAAACCCGGTGCTTATATCTCTAGTATATTATCTCAAGTATTTTATTTATGGATACTATAATTGTTTTTACATACCACTTACTTCTTCTGGTATATAGAAACAGCTAAGTGGCTCCTTTATGCAGTATAAATTGTATAAAACTTTAAAAAATAGCCCCGTTGCCCCTTTTTTGGATCGAATTTAAAAAAAATCTAATGTCTAATTCCAGTATTGCTTCCAGGTATGCATACATACTCCATATTTCAAAGTTGTATGCCAACAGGAAACGGATGAAAAATGGGAAAAAATGCACATATGCACCAGGGTACATAGTTGGCGTCAAAATGGCATTATTTTACCTGAGATGGTAACCCGGCTTTATTTATTTATTATTTGTTTATTTACTCATAAAATGTTTATTTACTTTCACTTCCTTCTTTTAATTATATAAAATATTTCTTTTTATAGTTATTAATTATTATTACCGTAATTTCGGGTGTATAAGCCGCAGCTCAAAAAATTCTTTTTCGACCCAGAACTTTTTAAGAAACAAATATAACTAGTTAGATCGCCGTAAATATTTGTCTTCAATCTCTGAATAAGATTTCTGGGTCCAAAAAGAATTGTTTGATCCGCGGCTTATACACCCGAAATTACGGTATTATTTTATTTACTGTAAGTTCTTTTTGAAAATAGAAAATAATTTAAAAATGTGTATGTAAGCGTTATTTGAAAAGGGAGTTTTCGCCAAATGGGCTTTGAAAAAAATTGCGCCAAATCTGATGCGCTTGTGGTATCCGTGCCGAAAAATTAGTGACCAGAATGGACTTCCATACTCAAACAAAATATAAGTTAAAAGAAAACATGCAATGAAAATAAATATAAAGGGAAAATGATGTCATAAAAGAAACTTTCTATTTAAAAACGTAATTGTTTCTAATTTTCACACGCGAAATATGTAAAACATTCTTTTAGCGATCAAAAAGTGCTGTTAAGAGATTATCACAAAATCTCAAAATCAAAGTTTTTATGACATATCCTTCTATAGTAAAAAAAACTAGCCTTAAAAGGAATGACTCCTGGAATGATGCTGATGTGGAAGATTTCCGGAACTAACGAATCCGGGTTGTCCACTCCTTCCATGAGTCGAATAGACCAATCAGGAAAGGGCTCCGTCTATGCATCGCCGTATGGGTTACCATAAAGAGAGGAAAGGTTACCATTGTCAACAATCGCCAAGTTCGTCGCCAACTTGGCGATATATCGCCAAATTTGGCGACCAAAATTAGTTGTCAAAAGTGACGCCAACTTGGCGATAACTGTAATATTTCGCCAAATTTTTAATTTCTTTACAACACCAGTCGTTTGATACATCATTTGAGAGGTTTGCAACTGCTTATTCATATAATGGATGTCTTGTGTGTTATCCCCCATACTGCTCCCCAAGGGGGACACATTTTTAATTTCTTTACAACACCAGTCGTGTTACACAAGATTTAAAAGGTCTGCAACTGCTTATTCATATTATGGATGTCTTGTGTGTCACCCCCACACTCTGCTCTCCCCAGGGGGGGGTCACATTTTTAATTTCTTTACAACATCAATTGTGTGACACATCATTTGAAAGGTCTGCAACTGCTTATTCATATTATGGATGTGTTGTGTGTCATCCCCCACTCTGCCCCCCAGGGGGGCACATTTTTAATTTCTTTACAACACCAGTTGTGTGACACATCATTTGAGAGGTCTGCAATTGCTTATTCATATTATGGATATCTTGTGTGTAACCCCCCTCTGCCCTCAGAGGGGGCGCATTTTGTAATTTTTTTACAACACCAATTGTGTGACACATCATTTGAAAGGTCTGCAACTGCTTATTCATTTTATGCATGTCTTGTGTGTCACCCCCACTCTGCCCCACAGGCGGCACATTTTTAATTTATTTACAACACCAGTCGTGTGACATATCATTTGAGAGGTCTGCAGCTGCTTATTCATATTATGGATGTCTTTTGTGTAGCCTCCCACTCTGCCCCCCAGGGGGGCACATTTTTTATTTCTTTACAACACCAGTCGTGTGACACATCATTTGAAAGGTCTGCAACTGCTTATTCATACCATGGGGTATTGGCGAGCAAGCAAGCAGGGGTAGCCAATAATTTGGAATCGCGAAGCGATTACGCAGGGGGTTGGCGAGCATAGCGAGCAGGGGGGCGGGGCCCCCCTAGTTTTAATATAAAAAAATAACAGTTTTATTTTCCTGCATGATTAAATTTTAAAATGTTTTATTGCATTCAATATTTCTGAGTGCTTAAATGATTACTATTTACTCCATGTACTGATTCGGTTATCTACAAAAATGTCCAGCCGGTGAAAATCACGCTCACCAAATTTCTGTGACGTATGCACATAAATTGTGCTTTTTTATCTGTTTTTTTAATATGACTTTTAAACTATTTGGAATTAATTTTTAAAAGTAGGTGCATTCACCAGATTACCTTCATAGGTACCTATTGGTACAAACAGAATCAAAATCCGACAAGTACTTTTTGAGATTTGCTTGACGAAAGAATTTTTTTGAATTTTAATATCGTTACGTATCTCTGAGTATAAAGACTTCGCTTCGCTCAGACAATAATCCATCACGCTGTTCTTTAAATATAAATAGCTTGACCCAGACTCTTAATGACCCAAAATGACCCATTAATCGAAATTTTTTGAACATGTAACCTAGTCCAATGATTTTATCGTGCCAAAAAATGTTGCATACAAAATTTCGTTAAAATCGATCCACCTGTTCTTTAGATATAGGTTGACCATGACCCATTATGACCCATCATGACCCACAAATGACCCTCATAGTCGAAATCTCTCAAACATGTGATTTAGCCCATTAGTTTTCTCATGTCAAAAAACTGTTACATACAAAATTTCGTTATAATCCATCACGCCGTTCTTTAAATATAAATAGCTTGACCCAGACTCTTAATGATCCAATATGACCAAATGAAATTTTTTCTCGAACATGTAACCTAGCCCATTTTTTTCTCGTGCCCGAAAACCATAGAATGCAATTTTTAGTCAAAATTGCGTGAGAAAATCGCTAGATAAAAATAGTATGCCCCACAATGACCCCAAAAATGACCCACTTACCGAATTTTCTCGAACATGTTACCTAACCCAATGGTCTTCTTGTAATCCAAAACGATAAAATATAAAATTTGGTCAAAATCGTTAGAGCCGTTTTTTAGATAAAAATGGTTTGACCCATAATGACCCAAAATTGACCCACTAATCGAAATTTTTCGAACATGTGACCCAGTCTAATAGTTTTGTTGTGCCAAAAAACGATTGGATAGAAAATTTCCTTAAAATCGATCCAGCCGTTCTCTAGATATAAATAGCTTGATCTTGACCCATTATGACCCAAAACGACCCAATAATCGAATTTTCTCGAACATGTGACCTAGCCCAATGGTCTTCTCGTGCCCGAAAATGGTAAAATCCAAATTTTTGCGAAAATCGTTAGAGCCGTTTTTCAGATAAAATTTACCCCCCCCCCCCCCCCACACACACACACAAAATTTTTGCTCGCATTATAGTACAAGATTTTGTAAATTTTAGTCTAAATAAATATATGCACATGCCCTCATATTGAAAATCCTAAATATTCTTCTAAAGGGGGGATAATTTTGTAATTAACCAAATTAATATTCTCATCGATATTAAAACTTCCATCTGTGAAACTTTCGTTTACAATCGAAACTCAAATAAGAATCAAACTTCTGTTTCGTACAGGTGTTTTCGTTTTGGTCCGACACCAGTTTATATTTTCATTGTGCTGCTTTATTTTAAACAGTATAAAATAAAACATAAAATGAGTAAAAAAAAAAAAAAAATTACTTGCAATGTCACGCTAGATAAACATGTATCTCCAATAAGGACAGGTCTGTAATCAAAAATCCAATTTTTGATATACTCAATCGTAAATACAATTGATGAAAATCTGAACTGTATATCAATAAATAGAACTACTTGCATATAAATTCGTTCGCAAATGAATATCACGAGTGACTAAAGTTTACCCGAACTTTAGATACAAAAAGGACTAGAAAAGTAATGTTTTGATCAATGTATAACGGTACAAAATTAAAAAAACTTACCATTAAATGTGTTTTAAAGGTGACTGTTGCTACAAAAATTGCACTTATAATGATAGATCTTGTTTTACACATTTGTCATGCTACTTTGTCATACGACAATTGCTGTTATTATCAACAGAAATTATTAAAAAAATATTCCCATATAGTATAGCGCAACGTGTTCTATCGCAATTCAGTAATTCCTTTGATACATTATCATTTGAAGCTGGAAAAAAACAGCCATTCTTTCTCAAGACAAACATTAAATTACATTTTCTTGTACTGTTACATTACTTTTTTCTATGGTTCTTTAAAATCACTAGACGTAGCAAAAATCTAAATAATTCTTCCTGTTTATCACACAGTTGTTTTTGTCGTTCTCATATCAACGTTACAATTATAAAACCTAGAACTTTAGAATTGTAAGTTCAGCAAAAATGCCTAAGTAAAGCAGAAGCGTTCATTCTAATCCTTATCGTATCAGTAGCTCTAAAGTATGTTTGCATTAGCTTTCAGAAACGAACCCTTACTATAAGACAAAACAAAGCAAACAGGCTCGTATTATTATTTTATGAATTTTACATCTGCGGTTTTAACGAAGCAGCTGGAAACCTACAAAAATGTATTTTGAATATGAAATGCATTTTCAAAATACAAAATACTTGAAAAAATCATTTCAAAATACATTAACAAAATATTTTCGTGTAGTCAGGTTAAAATACAAAATACAAATGTATTTTGAAAATTTATTTCAAATACGTGTATTTTCAGTACTGCTATCTTTGCTCAAAAGTCCCCGATATTCTGCTGTACGCTCCCCCCCCCCCCTGTTGGGGGGCAAAATATTAACTAAGATATCTGGTCAAGTGATATATCATTTCCGATGTATTTTTTAACGCTCTACCGAAAACTAGAACAAAGTTAATACGACTAATTTCAGGCCTCCTCGCTGAATTCAAATTACTACCCCTTGAATCAAAAAATTTCAGTACTTTTAAATTATTATCTTTAGTATGGCTACGTTATGTAGATGATATTTTTATTGTTCGGCAGTAGGGAGTTGATAAATTGCTAATTTTTATTCAGCAGTTAAATGATCTAGATAATAAGATTAAATTTACTTTCGAACTTGAAACTGATAAGAAATTACCTTTTTTAGATGTTGAATTAAAAAGAGAAAATAATAAACTAATTTGTCCAATATATCGGAAACCACTAACAAACTTAAATGTTATATCTTTTGATGCTTGCACTCCATATTCTTATAAAATATCTATCTTTAGATTCCTAATTAACAGAGCTTTTCGAATTTGTTCCATTGAAAATTTAAATGATGAGTTAGATAAAATTTAAACAATAGCTATTAATAACGGATATCAAGTTAAAATAGTTAATAAATTAACTAAAAAGTTTATTAACAAAATGAACAATGCAGGTTTTGAAAATAAAACCAATAGTGAAAATAACATGAAAAGGGTTGTTATAAATTATTATCCGAATTTCTTCGAATCCGCTAAAACACAATTAAAAAAGTTTGATTTAAATTTAATTGCTAGACTCCCTCTAAAATCAAAATCAATTTAAACCACTAGAATTGACCTAATTGATAAATTTGACCTATCAGGTGTTTAAATTATTCCATTTCTTAAAGAAGATGGATATAGGAATTATTATATTGGCATGACTCAGGGAAAATTCAAAGTGAGATGTAAAGAACACATTGCAGACATAAAATTTAATAGAGATAAAACCGCATTATCAAGGCTAAATAAAATAGAAAACATAAATATTTTGTTTAATGAAAGTAGATTAATTTATAGGTCAGATTTTTATCTGCAACTTTTTATTAGAGAGAGTATTGAAATTTACGTCAGAAGCTCAATGGTCTGCAATGACTCCTTGTCATTTCAAATACCATATACCAAATATTTGGATTGAAGTGTTAGATAATTTGAAAATTAAAATTAAGCAACGTGAAACATAATTAAAATACAACGCGCGTGATTTTTATTTATTTTTAAATTTCCTTTGTAAAATTCCCTTTATTACACTGACGGAAAAAAAAATCCCAACACCAAGAAAGACTTGTGTTAGCTAAACGAAATTTTGTAGGCGTGTTTATACATCTGAAAGATGACATTGATTTAAATTTCATGCTTCGCACATAAGTGTGGCGCTAGTAGCGCCACTCACAACTTTAAAATCAGGTTTGCTTTAAATGCGTGCTGTAAAGTTCGTGAGCATTATTTATCTTCAAAATTTGACGAATTGAGTTGAGGTTGATCATGAATGCCTTCAAGAAGACGTAGAAGCTATCATCATCAGCTCCCGAGTTGGAAAAAGGTCGTAAAGTAGGGCTACAAGAAAGTGGATTTTCTTTCCGCGATTTTGCAGAAAGACTTGGACGGAATGTATCCACTGTGCATGATTGTTGGGAGTAATGGTCAAGGGATGGTTGGTACTGCCACAAGAAGACCAAGTTCCGGGTGAACACGTGACACTACTGAGAGAGAAAACCGTCATATTCGGCGTACGGCTGTGGCGCATCGTATTGCGTCTGCGACAGAAATTAGAGCTGCAGTTGGTACCACAGTGACACAACGAACTGTTAGAAATCGATTACTTCAAAAACAGCTCGATGCAAGGCATGCATTCCACTGACTCTAAGTCATTGCCGTTTGCGACGTCAATGGTGTCAAGCCAGAGCTCAATGGAGGATGGAGTAGAGATTTGTTGTGTTTTCTGATGAAAGCAGGTTCTGCCTTGGTGCCAATGACGGCCATGTGCTGGTCAGAAGGAGGCCAGGGGAACGTCTGCAACCAAACTGTCTGCGGCCTAAACACACTGGACCTACAATCAGGGGTCATGGTCTAGGGAGCAATTTCCTATGACAGCAGAAGCACTCTCGTGGTTCTCCCAGGCACACTGACTGCAAATGTGTACGTCAGTCTGCTAATTCAGCCTGTAGTGTTGCCATTCAAGAAAAGCATTCAAGAGGGGTTTTCAGAAGGATAACGCTCGCCCTCATGCCGCTGTTGTAACGCAACACGCACTACAGAGTACCAACATGTTACCTTGGCCAGCGAGATCACCAGATCTGTCTCCCATTGAGCGCGTATGAGATATCATTGGATGAGAACTCCAGTGTCATCCCCAACCAGCATTGAACATCACGTATTGACACAGCTTGTACAACAAGCATGGAACTTCATACCACAAAGTGACATTCGGCACCTGTATGACACAACGCATGCACGTGTGCAGGCTTGCATTCGAAATTCTGGAGGTTATAGCGACTATTAATGTAACGGCATTTCACTTTTGAGATGCATTTTATTGACCATAAATTAACCTGTGATCTCGAAAATCTAATCAATTAAACATGTTAAATAGACAAATGCACTGTCCAAATTTCATTACTCTACAATAAGTTTTTCTTGGTGTTGGGATTTTTTTTTCCGTCAGTGTAGTTTAAATTTCCCTTTTAAATTTTGTTTGTCATTTTCCATCTTTGTGTTTATTTGTATATTTTATTTTTCTGATGATGATTGAGTAAATTCAATCGAAACATGTCAAATTATTAAGATCTTTTAATGTATTTTATTAGTATTTGACGTCCTTTTTAGCTATTAAATATTTTATACAGCCCGGGTCGGTGCCTTGTTCAACGTAGCGGCTCTTCGATAGGTAAAATATAGTTATAACGGCGTGTAAACCCGCCTGGATATAATAAGTGGCCTTAAGGCGAAGAATTAGCCGTATCAAATAGGTAAGAGCATGTGTTAATTAGTAGAGCCCATAAAGAAAGGTTCTTTTAATTGCTCCTGTTACAATTCCTGTAAAAAGTAATACTCAAATTCTGTAGCAAATATATTCAAACATTGAAAATTCTGTATGCTAATCCCAGTTCTGTTTATTTCATTAGTGTATTTGCTTCATTTTAGCAATTAATCTGTTATATTATTTATTTATAACGTCAATCTTCATGTTTAATTTTCACTAGTTGCTAGATACTATATGCTTTATGTGTTTTTTTCGTTTAAAATATCTGTTTACTCCTTATTATTCAGTTGTATTTCTGTTGTTACCCCCCCCCCTATTATGCTACAAATTTTAGTTTACAGCCTGTTTATTTTCATGGTTTACAACGTCTTATAAGTCCAGTAAACTTATTTTCTTCCTCTGGAATTTAAACTATTTCCAGTTTCATCATTGTACTTTAAACAATCAGTTATTTATTCCCTATCTCTTTCAGCTTAATATCTTGTATTATAGGATTTTTCCCTCACTAGAGATCTGTATCTCTTTCTTAGTTGTCTCATTATTGTTCTCATCTGTTCCTTTGATTGAACTGTCAGAGAGAATTTTCATGCTAGCGTTTTTTTTCAAAATAAGCTTTATGCTGCATCGTATTATTTATTTATTTTTTTTATTTATTCTCTCTCTTTAGTATGATTCATTGCTCTATTTACGGTAATTTTCGTAATTAATGTCAAGTAATCCTTCTCCCATTGTCAGGCTTGCTCTAAATGATTACTAATATTTTCATGTTATATTTTTATTTAGTTTCAAATGTATTTTACCCTTCTTTAGGATTAGCATACAGGTGTTACCGCGCATAAGTACCCCTTTTATAATATCTCTATCTAATTGGTAATCATACTTAACTGGTTAAACATAGTAGTCGTAAAAGATACAAATATATATGCCATAAATCATCATTAATAAAACCATGCCACGTACAAAATCTGTCTAGTAAAACTAAATTATACTGTTAAACAATAACGCATGTCTACGAATATGCCACCAAACAGGAACACCAGATCAAATTCACAAACAAAGGATAGCTCCCCGTCTCAAAATGCCAAACGTACACATCAAACGCAACCTAGGCAGACAAAACAAAATGATGACACAAAAACCAAAACAAAAGAAACATCCAAAAAAGCTAACACAACATTCAGCAGTGCGAACACACCAGGCGGTTCCCAGCCAAATCAAGACAACAAAAAATTGAAAACGAAGACAAAGTTAGAAGAGCAGAACAAACAAACAACAGTCAATTTAGATAAGTACTTTGAAGATGATGACACTGCGACTGAATACGAAGAAACTGACTCGGAATCAGATTCAGGCAAAACTAGTAAGCAAAATGCACTCGATATCATTAATGCCCCTGAAGTACGTGAACTGAAGGCGGAACTTCAAACACTACGAGATATCCCAGAAACAGGAAAAAGAAGATCAATAACAGTCGAAAAAGCGCTCAGAGCAATAAGCTATATCAGAGTTATAGAAAAACGAACATCAAGGTTACCAGTAATAGTTTGTAGGGAGATTGATAAAGCATTGGAAATAATTTCAAATTCAATAGTAGAACTTGAAGTCAGAGCACAGCATGCAGAGGCAAAATATGAGATAATGGAAAACATGACGCACAAGCAATTAGAAAAGGGTGAAATTGATACAGAAGAAGAAATACACAGGAGAAAACATGAGGAAAAAGCAATTAAACCGCCAGTAAACTATGCAGAGGCTGTGAAAGCAGCCACATCAACAATTATCATACAAGCAACAGAGGATAGAACAGCCGAGGAAGTAGAAAAGCAAGTTCTAAATCATTCCAAAGATCACCATGGTAATGTTAAAAGTGTACAAAAAATCAGGAATGGGGTAAAGATCATCTGTGAAAGCGCAAAGGATGCCCAAGAGCTTAAGAAGATAATTACTGAAGATAGTGAGGCAAGCGAAGCACTAGAAGTTAAAAATGCAAGTCTTAAAAAAAAGAGAATAATTATTTTCAACATCCCGAACTGGGTACCTGAAGACCAGGTATCAGCAAAACTTGCACGCATCCTAGGGGTCAATAATAACGAATACAATGAAGATATTGTCAAAATGATGAAGCCAATGGAAGCCAGGAATGAAAAGAAACACATTCCAGTCACTCTCCCGGAACCTCTGGCAGATTACCTCCTTAAAAAGAGGACGGTCTGCCTGGGATTCAAAGAATGTCCAGTCAAAAACTTCGTAACAATACAAAGATGTCACAAATGTCTCGGTTTTGACCATGTCGCAGTACACTGCGGAAATACACAGAGATGTTCCACATGTGCAGGGGAACACAATTACAAGGATTGCAAATCAAACCGCGAAGAATGTGCCATGTGTATGTTATACAATAGTGCTAACAGAAGATTGTTGAGAGCTCAGAAGCCAACAGACCATTCGGCCCATTCTGGACATTGCTGGGTTTACCAAACACTATTACAAGTTAGACAGTTAGAACTTCAAGAGGGTAAGGTACAGCTAACAAAAGGCTTAGAAGTGATAAAGGGATTAGTCTCAATTCACAAGTATGGTGGAAAACCAAAAATATTTAGGACCACTCATGAAGAACAAGACAGGTATCAACGCAGAGATGAACAAAGAAGAAGACATCATGCTTAATACGACCATATATAATCACAAAAACACTCCATCACAAAATGCAACACAAACACAAAAGACAGACATTATAAAAGCTATTCAGATCAATCTTCACAACAGCAAATGTGCCACAGAAGAATTAGGGGGGTACATAGGAGCCGAAGGAATACATGTTGCTATGTTGCAAGATTTCTACCAGAACAAGCAAGCGGGAGAAATAGCAGGTATAAATCCAAAATATTGGTCAATAACAAAAACAAAAACAAACAGGTCAGCTATTATAACAAAAATAGGAACAAACCCCATAACACTATCCGAACAGGAATTCGTATCAGCTATAACCATTGAAAACAATAAAGAAACATTTACAATTATTAACACATACGCTCCCCCCTCAGCTGACTTTTCAATGGTACTATCAGAAATTGAGAATACTCTGAAGTTAGCAAAAGGGGAAATCTTACTAGTGGGAGACTTTAATGCACACTCACAAGCATGGGGATATAATGATATCGACGACAGAGGTCATAAACTCACAGATTTCATCCTCCTGAATTCAATGTTTGTCCAGAACCCACCAGGTGCCCCCGCCTCTTTTCGCACAATGAGAAATGAAAGAGAAATTAAGGGATGGCCAGACTTAACAATAGCAACTCTTAAACTAGGAGATAAAATTAAAGAATGGGAAGTCAGCGATGATGAATCCCACAGTGATCACAAATTCATAAAATTTAAAATTCAACATGACAATAGCAGCCACCATAGACACAGATTAGAAACAAAACACGGAAAACACATAAAATTTGACAAAAACATTAAAAAAATTGGAAACAAATATATTAAAGAGTTAAAACAAGTATCGAATATAGATCAATTAGATAACACTACACTCAGACTTCAAAATGAAATAACAACTGTAGCTTTTAAATGCTATAAAAAAAGATCAACGCCTGATATAACAGCCCCACCATGGTGGACAGATGAAATTAAAATAGCAAGAAATAGAGTTAGGGCCTTCAAGAGAAGATACCAAAAGCAAAAAGACGAAGAATTAAAATCAAAACAGCATATAGAATACAAAAAAGAAAGAGCTAACCTTAAAAAATTGGTCCAAAAAACAAAAATCAAAACCTGGAAAAAATTCTGTGAGGATGCAACAAACACATACGGCTCCCAATATAAACTAGCCTCTGGCAAAGTTACAAAACTTCCAAGACTTGTAAACATATTATCAGACAAAAAAACAGTAACAATAAAAGAAACTCTTAATCACTTTCTAAATAACCTGTATCTAACAGACCGGACTATAGAACATAAGCTATTACCAGCCCCATCCAGATTTAACGACTCAAACCCACCTGAGATAACTAAACAGGAACTAAACAGAATAATCAAAAATATAAAGCAAAACAAGGCTCCAGGGTACGATTACATAGATTATAACTTAATTAAAAGAATACACAATGCATCGCCACAACTTTTACTAACACTATTCAATACTTGCCTCAACTTTAACTATTTTCCAAAATCTTTTAAAATAGGCACAGTAGTACTGTTTCACAAAGCGGGTAAAAATCCCAAAGATCCAAAAAATTACAGACCAATATGCCTATTACCAGCATTCAGTAAAATATTAGAAAGAATAATCCACGGTAGAATCAACTACCATTTTACAAAACGAAATTTCTGGAGCGACAAACAATACGGGTTTAAACAAGGATTTTCAACAGAACATGCACTAGACGAACTTATTAAAAAAATTAAACAGGATAAAGAAGAAAAATATCAAACACTACTAATTTCAATGGATATTAAAGGCGCATTTGACAATATAAGATGGCCAATAATTGCTAAAAACCTGAAACAGTCTCCCTGCCCCACATACTTAATTAATTGGATCATTAGTTTTCTGGAAAATAGATATGTAACTCTAGAAGAAAATGGTATAAAAGTAACAAAACAAACATTTGGCGGCTGCCCACAAGGTAGCTGCCTGGGGCCATTACTTTGGCTTCTAATAGCAGACACAGCACTTAAAAAGCAATGGGGTAAAAATGTCAGAATTCAGGCTTTCGCGGACGACTTTATGCTAATTTTAAGAGCAAAAACAAAAGAAGAACTTGTAAGACTAGCAAATAAAATATTAAAAGAATTTAACGAATGGATAACAATTAATTGTTTAACAATAAATTGGGACAAAACAGAAGTATTATACTTAAACAGAGGTCACGCAAGAAATCTCCCAACCGAAAACTCATACAAGATAGAGGGCATAGAATTCAATGGTAAAAAGTTAGAGGCCAAAGAACAAATTAAATACTTAGGGGTAATGATACACAAGAATCTTAACTGGCTCCCGCTGTTTAATTAAAAAATCGTCTGCTTTTTATCCCAGTGCTTTTCCCTCTGCGTAGGGATAATATGTGTTTTTCCCTCTGCGCAGGGATATTATTGTTCTATTATGTTTACTTTATAGTTGAGTCTGTGAATCTCGACGATGTGTGCATTGTGTTCCCTCAGCGGATTTTATTTGTGAAATGTGTTATTAAATAATGTGAAAAGTGATTATACAGTCTACTGCTTTCATTAAAATATATCGACACAACATTTTGGTCCGTCGAGTTCGGAGTATTGCGAAATTCAAGTTAAAAAGTTAATAGAATAATGCGTGCGTAAAATTCATTCGAAAGTAAAATGAGCTAATTGGAATAGTGCCAAATAGAATAACACAAGAAAAAAAATGGATAAGAAAATATTGACTGATAAAAAAGTTTTAAAATCATCAATTACAAGAGTGAAAAATAAATTCTTCAAAACTGATTTGAGTGTGTGTGACTTAGAACAAATTCAGTTATTTAAAAAAGAAATTGAAAAATTAAATGAAGAGTTAAAGAATTTATTTAAATCGATTTTTTATGCATGTGAAGAAAAAGACATAAATTTATTTATAGAAGAGAAGGATGAACAACAAGACATCTTAGATGAATTAACGGTAAAAATTAAACATGAAATTAATGCTAGAAAAATAAATACGGACAATCCAAGAAAGGAGGTGAGTGAAATGAAATTACCTAAACTTTCTTTACCAACTTTCAGTGGAAATATTCATGAATGGTTAAGTTTCAAGGATTTGTTTACAGCAAGTATACATGAAAATGAAAATTTATCGCCTGCTCAGAAACTGCAATATTTAAAATTATCGTGTCATGGAGACGCGTTAAAAATAATAAAATCAATTCCTATTGAAGATTCGAAATACAATGTAGCTTGGCAATTATTAACGGAACGGTTTTCAAATAAAAGAGAATTAATATATTCTCATATAAGAAGATTATTAAATTTTCTATTCGTGCAAGGCGATTCACCGGCAGCAATACTTAATTTAGTGGATGTGACGAATGAATGTGTTCGATCTTTCGAAATCTTGGATCAGAAGGCAAGTGGCTTTTCAGAAACTTTGTTGATTTATTTACTTTTGCAAAAACTTGACTCTAATGTTAAACTGTGGTGGGAACGGCAGTTAAAAAATGACGAACTTCCAACATTAGATCAATTAATAAATTTTCTGAAAGATTATGCTCGTTCATTACAATCTGCTAAAGGAAATAGTGTTTATAAGAAAAACAGTTATCCTAAATTAACTGCGATGACTGCTTCTATTAATAATAACGAGTGTAAATATTGTTCTTCACCTAGTCATAAAATACCTAAATGCAGTGAGTTTTTAAAATTATCTGTTCGTGAAAGAGTGCAATTTGCAAAAAATAAAAATCTTTGTTTTGCATGTTTATCTGCTGACCATAAATTAACCAATTGTCAGTCAAAAAGAGTTTGTTCAAAATGTAATTTGAAGAGTCATAATAGCTTATTACACTATGAAAGACGAGAAACTAACTATCCAGATATAAAAACCCAAGTAACGCCTCAGTCCTCGTATCATACTAGTGAGACTACTCCTGAATCATCTAATAATACAAATATGTCCATAAATTCATGTCTTGGGGAAATAAATTCAAAATCATTTGGCATACTTGCAACTGCGCTAATTAATGTGAAAGATAATTATGGAGGCAATAAATTACTGAGATGTATAATAGATGTCGGAAGTACTAACAATTTTATAAGTGAGCGTGCAATACAATTATTAGGTATAAAAAGAAATTCTGCTAATTTACAGATTAAATGCTTGGGAATGGGATACTCCGAAGAGACACGTGGTGTTGTAAGATTGGAATTTTCTCCACATTTTGATAAACAAAACACACGATTAGGTACTTTTTATATTTTGAAAAAGATAACGAGTAATCAACCAGTTGTATCATATGATATTAATGCATTCAGTCATTTAAAGAACATAACACTAGCTGACCCTAAGTGGAATGAACCGGGACCAATAGACTTATTATTTGGCGTGTCATTATCATTATCTATAATTAGAGGAGAAAAAATATTTGGAAAACCAGGACTGCCTTTTGCAGTAAATTCAGATTATGGGTGGTTAATAACAGGAGATAGTGATACTTTTTCAGAAAATAAACCAAATATTATAGTTAATTTTGCAAATGTTGAAACAGATTATGTAAAAAGGTTCTGGGAGTTAGAAAATATCCCCTCAAAAGAAATATACACAAATGAAGAAAAATATTGTGAGGAAATTTTTGATTCAACTCATTCACGCGATACTAATGGAAGATATATTGTGCGTTTGCCATTTAAAAGGCAGTGTAAAGAATTAGGGGAATCAAAATCGTTAGCTATGAAAAGATTTCTAAATTTAGAAAAACGATTTAATAGAAAGCCTGATTTGTATGAAAATTATTGTATATTTATGAATGAATATCTTGAAATGGGACACATGGAGAAAATACCAAAGAGTGAAATTCAAAAACCTGTTAATGAAATTTATTATCTGCCACATCATCCAGTAATCAAGGAATCTAGTACAACAACCCGTCTTAGAGTTGTGTTTGACGGTAGCGCAAAAACTACAAATAATGTTTCTCTTAATGAAAATTTAATTGTAGGTCCTAGAGTTCAACAAGAGTTATTTTTTATTTTGTTAAGATTCCGCACACACGCTATAGCTATTAATGCTGACATTGCAAAAATGTTTCGTCAAATTAAAATATTTCCTGAAGATCAAAATTTTCAAAGAATTCTCTGGAAGGATAAATTTTCCGATGATATAAGTGATTATCGTCTTACTACAGTTACATACGGACTAACGTCTAGCCCATATTTAGCTACTAAAGTTCTACAGAAATTAGCGTTGGATGAAAAATTAAATTTTCCACTAGCTTCAAATGTTGTATTACGTGATTTTTACGTAGACGACTTACTTACAGGTGCATCATCTCCCGAAGAAGCTATAAAATTAATATCAGAGTTACAAAAATTAATGAAAAGAGGCGGATTTGAGTTACGCAAGTGGGCCTCGAATGACATTAGTGTACTAAAAAACATTCCTGAAAATTTAATTCAGTCTAAATCAGATTTATCAATTGAAAACGATAACTCAATAAAGGTGTTAGGATTAAAATGGGACTCAAATCTCGATGTCTTTAAAATTAGTGTCACCATAGAACCAACATTAAAAGAAGTCACAAAGAGATCCATATTGTCAGATATAGCAAAATTTTTCGATCCACTTGGTTGGATCTCCCCCTTTATAATTTCTGCAAAAATTCTACTTCAGGAATTATGGAGAAGTAATCTGGCATGGGACGAACCTGTTCCACTTCTGATTAAAAATAGGTGGATAAAAATTCGGGAAGAACTCGCATGTTTAACATCAATTACTGTGCCTCGTTTAGCAATTATTCCTTCAGCTAACACATTTGAAATTCATTCATTTAGTGACGCTTCCTTAGTGGCATATGGTGCAGTTGTTTACTTAAGATCCTTATCAAATGATTCGGCTGTATCAGTTAGAATATTAGCTGCAAAAACAAGAGTTGCACCTTTAAAAACAATAACTTTACCTAAATTAGAATTGAGTGCCGCCCTGCTGTCAGCCCGTTTGGTAAAAACTGTTCTAGATTCATTGTGTTTGGACATCTCTAAAATTAATTGTTGGACGGATTCAACAATAGTTCTTTCTTGGCTATCAACCGAATCAAGAAGATGGCAAACTTTTGTTGCAAATCGTGTTTCTGAAATACAGCAACTTGTTCCTTCTGAGTGCTGGCATCATATAAAGGGAAAGGAGAATCCAGCAGATTGTGCATCAAGAGGTCTATCACCCTCGGAATTATCATTGCATGATCTGTGGTGGAATGGCCCCAGTTGGCTAATTGATCCATCTTTCACTTCTCCAAAATCACAATTAGGGAGTGTTTTCTGTGACGAAGCTTTATTAGAACAAAGGAAAAATTATTTTTGTGCTACAGCCCAATTAAGTGTGGAAATGCCTATTCTCTCAAATATATCATCATTTACTAAGCTAAAACGTGTTATTGCTTGGTGTTTGAGATTTCTTACGAATTCTCGTTTACCTGTTTCAAAAAGAAACTTCGGCTTTCTTACACATACAGAAATTCAGAGTGCCTTAAAGGTGATAATTAAACAAGTGCAAGAGTCATCATTTCCTGACGACATTAAATGTATGACTTCTGGTAAGTGTTTACCTCGCAATAGCAAACTGATTAATCTTTCTCCATTCCTTGATAAAGAAGGAATACTCAGAGTTGGAGGACGTCTTCGTCATTCAAATCTCACACAAGAACAAATCCATCCAATATTGTTACCAAAAAATCATCCAGTGACAGTGTTGATTATCAGATATTTTCACTTATCTCATTTTCATGCTGCCCCTCAGCTATTATTGTGTGTTATCAGACAGAAGTTTTGGATTTTAAGTGGACGAAGTGCTGTAAGAAAGTTCGTAAGGAATTGTGTAATCTGTGCTCGTGCTTCTGCTTCTACAGCTAAACAAATCATGGCTGATTTACCTTCAACTAGAGTGCAACCTACCCGTCCGTTCCTTATTACAGGAATTGACTATGCTGGACCTATATTGTGTAAATTTAAAAAAGGTAGAGGTTCAAAATCTTTTAAGTGTTATATTTCATTATTTATATGTTTTTCTACTCATGCAATTCACATTGAATTAGTGACTGATTTATCTACTCAGGCTTTTTTAGCTTGTCTGAAGCGATTTATATCCAGACGAGGAAAACCAAAAGAAATTGTAAGTGATTGTGCCAAAAATTTTGTCGGTGCGAGCAAGGAGTTGAAAGAATTGTATAAATTTGTGGCTTCTTCTCAGCATAATGAAGAAGTGACAAAATACTTAAGTTCAGAAGAAATAAATTGGCATTTCAATCCACCCTCAGCCCCTCACTTTGGAGGACTTTGGGAGTCTGGTATAAAGTCGATGAAATTTCATTTAAAAAGAACCGTTGGCAATTTAGTTTTGACATTTGAAGAACTTTCAACTCTTTTAGCTCAAATCGAAGCATGTTTAAATTCTAGACCCCATTGTCCTTTAAGTTCAGATCCTAATGATTTACAGGCCTTAACCCCTGGTCATTTTTTAATTGGTGCTCCTCTTACTTCAGTACCAGAAGTAGATATTTCAGAGGTACCTGCATCAAGATTGACCAGGTGGCAATTAGTGCAGAAAATACAACAACACTTTTGGAAAAGATGGAGCAATGAGTACCTTTCGACCCTACAACAGAGAGTAAAATGGTTTAGAGAAGAGCCTAATATTAAAATAGGTGATTTAGTTATAATAAAAAATGAAGGTCTCTCCCCTTTACAGTGGAAATTAGCTAGAGTGATCAAAACTCACCCTGGATCTGATAAAAAGGTTCGTGTAGTTACCCTGAAAACTGAAAATAGTGAATTAAAAAGGCCAATAACTAAATTGTATAAATTACCTTTAGAGTAAATTTTTGAAACCCTTTCGGCTTTCAAGGCCGGGAGTATGTTTAATTAAAAAATCGTCTGCTTTTTATCCCAGTGCTTTTCCCTCTGCGTAGGGATAATATGTGTTTTTCCCTCTGCGCAGGGATATTATTGTTCTATTATGTTTACTTTATAGTTGAGTCTGTGAATCTCGACGATGTGTGCATTGTGTTCCCTCAGCGGATTTTATTTGTGAAATGTGTTATTAAATAATGTGAAAAGTGATTATACAGTCTACTGCTTTCATTAAAATATATCGACACAACACCCGCAATGCCAACAACAAACAAAGAAAGTTAGAAAATCATTTTGGATGATGGGGCGAATGGTCTCTAAAGGATGGGGTCTACAACCCAACATAATTAAAATTTGGTATAGGACAGTAGTGGAGAAAACACTGACCTACGCTGCCTCAATATGGGGACACAACTTGAATAGGCGCAGCAAGGAAGTTTTATCTAGCTGCCAAAGGCACTTTGCATTGGCCATAGTCAGGGCTTATAGGACAGCCTCAACGGCGGCACTTCAGGTTCTCTCAGGCTTGATTCCAATTCATCTTCAAGTACAATACGAAGCAGCTTACGGCACAGTCACAAGATTACGCAGAACAATAAACATACACAACGTTACTATACATCACACAGATTATGCCAAAAAGATCAATCTCTGGAGCAAACATCCAGCAGAAACAGTAGAACCACGGTTAGGATACAATGAAAGAGACGTAGCCATATACACAGATGGTTCTAAATTGGAATCAGGTGCTACGGGTTCGGCTTTCGTAGCATACAAAAATGAGCAAAAAATCAAGACATGGTCAATGCCACTAAGAAAGTGCAACAGTGTTTTCCAAGCCGAACTACTGGCCATACTGAAAGCAGCAGAATGGGGTAATACCACAGGTCAGAATTACAGCATACGCTCGGACTGCATGTCAGCCATACAAGCTTTAAGTAAACCATTTAATGTAAATGAAATAATAGATACAATACAACAAACAATAAAAAAATCAAATAATAAATTTAAAATCAGCTGGGTCAAGGCCCACATTGGTATCGAAGGAAACGAGAATGCTGATGCATTAGCCAAACAAGCAGCACTAAGCCCTTACAATGAAATCCCTTATCATATAGAGAAACCAATAACCACACTAAAGAGGATACTTAAAGAGCTAACAATAAAACAATGGCAGTTCGAGTGGGACTACGGGGACAAGGGCAGGCTGACATACAAATACTTCCCTAAAGTCGATAAACACAGATTAGTAAGCTGCAAGCTACTTTCTCAAATCTACACAGGTCATGGCGCCTTTCCAGCATATCTACATAGATTTGCTTTGGTAGAAACACCAAAATGCGAGTGCGGGTTAATAGGTACATGCAAACATTACCTCACAGCTTGCCCACTCACACAAATACTCCACCTGGTCAACATAACACCAAACAACGAACAACTTTGGCACAAACAGCTAGCCCAAAATAAACACCTACAAGCAAAAGGCAAAGCAGTGATCAGATGGCTTATAAATAACATAGACCTAATTTCGCACTAAATTGTGGCAAAACTAACCAAGCCTCTCTCCCCATCCACACATCATTATATGAGTATGAGTTGAAATGCAGAGTAGTACAAAAAATTAAACAGCAATAAATAGCACCCTGCGTTACTCAATCCCGCCACCCCCCAAAAATAGGGGAC
Organism: Maratus speculifer; assembly: GCA_964019185.1. Lineage (NCBI taxonomy): Eukaryota > Metazoa > Arthropoda > Arachnida > Araneae > Salticidae > Maratus > Maratus speculifer. Next base: position 212,450,876 of record OZ025296.1, read on the forward strand.
ATTAGAAGACCATTACTTCCACGGAAAAAAAAAAAATAAAATAAGAGAGCATTAAAAGAAGTTTTCTATCTCTGCAACAAAACAAAAAAAGACATTAAAAGAACTTTACTTTTTTTTTTCTAAAAAGCAAAAAAAAAAAAAAAAAAAAAAAAAAAAAAAAAAGGCATTAAAAGAACTTCACTTTTTCTGAACCAAAAAAAAAAAAAAAAAAAAAAAAAAAAGGCATTAAAAGAACTTTACTTTTTCTGAACCAAAAAAAAAAAAAAAAAAAAAAAGGGCTTTAAAAGAACTATTTTTTCTGCACCAAATAAAAAAGCACTGTGTGCACAAAAAAAAAATTAAAATATAAATAACTGGCATTCAAATGCACCATAAAAATCGAGCTATCTGCGCTGTAGTAAAGTGGTAGTCTTTTAGAGATGAACTGGTGGCTCATGAGCCCATTCATGAATACAAACGAAGTGATAACAGCCATGATAACAAATTAAATGGATGAACTGATAGCCATCGAGCTTAATATCACAGAAATAAGCAAAAGCCAACAAAGAAAAGTGTAAGTGATACTTTATGTAGAAACAGACATCTCTAAAAATAATAGACGAACTAAAGGCCGACCAACAGGCTCCACCCTATAGCGCACCAAGAAAACGATACCTTACCAGTGAACAAATTGAAAATATCAACTAATTACAACTATTAGAGAAAATATCAACTGGTAATCCCGATTGTGACTACAACAACCAATACATGTGACATCAACTACCAAGATATGAAAAATGAATATAAGACAAATAGGAATATATGGGCAGCGGTGGCCCAGATGGCAGAGCGTCATGCATATAGACGTAAAGATCGTGGGTTTGAGGCTCACCGCTAGCTAAAAACCCACCATGTACGCTAACGGCACCTGGTGCATGTAAAATCCGTCGTGGGTGCAAAGTCCTCCAAGTTACCTGTGAATTATACCTCTGGGGGTGCCTTGTCAGGTGAAGATCTCGTCACCCGATCAAGGCTCTAAATTACGAGATCAAACTCGAGTATCGGTTGTCGTATAGGCAGCTCGTATGAGCTCTGTGGAAGAATTAGCGTTACCCCTTTCTCTTTATTCCCTTCCAATTACAACATCGTAAGAATGAACCCAATCAGATAATTAAAAATAACCTAGAACAGGCCAGGATAGTAACTAATATTTAATAATAGCGATACAGCTACATTCAGGTAGATCTCAGCTTGTGCAATCAAGCGGCTTCTGCCCCGCAGACAGGTAAAAAAACTCGTTAAGCTAGGCATATTGCCCGGCAGGCAGGGGCCTGGTCTGCGGTATAATAATAATAAATATTTTATACATACATATATATATATATATTTTAACGACCAATAGTTTCTGAGTTATAACAGTTTTTATATTTTGAAAAATTCAAATATTTAATGTACACATTATTCATAAGAACATTTTTTTTAGTTGAAATCTCATAAGACAAATATCACGTTCGATATGACTAGTAGTTCCCAGTTGTATGGGCGTCCATACGTATGGGCAAGGGGGAGGGGGTGCCCCTGTCTCGCGTTTGTATACATTTTTATTTTTAATCAAATATTTATAACGTTTTAGCAGAAAATATGACTGTTGAACTATTTTTTTTTCTTTCAAGAGCTCAACATATCCTCCTTTCCTATGTAAGAGGTTCTTTTTTGTTCGTATAGTTGTTTTTGTAGTTGTATCCTCCATACAACTAATTTCATAGCTGTTCCCAATTTAAGAGAAGACTATGCTTATAGGGGTTTCCGAAAAAGAAAGGAATAGGACGGTCGACTGTTCTCACTTCATCGGTCGTGTTTTATACATATATCATACGGATGTATGCCAAATATAGAAAAATACAACAAATTCCTGGGTGGAGTCTATTTATGGAACTGTTGACACAATACGAGGAACATTACAAATCACGTGTTATGTACCTACCGTTTATAAACCACCCTGCAAGTCATGGAGGATATTCCAAAACTGCGTTCGAGGCTGTGAAAGGTCACGTGATACCGGTAATTTACCCAAAGAACTTCTAACTGATAAGCAGGGAGGCTGCTACTGCTTTCCCTATGAACTGTTTCATTGGCAAGTGGGGATTTACATTGCGTCTAACAAAGCTTTCTCTTCTTTACGCTAGAAGATTTTGCCTTGACCACGTGATCATAACGTAGATGGAATATCCTCCATTATGACATCATTTACAGCACGTTGCTCGTTCTCGAAGATGGTCTCAAATATGGTCACGCTACTTGTATAATAACCACCTGTGTATGGTTGTCTCAATGTGCACATTAAGAATATCACTGGCAGACAGGTCCTATCCTGCCGGAACCAGGTGGCAGCCGCACATTTATGACGTCAATTTTGAGTGTTTGCCTATGTATCGAGTACAAGGACCCGACATACATCAAAATGTAGCCAGTGATATTTCTAATGTGCACATTGAGACCTACATTTTGATGTATGTCCGGTCTTGTACTCGATACATAGGCAAACACTCAAAATTGACGTCATAAATTGCGGCTGCCACCGGGTTCCGGCAAGATAGGATCTGGCTGCCAGTGATATTCTTAATGTGCACATTGAGACCTACATTTTGATGTATGTCCGGTCCTTGTACTCGATACATAGGCAGATACTCAAAATTGACGTCATAAAAGTGCGGCTGCCACCGGGTTCCGGCAGGATAGGACCTGGCAGCCAGTGATATCCTTAATGTGCACATTGAGACCTACATTTTGATGTATGTGACAGCCAGTGATATTCTTAATGTGCACATTGAAACCTACATTTTGATATATGTCCGGTCCTTGTACTCGATACATAGGCAAATACTCGAAATTGACGTTTTCATAAAAGTGCGGCTGCCACCGGGTTCCGGCAGGATAGGACCTGGCAGCCAGTGATATTCTTAATATGCACATTTAAATCTACTTTTTGATGTATATGGTAGCCAGTGATATTCTTAATGTGCACATTGAGACCTACATTTTGATGTATGTCCGGTCCTTGTACTCGATACATAGGTAAACACTCAAAATTGACGTCATAAAAGTGCGGCTGCCTTGATAGGACTTGGCAGCCAGTGATATTCTTAATGTGCACATTGAGACCTACATTTTGATGTATGTCCGGTCCTTGTACTCGATACATAGGAAAATCGACGGTCGGCTCCCGGACTAAAAGGGCATGTTTACAAACAAACGCTTCCTTCAACCAATCTATCAACTACATTTTTGCTTTAGTGATCATTACTGGTATCATCATGACGAGGTTGACCAATCATACAACAGCGCTTTTATTCGCAGATCAATCGTGGATCAATCATACCGCCTTGACTTCTTGTGTAGAGTAGGAGTCTTAAAGACGGGCAGGAAATTACTGCGGATCCACATTAATTTTGCCCACAGTGACATCAGCTGCCCTTAAGAGCACACACTAGTCACACGCCAAGGCAAATCAAGATGGCGACGCGCTTTTTCAGCGGATTCGAAGGATGGGCTAAAATTACTTTGATTGACATGCAATCATCCAATTAGGAAATAGAATGCTCTTAACCAATTATCTGCGACGATTTTTCTCTTCAAAGGTGTGCAATTCCAGCCGATTTCATGTTTAAAGGATTTTTTTTCGACTGATTTCCCAGTACTTTGCGTAAATGCATTCGAATCGGAGCTCAAAAGAATTTCAATCTCTTTGCGATTAGCGTTCCAAAATTAAAATGGTTTGATTTTCAGAAAATAAACGAATGATTAATTTAGATAGATTACTATAAAATAAAAACTATTTTATTTACTTAACGCAATTAGAAAAAAAATAAAAAATAAAAATAAAAAATTAATATTGAATGAGGGGGGGGGGGGGAGATATCAGGTACAAGTAGTTTAAATAACTATTTTTTTGGGGAGGGGTAAGAGGGGAGGGGATTCTTTTTAGAATACGAAACTTATCAAGATAAATAGAACTGAAGGTTGATGAATGAATTAATAAAATTATGAGAAAAATATCTAGAAAAATTTAAATATTTAAACATTGTTTATTTTTTGCGGAAAGGCAAGCAAGGGAGAACAGGAAATAGAAATTTTGAAGAAAGGAGAAATAGGTGTTAATCCCAGCCTAGTCGTTTATAGACATAATACATAATTTATTATTGTTTGTAGTGACAAATGTGACCGAAAAAGTGTAGCAAATTTTAAAAACTTTGTGTGATGTTAAGTCAATAAAGCAAAATATTTTGTCAATATTTCAGGTGGAAGAAAATTTAGATTCTTGATGATTATTACAAGCATTATATAAATGCCGCAAGGAGCTCTAACAATTTTTAATTTTGAGCACTGACATAGCAGTAAAGTCTATAGGAGGGGGGGGGGGAATTCTGAAAACTGTTTTTTAAATGATACAGTCAGTTAAGAATGGTTTTTGTTGTGAAAATCCCAATATTTTATTTAAATATCTCTCTAAAGATATTTTACTGTATGAAATGCACAAACACAATACGCAAAAAATGTAAACATGTGTTTTGTGTAGAATTTAATGCATATCTATCGCTTTATTTTTAACACTTTCCTACATAGTTAAAAAGATTTTGTTAATATTATAGTTAGCAGAGATTTATAATTAGCACTTAAAAAAAATTAAACATATTTAAAGACTTAATTATTTGTGCAGAAGGAGGATTTCAGGTTTTAATTATTTTTTTTATTAAAATACGGAGAGAAAAAAGAAAGAATTTAATTTTGTAAGCTGAGAAGGAGTGGGGGGGAGGTAGAGGGAAAAAACGGATTTTTTTTTTGAGGGGGGGGAGAGAGATAGTAAAACAGTTTTATAGATGACAGCTTATTTACCTTCTTGAATATTTATTAATAGGACGAAAAATATAACTTAAAAGTGTTTTAAAGATTTTTAATTTTGTGTACTTCAAAAGAACGAGGGGGGGGGGGGGAGGTATACAACGATATTTATGGGTTGTTTACGGTTAATTATTTATTTTTAGAATAAAATATATATAAACCTATGGAAGCAAAAAAAAAACTTTCAAAGATTTTAAATTTAGTGACATATGGGTAGGGGAGAAAATAGTGCAATCCCCACTCCCCTCAAAAAATGGTGGAATTTGTGTTTGTTTAAAATTTGTGAGCTGAGGAAAAAAAGAAATAAGCACATTATTTATTTATTTTCGTGTGTGTGTGTAGGGGGGAGATGTTTATTAGATGACTTATTATTTATTTGCCTTTCAAAATATTTATAAATCGGTTTTAAAAAATAATAAAAGTGGGAATTATTTAAAGAACTAAATTTTCTGCACTTAAAGGAACAAAATGATAAATCCTAATTTCAGTCGTGGGGAGGGGGGGAGGAAATTTTGTGATTGATTGTTTATTGGTATACTAAAGTGACTTGTATGCTACAAATATGGATATTGTGTAGTAGACTACAAAACGAAGTGATATTTTTGTAAGGTGCAATTTAGAAGATAATGACAGATTCAAAAGGCGAAGCGAAATTTTGATATAAAGGGAGGCGAAGACCAAGAGCTGATCTTGAGAGTCCTCAAGGGGGGGGGGAGGATTTTAGAAATTTGGGTACTCCAGTGTAATGCACGGGTCGGAGCTCATTTTTTTTATGTGGGTCGTGTTTTTCTTTTTTTACTTTTTTGCTGTGGGTCGGGTTTGGGTCCGGTTGGCTTCCATTTTTTGCTCCTGTCTGGGTTAATTCCTACTTGGGTCGGGTTGAGTTCCACTCTTTGCTGCTGTTCAAGTTAATTTCTGATTTTTTTTTTTTTTTTTTTTTTTTTTTTTTTATTTGTCAGATTTGGGTTTCGTTGACTGCTACATTTTGTTTTTAATCTGGTTGACTTTTACTTATTAGCAGTGCTTAACGCATTTGGGACACTTTAGGATTTGGTTTTTAGCACTTTCCAACAAAGTTGAAAAGTGCTTATGCATTCGGTTTGTCTGTCCGTCTGGTCGGATGGCCGTCTGTCTGTCTGTCCGCGCTCTAACTCCCGTAAATATACTCGGATTGCTATGAATTTTTATACGTTGTTGATGTTTACCCTAGCACGACACCTATTAAAAATGAAGTATCTACCATAATTAGTTTATCTACAGAGAGAATCAAAAGTTTCCCATTACATTACGGCGTATGGGGAAAATCGTTAATATACTCGGATTGACATGAAATTTTAGGACGTTATTGACGTTTACCCTAGCATGAATGCTATTGAAAATGAAGTTTCTACCATGACTAGTTTATCTACAGGGCGAATCAAAATTTTTCCATTACATTACGGCCTATGGGGAAAAATCGTTAATATACTCGGATTGCCATGAAATTTTAGGACGTTATTGACGTTTACCCTATCACGAACGCTATTGAAAATTAAGTTTCTACAATGATTAGTTTATCTGCAAGGAGAATCAAAAGTTTCCTATTACATTACGGCCCATGGGGAAAAATCGTTAATATACTCGGATTGCCATGAAATTTTAGGACGTTATTGACGTTTACCCTATCACGAACGCTATTGAAAATTAAGTTTCTACCATGATTAGTTTATCTGCAAGGAGAATCAAAAGTTTTCATTTACATTACGGCCCATGGGGAAAAATCGTTTATATACTCGAATTGCCATGAAATTTTAGGACGTTATTGACGTTTACCCTAGCACGAACCCTATTGAAAATAAAGATTAGTTTATCCCCATGATTAGTTTATCTACAGGGCAAATCAAAAGTTTCCCATTACATTACGGCCTATATGGAAAAATCGTTTCAAAAAAATTTTAAAGATGTTATACCCTGTCAAACATATTAAAATATGCATTCTATAAAATATAAGATGAAAATTTAGCTATTATTCATTTATATGGCCACACAAAAGAATTCCATTAGATAATGGTAAAAGGGGGAATTGTGTGTGGCATATTTTAAATATATTAAGCTGTTTCATGTATAATAAAATTGATATATGTCACTGAAGCTTAATATAAATTATACGCTACTGTCTTGCATAATATGAAGTACATAGCATTTACAGGGCCATACAAAAGATTTCAAATAGCATATTCTTTCCGAAGTACCGCATATGTGTCCGATGATGGCTGATGGAGGGATGAAATGCATTTTAATTATGATATGCGCGTTTATATTTCGCTAAAAATATGCACATTATATGGTGTGTATAAATGTTATAGTTGATATACAGGGCTACCCAAAAGAGTTCACCGACGTTACTGAATATGAGCATAGATTATTTAAACGTGGTTCTTAAATAAGCTATGCATTTTTACGCTGAGCTTCATTGAATTTACTGAGAAATGTTTGCAAAATATAGATAAAAGGATATACAGGGCCACGCAAAGAATTCGGTACATGGACGCCTATGAATGATAATTTATGAGAATGTGATTTCAGTTGTTTTAAAAGTGTTTTAGTTTACAATAAATTTTAGCCTAATGCTGACGTGTAATAAAGGTACAATGTAAACTACAGGGCTGAACAAAAGTATTCAAGTATGTTTCCATCTGACAGTATGAAAATGCTGAAAAATAAATTTCAAGCTACTGGGTATTTTCTTGCTAAACTAAATTTTCCCATTATATCAAGTGACATATGAAATACAGAGCTGTTCAAAAGTACTGGAATACATATTTGGGTATATTTGGCTATACACTATTATTTCTCTAAATAACAAAGTTTTGTTAAAGATTTCATTAAGTGTTGGAAAGTGCTTCATAATCAATGCTTAACGCGTTATTTTTCTTACTTGTTACTTTATCGAGAAGGGTTCGGGTTGACCCGAATTTATTGGGGTGAATTCTTTGGTAAAATGTTCGTTCTTTTTTGCAATTTTTGTACAAAATGTGCGTTTGTTTCACGATATTTTGAAGAAATTCGTGTTTTCTCCGCGATCATTTTACAAAATTTGTTGTCCGGTTCGCTTCTATTTTTTGCTGCTGGTCGGGTTTAATTTTTTACTTTTTGTTGTGGGTTGCGTTTGAATCCGGTTAACTTCTACTCTTTCCTACAAACACGTGACGTTACACACAGCAAACACGTGGGTGGTTTACAATTCTCCATCGATATACAGAGTGATATCGGCTCATACAAATTGCCCTCACCTCCGGGAAAAAAAACCACAAGGAGAGTGAAACAAAGAAAAAAGAAAGACAATAGAAATCAGAGGAAAAAGAAAAGAGAAAGATCATTCAGGTGGCTTGGGTTAGGAAGCCCGTGAATATTTAAAGAAGGTATCCTCCTGGGGGCGATTAGTTTTAAGAATTCATTGAATAAGTATAGGGGGAGAAAGGGTAGCTACTCGCCCCCCCCCCCCTTTAAATTTAGAAAAAGTTTTTTATGCTGAATTACCACATTTCGTTCGAATATCGTAAATCATATAAATAATTGGTTTAAAATTTCCTTTATATAATTGTTGGAGATATCTGAGAAGGAAAAAATGAAAAGTATTTATTTATTTATTTTGGAGGCGGATGAAGGGAATTTGTTAGATGACTTACTTTATATGACTAAAGATTAACAAATATGGCTAAACACAAAATAAAGAGATTTAAAGACTAAATTTTATGTACTTGGTAAGGAGAAATAGGGGGAAAACATAAATTTTTGTGGGGTTAAGAGTAAAACTATGTTTGATTATTTATTACTACAGTAAAAGTTTTAGAAAAATCGATGACTTTAAGGGTGTATTTCGATTCAAACTGCCTATTTTCCGATTTATTTTTGAACTCATTATTGCTCTCAAATACACCAAACTTTCAAAATCGCTTATTTGGAAAGTGCACAAGGTGCCGTAAAGGTCAATTCTTTGATAAGTGCACAAAACATTGCAAAAAAAGCAATCAAAAACGGCATTTCGAACCGATTTTTCCCAAGCGGGAGATTTGAGAACGAAAAAAGGGGTCATACTGAGAAGATAATTGTTTATAACTCAAATTCTAATGAATTGAGCGTAAAAAAAAACATCACTCGGCACCTCATACGTCCCTTCAAGAATCCTTTCAGCAAATTTCATGTTTCTACGTTTAAAAATGTGTCTGAAATTGTATCGGAAAATTTCGAGCTGTTGAAGATGGAAAAGCGTTTTTTCGAATACACTCTTAAAAGTATAAAATTTGTGAGCTGGGGGGGGGGGGGGAGAAACAATTTATTAATTATTTATTTTGGTGTGTATGTGGGATGGAGAAGTTTTTTAAATGACTTATTTTTATTTGCCTTTTAAAACATTAACAAATGGGCTTAAAAAAAAAATAAAATGTGGGAAAGTTTCAATGAATAAATTCTAGGCATTTACTAATAGGATGAGAGGGAAAAATCTCATTTTTAGTTAGTGGGGAGGAGTTTTTGTGATAGATTTTTTATTGTTACAACAAAGTGGCAATATTGTGTAAACATGGATACAGTGAGATAGACAGCAAAACAGCGAAGTGATACTTCTGGAAGGGATAATATTGAAGGCTGTGATGAGAGCAAAAGGCGGGAACGAAATTTTGATACAAGGGGGGGGGGGGCAATGGTGATATAAATTATTTTTCTAAATCAGAATTTCAGAGAACTCAGATTTTCACCTGCAATTAATAAATAACAGAAAACTTAAATATTTTTAAGGACTTTTTGCAAATTCTGCATAACACTAACAAAGTTTTTTAAGGAGCAAAAATTACTTTTAAAAAATTAAACACTTTTTAAAAAATTGAAGAAACATAAGAAATGTGTAGGATCACTCAAAATTATTCCGCTACATTATGATCTATGTAGATAAATCATTTGCGGTGTTTCAAGGAGGGCTATACTAATTTAAAAGTAATGAAATTCATATACATTACAGAGGTACTCTGGAAGACAATTATAAAAAAATATGTCATGTATAGCACTTACAGTATACACACAGAGGATCTCCATAGTAATCTATTATACTCTGGTCTAAAAATAATTTCGCGATGTATTGTTGTAATAATGTAACTCTTTTACAAACAATGAAATTTATACGAACTTCTGAAATGGACTTAAGAATGCTTGCGGTATAATATTTGGCGAAAAACATTTGCCATTCAATTACAGAGTTACACAAAAGAATTCGGTTGTAAAAAGCTCTTCGGAGAAAAACTGTCCCTAGCGTATTTAAATTATGTTCACTACTTTGAACATGAAATGCAATGAAATGCTGTTTCGTGTATACTCTGTGTTAAAAAGAATTTCCATAAAAACATTCCATTTTATATATAATCATAATAAACCTGTTAAAATTGGTCATCTGTTTCCCGCCGTCCTTTATTTTTATTTTTTTTCTTTTATTATTATTATTATTTAAGGAAGATACCGCACACTCAGTTTAGCTTTATTAATGTTACAGTGTTTTACAATTAAGTTTTCTTTCAAAATTTATTATTTGCAGAACAATGTAATAATTCCCACGAACCATCTGTCGACATATAAAAAGATGCAATTCAATAGCAAGATTTCAATATGATGAATACCAGAAGCGATGGGGCGATTGCCCCCTCCCTTTTTGAGCCCAATGAAGGGTCTGCAAAATGATATTAGATGTCCATAGGATGAATGAATCGTGTTTAAGATTGAGAACGGTGCGACCTGATCGGACTGGACGAAGCTGTCACTGCTCGGGTTGGGCCGGGCCAGTTTTAACTCATGAGACTAGGGCTTGCTTAGGTCTAGAGATCTGCATCGGCCTGTATCAGACTGGCAAAAAAAAAAAAATAATAATAAAAAAAAAAATAAACAGGCCGTATGGGCCAGTCCGATAATAAAGTTTAACGGGCCTGCCGGCGTGTTATAAAGATTTCGGTAAAAACGCTAAAATGAGGTCTATTTTCAATGAATATGGGTTTAACGACCATAAGTATAAATGTGCGTCACGAGTAGATACTAGTTTAACAACATCAATACATAAATGTAACGTGTACAGCGTAGAAATCAGCATCGGACAGTTGCTTTGAGTCTATACGGGTATAATAATTTTTTGGCAAACTGAAGCCGGGTCAAGATCAGGTTTGCACTGTGTTTCTACATATAGTCGGGGTCAGAACTAGACTTAATTATTCGTAAGCCGTGTAGGGCAGACAACATTATTTGTAAAAGGGATAAAAACTATTAACGTACTGTTAATGTACTTTTTGGAAATATACTCCTTAGTGTTTCTTAAATTCATTTCTGAACAATACGAAAGTTTGACACATTTTCTGACTAATTTTTAACTATAAAGGTACAAAATTGACAAGCCTGACTATTGAAGGGATTTGGAATCGAACAGCATATTTCATTTTTGTTAAATAAGATATTTGTATATACTTGTTAAGGTATAAGAGATTCTTGTCACGTGGTTTCAGATTTTTCTCCTTTTGCATGTTGTCGCTTCCGGAAATGCGATTCAAAACTCTAATTTTCACAATATTTTCATAAATATCATGAAAATTAGCGTTTTATATAGTGTGTTGCGCATTGTATTTGCTTTTATCAAAAAATGGTTAACGCCATTCCATTACATTGTTTCTGAATAAAAACACCTGTTAAACTCATGTGTTTCCAAAAAGAAATGAAATCAGAAATGCATAAAAAATAGCTCCTCTAAATTTGAGAAAATCTTTGATAAAATGATAAAGAAGTATTTTCATAAATGTACTTTTTATTACACAGCTTCAAAAGTTATGATAATTTTAACTTCCTTTTTTTTTTTCTTTTATTCTAAACCATATTAATTTTTCAGTGCATCTTTATTTGAATGTTGAAAGTCTAAGAACTTAAGTAATCATTAATGTTCTTATTGTGTATTGTCAGTAAAAATTTTCTATAAAATCATCCAATAAATATGAATGCAGTAATCTTTAAAAAATCTTAATTGTATGATAAAAATCTGATTTTGCTTCGAAATAAAGATGCAGGCCGATTTCGGCCTGGACTGTTTTCACTGATTTCTGTACGGCCCGGGCCTGGCCTAGAAATGTAAAAGTGTAAACGAGCGGGCCAGGCTCGGGCCGAATATTTTGTTTTATACCGGGCCGGGCCAAAATAACAATCATTCGGTCCGGGCCGGGGCGAGACTGGAAACTCCGGCCCGTCCAGACCTCTACTCAAGTCTTCACTCTTTCGGAAATCTTACTTTTTTTCTGCAAAACTTGACCACACTATATTTTTTCTTCCACTTCGGGCCTGGCGTGGACTTCGTTCTTTTAGAGGTCTGCCCGAGCCTAAATTTCCATGCCCAGGCTCAAAAAGCAATTCAATTTTAACCCAACCCAAGCTCGCTAAAAATAAATAAATAAATAAATAAAAGAAAAAAATCTGATTCAGTACCGAATAGCCTGATACAAAACAGATCAACAAATCCAAAATGAAACAAAATCAATCTAATATTTGAAGGAAATTGGGAAAGGTATCCCATATAATTATAACAATTTTTTTTGTTTGTTTAAGTAGAAAAATGAATATATATATAATGTACTCGTCAATATTCAAACATATAGTTTTTCATATAAAAAATTGTCTGATCTATTGAAAAATCCAGTCATCAACCAGTTTATACTAGATCCGAATTTGTCAAAATCCAAAAGAAGAAATGTCCCGAATCCGAAACGATTAAAGTCAACCCGACCAATAATATATCAATCCGAACTCAAAAATTACAAATTATGTCAAATCGAGCCCTTACCCGAACACCTGAAATTGAAATGAAAGAAAATAAGTTCATGTATTTTAATAGAATTAAAAAATGTGTATCTTCAACTTGAATGTTATAATTTATAGAGAAAAAAAAATCTAGTATTTGCTCTTTAGTGCAAAACCTATTCCTAAGTCAGCCTGCTCAAACTTGGTCCGTAGCAAAAAAGTATAAATCTATCCGGCCTACTACAAAATAGGTAGCTTTTTACTTTTTGTAATGAAAGCTACCTAAAACAAACTCAAAAAAAAAAAAAAAAAAAATCCCTAACAAAACTTTTTAATTAACTCGAATCCCCACCTTGTTCTTTGCGCAGCATATCCTGATGTAACTTTGCGCCATAAAACCCCATTCAACCAACCAATCAATCAACCTGAGTGCTACTCTCAGAAGTGAAATTTTATCCAGAACAGAACCGAATTTGAAAAATGTAAGTCAAACTGACCCAAATCCGACCCACAGCAAAAATCTCAAGCCGATTCGAACACGACTCACTGCAAAATTTAGAAATAATCTCCACCAGCAATGAAAAATGTCACCTCCTGCCCGAACCTCCAAATTTTGAAATCGCTCCCCTTGAGGATTCTCGTGTTCCCCCCCTTGAATCAGAAAAGAGCGTTCCTCTAAGAATTGCACTTAAAATAACTTCATTTTTCAAATATTCGACAAAAAAAAAAAAAAAAAAAAAAAAATTGACTCCTGAGCGTATAGTATTGCCCTGCTTCTGATCCGAACGCGAAAATACCATTGGAAATCAAATCAAAACCCGACCAAAATTTTTTTTGTCAATTTAGAATCGAAATGAAAGAAAAACAATTCATGTTTTAGTGGAATTATAAAATGTCGACATTTATATTTCTAATATCAATTTTATCTTTTATATAGAAAATAAATATCTAATATATACTCATAACGGAATCAACCAAAAAAGATGGCTAAATTGTTGAAAAGTGTTCGTTAAATAGGGGTATCTTCTATTCGAGACATTCCGTATGGATATTTTAATGTACATGTTAACACTTGCGAATAGCAGTGTTAACATGTAAATTGAAATGTAAAATCTTAAATATTCATAATTAACTATTTGGAAATGTCTGTTATGGCGTTTATATAGTTTCATTTTATAGTATCTTCGATATTTTCTTTTATAATACTCTTTAAACTATTTTCGTCCATAACGGAGAAAATATTTAGACTTTCATTTAAAATATGGGGTCGAATCGAATCCTTCTTGCGAGATTGAAAATTCACTATGAATCAGATCAGAACCCAAAATAGTGTAAATTAATTTCACCCCAAAACAACTACAGGAACAAAAAAGAATGCAGAGAAAAGCAAATAAAAAGTAGAATTCCACTCTATCCGTAAGAAAAACGTAAAAATCCACTCGACCAGTAGCAAAAAAATAAGAATTCAACTTGACCGAAACCAAACCAGCGCTAATAAAATAGTACTCAACTCAACCCCCCCCAGGGCCGTAGCTAAGGGGGCGCTATGGGCGGCTCAGCCACCCCCTGGAAAAGATTCCAAGGTCACTCAATGAATTTCTGTTCCGAAAATTCAAATGAAATTCTGTTCAAAAATCTAACTTAGTCTTGAACACCTTTCACAATTTTGCAGGATTACTAAATTGTATCTAAAATAAATGTGTTCAACACGTCCCTCATCCTATTGGCACATAAGAAGCTAGCATAATGTTTAATTTTGATCAGCTATACACTCAAAATTTTCATCATCCTATAATTTTCTTAGTATAAAATGAAGTTATTAAAACACTTTTTAATAAGAAACATAGTACCTACAATATGAATATGCATAACTTTATCTTTCTGTGGCAATGCAAGAGAAAAAATTATGAGCCCCCCCCCTTACATTCTCTTGAGCCCCCCCTACATTCACTTGAGCCCCCCTATTGTTCACTTCTAGCTACGGACCTACCCCCCCCACACACACACACACAAAATAGAAATCAACCAGACCCAATACCAACCAGAAGCAATAAAGAAAGAGAACCGGACCCCAACCCAACCCGCAGCGGCAAAGTAGAATTGAACCTTACCCAAAAACGACTCGCAAAAAAAAGTATTTAACCAGAACAACGGCAAAAAATGAAAGTAAACCGGACCGAAACCCGACCTGCAACGAAAGAAATTAGCCTCGATCCTACTCATGATGAAAAAAAAAATGTCCCGACACGAGCTGCAGGTGCGATTGGAATCTCCAAATTTCTGAAAAATCCCCCCCCCCTCTTTTTTGAGGAATCTCCAGATCTGCCCTTGTACCAGGACAAACAAAAACTGCTAAAAACTGCAAAATCGTCTAAAAGTTTTACAATGTTATATTGAATTGTCACCCATTAAATATATACAAACTTGTAAAGTTTGTAAGTATCTCGACAAATCTTGTCCACGATACTTTGTACTATGATGTTTTGGAACATGCAAAAGCCTTCTGCTCGATAGAAGCTGCATTAGTTGAACGTCGACAAGAAACTCCAAAGAAGAAACAATTCTGAAAAGTGTTAGAGAGTAAAATTTGCTGAATAGCAGACTTTAAAAAAATTGCTATATTTTGCCTTACAGTTTCATTATTTTTACTTTTATACTATAACTAGCCGCCCGCCCTCGCTTTTCTTCGGGTAGAGCAAGTCGCCCAGTCCCCCGCCACTGCTGACACCGCAAATTGTTTCTACCACTTCATCTCATTAAATTCAACTACTAAAAACATTACCCTCATTTTAGGTAGTCGGATAAAAAATAGCTTATATGTTAATCTAATGTGTCAGATACCTCCATACAAAATTTCATAAAAATCGATCCATCCGTTCTTGAGTTATAAATGGTGTAACTAACACGATTTTGCTTTATGTATATAGGTTATAGCAGCCCGCCCCGACTTCTCACGGATATTTAAGAAAAATTTCAAGTTATAAATTTTTACACACACACTCATAACCTAATAATTAAAATGCCGTCTCTGACATTGACTCTCCTCCCGTGCCCCAGTGACGCCTATATCACACATTATGATGCAGCCTAGTCGAGCGGGGTAAACGGCAACCATTAAATCAGTCTTGATTTTAAAGTAATTTATTTTGATAAGAATCAATACCAACGTAACAATAAAGAGCTTTTACAGAAACGGCATTTTAATTATTTTTTAAAATAAAAAACACTTATTGTGACATAACTATAACAGTTAGACATATGCTGTTGCGACATTTTTTGTAGATAATTACATGTTAACAAAGTCGTAGTACATTATTTTGTTCTATAATCAATAGTATTCGCAACGCACGCGATGTAAAGATTTTTTAAGTTCATTTTTCTACACCTTGGGTTACAATATTGGCATTTTAATAAGGATTTGAAATAATTTTTTTGAAAATATAATATAGCCTATGTTCACCGGAAATAGCGTAGCTTTCATACGGTGAAAGAATTTTTCAAATCCGTCAAGTAGTTTTGGAGCCTATTTAATTCAATTCAAACAAACAAACAAACAAATCTTTCCTCTTTATAATTTTATATTATATTAAATAAGTAATATTTATTCCTAGGCTTATTGAAACAGTCCGCATTTGAAATTGGGAATTAAAACGGCCTATAGAGGCGCTGCTCGCAGCCTTCGATACAGGATAACTGTCCGTTTAATTTCCCTTTAACTAATGTTAAAGTCCCATTGAAAAAATTCTTTATTATAAATGTATTTAAAAGTTTTTAGATATTCAAATTCGTATAATATTTACTTCCTCATATAAGACAGAAAACAAATGTCACAAGAAATCTGAAATTGTGCAAAATAATAATTATTCTGAACAAATTTAAAACGCATGTAATGCAATGAGCTTACACGGCGTTATCCTGAATGGAGAAGTAACATCTTTTCTCCACCAGATGGCGTATTCGAGAGCTTGAATCGCCAATTGTAGAAAACGTTACAATTTCAAATATTTGACTGCTCCCCTAAAAAAAAAAAAAAATCCTCCCTCCCCATATTTGATGCTCACTACTCTTTAAAATATTTACTATCTGTTATAACTTTTTTGAAAACTCCAAAACAATCGTTTCGTGATTTATTTTTAACTTTAATTAATTTGCGTTTCAGCATTTCTTTTCCTTTTTTTAGTAATTGCTAAATAGTTTTAAAAATTAAAAAACACGGTTTTATATCAGGTCGGTCTAAAAAGTTTAAAATGTTTTTTTTTTTGGGGGGGGAGGAGGGGGTGCATAGTTACGATTTTCATATGTGTTTCAGTGATTGTCATGAGTCTAGTGGGCCAGGTAACCTTTAGTTTCTCAAATTGCTTTTGATTCATTTATCCGGCGTTTTATTTTTATCCTTTTAAGCGGCGACTACAGCCTATGTTCACCGGAAATAGTGTAGCTTTCCAACGGCGAAAGAATTTTTCAAATCCGTCAAGTAGTTTCGGAGCCTATTCAATGCAAACAAACAAACAATCAAATCTTTCCTCTTTATAATATTAGTATAGATAAATAATGATAAATATTTGCAATTCGTTGTCTTTGCAAATATACCTTTATGTTATATTAAAATAAAATGTATTACGTAGGATAAATTCCCCATTTTTAACGATTGTTAAAAGTGTATCGTTTTCCTCAAAAGTAATAAATATTAAAAAATATTTCTTTAAAGTTTGAAACAAGTTAATCAACAATTTTAAAATTACCAATCTTTAAAACTTTCTAACTTTAATTTCTGCTTATTTTTGATAAAACTGTTTTTCGAACTGAAAATGTTTATTTTTTTTACTGTTTTACTTAATAATACTGGACTGAAATTGGGCTGCCTAGTATCGTATAGTACCAAAAACAAACACAGGGAAGAGAAAACTGCGCCTGGGGGCAAAATTTCAATTTGGCGCCCCCTTTCCCATCTTTTTCTTGTAACAGCCCAAGAATGATGTTGATAGTATAAATGTGGCGCCCCCCCCCTCGGACGGCGCGGTTTTGAATAAGCCTCCTCAAAACGTACTCCTTGCAGCGCCGTGCGAAAAAGAGGGGGACGAAGGGGGTGGTTGCCCCGGGATCGAAATTTAGAGGGAGCCAAATTTTTACTACTAACGTAATTTTTAGTCTGTCACAAGAAAAAGTTCAGGGAATGGGGCGCCAAACTGAACTTTACTCCGGGCGCAGTTTTCTCTTTGCACACCCCTGCCCCCCCCCCCCTGTTTCATGTATTTTGCAAGCTGTATAAGGAAATTTATAAATTCCAAATATAGCTCCTTGTCCTTTTAATGCTACCTATGTATTTCACAAAAGTTCCAATTATATTTTAAAATTATCAGAATTTCCTTTTTGCTAAAAAGGAGCTTACTGTAATTTGTATCAAATCTACCTTGTTTTGTATGGACTTGAAAATATATATATATATACAAAGAAATGTATAATTTTCTTCCTTGGAAGTTAGTTATAGTTATATAATAATAGTAAAATAGCGTTAGTTTTATAAAAACAAAAAATTAGAAGTCGTTGATTTTTTTCAAGACTATTTTAGCTAAAATTTATCAATAATTGTAGAAAAAATAAATCAAAACCTTGAAATAAGGGAGGTTATTGTAACACGTTACTATAAACCAATAACAGAAAGGAAATACAATGAAGGGAAAAAAGTTACTTTCATTTGCTAAAATGGATTGGTGTTAACCAATTGTAATTTTCAAAAGGGCAGGAGAGGCGGAGACTGGCTGAGGCGGAGCGCATATAATTAAAACGCTTTTTTTATTCCATTTCTGATCAAAATATTTCCAAATTTTGCTCAGCCTAATTGCAGTAGAAATATGGAAAGCATATCATTGGAAAGCTTAAACACTAACATTCCGTGAAGCGTTTTTAATTTTTTCTAAATTTTGCTGAAATAGATTTTATAAGAGTAAAAAGGGCACAACACCTCGAATTTCACTGAATCCAAAATTTAAAGGGTCCTCAAAATTAAACTACAACGAAAATCAGAAAAGTACAAACTAGCCCGGTAATAGAATGTCCTCAGCTATCCTGAGAAAAAAAAATCATTTAAAAATATTGAAAATTAAGCGAGATATTAGAAAAGAACGCTCCCATAGACTTTACATTAGCGCTCGGCTTTTACCGCGTGACTAGTGTGTGCTCTTAACTTAAAGAAATAGTCACTCATGCAGTCCTCAAAGATGCTTGGAGGCTTTGTACGTGGAAGGAGCACAAAAGAAAGTGTTTTAATAAAGTTTGTTCTTGGAATGCAACCAACATTTCTGTAGGAATTGAAAAGTTCTGTGATGTTTCTTTTGCAAGTGGAGAACAGCATGTGGATACATGGGAATCTCGAATAAAGCGAGACCAAGAAGACGTAAACAGAGTATCAGAGCGGTTTTATGTCCACAATCCTTTCCAAAGTATACAAGTGATTATGTCCATTGCAATAGGGGTTACAGGAGATGTGGAAAAAATAAACTGCTATGATGCACTGAACGTTAATGCAACTATAATGGCAAAAAGAAAAAAAAAGAAATCGGTGGCTATTTTTACGAAATGAAAAATTCACATGCCGAACGAGTTCCTTCCTCTTCAAACAGTGAACAGTCACATAACAGTGCATGATGTTACCGTACTTTTAGATCCATTGTTGCTGTTTCAAAGAATTTGTATCATGAAGAGATCCTACGACGAGCTCCGTGAATGTTTGAAGTTTTAACTGGCTCCTTACCCAGTAGCTCTTTTCGATGAAATTGGAATGAGAAAAACAAAAAAGTTATATTCAACAACTTCAGTCCCATAGATGTCCGTCCTGATTTTGAAAGAGCGAATTACATTATTGATGGAAGATATCTGCTTCATCGAGTAGTCTGGCATCAAAATAATTCTTTAGGGGTTATTTTTGATAAATATATGAAGTATGTTGAAAAACACTACGGTCGAACACTATCCTCATGTTTGATGGTTATAGCAATCTTCAGAAGAGTGTCAAAGCTATGGAGCAATTTCGTCGTTGCTCGAAAATGGCATCAACAGAGATTCTGATTTAAAGAAAACATGATTTATTTAAAACTGATTTAATGAAAACTGTCGTAGTCGACTGCGACAGTTAGCCAAGAAATATTCCTCTCCCACGCAAAAAACAAAAGTAGGTTGATTTATTTGCTCTCTGAAAAATTTTAATCCATCCATGTATGTGTCAAGCATGCAAAAGTTGATGCAGATGTCCTTATTGTTGAAACAGCACTCAAGACCGCAAAAATTAGCAGAAATGCCACTGTTATTATTGGGGAAAATATTGATTTACTGGTAATCATGGCTGCTCGAACTCCACCAAATTGGAATTTTTTTTCTTCAAGCCAGGTGGAGGAAAAAATTTACTCTTCAAGAAGTTTGGAAGGAAGATACAGCGAATACATTTTATTCCTCCAAGCTTTTTCTGGCTGCGATGGAACATCTGCTATTTTTCAGAAAGGAAAATCAGCAGTGATAAAATTTATACAAAAGCGTCCAGATTTACAAGATGCAATAAAAATTTCCAATCAAAATAACGTTTCTCGTGCACTAATTGCTCAAAATAGCATAAAAAATTTTCTGGGCATTTATGGTGCCTCTAGGAAAAATCTCTAGATGATTACCGGTATGTATACTTCACCAAATCAGTCACAAAGAATAAAGTGGTCAATTTAAATATCCTACCTCCTACTTCAAGTGCAGCAAAACAGCATTTATTTCGAATATATTATCTCGTACAGACATGGTATGGTAATGAACTGGATACTCAGGAATAGGGTTGTGTTATAAAGGATAATTTTCTAGTTCCCATACGAACAACCCAACCAACCACCCGCCCCAGAATCGCTTTTGAACATGATTTTCTGTTTATGTTCTAAAGTTTGCGGAAGTGCGTGCGGATGCCGAAAATTGGATCTACACTTTTCTATAGCATGTGGAAAGTGTCATGGAAAGTCTTGTTTAAATATTGCACCAGTAGAGGGGATCTCTGATAGGGATATTATAATTGGCAGCGAAAAATTAGACGTGACAGATATTCACGATCAAGAAGAATTTTGAAGAAGTAGGTATATTTTAGAGTTAAAAAAGGTAAATATAATAAACATTTTCTTTATAAATTAATGTTTTATATGTTCTATAATGTAATTTCTAATATAACGTTAATAATAAATGTTTAGATTTAAAATTAAAGGAAAAAAATCATTAAAAATACGTACATAAAAAATTTGAATTTTTTTAAATATAAAAACTCTAATAAATCAGAAACTGTTGGTCGTATCAACTTAATTCTAGTTTCATTCAATTCAGCGTTTAAAAAATACATGGAAAATTATATACCATTTGCCTATGTAGCTTAATTAATATTTTGCCCCCTTTACCCCTAAAACCCCTCAAAAGGGGGGAACCGTACAGCAGAATATCTGGGACATTTATTTGAGATATTTATAATGACATAATAAATTGTTCTGCGAAAAAAAACCTTTAATAAAAAAATTTCCGAAAGAAAATGCTAAAGTGACTTGACTAATTAAAATATGATGAAATTTTTTAATGGAGGGGTGGGGAGTTAGGTAGCAGTAGCGGATGAAATGCAACAAAAATAAAAGTATGAACTGCATCAAATTCGAAAAAAATTATTCAAAGGATCGCAGAAAAAAAGGAAAGAATAGTCAAAAGATCACGAAAATCGTGAAAAAAAAATCACTTTTTATCAAAATATCACACTAAAAAAAAAAAAAAAAAAGAATTAATTTTCATTAAAGGATTTTTCTCAAAGGATCACGGAAAAACATGCGATTTTCGAGAAGGATCACGGGGGGGGGGGGGGGAACCCACAATTTTTGAAGAATTGCGGGAGAAACACGATTTTCGTCAAAGGATTGCAGGAGAAAAACGATTTTCATCGTCAAAGGATTGGGAGAGACATGCGATTTTCATCAAAGCATTGTGGGAAAAATGTAATCTTCGTCAAAGGATTGCAGGAAAAACTCACTTTTATCACAGGATCGTATGATATACAATTATCATCGGAAGTTCTTGTAAAATACACGAATTTTGTCAGAGTCGCGAAAAAATGCAATTTTTATCAAATAATCTGGAATGACTCTAATTTCATCAAAACATCGAATGAAATACGTGAATTTTGCCAAAAAAAAATTACAGTAAATTCGTGAATTTTACCGAAAATCATGGAAATAATGCGAATTTTGACGAAAATTTCGCATTTTCGATTGTTGAAAATACACGAATGTCTTAAATACAAATTTCATCAAAGAAATGAAAAAAATGTGAATTTTATCAAATAATTGTCAAAAATGACTCTAATTTCAACAAAAAATTGTGGAAAAGTTGCGAATTTCATCGAAAGATCGTGAAAAAAGTGCAAATTTTGTCATATGATCGTGGAAAATATGCAAATTTTGGCAAAAAATCGTGGGAAAAACTTCAAATTTTATCAAAGGATCTTAAAAAAATACGTTTGCGTCAAAACGCCACGGAAAAATGCGAATTTTATCAAAAGTCCGTTAGGCTGTAAAAATTCAGCTTTTTCTTTGCTGGGTGTGTGTCCGCTTTAAACATTGTAATTGATGCCCTCTTGGATGAATAGGAAATTTGCAAGCTGAAATAATAGAATAGAATAGATTCATTTTGGGCTACTTCTATCAATGCAAAAGAGGAAAGTGGAGGACTAATTTTTTTTTTTTTTTTTTAAGAGGAGTAGACTTAGTTTGTATACCATTGCAGTGTGGATGTAGAGCGGGAATTTTTGCTTTCATATCAAATTCTTTCCGATGACTGGGTCTGTATGAAAGAACGAATGCTAAATGCTAGGCAATCATGCTGCCCTAATATCAATAACTAGTAAAATGATAAAAAAATGCTAACATTGCATATCGAAATTATCAAAATTACCTAGAAAATGGAGAGAGAGAGAGAGAGAGAGGAAAGTACAGCTTTTTGAGAAAGCTACAGAAGAGCAACAAATCGGGGGGGGGGGGATAAGTGCAATTGTAGATCTTGAAAAATAGTTGGAAGATTTAAACTAAAATGTGAGTGAAGAAGTAATTGTATTGGACAGATTGATCAATAAAAGCAAGAAAAAGTTAAAAATTACTTTCAAAAAAAAAAAAAAAAAAAAAAAAAAACTTAACTGAAGCTAAAGTGACACAAAATTTGATTGCATCTGGTATAACAGCTAACAAGGAACTGAAAGTAAAAAAGGATAAAGCTGATAGCTTGTCTAATTTCATAAATAAAAGAAAAAATAATGTAATTACAAATTTTATGTGTAAGAAACATAAAAAAAAGGTTTTGTTTTTATTTTGTATAAATATTATGTTTATTTTTCAGGTCCCTATTTAAGACTTTCTGTCCCTAAAAAGTCCCTAAATTTTAATCATTAGATCCCTAAGTCCCTACTATTTTGTACCAAAGTTGCTGGCAGTCCTGAATGCGCAATTTTGAAGAACCACACGAATTACCATTTGTATTTTATTATAAAGTTTATTCATGTACGTTGCAGTTTGCTTCCCAAAACATCCAATTAGTATTATTGCTGTAGTAAGCATTCTCCCACGAGAACCGAATGACTCGTACACATTTGTTTATCTGCGGACGATCAGGTTTTATCCAATTAGCCTGATAGCAAAGAAAAGGAAAATACATCAGATTCGTTGTGGAAGTGATGCCGGGCAGACGGCCCAAAATCTCTCCGCTTGACGGTTAAGCGCAACCGGCCGACAAATGCGCCCCGGACTTACTCGGAATGGCCTAAGCTTCCCCCTTTTATCCTGATATGTTGTACATAGATTCATTTAGCCCAGAATTCCAATAAACTTTTTATATTATTAAGTAGTGACTCCTGCAATTATGATCTACACCCACCACATGGGGGCCGGCCTATGAATCCTGTATTAAGCGGACTTAGACCCTGCTAACCTGAACTGCAACTCTCAGCGTCAGATCACCTGCTTTACGCTGCGCTGCATCTTTCGGCATACGGCATCCGCGTCTGTGTTTGCCCGCACTCTATTTGTTTTTCAAGAAATTATTGCTCGGATATTGCGAACTGTTTTGCTCCTCTCCATACTACAGCGCTCCTGGAATCTAAAGGATTGTTGTCTACGCCTGTTGCGGACATCATCTCTGTGAATTCGACGGCGGGCAGACCTGACCTCCCTTTCTGCACCTGTTCGCTGCAATTGGCGAAAATCGGTTCCTTCCCGGCTGTAACGGATGTGTGTTAAACAGTGGTTCTTCACAGTCTCAGCGGCGCGCGATATTGTGTTTTTTTCTTCTCTCTTTCGCTTTATTTACATGGAATATAAATGCTCCTCCGGCTCTCATTAAGAGCGGTTTTTTTTAAAATTGGATACAGTATATGCCAGGTAAGCGATCACCATTTTGATTATTTTTTATTACGGTGCAATTGATTTCATATATTTTATACGAAATGCAGTTAGCCGACATATCTTTTATTCGAAGCCAGATTAAATCGGCCAGAACTGATAAAATTAAACTGCTTCACCAGCTAATTTTTTCATCCGACGAACACCGCCAGAACCGCCAAAATTTACAATTATTTTCCGGATTTCTTTTTGCAGCCCAAACTCCAGAATATGGGGCGAAATTAAAGGAGATTTCTGACACTTTCGATAAGCTACAGTTAATTACTGTAACGAACCTGCTAAATCTCGATATTTCGGGAGAAATTCCCGAGTTAGCTAAACGCATAGTAGATTCTTTAATAGACATCTCTAAATTGAAATCTTCATTTGACAATGCCTCGAATTCTGAATCAGATGAACCCAAAAATACTTCTCATATCAGTACAGAGACAGCTAACTTCGCATACGAAGACAGTGATACACAAACCGAAGCATTTCGCCCTACACAACAACATTCCATTTCTTTTCACGACTTAGAGCATCTTATAACACCCTTTAGTGGTGCAAAACACGAGGATATCAAAGTTTGGATTGATCGTTTTGAAAAGCTAGCGAACTCTTTTAAACTTTCCCATTTTGAAAAATTCTTGTTCGCGGAACGTGCACTTTCTGGGATCGCATTACTATATGTTCGGGGTGAACCTAACATTTCCTCATATCCTTCACTCAAACAAGCGCTTTTGCGCGAATTTTCGAAATCCGTTTCCCCCGCAGAAATTCATAGGTTACTCTCGGTGCGACATAAGAAGAACTCCGAGTCATTAATGGAATACTTCTTAAAAATGAAGGAGTTGGCTCAAAGAGCAAATATTGATGACATGTCTGTCATCCATTACATCATCCAAGGTATCCCAGATCCACCGGCTAACAAATCTATTTTGTACGGATGCTCGCATTTAGCTGATTTTAAACAAAAACTTCTCATATATGAAGAAATTTCTGCTTCGAACTCGCATCCTAAACACAAAATTCATCACAATACACCTAACCGTGTCCCTCCCCCTCCCACCCCTACCCCCCCGAAAGATAGAACGCATAAACTAGTCTGTTTTAACTGTAACCAAATTGGACATGTTAGCTCAGTATGCAATAAGAAAAATCTAGGCCCTAGGTGCCATGCTTGCTCCCGTTTTGGCCATATCGCTTCCAAATGCAATGAGCGCTTTACTAAGCCCCAGAAACCGCCTGAGACCAACCCCCCTTCCCGCGCGGTCACTTCCGGAAAAAATCGACAGGTTCATACCGTCGAACTCACTCGCTCTTCCCACAGTATGCAAAAATCGGTCAAAATCGCTGATTTAGACATTACTTCCCTCGTGGACACGGGCAGCCCAGTTACGCTTGCCCGCGAGGATATTTATCGGTTATTAGGATCACCACCCCTGGCACCAGTACCCCTTAAATTTACCGGATTCGGCAGTGGCGATGTTCGCCCCAATGGCTCTTTTTCTACCGATATTGAGATAGACAGTTCAGTCTTTCCCGCTAATGTTTACGTTATCCCTTTTGCTCATATGTCCCACCCTTTTATCTTAGGAACAGACGTTATAAGTAAAGGTACACTTGTATGTAATGAGAGTGGTATATCTCTGACAAAACAACCCCAATCAGATACAGTAAAACCTCTAAATAACGGACACCTCGGGAACGCAGAAATTGTCCGCTATTCGGAGGTGTCCGCTATTGGGAAAACCTCCGAGATTCAAAAACTGCTAAGAAATGCTTAATGTTTCATTAATTTACTTTTATATGTCCTAAAACCTCTATTATATAATTAATCAGAAATTAAAATTATTTTTTAATCAATAAGAATGAAATAAATTTGTGCACACTTTTGTCCATTGTTTATTACATTCTCGTGAAATAATCTGTTACAAAAGTTTACTTTTGCTTGCGATTACATGTAATTTGTTTTTCCATGTGACGTTATTGGACATTGTAAAGTTCCGGGCGTGAAGCGAAAAATTTGCACTTTTTGACCTTTTAAACCATAAAATCTCAATATATTCTTGGGTGACATTTCAATGCTGTGGGAGATATTCCTCCCGGACAACACCCTGAATTTAGCTCTGAACGTGGGGGGGGGGGGAGGGAGAATTTTCTCCAGCTTTTTATCTACATTTATCTGTGACCACAAAATTTGTGACACGTGTCCTGATAAATTCAGAGGCCTTTTTGCTTTGCTTTTCATTTTTTTTCTTTTTAAAACATATTTTTTTCATCCTTTATCGCCGAATAAAGTGTCCGCTATTCGGAATGTCCGTTATTCAGAGGTTAAACATACAAAAATTTAGGTTTCGGGAGTGGGGATTGGAAAACTGTCCGTTAAATAGAGGTGTCCGCTATTCGGGAGTGTCCGTTATGGAGGTTTTACTGTATTTTTATCAATCTCATTAATGTCAGTGATGATATCCCTGATGTAGACTTAGTTCATATAACTGATCGCGCAGTTCGCGAGGAAGTAGCTATTTAATCAAATATTACCGTCCCACCAAATCGAAATCTACTAATTTAAAAATGTCTATCGTATTGACCGATGATAAACCAGTCTGTCAGCGACCGCGTCGAATGTCCATA
The DNA here is from genome assembly GCA_964019185.1 of Maratus speculifer. Taxonomy (NCBI): domain Eukaryota; kingdom Metazoa; phylum Arthropoda; class Arachnida; order Araneae; family Salticidae; genus Maratus; species Maratus speculifer. The sequence continues at coordinate 212,477,605 of OZ025296.1, forward strand.
GCTGAGAAAGAAATTGTCTGGAATCAAACTCAGCAGTGGCTACACGACGGAATAATCCGACCCTCTTCCAGTGATTACGCAAGCCCTATCGTATTAGTCAAGAAAAAAGATAATTCCACACGCTTATGTATAGATTATCGTACCCTCAATAAAAAAATTGTTAAAGATCGTTTTCCCTCCCCCTTATTGACGATGTTCTCGATCAACTGAAACAAGCAAAAGTCTTCACAACACTTGACCTCAAAAATGGATTTTCCATGGGATATCGACCCCCGCAGCACCAAGTACACAGCGTTTATTACACATGACGGTCTCTACGAATTTCTCAAAGCCTCTTTTGGCCTTACGTCCAGCCCTGCCGTTTTTTCAAGATTCCTAGCTTGTGTTTTCCGCACACTATTAACGAACGGTACTTTGATTCAATATATGGACGATTTTATAATCCCCTCAGAAACCGAAGCCGAAAACCTACAGAAACTTCGACAAGTCTTACAGACTGCGGCCGACTATGGTTTAGAAATCAATTTTAAACAGTGTCAGTTTCTACAGTGAAAAATTGAGTTCTTGGGCCATATCATTCAAAACAATACTATTGCGCCTTCCCCGTCAAAAATTAAAGCGGTCCTACACTTTCCGGAACCCACAAATGTCAGACAACTCCAGTCACTACTTGGTTTGACAGGTTACTTCCGAAAATTTATTCCTAACTATGCTTCTATCGCTCGACCCCTCAGCGATCTCTTACGCAAAACATCGAACTTCGAGTTCGGACAGGAGCAAAAACACGCGCTCCATAGCTTACGGCATATACTCACAAGCGCCCCGCTGCTACATATCTTCATTCCCGGTTCTGATTTAGAGGTACATACAGATGCTAGTAAGCTTGGATTTGGTGCTGTTCTCTTACAAAAAACCGACGATGGTCATTATCACCCGATTCAGTACATGAGTAAAAAAACATCTCCCCAAGAAGAAAAGATTAGTAGTTATGAGTTAGAGGTGCTAGCTGTAATAGAGGCACTTAAAAAATTCCGCGTCTACCTCCATGGGACACAGTTTCGAATTATTACGGACTGTCAAGCGTTTCAGAAAACTCTCGACAAAAAAGACTTGACACCGAAAATAGCTCGCTGGGATCTCTTCTTCCAGGAATTTGACTTTGAAATAAAACATCGGCCAGCGACTAAGATGCCGCATGTAGACGCTCTCAGCCGCTATCCTGTATTAAATATAACTTATGATGAATTAACTCTTAAAATTATGAGAGCACAGGAACAAGACCCATTTCTTGCTGGTCTTAAAACTGCAGCGTCGGACACACCAATTACTGATTTTGTTGTACGTAATAATATTTTATATAAAATACTAAATGATCGTGATTTATTGGTGGTCCCCGAGGCTATGCAAATTAATGTACTTCGGGATATCCACACAAAGGGTCATTACTCTGCTAAGAAAACGGAAGAAATAGCGTCTCAAACTTTTTTCATTCCTAATATATCGGAATTATCACGTACAGTAGTAACTAATTGTATCCCTTGCATCTTAGCTACAAAAAAATTAGGGAAACAAGAAGGATTTTTACATCCGATTCCTAAGGGTGACCACGCTTTAAACACTTACCAATGTGATTTTTTAGGACCACTCCCTTCCACGAATAAAAACTATCAGCACATTTTCCTCGTCGTCAACGCTTTCACGAAATTTTTATGGTTATACCCCGTTAAATCAGTGTCTGCAAAAGACGCCCTGGATAAACTCAAGCTGCAACAAGTCACATTTGGAAATCCTCGACGAATAATTACGGATAAAGGTCCTGCATTCACGTCTGCTGACTTTAAAAATTATTGCGACACAGAAGGTATAGATTTTCACATAATTACAACTGGCATTTGCCGCGAAAACGGCCAAATTGAAAGATATATTCGATCCATTATTCCTGTTCTCACCAAACTCTCTTTAGACGATCCGAAAAAGTGGTATAAACATGTACCTGCCGTCCAACGAATTTTAAACAGTACAACTTCTTCGGTAACTAAATATTCCCCATTTGAATTACTAACGGGTGTTACTATGAAAAACAAAGATGACTTACGAATAAAACAGCTCTTGGACCTCGAAAATGTAGAAATGATCATGGATCATAAAAAACAGTTGCAAGAGAATGCTAAACTTAATATTTTGAAGCAACAGGAAATTAACCGAAAACAATTCAATAAACGACGTAAAAAGCCACCCATATATCAAATAAACGATTTAGTAGCAATTAAGCGTACTCAATTCGGCAGTGGATTAAAGTTACGAATCAAATTCCTCGGACCATATAAAATTACTGCTATTAAACCAAATGATCGATACAGCGTCATGAAAATTGGGAATCATGAAGGCCCCACTATAACAGAAACATCAGTCGACTATATGAAACCTTGGTGCATGACGCAATAGGGTCAACATTTTCAAACCCATATATGCCTGAAAACGAAACTTTCTCCGCGCCAAGATATCAATCAACCACACCCCCCTTTTTTTGTCAGCTGCGGAGAGACAACAATTCTTCCAGCTGGCCCGTTTTTTTTCTCTCTCTCTCCTGTGTAAAGTTTCTCGCCTGTTACGATAAACAAACACCATTAAGATCTGTTGTGAAATATGCATTTTTTTACCTTTCACCGCTTGTTTACGAATATTACTGTATATTATTCAAGAAATCATATTTTTCTCCATTTTTCTTTATCATGTGTGAATACAGCCAGCGTTCTTCTCCAAGTTTGTGTAAATATGCTCAGTGCACCAATTTTATTTTTGTGTTGTGCTCCAGTCACCCAAATTGTGAATCTACAGTGGAATTAATCAGTGTGCTCGCTTATGTGTAAAGTGAACTGTCAAGTTACAGTTTTCTCATCTAATAGTGCTGTTTTGAAACTACAATTTTTATTAGAAGCACAATTTCTTTTTTTTAAAAGCATTATTATTATTTTTTTTCGTTTGTGAAATATGCCCCACGATTATAAACCTTTTTTTTTCTCTGCACGACCATGTTGGTGACAATATGTGAATGTTATCATCACATTTTTTTTTATCACTCGTCCTTTCGCTGACATAACTTTTAACTTGTGACTATAGACAACTTTGGACAGTTTCACCAGGACTGCCAACACTTTTTGAAAAGAAACTATCGTTATTATCTCCACACTTTTACATCATATTGTTGTAATATATATTATCTGATTGTTATGTATGTTATTATCTTTTGATTATTGCGTATTTTATTATGTAATTTCTTTTCTGTATATTGTAATATTGTGCCCCCCCCGTCCCCAATTTTTTTTTCTCTCCCTTGTTTTTTTTTTTTTTTTTCTCTCTTTTCAGTTATAGTCTAAATTTTATTGGCGTGGCACGGATAACTTTAAACTCGGTACAACGGAGGGAAATTGTTTTTTTTACCCGCCGTCCAGACGGGGCAAGAAGCGGTAGAATTTTTTTTAAATGTTATATGGGTCGTGTGCCTGCGGTTTTTCAGACGGAAATTTCGCAGAGCATCACAAGAACAGACGGTTTTTGTTGCCTCTTGTGAGAGTAGCATTCAAGCAGACGGCTTGATACGCACAGACGGTGTCATGGCTACTCGCGCTGTTTTGTTTTGGTTTCGTTTTCCTTCCGTTCGCAACTTGTTTTGTTTCCGTGTACCACTTAAAGTTAATTTAACTTTAATTAATTCTGTATAACCGAATTTTGAGAAATTCACCGTTTTTTTTTCTCTCAGTTTGACAATAATTTAAATTTTAAATTATTTTTTTTTCTAATATTTTTTTCTCTCTTTGTGTTTTTTTATATATTTATTTTTAAAATACATGTGCGAGGGCGCACTGTCGTCGATGGCCGAGTGTACGTTGCAGTTTGCTTCCCAAAACATCCAATTAGTATTATTGCTGTAGTAAGAATTCTCCCACGAGAACCGAATGACTCGTACACATTTGTTTATCTGCTGACGATCAGGTTTTATCCAATTAGCCTGATAGCAAAGAAAAGGAAAATACATCAGATTCGTTGTGGAAGTGATGCCGGGCAGACGGCCCAAAATCTCTCCGCTTGACGGTTAAGCGCAACCGGCCGACAAATGCGCCCCGGACTTACTCGGAATGGCCTAAGCTTCCCCCTTTTATCCTGATATGTTGTACATAGATTCATTTAGCCCAGAATTCCAATAAACTTTTTATATTATTAAGTAGTGACTCCTGCAATTATGATCTACACCCACCACATTCATATTTTTTAAATAGCGATGAGAAAACATACTACAGTCAAAGATCTATAATCCGCACACCCATAATCCACTGTTTTCTATAATTCACGTTATTTTACGAATTTAAACAATGAAATAAAGAGTTAAAAATTTACAAATTAGTGATCCAAAAACTTAAAAAAAAAAAATAAAAAAATGAGAAAACAATGAGGAAACAGTGAATTATGGGTGTGCGGATTATAGATCTTCGACTGTATTAAAACAAAAAGATTTTAGAACGGATATGATTGCGGTTTGCAGCCTTGATCACTTTTTTTTTTATTGACAAAAAGGAGACTATTAAGAGGACATAAGATAAACTATTTATTTTATATTTAATCAAAACATCCGAGTAAGAAATTTTTTAAAACATACTAACTATAAAAAGCAGCTTCAAAATTTAACATACAAAATAAATATTCAAACGTGGATTTCTACTGGTATTAAAAGGATAAAAATAAAATAAAAATAAAGAAAGAAAAGACAAATAAACAGCAATTTCATTTTCGTTAGGGAAAGCTATTCTCCTAAAATCCCGTTTAAGATACATTTTAAAATATTGAATGTAAAAAGGAAAACAAATTATAGAATGCACACACTGTAAAAATATGTAAAATAAACTTTTTCAGATTATTTTTATGATTAATATTTTTTCTTTATTTGTTATTCAATCCCATATTCACGTTAAAACTTCTGTACTATATTAGCATAAATTATGTATTTTTTTTTTTTTCTAATTTGCTTTTAACCATAAATAGAAATTCGTTGAATGGATTCCGGCAGCACGAAATCCAGGTTAAAGTAAAGACTTAAGAACTGATATGCCTGTGGTCCGCAGCCTTCACAACATATTTTAAAATGGAGACTATAAAAATGACATACGCTAAACAAATAATTTTACGTAATCAAAATATCCGCGCAAGACTTTTTAAAACATACCAATGTAAAAAACAGTAAGATGTAACTATTTTAACAATTAAATAATATTTAACATTCAGAAAAAGATTCCTTTCAAGATTTTATGAGAAAAGGAAAAAAAAGTAAATCAACAAATAGTATTAAACAGTAATTTTTTAACAAGTCTTTCTTTTTTCAATTATTTAGACACCTCCCCCCCCCCCTCCCTCATTGCTCTGCATATACCTAAGTTTTGTGAAAAATGACTCTGTTTTGACGTTAGAAAGATTCATTTTTGAGCAGAATAACTTTCCCCGATTTTTTATTTACAACCCTAGTAGTAATTGACCGATAACTAGGTTTCGTTTTCGGCCGAAAACCTTAGTTTCGTCGAAAGTTTGTTTTCGGCGAAAATGCTGCTGACATTTCGGCCTGATCGAAACTCTTCATTTCAAAAATTTTCGAAATAAAAACTTCTAAATTTTTTATTTCAAAGATTTTCAGCATTACTCATCCATTTGAACTGTATCGGCTCAAATAAGACTATTTATTTCTTTGAACTTCATTGTTTACAATTTATCAGTCACCATTGACTCAAGACGTGAGTGGGGATTATAAATTTAATGAAATTCGTATAATAGACAATATTTCTGTGTCGTGAATAAATTAATTACGTATTATATTATTAAAATAAAAAGTGTTGGGTTTTAGACATAGCGAGTCAACATAATTAATTAATAATTGTGTATATTTAATAAATATGTATAATTAATAATTATATATTTAATAAATATGTATAGTTAATTAATAATTATGCTAACTCAATAAATGCATTTAATTAATAATAATTATGTGTATTTAAAAAATAAGTATAATTAATTAATAACTATGCATATTTAATAATTGTGTATAAATATGTATGCCGAAAATAGAAAGATCACCGAAATTCGGTTTCAATTTCGGCTTTAAAAACCTCTTTCACTCGATCCTTAATCTCAGTACTTAAATAGAAACCTTTTTAGCTCACAGGCTATCATAGCCTGAGAGCTTATGTGCCCGTCCGTTCTGTATGTATGTTCGTATGTTCGTGCGTAACGCGATAACTCATGATAAAAATATCGGATCCACTTGAAATTTTGTATATAGGTATATCCTGATAAGACGCTTCCCTGATTAGTTTTTGGAGTTCATTCGATATGTATAAGAGGGGGAACGGGGGGCTCATGCCCCTCCCCTTAATTGATATAAACGGGATTTTCATACAGAATTAACAGTTTTCCTTCAAAATTTAGATATGGGATCATTCTGATGAGGCGATTCCGTGACTGTTATTAGGTGTTCATTGAATTATAAACAGGGGGAACGGGGGGCTCATGCCCCTCCCCTTAATTGATATAAACGGGATTTTCATACAGAATTAACAGTTTTCCTTCAAAATTTAGATATGGGATCATTCTGATGAGGCGATATCGTGGCTGTTTTTAGGTGTTCATTGAATAAGTATAAACAGGGGGGAACGGGGGGCTCATGCCCCTCCCCTTAATTGATATAAACGGAATTTTCATGCATAATTAACAGTTTTCGTTCAAAATTTAGATATAGGATCATTTTGATGAGGCGAGTTCGTGGCTGTTATTAGGTGTTCATTGAATAAGTATAAACAGGGGGAACGGGGATTCTAATGCCCCTTCCCTTAACTTGTATAAATGGATTTTTCAAGCAGAATTGTCAGATTTCGCTCAAATCTCTGAATAGTTTTGGAAGTTTAATGGTTAAGTATAAAAGAGGGGAATAACTCCTCTTAATTTATATAAATGCTAAATGGATTTTTATTAAGAATTATCCAATTTGCTCTGATTTTGGATATAGATTTTTTATATGATAAATCATATCCTTGATAGTTTAGGAGGTTAAGTGATTAAGTATAAAAAAGGAGAAAGGGAAGGCTGTTTCCCATTCTTAATTTTTTTTTCGAACGGAATTAACGAAAATACAAGGCTGTAATGTACAATTAGTATGCGTAGCCTGTGAGCTCAATGCCATTAGTTTAACTGGGCAATATTCTTTTTATTATTTTATTTTGCTTTAATATTTTATTGTCATATTTGGTATGTATTTCAGGTAAAATTCTCCGATAAGTTCAAATCCACAAAAATTGTTTCTGTGTTTTAAAAATTAAAAAAAAAAAATGTATCGCAGATTAAAAATGGCATTCTTCAATTAATTATCTCTTAACTGACCGGAAATTGGGGGAGATGCGGGGAGTCGTTATCTGAAAAAGGTTTGCAATTTTTGTACAACACGTGTTTATTAGCGCCAAAATTTCGCCAAAGTAAATAAATACATTTTTATATAAATTTTATATGTACATATAATAGTAACAAATTTTAATTTAAATCAGTTGCATTTAGTCAATAAATTGTTTTTGCATTAAAATTTTGAAGAAAAAGCAGATACTGAGGGAGATTTCATTGAAATAGTCAACGCACTTTTTCTTGTCGAGGAAGCATAACATCCACAGCATAAACTGTACTTGCAACGTTTTCGTTCCTCAAGTATAGTCAAATTTACATGGATACTTAAAGTGCATTAAAATACGCATTCTGCAAAATACAGTCAAAATAATAGTTAATCATATACAGGGTCACTCAAAAGAATTCCATTACACAATAATAAAGGGGGGGGGGGTTGTTTGTGACTATTTTAATAAAGTTAAACGATTTTAAGTATCATACAAATGATAAAGGTCGCTGAGACTTAATATTTAACGCATAACATGAAGTGCATAGCATTTTACAGGGACACACAAAATATTTCAAATCTTATATTCTTATCAGAATACTGCATATAGCTGATGGATGGTTGAAATGCATTTTCACTTATGATATGCGCTTTTAAGTTTTACTAAATGTTCTGCAAATTATATGGTGTATATAAATGTCATAGTTGTTATACAGGGTTACACAAAAGAGCTCATAAAGGTTACTGAATATGAGAGTAATTAACTTAAAGGTGATTTTTAAGTAAGTTACGCATTTTTATGTTGAACTGCTTTCAGTTTACTAAGAAGTGCTTCTAGAATATTGATAAAATGATATACAGGGTCACGCAAATAATTAGCTACATGGTTACCCAGAGATGATAATTTCTGAAAATTTAATTCAAATCTGGAGATAGATTCTTAGTTCTAAAAATCAGGGGATATTACAAAAACAAAAAAAAAAAAAAAAAAAAAAAAAAAAGATCTAAAAAAATTCGGCCCGGCCCGAACGAAAAAATTACTGGCCGGGCCCGGTCCGGCCTGAGTGCATTTCTACAGAACATTAATCTTTACTCTTACGAAAAAATTCTGACAAAAATAAATAAATAAATAAATAAATAAATAAATAAAATAAAAATAAAATAATAATAATAATAACTTAGTCTTTTTCTTTCTTTTTTTTTTCTCATGTTTATAGTCTCCATTGCGATATTTATGCTTAATGAACTTTTGTTGTATGTAAATGTTTCAGTTATCATTAGTATAATTAATTCATATTCCATGTAATGGAGACATAAAAATCTAAAAAAATGATACATGGAAAAATAAAAACATCTAAAAGATTTTTCTCGCATATTACTGTATTCATTTGCATAGATGAATGGTTTAAAAGAACTTTTAAAAAATTTCCAGTTAAAAAAAAAAAAAAAAAAAAAATGTCATTGGCAGTTTTTTTAATGTGTTTAACTCTATTTAAATAAGCCTAGAAATCTACGATTCTTCCAAAAGAATAAATTCTAATGTTTAGTTGTAGAATAATAACGACCTAAAAGTAGTAATGGGCGATTTCGATTTTTTTAATCAATTTAATCGATACTATGGCCAACTCTATTTAATCGATACTTTAAAATTTTTAATCGATTTCTCTGAAGGTAATATAATTTTCATTTACCTTCAAAAGTCGAAGATAAAATAGTCGGATGTGCCAATCCCAAAATTTCAGTGTATTAGTTTCTAAGATAGAAGAATTAAATAAACCTCAGAACCCTCCCCAATTTTTGTGCCATTTTCAATATTGTACCGGCCAAAAGTATATGAAGTTATGCATCGAATTAAACCAAATGTTTTGTGTAAGTGTATGACTATGGATAATTGGTCCTCCCTGAATTTGAAAAAAATCCGCCGGAAGGGCGCGCTGCAATCGCGATTTTTGTGCCATTTTCAATATTGTACCGACCAAAAGTATATGAAGTTATGCATCGAATTGAACCAAATTTTTTGTGTAAGTGTATGGCTATGGCTAGTTGGTCCTCCCTGAATTTGAAAAAAATCCGCCGGATGGGGGCGCTGCAATCGCGATTTTTTTCAAAATATTTTGGACCAAGCCATTTTGATTTTTGAAGATGATTTTTGGCCACGTCGAGAAGAGGATTTTCATTCAGGATGATTCAACTGGAACTGATTATTTTGGTCCGTGAGGACTAGGAAGAATGAAATCAGTCCCGGCTTCGTATGGAAAAGTAAGTTAGGCCCGACCCGAAACTCCAGAAAAGTAAGGACCGAGCCCGGCCCGAATGCTGTTAATGGAAATCGGCCCGTGCAGACCTCTACACTAGTATTATTGTGAGGTAGTGATGGGCGATTTCGATTTTTTTAAATCGATTTAATCGATATTATGGTCAACTCGATTTAATCGATACTATAAAATTTTTAATCGATTTCTCAGAAGATATTATTTTTATTTTGCTTCAAAAGTTGAAGATAAAGCAGTCGGATGTGCCAATCTCAAAAAGTCTTCTATCTCACACATGATAAAACTTCTAAATGCACTAACACATTGTCAATGTCAAATTTAAATTATTTATGCCCATCATGAAGATTTAAAAAGTATAGGTTGAAGTATGAACATTTTAAAAGAAAATAAAAGCATTGCGTTTTCCAAACAAATCGCTGAATTTCGGTCCACCCCCTCTTAGATGTCTGTAACCGAAATATATGCAATTCAAAGAGCATCACAGCGACACCTGTTGTGCAGTATACACTCAAGCCTAATAAGAATCTATTTATGTGAAAGTTTAACCGAATATAAAGTTTGATTAAATTCCATGCATAATTTCTAAGATATAGCTATCACTAATATCGTGAAAAATGCAGTATAGCAGAGCAGTGTTATATAATTTACACAAAAACCTAATCAGGAACAACGTATGATAATATCTAAGAGAATATTAAGTTTGATGAAATTCCGTTCATGAGCTCTTGAAATATGATCAATAAAATCTTGTAGATCCTGAAAAAAAGGTTGAATACAGGGGTTAGCCCGAAGAGGAACATCTCCGCCCCGGAACTTTGAAATGTCTCACGAAAATATTGAAGCTTCATGTACAAGAGTCCCCCCCCCCCCTTCTCTGAAGTATAGAATGCCCCTTCAAGGAGACATAAAAATCCCTCCCAGTGAAAAATATCCGAATTCAACACTGCTGATAAAAGCAGCATAGCAACGCCTCCTGCATAGTTATTTACACTGAAACCTAATAAGCACCAAACTTATGAATGTGAAGCTTGATGAAATTTTCTGAATTAGTTTCTAAGATGCAATTATCGCAAAAATTAGGAAAAATGCAGCGTCACCTGCCGTTAGATTTAAATCAAATCTTAATCATCAACAATTTACGTTAATATCAAACCGAATCTGAAGTTTGGCAAAAATACGTGCATTAGTTCTTGAGGTATCTATCTTGCAGTAATCATGAAAAATACAACATAACAGCGCCACCTGTAGAGCGATTTTTACCATAAGTAATCAGCACCAATTTATATGAAAGTCTAGCTGAATCTAAAGTTTCAAGAGGTTCCAGGCATTAGTTCTTGAGACAGAGCGCCCACAAAATTTTGTAAGAGACAAACAAATAGGCAGACTGAAAGACAGACAATTTATAAAAACAGTAAAATGTGTTATATTTAACAACATATTCGAATTTTGTAAGCATTAGGTTATTATTATTTTTTAAATAACATCATACAAACAAAGAAAAAAAACTGCAAAGTTTTTTTTTTTTTTTTTTTTTTTTTTTTTTTTTTTTAAAGAAAAGAAGCAACATATAATGTCTAGAATTATATATGGGTGTGTAAACATATTTAATAATCTACATAACCCTCCCCCCCCCCGTTTTCACATAAGTTAATGGGAATTGTCTTTTTTCTGTAATTATCTTCTTCTTTATAGTTTTTCAAAATAATAATAATAATATATATATATATATATAATAAAAAAAAGACGGAAGTCTATCAAAATGCAGAAGATTCTCTCCTTTCCTCGCCCCCCCTTCCCCCCAAGGAGGGCATCTTCTGCCCTTTGTGCCTATATCCCTCGTGTTGATGATCGGCTGTCATAAAATAAACCAAACCTTTTCTCGTCTACGCTGTTTAAATCCTCTATCTTCAGTTTCCCTTTCCCCGCCAAAAATCTTGCCAGTCCTTTGAGTCAAAAACCGACGCAAAATCACTGACCAATCACATTACAAGGTGATAAAGCCTAGATGAAAAATCGCAAGACTATCTTGAATGCAAGTAGTAGATCGATCTTTTGTAGTAGATCGAATCAGTACAGAACCTTGTGTAGTAGATCGATGTCGATGTCGATGTCAGAATCGATTTTATTTTGATTTACTAAAATTGAAATCGCATTTTGAAATCTATTTTTAGATACGAGTAGTGTTGTTACTTTTTTGATATGTTTGAAATCGATCTACGTTTCAGGTTGAATCGATCTTTCCCTTTCTATTGTTTTAATGGTAGCAGTAAAAATTTCAAACTCAAATATTAGGCGAGCCGTTGATTTTAGAGGTGTGAGACTTACGTATGTCAAGATATTCTCAGGTATGGTCAATCGAATAGTGATGACCATTATACCCTATCAGCACATAGGGGGTGGGGGGCAATATTCAATACAGGTATGGGTGGGTCATGTGACATATCGTTGCAAAGGTCTTGGCCTGGGCTATCCATATCTGCATATCGCTTCATAATATAGTTCAATTTTCAGACTCCAGGGGGCATTTTTAAGCTTTTTGGTTTTTTTTCCCTTCCCCCACTTTGTAGTGTATCATTTTATAGGTCTTGACTTGTAGACCTCAAATATCTTGAATTGATTGGTAGAACTGATGTAAAATTTCGTATAAGAAAGGATTACCAATTTTTTTTTCAAACCAGATATTTCTAAAAGTAAAAATTTCAAACTCAAATATTAGGCGAACCGTTGATTTTAGAGGGGTAAGACTTACGAATGTCAAGATATTCTAAGGTATGGTCAATCGAATAGTGATGACCATTATACCCTAGCAGCACATAGGGGGTGGGGGCAGGGGGGGCAATATTCAATACAGGTATGGGTGGGTCATGTGACATATCGTTGCAAAGGTCTTGGCATGGGCTATCTATATCTGTATATCTCTTCATAATATAGTTCAATTTTCAGATTCCAGGGGGCATTTTTAAGCTTTTTTGGGGGGTTTTCCCTTCCCCCACTTTGTAGTGTATCCTTTTATAGGTCTTGACTTGTAGACCTCAAATATCTTGAATTGATTGGTGGAACTGATGTAAAATTTCGTATAAGAAAGGATTACCATTTTTTTTCAAACCATATATTTCTAAAAGTAAAAATTTCAAACTCAAATATTAGACGAACCGTTAATTTTAGAGGGGTAAAACTTACAGATGTCAAGATATTCTAAGCTTGGTCAATCGAATAGTGATGACCATTATACCCTAGCAGCACATAGGGGGTGGGGGGCAGGGGGGCAATATTCAATACAGGTATGGGTGGATCATGTGACATATCGTTGCAAAGGTCTTGGTCTGGGCTATCCATATCTGCATATCTCTTCATAATATAGTTCAATTTTCAGACTCCAGTGGGCATTTTTAAGCCTTTTTTTTACTTTTTCCCTTACCTCAATTTGTAGTGTATCATTTTAAAGGTCTTGACTTGTAGACTTCAAATATCTTAAATTGATTGGTAGAATTGATGTAAAATTTCGTATAAGAAAGGATTAAGGTTTTCTTTTCGAACCAGATTTTCCTAAAAGTAAAAATTTCAAACTCAAATATTAGGCGTACTATTGAAGACTTACGGAAGATATTCTAAGGTATGGCAATCGAATAATGTTGACCATTATACCTTAGTAACACATAGGGGGTGAAGGACGGGGAGGGACAAAATTCAATACAGGCATGGGTGGGTCATGTTATATATCGTTAGAAATATCATAGCCTGGGCTAGCCATATCTGTATATCTCTTCATAATATAGTTCAATTTTTAGACTTCAGAGAGCATTTTTAAGCATTTTTCGGCTTTTGCCCTTTACTTTCCTTTGTAGTATGTCATTTTAAAGGTCTTTACTTGTAGACCTGAAATATATTCTCATCTTCTATTTTGCTTACCTATCCTGTAAATAGAGGGCATTTTTTAAGCTTTTTTTTTTTCCTTTCTGTTTTATATCATTTTATAGATCTTTACTAGTACTTTTCACCTTTTATGATTTCACCATTTTTATGCCAAATTTTAGCCAAATTAGAGCTTTCCGCTTTAGAGCTTTACATTTTTTGTTTCTTCTAATCCATCTCGTGTGACATATCGTTGGAAAGTTTTATAATTTTCTCCTTTTTTTTTGTCCCTATCCCTCTCTTTACCAATCTGGTTACACGCTCTTCGCATTTTTTAGCTCACAGGCTGTCAAAACCTGAGAGCTTATGCGCCCGCCGGCTCTGTATTGTATGTTACTTATGTATGTTCGTATGCGTGTAACGCGATATCTCTTGATAAAAATATTTGATTTGCTTCAAATTTTGAATATAGGTTTATTCTGATAAGGCGCTTCCCTGATTAGTTTTGGAAGTTCATTGGATAAGTATAAAGGGGGAGAATGGGAGGCTATTTTCACGTAATTTAAATAAATGGTTTTTCATGCAGAATTATCAAATTTCATTCAAATTTCAGATATAGGGTCATTCTGATAACGCGGCTATATGATTAGTTTTGGGTGTTCAGTGGTTAAATATAAAGGGGGGGATGGGTGGTTATTCCCTTAATTTTAAATAAATGGGTTATTCACGCATAATTTACGGATTTTCTTCAAATTTTGGATATATTTTCATTCTAATAAGGTGGTTTCTTAATTTGTTCTGGGTATTCATTGGTTACGTAAAAGGATTTGGGGGCTACTCTTCTTAACCGTTTAAACGCCAATGTTCCCAAATGGGAACATAGTATTATTTGCAATGCAAAACATATATTTTTCAATATAATTACGATGTTCTTATTTTTCTTATAAAATATAAGGTTGATTTTAACTTTTGAAAAAAAAAAATGTTTAAGCATTTATCACAGGTATAAAGAGTATGCAAATTCCTTAATTTACATTAAAATATAATTTTTGTTTTCATCGTTTCTCTATATTACTCACATTTGACCACTAGGAATCTAAATGTTTTTGGAATTCTAGATATTACTCAAGAAGAACATATAATAGCATACAGCGGAAAATAATTTGTTATATTTTCTTAGGTTGTCATGCAATAATTATGTACCAAAATTAGAACACTGAAATGAAAACAGCCAAAAAACTGCAAAAATATTTTCTTTTGTTATTTTTTAAATTTGTATGCATAAATCAAAACATTTGAAGTTGTAATATGAGAAAAACAAAATTATTATTACATTGCGTTATTAATTCTGCTTGTAAACAGTTAATTTAGGTAAATAGTTTTTTTTTTCTTTCTTTCTTTTTCGTGCAGAATTAACCGATTTGTTGCCGATGATAGATTATGCGCTGCCCGACCATTGAAGGTACAGTTATTCATTAATCCGAACTTAGATCGCTTCCAACTTCTTCGGATAATCGACGCTCCGCTGTATTTTTATTTCTTTGTTAACCAGAGAAAAGTATGTTGTTTCACTGTTAATTATTCTTAGGAAAGCAACATTTTTTTTTTCTGTTAACTGCTGAAAATTTGATAAACATTGAAAAAGAATAATATTTTATAAGCTGTAAATGAGATGAGGCGATATATATTTTAAAAGAGAAAAAAAGTTTAGTCACATATATTTTTTTAAAGCAGAATTTTTGCCTTTAAATTGGTGGATAATTAATAATTAGCATGTGCTGATTGTGCAATTAAATCATCACAGCTATTTTGAAAGACAATTTGCAATATTTGCGTTTCCCACACCCTTATAGAAGGTCTTAAAAGACTGAAAAAAAATTTTTTTTGAATAAATTTAGAGCTTTTAAAATTTTATTCATATGCGAATTTTTAAGAAGAATGACGTTTAAAGGAAGTAAGACTCCATTTGTTTGGTTGAAGGAGTATCTAGAAAATACATGTGTTTCGGATTAATATATATATATATATATGTATACAGGGTGAGTCATAAATATCGAAACAATAGGCTATCTCCTTAAATATTGCCCTTAGACCCATACTTCCAATTGCAAAAATTCATAAAAAAATGTGAAATTTTTGATATGATAAATTGCGACTCCATGGGGGGTCTAGTTGAAAAGTTACGAAAATTAAATTTTCATACGGCCCCCGTAGGGCAAAATTCCCAATTAGGAAATTATTCCTTATCCATTCCTAAACTGAACAAAAAAAATTTCATCTCCGTATCTAAAAATCCAACAGAGATATTAAATCCCAAAATCCTCAAAAATTCCTGACTTATACCACTTTTCCCTGCCTCTAAATTGTGTTTTCTTGACCCGATTTCAACGCTTGTTAGGGAACATTCACAAATTGCAATTTAGTAAAAATCGGTTTAAGATAGCGCTTTTTCTTTGGATATAAAATAGCAGCGTATAGTTTTTACGCTAAATTGGTATACCAGACGTCTGCCCGGGTCAAAATATCTAGGTCAGGTCCCAAACCGACCCATAGGGGAAAAAGTTCGGCGTGGACTGAAAAAATGTCAACATCATAACCCGGACCGGTCTGGAAAATAGTTTAAATCATAGCCCGGTTCAGTCGCAAATTCCTACATAGTTTTTTAATACGGCGGGGGAAAAAATGTTTCATATGGAGGAGTCCTGACTAAAAAAATCTTTTATAGTTTTTCGTTAGCGTTTTCCAACAAAGTTGAAAAGTGTTTATGCATTCGGTTTGTCTGGCCGTCTGGCCGGATGTCCGTCTGTCCGCGCTCTAACTCCCGTAAATATACTCAGATTCCTATGAAATTTTTATACGTTATTGAGGTTTACTCTATGACGAACCCTACTGGAAATTAAGTATCTACCATGATTAGTTTATCTACAGGGCGAATCAAAAGTTTTCCATTACATAACGGCCCATGGGGAAAAATCGTTAATATACTCAGATTGTCATGAAATTTTAGGACGTTATTGACGTTTACCCTAGCACAAGTCCTTTCGAAAATAAAGTTTCTACCATGATTAGTTTATCTACAGACAGGGCGAATCAAAAGTTTCCCATTACATTACGGCCTACAGGGAAAAACCGTTTCAAAGGAATTTTAAAGTTGTTATACCCTGTCAAACATATTAAAATATGCATTCTATTAAATATAAGGTGAAAATGTAGCTATTATCCATTTACAGGGCCACACAAAAGAATTCCATTAGATAATGGTTAAGTGGGGAATTGTGTGTGACATATTTTAAATATATTAAGCTGTTTCATGTATAATAAAATTGATATATGTCATTGAAGCTTAATATAAATTATACGCTACTGTCTTGCATAATATGAAGTACATAGCATTTACAGGGCCACACAAAAGATTTGAAATAGTATATTCTTTCCGAAGTACCATATATGTGTCCGATGACGGCTGATGGAGGGGTGATATGCGCGTTTATATTTTCCTAAATATATGCACATTATGTGGTGTGTATAAATGTTATAGTTCATATACAGGGCTACCCAAAAGAGCTCACCAGCGTTACTGAATATGAGCGTAAATTATTTAAGCGTGGTTCTTAAATAAGCTATGCATTTTTACGCTGAGCTTCATTCAATTTACTGAGAAATGATTGCAGAATATAGATAAAAGGATATACAGGATCACGCAAAGAATTCGGTACATGGACGCCTATGAATGATAATTTATGAGAATGTGATTTCAGTTGTTTTAAAAGTGTTTTAATTTACAATAAATTTTAGCCTAATGCTGACGTGTAATAAAGGTACAATGTAAACTACAGGGCTGAACAAAAGTATTCAAGTATGTTTCCATCTAATAGTATGAATTGCTGAAAAAAAATTTCAAGTTACTGAGTATTTTCTTGCTAAACTAAATTTTCCCATTATATCAACTGACATATGAAATACAGGGCTGTTCAAAAGTACTGGAATACATATTTGGGTATATTTGGCTATACACTATTATTTCCCTAAATAACAAGGTTTTGTTAAAGATTTCATTAAGTGTTGGAAAATGCTTCATAATCTATGCTTAACGCATGATTTTTCTTACTTGTTTATATTTATACTTCTTATTATTAAAAAAGTGCCAAAGGCTGTAATATATTTATTTTATCAATGAAACCCTCATTTATATGTAAATGTTTCACTTATATTTTAATATCGGTAATCCATATCCAATGCGTTGGAGACTCTGAAAAATGTTATACACTAAAACTTTTTAAGACGGAATCACATAGGAAAGAAAAATACGTTATAGACAGATGCTTTCCCTAAAAGATGTAATTGGAGCTTATTTTCTTTTCAGGTACTATTGCATTTATTTTGCATGGATCAACATATTTTCCGTTTAAGACAGAATTCCGTCATAGGCAGATTTTTTTTTTCACTGGTTTTATTGTATTTAATTTTTTTAGCCTTTGAATAATCTATTTAAAAAATAAATTTTATAGGTTTTTTTTTTTTTTTTTTTGTAAAATAAAGATTTTAAAATCTATATGTTTTTCGTAAAAAATTCGATTAAGCCGAATTTTATTTATTTTATGTACGTATTAAGTCAATCAGAGACAGTGATTTTAATACGGGTTTTGTCGAGACCGGGTTTGAAAATTTCATGCAGAGTGCACCTAAGTTGAAGGAAGCAGTCCCCTCCTTTATGAAAAGTACGCTAGGCCCGGCCTGGCGGGTCTTCAGAAAAAAGTAACATCTCGGTCCTGGCCCTACCTGGGCCCAGAATACAGATTTTTTAACATTCTCTGGAGGACGGTAAAAAGCCTGAAGTTGCCAGAGGTAAATTTAAAAAGAAAAAAAAAAGACTTAATCTGCATCTTAGAAAAAGCATTTTTTAAAATAACTGACGGACATTTAAACAATACACTTCGTTTTTCTGCATAATGAATTTTCTATCCTCTATTTTTTGTCTTTAAATTATTAAACGTTAAGAATTTTTAAAAGAAAAAAGAACTTGAAACACGTAATTTTTTATTTTTTTACATTAGTTTTGTTTCGGGAAATTTGAAAAAAATGTTTATTTTTATAAAAATGTTTGCTTTTGAAAATATGATTTTTTTAAAAAGTTATATTATTTTTTCAATAAACATTTTTAATAGTTTTAAAATTAATATAAAAAAAACCTTGGAACAAAATAAAATCAGATTTTCATCTTTAATTAAATGGACAAAAATTGAAATCCGATAAATAATGTTACGAGTTATAACGATTTTTGATTGTCCCATTTAAACCAGTACTAACCACATGAAACTTTTATAAATTGTATGAGAAATTTTAAAATGTGATTTTCTTAACAAATTATAAGGCTAACCATCACAAAAAAAAAAAAAAAAAAAAAAAAGAAAAAAATCAAAATTCTAACTCAAGAAATAGATTTTTTACGCGTTTTCTAGAACTGTTAAAGTAACATTGTTTTTCGAATTGCGCGCATTTCAATTTATGTCTAATTCCTTAAAACCTGATGAATTTTTTAAACGGCTATAACTTTGCGAATTTTGGAGATATGAAGATGCAACTTTTTGAGTCTTATTCAGGACTGAATAAGGAAAGTTTTCCTAATTGGAAATTAGAAACTACGGGGGCCGTATAAAAATTTAATTTTCGTAACTTTTCAACTAGACCCCCCATGGAGTCGCAATTTATCATATCAAAAAATTCACATTTTTTTTTATGAATTTTTGCAATTGGAAGTATGGGTCTAAGGGCAATATTTAAGGAGATAGCCTATTGTTTCGATATTTATGACTCACCCTGTATATACAGGGTGATTCCAAATTTTTTTTACAATAAAAGAGGGGTGATAGTACTCATCAAGACAAGCAATATTAAATAGGAGACCAAGGGTCCAAAACGTTTTCCTAAGGAAATAGCCGCCATTAAAGTTTAGGGACCAAAATTTCAAATAAATATAAAAAATGGAAAAATATGTCGATTGATTTTCGGTTTTCACTAAAATTATTCTTTATGTTGGCATTTTTTTGAAATGAAATTATAAAGATAAATTTCAAAAAATGCCGATAGAGGGCACTTTAGACTTTGGAGTAACGAACAACTATTTTTTGCCGGTATTTTTTGCATCTCATTAAATGTTTTCGTAAGCTTAGACTCAAACTTAAATTATGAGCTCAAAATCTGTAGTTGGGAGTGGTTAAGTTACACAAACTGAGCTGTGTTCCGAGGGTTCAAATTTCAAATGATTATAAAAAACGAAAAAAGTTGGTCGATTGATTTGCGGTTTTCACTAAAACTATTCTTTATTTAGGTATTTTCGTGAAAATAAATTATAATGATAAATTTCAAAAAATGCCGATAGAGGGCGCTTTAGACTTTGGAGTAACAAAACACTCTTTTTTAGCGTTATTTTTTGCATCTTATTAAATGCTTTCGTAAGCTTAGACTTGAACTTAAATTTTGAGCTCAAAATCTGAATAGCTGGGAGTGGTTAAGTAGACAAACTTAGCTGTGTTCAAAGGGTTCAAATTTCAAATAATTGTAAAAAACGAAAAAATTGGTCGATTCGTTTGCGGTTTTTGCTAAAACTAATTTTTAAATCAGCAGTTTTCTTGATCAATTTGTGTTTTTTGAAAATAATTTTTAAAGATAAATTTCACAAAATGCCGATAGAGGGCGCCTTAGACTTTGGAGTAGCGTAAAACTATTTTTAACTGTTATTTTTTTAATATCATTAAATGCTTTCAAAGCATAGACTTAAATTTTGGGCTGAAATTCTGAATCGTTGGGAATGTTTAAGTAGCGAAAAATTGAATTGTGTTCGAGGACGAAAGAGGGTTAAATTTCAACTCCTGAACACACTTCAGTTTGCGCTTCTTAACTCCTCATAAAGATTCAGGATTTGAGCTTAAAATTTAAGTTTAAATCTAAGCTTCCAAGAACATTTAAAATGCTTTTGCAAGCATTTAATTAGAACCAAAAGATAATGGTTAAAATGAATTGTTGGTTACTGTGAAGTTTAAGCCGCCCTCTGACGGAATTTTTTGAGGTTTATCTTTAAAAATTATTTTCAAGAAGATACTGACTTAAAGAATAGTTTTATTTTAAACCGCAAACGAATCGACCAATTTTTTCATTTTCTATAATTACTTTAAAATTGAACCTCCTCCTCCCCCTTGAACACAGTTCAGTTTGTGCTACTTAACCACTCCCTATTATTCAGATTTTGAGCTCAAAATTTAAGTTTAAGTCTAAGCTTCCGAAATCATTTAATAAGATGAAACAATAACGGCAAAAAATAGTTGTTCGTTACTCCAAAGTCTAAAACTCCCTCTATAGGCATTTTTTGAAATTTATCTTTATAATTTATTTTCACGAAAATACCTAAATAAAGAATAGTTTTAGTGAAAACCGCAAATCAATCGACCAATTTTTCCGTTTTTTTAATCATTTGAAATTTGAACCCTCTGAACACAGCTCAGTTTGTGTTACTTAACCACTCCCAACTACAGATTTTGAGCTCAAAATTTAAGTTTGAGTGTAAACATACGAAAACATTTAATAAGATGCAAAACATACCGGCAAAAAATAGTTGTTCGTTACTCCAAAGTTTAAAGCGCCCTCTATCGGCATTTTTTGAAATTTATCTTTATAATTTAATTTCAAGAAAATGCCGACATAAAGAATAATTTTAGTGAAAACCGCAAATCAATCGACCGATTTTTCCGTTTTTTATGTTTATTTGAAATTTTGGTCCCTAAACTTTAATGGCGGCTATCTCTTTAGGAAAACGTTTTGGACCCTTGGTCTCCTATTTAATATTGTTTGTCTTGATGTGTACTATCAACCCTCTTTTATTGTAAAAAAAATTTGGAATCACCCTGTATATATATAAATCATTTCTCCCTTTTATTTTTTTTATCTAACCGAGATCTTTCTCAAAAAAAAAAAAAAAAAAAGTTAAATATAATATAAATTATTATTAAAATTGTATCTAAAAATAATAAAAGATAAATCCTTATTATTCGACTCTAAAAGCTGTAATAGCTTACTTCTGTGCCTCCCTAAATGGGAGTGCGGAGTATGAGGTGTTACGGCTCTGCTGATTAGCCAAGTTTTAGAATTACTAATTTTGAGCTCATCTGTGTAAAATCTAAAAATATCGAAATATCGATTTTAGTGTCGATTCTAGAATTTAGAAATCGATTCTTATTATAATCGATGTCACTTTATATGATGTCGATTATAATCGATTCTCAAAATTCCCAGAATCGCCCATCACTATTGTGAGGTTTGACTATAATTCAAGAGGAACTTAAGAAAAATGAAGCATATTTTTAAATTGTTATTGGTACTTGTAGTCTTAATATTGTTTATGATGCATTTCAAAGAGGTATGGAAATTAAATTCGTGCAGCAAGCTACAAAGTTTAAGGATAGCCCCATTTGACATATTGTTTTCATCTATATTTTACACAAATTAATGTTTCTCTTTTTAAAGTTTTGTTTATGTAGGTGAAGTATAAACTTTTTGGGACTACCTTGCTTTTATTTTAATTCGAGAATGGGGGAAGGGGTCATGATACTGGTTTAAAACATGCTGTTAATTGTTGACTGGAAACTAGCGATGGGAAATATGGTTATTTTTGGTTAACAGGTTACATCATTCCACAGTAGCGCTGGTAACAGCTTCCAACATCCTGTTATTTTTGTATCAGGATACAATAAACAATTTATAAACAATTGCTAAATATGCTCCCAAACGGACAACACATGGGATATGGGCCCCCAAGGTGGTGCCCTCCGTGGAGGGAGGGGGGGGGTCTTTCTAAGGGAACCCAACCCGTATTTACGCAAGGAAATTCAAAGTTCGAAGAAAACCACGGAAAACTCCGAATGATTGGGCTGACGACCGCGATTGGGTTTTGTTCTAATCCAGCGCCTGCCGTCTACCAGTTTTGAGGGCAGAATCTCTCAGCCACTGGTGGGGCAACAACATTTAAGAAAATATCTATAGGCACATATATTTTTGAATATAAAATAATGTATCCAATAGGAAATACGAAAAGCAGGAAAATTAGAAAGTACAAGAAAACATATTAAGAAAACTTTCATTAACATACAGAGGAAAACGAATTTTTCAAAAATCCATTTTCCGTATACCGCGTTTTCTCAATCAGCACTGTTGATGTTTTAAAATCTGAGATGAAATGCATTACTGAATTTTCGTACAGCAAGTCAATGCGTGCTGCCACTACTAGAGCGGCTGCAAAACATAAAACAAATATTAACTGATAGGACAAAGAAACTTGTGAGATAGGACAGATGGTAGAGAATGAAATTTTTTCCAGACTCAGTTTTTTTTACTAGTTTCTTAATAGCAGATATGTATAGTATGCAAGATCGATTGTACGCTGTTATGAAAGCAAAAGAGGGTGCTACAAAAAATTAACTACCATTTACTTCATATTAATAAGGTAATATTGTTGCGCAAAATAAAATATTCTAATACTTTGAACTCATCTAAATTTTATCCTACTTTTTTTATGTCTTTCAGAAAGCTGTAAACCTAATATATTGTACTGTATTTTATATTTTGTAAATATTAAAATCTTATCTAAACATTCCAGATTCAATTTATAAGAAATTTAATTGCATTTACTTAGTATAAAAATGATTAAATTGAAAATAATTTTTTAATAATTTTTCTCAATTATTTTAATATTTGGAATATGAGTTTTATAAAATGGTTCCAAAGTTCACTAGCTCATACTTTTTTATATGGATCCATACATAAATAAAAAATAAGACTTATTTCCACAAAATTTTCACCCCCCCCCCCCTAAAAAAAGTGGCATTTTCGGAGTGTCGACAGAAGTGAAAACTTGGACAATTACGTTTTTATTTTTGAATTGTCAGGACATATTTTTTTGTAATCGTCAGGAAACATTTTATTGTGCAGGAAATACTTTTAAATAATGTGTTTTTTTTATTCATTATTATAAAGTACTACTACGAAAATTGCATTACAATTTTCATTTAATGCGCAATTGTGCATGAAAAATAATGCATATTGTTTTACATAAAAAAATTGCAATAAAAAAAGACTGAATAATATTTATATGGCGCAGATGTCATACACACATCACGTTGGCACAATTTTTTTCTGATACCGATTTGGCAAAAAACCTCGAAGAAGTTTAAGAAATTTAAATTTCAACCTATTATGGGTCCGTAACGTGACCCAGAATAACGGGAGAAAATTTTTTATGCTAGATTTGTAATGTATGAAGCATAAGCTTTCGATAGACATATTAGATCAAAAAATGAGAAACACCCCCCCCCCAGAAGAGCCCTTTAGAAATCAAATCCACAAATCTCAAATTCAGTCTTTCTGATATTTAATAAAAAAAGAGACGAAATCATTTTTTATTTATCCTCTTTCTTCAACAACCGCGAATGAAAACCAAACAGGAAACGAAACTTTAAATCAAAAGTCGTTAACGATAACAACATTATCCTCAGACAAAACGTTTGAAAATAAACAACAGTTACGAAGCGATAAAATGTTCTTTTGCAATGTAAAAAACTACATTTTTTCAAAAACGGGTGGAAAATCTAACAGAAAAGAACTACATAACTGAATTGAATTGAAAAACTGGTGAAAAATCTAACAGTTATTGAATTTGCGAATATTAAGGAGTTACTTCTTTTGTGGTTGCATAGGCGTAACCAGCTTTTTGAACAGGTGGGTGCCCAGAATTTTTAACCTGAACTTGCTGGATACAAACAATATCTTATTTTATATAGTAAAACCTTCTAAAACGGAAGCCTATAATACAGTTTTAAATTCCGTTTTACACAGTTTTTTTTATCTTAGAGTGTATAATTGTGAGATTTTTTTAATAAGGGTTTTTAAGGGTGTTTTAATAAGGGGGGGGGGACGCAAATTTTTTAAATAATTGTGAATGGGTCTGCGCAAGCAGGGGGGGGGGCTGTCCGGGCTGTACTTGCTGGATACAAACAATATCTTATTTTATATAGTAAAACCTTCTAAAACGGAAGCCTATAATACAGTTTTAAATTGCGTTTTACACAGTTTTTTTTTTTATCTTAGAGTGTATAATTGTGAGATTTTTTTTAATAAGGGTTTTTAAGGGTGTTTTAATAAGGGGGGGGACGCAAATTTTTTAAATAATTGTGAATGGGTCTGCGCAAGCAGGGGGGGGGGGCTGTCCGGGCTGTACTTGCTGGATACAAACAATATCTTATTTTATATAGTAAAACCTTCTAAAACGGAAGCCTATAAAACAGTTTTAAATTCCGTTTTAGACAGTTTTTTATCTTAGAGTGTATACTTGTGAGATTTTTTTTAATAAGGGTTTTTAAGGGTGTTTTAATAAGGGGGTGGGGACGCAAATTTTTTAAACAATTGTGAATGGTCTGCGCAAGCAGGGGGAGGGCTGTCCGGGCTGTACTTGCTGGATACAAACAATATCTTATTTTATATAGTAAAACCTTCTAAAACGGAAACCTATAAAACAATTTTAAATTCCGTTTTAGACAGGTTTTTATCTTAGAGTGTATAATTGTGAGATTTTTTTAATAAGGGTTTTTAAGGGTGTTTTAATAAGGGGGTGGGGGCGCAAATTTTTTAAATAATTGTGAATGGGTCTGCGCAAGCAGGGAGGGGGGGCTGTCCGGGCTGTACTTGCTGGATACATACAATATCTTATTTTATATGGTAAAACCTTCTAAAACGAAAGCTTTTAAAAGTTTTAAATTCCGTTTTAGACAGGTTTTTTAAATTTTAGAGTGTATAATTGTGAGATTTTTTTAATAAGGGTTTTTAAGGGTGTTTTAATAAGTGGGGGGGGGCGCAAATTTTTTAAATAATTGTAAATGGGTCTGCGCAAGCAGGAAGGGGGGGGGGCTGTCCGGGCACCCAGCCCGGACATTCAACATTGTTCGGTAAACGTCTCAAAAGAAACGATTAAGGACGTTTTTAATGAATATTATTATTATTTTAGAGGTACAAAAAATGAAATCTTGATTAAAACAAGTGAAGGAAGATGCTGTCATTAAGAACCATGTGTTATTTATTTAACAGGGACTTTTCAGTAACATATTAATGCAATATTAGGTTCTAGCGTAGTAACACTGTTATTTATCCTAATACGATAAATAATGCCCATCCCTACTGGAAACGTAGTATATCCTGGAAAATATATCGGGATTTTTTCTTTAAAAATGAGTATGATCCCTGTTACTGTCCTTTTAGCAATTCGTAATTCCAATGTGTGTAAGTGGAATAATAATGCAACGCACAAAGTAGAAAGATAATTAAAAATATATTTAATTACTATCAAAACATAACTTTATAAACAGTGCATTTTCTGGCACTGGTTTTTACCGATGAAAGCATCTATATCAGATTTAAAACTTGTTAATTTCAAACCTTAATTTACTTTCTCAACACAGTTTTTTCTATACTTGTTTTTCAAAAACAACCATGTACAAAAAAGAATGTTCTCTCGAGTATGTTGTGTTGAACTCCATCAAGAAATTCAAAGTACATTTAGCTGTTTCTGGATAGTCTGCTCCTACACTTCTTCATATGGAAATTAGGAAGTTCTCTTAAAATATTATTTACTATTGAAATTGTTATAATTTTTTAATGGATGAAGTACAAAATATATTTTTGTGGCAAACCTCGACACATAGTTTGGGAACCGCTGCACTATTCAAGATAGTCTTATAAAATACAAAAAAAAAAAAAATGTATGTAATTAAATACAATTATTTGGATAGAGGTATCTTCTGGGAAAGATAGGACATGTCCCATCACTCGCTGAGCCATACTACCCCATCCCTGCATTAGAGCAACATAAAAAAAAAAAAAAAGGTTTTTACAGAAAGTATGTGGTTTTTAGATTTAATTTAACTGCAAATTTAAAATAAGCGCATTGTTGAGTTTACAAAATATTAAAAACAAATACAAAGAATGAGATTGAAAATTGACATTAAAAATGTGAGCAATTGCTTATATTACTTTTATCATTGTAAAATCGTCTTTTTAAGTCAGAAACTTACGATTACTTGCAACGAAAAAGATTTATAGCAATAAGTCTACAGTCGCGCAAAGCTATCTTGTCAATGGGCATTATACTGGACAGATATGTATGCCCGCGCAAAGAAATAGTTCCTTACTGAATTTTAAAGATAAACCACTTTAAATTAGATTTTTTTTTTTTTTTTTTTTTTTTTTTTTTTTTTTTTTTTCTATTGAAAAACGATTGACTGATGAAACAAAATTTATTTAACCTATTGTAAGCTCATGTATATGGCAAATACTAGTAATATTCAAAGTAAATGTATTTATTCGCGCATAAGAGTTCTGGCGAGATTTTTGGCGGTAGAATCAAATGAGTACGTAACCCTTACACCCCGTAGAGATGAAAGAGGGGTGACATGCCAGTAGTAGGAAAAGGAGAGTTTAAGCTCATGCGGAGGGGCAGAGGGGCCGCCCCTCCGCATCCCTCCGCGTCCCTCCGCATCCCTCCGCGTCCCTCCGCATCCCTCCGCGTCCCTCCGCATCCCTCCGCGCCCCTCCGCATCCCTCCACGTCCCGCCTGCGGTGCCTCCTGCGGTACCTCCATGCCTCCGGCTGTCCCTGCTCAGTCGCTGGGATGAAGGGACCGTCCCTGCTCCCACCATCTCACCGCCGCCCTCCTGCGCCCCCTAGTGGAAAAAAGGAACATTCTATTCTAACAGGAGAGGTCATCGACCTTCCCTATTCAAAAATATTATCAATCACATCTCAACTCGGACAATACCTCTCTTTAACTGACATTTCCTCTCCTAAACGACCATTCCCTCCCTGAAACGGTCATTACCTTGTAAACAATCATTTCTAAAGCTATATAAATCTATGTTTTTCGATATTATTTTTAAAAGGATGTTAAACATCGAAGTGATTAGTGCTTTATGTGTTTACATATTGATGTGTGCCGTTTTTTCACTTGTTTATATTTTTACTAAAGTTGATAGACTAGCAGTAGATTTTATATTAAATTTTAACGATACAGAGAATTTTTCCCATTAATATCATATTATGGAGAAAAGTTATCAGGATCCAAGTCAAATTGCTAGTTTTGGAGGAGTGGACGCTCTTCATCGAGCAGTTCACGGTAAGGTATCTAAGAAAAAAATTAAATCTTGGTTAGAAGGGGTTGATGCTTACACTCTTCATAAACCTGTACGCAGAAAATTTCAAACAAATCGAGTGATTGTGTATTCTATAGATCAGCAGTGGCAAGCGGATTTGGTAGATTTAACTTCTTTACAGAAATTTAATGACGGATTTCGTTACATTTTAACATGCATTGATATTTTATCTAAGTATGCATGGGCCTACCCTTTGAAATCGAAACGTGCTGAAGATATAGTAGCGGTGTTTGAATCCATTTTTCGAACAAGGAAACCAAAGTACTTGAATACTGACGCCGGTAAAGAATTTTTAAATTCTCGTTTACAGAAGTTTCTGAAGCAACAAGGTGTTCGATTTTTTAGGACTTTTAACAATACGAAAGCTTGTGTAGTGGAAAGATTTAACCGCACTCTGAAAACTAAAATGTGGAAATATTTTACAACGCATCACACTTATCGATATATTGATGTATTGGATCAATTTTTAGATAGTTATAATCACACCTACCATACCACCATTAAGAGACCCCCATGTGAAGTGAATAAGGATAATGAAAGTGAAGTGTGGTTTTCTATTTACGGTAATATGTCAAAACTGAAAAGGAAACCTTGTGTTTTTAATTCAGGGGACTTAGTACGTGTTTCTAAACATAAAATGACTTTCGAAAAAGGATATGAAACAAATTGGACAGAAGAACTATTTTTAGTAACAGAATGTGTCACGAGAATTCCTCCAGTTTACAAAATCAAAGATTTATTAGACGAACCTATTGAAGGAACTTTTTATGCAGAAGAATTACAAAAAGTACAACCAAAAAACCACTTTGACGTTGAAAAGATTCTGAAAAAACGTAAAAGAAAAGGGCAACTTGAGTATCAAGTTAAGTTTAAAGGTTACCCTTCTAAATTTAATCAGTGGATACCTTCTTCAGATTTATTTTCTCTATAAAACACCCATTTTTTACAACGAATGATCATTCACAATCATGTCATTCTACGTGACGCTACCTTCTGACAGTTCAATGAACTATTTTCCAGAAAACAAAATTTCACATTATTTTACAAGATTACCTATGCCTTTAGATTTAAAAGGTGAATGGGAAGTCGGTTTAACTGAATTGATTTATCCTCATACATGGCGTAATATTACTGAATATGGTAACGAGTATGAATATGTGTTAGGTAACAGTTTAGAATTACCAGATGGAAGACCTAGAAACGGTAATGAATATGAACAAGATGACAGTGACACGAAAAAAATTCGAATCCCATCAGGATATTATGAATCTCCTAACGACATCATTAAAGTGATAAATTATCAAAAATTTGGTGATAGAATTTCAGTTAGCTACAATAAACACACTAAAAAAGTGAAAGTTTCTTTGAAGAAATATGCACAATTGAAATTTTTATCCGGTTTAGCCGAATGTTTAGGATTCTTACCAGGTGAAGTAATCTCAAATGTTTCGACTCCCTCATTATCTTTTGAAAGTCCCTTTATAGCTGACCCACACGCAGATTTTAAATTGCTCTACTTGTATAGTGATATTGTAGAACCTCAGATTGTTGGAGATACAGTGGCACCCTTATTGCGAGTGATTCCTGTTAAAGGGGAAGACGGAGATATGATTCATGAAGTGTTTGACAGACCTCATTACATACCAGTGACTCGAAAAAATTTTCAAACGATTGAAACTGTTATAAGAACACACACAGGACGTTTAGTGTCATTTGATCGCGGGAAGTTGATTGTGAAACTACATTTCCGTCAGAAATATCTTTCATAATGCTTGTTCCTTACCAATGCTGTAATCAATCTTTTGAAGATTATTATACACATCAAACAGGTAGCGGATTGAACTATTATCAAGGAAATTCTTTCCAGAAAGGTTATGGTTTCGGAGGACTTTTCCGTTCACTTTTCCGTGCAGCTGTACCTTTATTTAAATCGGGTGCTAAAGCAGTTGGAAAGCAGTTATTTCATACCGGTGTAGATGTGCTAAATGATATTTCTCAAGGTGATAATATTAAAACAGCGGCTAAACGGCGATTTAAGGAAGCCGGGAAAAATCTGACAGACAAAGCAGCAGTTAAAGTGAAATCTATGATTGGATCAGGTCAGAGGAATAAAAAACGAAAGAGACTTCAAAGTTCTCTCAGTCGCCCTAAAGCCAAGAAAGTGAAAGCACGCGATATTTTTGCTTAAAGATGTCTGGTCTTATTCATAAAGATTCTCCCGTTTGCGTCAAATCTGAACTAGACTTGTTTATGATTCCACCTACGCAAACAGCTATAGAAAAAGGTCACTTTGTAGAATATCATCCACTGGCTACTATATCTGAGAGTGGACCAGTTGAGTTTAACATTACAGGCAATAGTGAAGATTATATTGATTTATCAGCATCTTACCTTTACGTGAAAGTAAAACTAACTAACGCTGATGGAACCCCCTTACCCGACAAGACACCTGTAGCACCTGTTAATTTATTTTTACAAGCATTGTTTTCTCAAGTAGATGTGAGTTTGAACGAAAGAGTGATTTCCTCTTCTAGTAATACTTATCCGTATCGTGCTTACATCGAGACTTTACTGAATTATGGAGAAGATGCAAAGAAAAGTTTACTTTCTTGTGAATGTTTTTTCAAAGATGAATGTTTGGATACAGTCAATCCTACACTTACCGATAACCCAGGACTTCATAAAAGATATGAATTAACTTCAAAAAGTAAAGTTTTGGATATGATAGGCCCACTACATTGTGATATTTTTCAACAAAATAGACTTTTATTGAATATGGTAGATTTGAAAATTAAAATGACACGTAGCAAACCCAATTTTTGTTTGATGGCTGATAAAGTCGGAGATAAAACACCTGATTATAAAGTGGTGTTACAACACGCCTCTTTGTTTATTCGAAAGGTGAAAGTTAGTCCAGGTGTTTCTATCGGACACGCTAAAGCGTTAGAGAAAAGTAATGCTAAATATCCTATCGATAGAGTTTTGTGTAAAACATACTCAATATCGAGTGGAAGCTGGTCTTTTATGCAAGATAACGTATTCTTAGGATCTATGCCTAAACGTGTAATTATAGGATTATTAGAAAATTCAGCCATTAACGGACAGTATGACCTTAACCCGTTTTTCTTTAACCACTACAACGTCAACTTTTTAAGTATTTACATTGACGGACAACCAATACCATCTAAACCATTAGAATTAAATTTTAACGAAGGAAATTATATTGCAGCCTACCATCGATTGTTTCCCGGCTTTAACCGAGATAATGGAAATTATCTATCTCGAGAAGATTATGCTAAAGGACACACTCTATATGCATTCGATTTAAGTCCGGATTTATGTGATGGTCCACACTTGAATTTACAACATCAAGGAAATTTAAGAGTTGAAATTAAGTTTTCTTCAGCACTTTCATCAACTATTTCCGTTCTGATCTATGCAGAATTTGAAAACATTATCGAAATTTCTAAATCAAGGCATGTGTTGTGTGACTTTCCAAACTAGACAAAGATGAACTCTCAACAGATTAAAGACATTTTATCTCATAACAAATACACTAAGAAATATTTTTTAGATGTGTTTCCCAGCGATATGCTCCCTAACACAATTAAGCAATACCCCTGCTGTTTCGTATGCAACGTCGATTCTTCTGATCAACCCGGTAGCCATTGGCTTGCTTTCTACATAACTTCACCTAGAAGAGTAGAATTCTTTGATTCTTACGGAAATACTCCAGACTTTTATCAAGGACCTATTTTAGACTTTACTTTAAAATTCTCTCAAGTGATTTTTAACCCTTTAACATTACAAACAAATGTTACAGCTGTTTGTGGTCAATATACAATTTTTTTCCTCCTCTGTAGATGTAGAGGTGAATCTCTGAAAAAGTTTTTGTCACAGTTTGTATCTGAAAACTTATGTAACGACCAAAGAGTGTATAATTTTGTTGCCAAACGATTTCATGTGTATGTGAATTTTTATCAATAAAAAGTCTTATAAAATACCATATCTTTTGTGTCTGTTTTTATTTGTTATGGATTTCCCAAGCCTTCAACACCCCTTCACAGCTGTTTTAGCAGGACCTTCGAAAAGTGGGAAATCTTTTTTTATAAAAGATTTCATCTACTTTAAAACATATATGATAAAACCTACACCTGATAAAATTGTTTGGTTTTACGGCATCTACCAAAATTTATATGATGAAATATCTGACGTTACGTTCATTGAAGGTTTCCCAACTAATTATGAAGAATATTTAGGAACCAATACACTGTTCATTATAGATGATCTTATGTGTGAAGTTGGCGGTGATCGTCGACTTACAAATTTATTTACCAAGGGGAGTCATCACCACAATTTAAGTATTTTTTTTATCACACAAAATTTTTTTCATAAAGGAACGAAAGATCTTCGATTGAATGCTGACTATCTTTTCCTATTTAAAAACAGACGTGATTTAAATCAAATCACATGTTTAGGAAGACAATTATACCCACGAAATCATAAATTTTTCCAAGAAGTTTACGCAGATGCTACCCGAAAACCTTTTACCTACTTATTAATTGATTTGAAAAATGAAACAGATGAAGAACATCGGTTAAGAACACAAATCTTACCGAATCAAAATCAGTATTATTACACTCTGAAATATAAATAATTGCGAAAAACGACAGACTCATCATTCCATAAAATGTCACCGACCCGTAAACAGGTCAAGGATTTACAGCTAATTCACTCATGCCCAAAAGCATTGCGCAAGCAGTTACTGAAAAAGCTACCTTCAAAAGTGGTTAAAACCATCTGTGAATGTTCTTTAAACGTGTTAAAAGGAAATATACCAATTTCACATTATCAGAAGAAGCAGCTTGGAAAACACAAATATCTTCTAAGAAAATTAGCCTCTAAAAAAGGTAGTCTTTACCAGAAAAAACGTTTAATTATTCAAAAAGGAGGTTTTTTAAATATTTTGATACCAGCTGCTGTTACAGCTTTGTCAGCGCTTATAAATGGAGTTTAGCAAAAAGTTTGTTTTAGTTCCTGAGAGTGATTTTTCTAAACATACACCTTCTCAAAAGCAACTAAGTGAGTTTGATAAAGAAATGCAGAAAATTTTGAATAGTAAATTACAAGATTTTGAAAAACTGCAATTATACTACGACTTGTTAAAAAGAAAAATGAATTTAGAAGATTTTAACCCACCATTCAAAATGGATGTTACAGAAAAGGATGAACCTCCAAAACCGGTTGAAGATGAAACTATGCAAAATCCTGCAAATTCCGTAGACAACATTTTAAAAATGATTCCAACAGGTGTTCAAAAACAAGGTGAACAACTCTTGCAATATTTGAAAACGTATCCAAATATTTTACGTTGGAATGAACGAGGAGAGATTATTTATAAAAACCAATTAATCCCTAAGTCTAATCTAACTGATTTGATTGGTTTAATACTCACTCAGAGAAAATCTTATAAACATTTATCTGGGAGAGAAGAATTTTTAAAAGCGTTGAGTTCTATGAATACTCCCAAGCTTTTCTTCAAGAACAAATATTTAACTATAGATGATAATGTGTATTCACCTATAAAAAATGTTAAATCGATTGTTAAAGCTAAAAAGACTCTTAAGTCCCCTGTAATACGTTGGCAGAAATTATATAAATAAATATATTTTTTCACTAAATTTATCATGTGTCATCTTTCTTTCTTTCTTAAACACCCACTTTCTTATACGTAAACAAACATTTTTTCCTCATCTAATATTTTTAAACAAAACTTTTTTTTCATTTGAAATATTTTTTTCACTTTGAATTTTTTTTTTTCATTTCGAATTTTTTTTTTTTTTTTTTACTTTGAAATTTTTTTTTTCACTTTGAAATTTTTTTTTTTTTTTCATTTTGAAATTTTTTTTTTCACTTTGAAAGTTTTTTTTTTTTTTTTTTTTTTTTTTTTTTTTTTTTTTCCATTTCGAATTTTTTTTTTTTTTTTTCACTTTGAAATTTTTTTTCTCACTTTGAAATTTTTTACATTTTGAATTTTTTTTTTTTTTCATTTGAAATTTTTTTCACTTTACAATTTTTTTTTTTTGTTTGGAAAGTGAAAGTTAATCTTTGAAAAAATTTTTTATTCAAAATCTGTTCAAAGATTTTAATGTAGAGTTGATTTTTCTGAAAAAGAAACTTCTTTTTTCCTGAAAGAAAAAGTATAAATTATTTTAACACATTAATTACACCATTTTGAGACACACCAGTTTATTTTTTCTAAAATTTACAAATCATCAACTGTTTTAAACAGAACACCAGCTAACACTTTGTAATTTACATTTTGAAGGAAATAATGTGAAACAGTCCGTGTTTCCTTGACAAAAAGTTCTGATAAAGCTTTAAAGTCGATTGTACAGAGAGATAATTCTCCTAAACTTAAAAATTTTTCTAAGTCACTGGAAGTCATACAAGCATGGCGAAGTTGTGCGGGTGAATTGTAGACACATCCAAGACATTCATACTCTGATTTAAAAACTTTTTGCATTTCTACTTCTATCATTGCTATTAACCGTAATTCTAAAGATGTAAATTCCACATCATATGTTTCCGAAGGTAAGAGTTTATGAGCAATTAGAGTTGGTAAGTGATTTTCATACAGATATGTAAGCACTGTTTCATTGAAGGAGCTTAGATGGTGTTTTAAATTGTCGAGTTGATATTCATCTAACCGAATGCAACAACCTTTCTGAATGCTGCTGATTTCAGCGATACCATCTTTAGATAATATGAGGATGGAGTTGTTTGCAATGAAAGATGATGTTGTATAAATTAAATTGAAGTCAAATATTTTCTGAACGAAACGATACCATGATTTTAAATTCATGGAAACACCATTTTTTGTAGGAGTTAGTGGTTGAGTTTCAGAAGATCGAAGAAATTTTCGAATGTGGATAATGACAGAACCTTTGAACAGTTCACAGGTTAAATAGATACTATTTCCAAGTTCTTTTAAACAGATCCGCTGATTGGAATAGCCATCGTTCATATCCATAGATTGAGAGCTTTTCTCATTTCCGCTAGATAATGTAGGAATTGCATCGGTGATTGGTGTAGATGAAGTCTGGAATGCAGTTGAAGAAGTGGGTTTGTCAGATGAAGACTCAGCTACAGCCGGAGAGGGGGGTTCATCAGACAAGTCCATAATTAGTTTATTAAAATCGATGCTTTGAAACACATCATCCAAATTATCAAAAACATCTTCTAATTCACATTCATTTTTCGATTTTTTCTCGCAACCATTCTGAGAAGAATTATTAGATCGTTTCATTTTTTCCAAGAGAAAAATTGATGCGACTTTCCACAACAAAATATAACAGAGTTATGTTGCCACGCACAAATCGAACTCACGCATAACTTCTGTGACGTCATATTCAAACCAATATCTTAGTTCATATTTTGTGCACCTGGTGTTGACACAAACCGAAAAATTCTTTCTCACGGTTTTTGAAAACAACACCTGCTTCTTGTGACGTCATATTCGAACTAATTTTTTTTTTCTTTTTTTTTACTTTAAGTTTTCTACACCTGGTGTTGTCATGAATCGTAAAATACTTTCTATTTAAAAACAACATCTGCTTCTTGCAGTTTTATGAGCCAACCTTGAAAACATGTTCTGTAACCGGAATTTTAATCTTTAAAACTGTAAACAAACTAGAAAATTTCATGACAGAAAAATTAATTTTCTGAATGCGAATACAAAAACTCTTAATTAAATTAATAAAACTAGATTTTTATTTAGAAATAGTCTTCTTTTCAACTCTGAATTTAAAAATGAAATGTATGTTTAAAAAGAAAATATTTTTTTTTTATGGGGTCCCTCCGCCTCCCGCCACATCTCCTTATGTGGCGCCCCACTTTTTTTTATCCAGATCTTCATTTTCTTTTCTTCATTTTTTTTCTTTTTCTGTTTTTTTAATTTAATTTTCCTGTTTTAAATTTGATGATGACCATAAGCGAGACTTGTTATACCATCATCTAGAATAAATCGTTTGTCGTCAAACGGGCTGAGTGCTAGCTTCTGTTGCTGTATAGTGTACAATTGATGGTGATCTTGCTGGATTCTTTTGTTTATTGTACAGAGTGTTTTCAGATGATGTATGCATTCGGAATATTGTGAGTGTTTTATTTTCTTTCGAACGATAGATGTAGGTACTCCTTTGGCTCTTTTTTTCTCTCCATCTTCTGATAGGATGCTGTACATTTTCGCTTTAAGGCCAACAAATTCAAAAATAGTTTTTCCATTCATCTCATCCTTAAATTTACCTATTGTTTTCTTATTTTTTACAGAGTAGAGGGGGTGGTTCTTAGGATAATCGGAGAAGTCGAATTCGTCTTGATGTTCTTGCATATCTTGTAGTATATTATCTGTTTGGATGTGGTAGGTGAGTGAGTCAGTGTCAGTGAAAAGCAGTTGAGCACGATCTTGATAATGTTTCTTAATTATGTTGTAATGGAATTTGTACATATGTAATTTAGCGAGATCTAGAATAGCGAACCCTACATAGATTGGACGATTCATAGTCAGAGTGGTTTTGACTCGTTCCACGGCTACCAGTCCCTCATTGAAAATCTTGAAGTTGTTAAATGCTGGAGATGCGACAAGTTTTTTTGACCTCTTCTCGTTGTTACACAACTCAATATTCCGTCTCAAGCGGAGAT
Source organism: Maratus speculifer (assembly GCA_964019185.1). NCBI lineage: Eukaryota > Metazoa > Arthropoda > Arachnida > Araneae > Salticidae > Maratus > Maratus speculifer. Next base: position 212,514,090 of record OZ025296.1, read on the forward strand.
TCTCCATTGTTTTACCGAAAACTGAATTGTTCAACAATTTGAAGAAGTCTTTCTCGAAAGAACTGGTAGCTTGTTTCCTCTTATCAGTGTTGAATTCTATGTAGGGCTTTAGCCAAGGTGCTTGCCTAAATTTAATTATTCTGTGAATGTTAATGAGTTCGAGACCGAGTTGGAGATAGAGTTTCAAGTTTCTGTAGTGGACGATGTAGTGTTCTTTGTCTTTTAAATTCGGTGAGAGCTTCGAACTTCCTTTGTAGGGTCTGTTGTTTAATAAAGATTTTGTGTAAGGAGATAACATGTCTTCAGTGATGTGAATGTTTTCCGGAGCAAGTGGGTATTCGTTGTGGAGTAGATGAAGTTCTGGGGGGTAACGCAAGTCCACCTCCAGGACATAGCCGTAATCTGCACTATCTGGATGGGAAAGGATGCTGTTTATATCTGTTTCAGATGGTTGAATCCATTGAAACTCCCCAACAGGTAAGTATTCGGACATAGCCCAGCCATATAAGTTGTTAGCGTCCCAGTACATGATATGGCTTGTTTTATTATTTTTGTTATAATTAGGGACGTTGGGATTGTTCGCTTTTGCATATCGTTTGGTGATAGCACTCACCCCACCTCTTACACCCTTCTCAAAAAACAAGAGCATGTCAATGTCTGTGAGAAGTTCCAATTGTATCTGAGTCATTCTAAGACAAGCTTGCCATGCGAGTCCTGGAGATGTGAACATGTGTGTAGGATCAATTTTGTAATATTGTAGGCAAAGTTTTCTGAAGTTTTGGAAGATGTCAGCTAGAAGAAGGACGTCACATTTAACATATAAATCATGATATTCACCGAGATTTTGAATATTAAAAGTTTCCCAAACATTTTGAGCATGTTCATAATCTTCTATGGAAATGGGTTCATCTGTTAAATCGTTATGAAATGATGAAGGTGGAGGGAGTTGTGTTTCATCAAATTTTTGGAAGTCTGTAAAATAGGTGTATGGGTATATCCCTTTTCGAGTGAGGAGTGAGAGGTCTGTATCTTTAGGGAAATTAGCTTTAAGGAGGTGAAAGTCTGTTGGTTGCAGATTAGCTGTTAATTTTTCAAGAGATGTAGGTAAAAATTGGAATGAGTCGAGAAATCTAAGTTTTATGGGACAGTCTTGTTTTTTGATAGTAAATGATATGTATTTTTCCATTGTATTTGCGATGACATCTATACCGTAACTTTTAAATTTTCCTAATTCCGTCATCAGATGGTGACCGTCGTAATGTTTTAGATTGTGAAAAATAACTGGGGTGACTTTAGGTTGTTTATATTGTAGATTGCAATTCATATGGGCAGCACCACGGTATGCACCTGTTATATGATCATGTTCTCGGCATCGCTTGTTGCCTAAGAGCTGATCGCAGATGCAGCACACAGTCGCTTCTCTAAAGGCTTTTTCTTGTTCTTTGGATGGTTTCAGAGGTTTGATGGTGATTAATGTTTCGGCTAACTCATCTCTTTCTTGAAAAATATTCTTCAAAAAATCTGATACGGCATCTTCTCCTCGATACGTTTTCATCTTCTTATGTGTTTTCCCATCTTGATCAATTATTATGTAGGCATAGCCGCAAGGGATATGTTTTTGTGTGGGGATAGTGTAAGAAGTGCTAGGATTAGGTTCTGTAGTGTGAATTGGGACGACAAGACTTTCAAAATCAGCTATGATGATGTAAGGTGTTAAGTGTTGGAAATGATATCCGTTAAATTTTAAAATATTTTTCTCTGGATCAGGCATCTTGATGTGTTGAGGAGCGTGTTCTGAGCAATATGGAAGGTGATTGTCTAGAAGTGTCTGAGTCATAAAGCGATGGAGACATCGATAACAAAAATAGACTTCTCCGTTATGATTTGTGAGATGTGAAAAGAGTCTTGACATATTTTTTATGTATATATAGTGGGTGTTCTTATCTTCATCCCCAATTAATAATAAATTAATCGCTTCTTGATGGGTTCGATTTGAGATGTGGAGCATTCCGAATTCATCTTCTTCCTCGTCATATGAATATACATTAATTCTTAAATTGTTTTTTTCTTCAACATCTTTAATTTTATGGTAGGGAACAGGACAAGGAATATCATCAATGATTATTTCATGTTCGAAAGGTGTGTAGTTGGAAACACGTTCTGCATTTTTGTCTATTTTCTTTTTATGAGCTAGTAGGCACCAAATAAGACATTTATTATCAGTAAAGTTTTGAATATAAATAACAGCGTGTTTTGGAACAAGTTTTTTAGGAGTTTCAATATAACTGCTTCCAGTTAGTGGCTTGTAATGAGCTATGTATAGATCTGTATGCATTATTTTTTCTAGCACCCAGCCCGACACGAGTTGAACAAATTCTTCAAAATGAGTCTTAATTTTTTCTAAATTTTCGATGATGTGGTTTCTGACTGTTTCTTCAATATGTTCAGGGCAGGGATCAGACCTAAAATAACCTAACATTGATTCAACTTCCTCATCTTCATTAAATCGAGTAAACTTGATGGTGTGGATAAGATGCCATTTAAGGGATTTCAAAGTATTTAGAGAATTCAATATATGGTTTTGGATTTCTTCTATAATCTGGCTATTGAAAATGTCAATGTCATGAGCGTTTTCTTCTGTAGCTGGAATCGTAATTTTCTCAAATGTATTTAATGCTTTTTCAGTGGATCTTTTTTTTGTGTTAACAGGTTTTGTTTTCTGTGGGGGGGCTGTTTTTTTCATTGTGTGGTGCGTACAATTATGTTGAAGGAGATTACTTTTCTGCCAAAATGATTTAGAACATACTTCACATTGATGAGAAGCAGATGAATTAGTGTGGTGTTCTTGATGTCTTCTAAGATCAGATTTGCGCGTAAAAGATATTTGACACTCTTCACAAGAAAACGATTTTTCATTGTTATGAATCTTCATGTGGCGGTTAAAATTATCTTTTCTAGTGAACGATTTTTCGCATTGTTCGCATTTAAAAAAATTTTCACTTTTATGAGTCTTCGTGTGGCGGTTTAAATGATATCGACGGTTAAAGGTTTTGTTGCAGATGGAACATTCCTGGAAAGAATAAAAGTGTTTTTGAGTATTGAGTATTTTTAAGATCATTATTTTTTAAATTGATTGCATATGGAACAGTTCTGGAAGGAATAAAGTGTTTTTGAGTATTGAGAACATGATTATTTTTTAAATTGATTGCAGATGGAATATTTCTGCAAGAAATAAAAGTGTTTTTGGATATTTAAATAGTGAATATATTTTTTAAATTAATTTTTAGATTTTTGTCTTTAATTTAGAATTAAAAGTGTTTTTGAGTATTGATTTTTTTAATGTGATTTTTTTAAAGTCATTTTTAGTGTAATTTTTAACTAACAATTTAGAATTTTTGTACTTGTTCCTAATACTTAAAATCTAATTTGAGTGTCCCTAAAAATTTCCTACTTAACAGAGAGATAGGTTTTGAAAAAAAATACTTACATGAGATGAAGCTTGCACCACTTCACTGTATCTTTGGATATTTCCATGGTCTCCACTACCTTCTAGTTCATCAGGGTGTTCCTCATCAGGTGATTCATTCAAACATTTCTGGAAGGAATAAAAGTATTTTTGAATATTTAAATAGTTAATATATTTTTAAATTGATTTTTAGATTTTTTTTTGTTCTTTATTTTAAAAATAAAATTGTTTTTGAGTATTGATTTTTTTTTTTTTTTTTTTTTTTTTTTTTTTTTTTATTATTATTGTAATTTTTAACTATGAATTTAGAATTTTTGTACCTGTTCCTAATACTTAAAATCTAATTTGAGAAGCTCTAAAATTTTCCTACTTAACAGAGAGATAGGTTTTGAAAAAAATACTTACATGAGATGAAGCTTGCACCACTTCACTGCGACTCTGGATAGTTCTATCTTCTTTACTAACTTCAGGGTGTTCCTCATCAGATGTCTCGTTGTCGTGCCATCTGATGTGTCTTAAAAGATGACGTTTGTGTACAAAACGACATACACAGAGTGGGCAGCTCTAGATAAAAGAAAAAAAAAAAAAAAAAAAAAAACATAAAAAACACTATTTTTACAAATTAAAAAGAAATTTTTTCAAACTCCTTTTTCTATTTAAAAAAAAACTTACTAAATATTTATTATCATTTTTGATGAGATTTGATCCACTGGGTCCTGCAACACCTTCCGAATCTCCTAATTTCCTCTTCTTAGAAAGTGGGGTGGTAGAATCCTGAAAAGAGATAAAAAAAGAACAAAAAAAAAATTATTTCAACAAATTGTAACTAAAAGAAAATTTCAAATTAGTTTTCTATATAGATATTAAAGAAAAAATCGTACCAATGACTCCTCTACGTTCACTCTTTTAGATGGCGTAGACGATGAAGAATCCTCCTGTTCAATTTTATTGCAAATTTCGTGTAATTCGGAAGGGGATATTCCAAAATCAAAAAAAATATCATCCTATAAATAAATAAAAATAAATTAAGATATCTAATTATTTTCAATTTCATTTAAAAAAATGGTTACAGAGCTTTTTAAGAAAACGTAGAAAAAATATAAAATAAAGTTTACCTCTGATTGGGTGTGCAATTGAGATGACATTTTGCGTAATATAAGCTTAGAACTCTTCACTCAACAGAAAAAAGAAGCAGGTCTTTATGCTACCGAGACGAAAGCAGAATAAATTCTAGATATGCTTTGATTTCTTTCCGTAACACAAACCAAAATTCACCACATACCCGGATATATGAACTGGAGTGACGTAATAAGTGAATGACCTCTTTTTCATCACCCCACAGAGGACAGGTGATTTCAGAACATACGGTGGTGTGGGGAAAGAACATCCTTCGCCTCTTGGCAGTGGGGGAGATTTTATTTTCTTTTTTGCGAAGATGTGATTGAGCAACATTCGTTTGGAAAAAATACACAGATTAAATATATGATATTTTTATTTATGAGATGAACTTTTTATGTGTAAAATTAAAACAATTCTATTTTTTAATTTCTAAAATGAACTTTAGAAATGTTGTTAGCTAATTAATAATATTTTTAATGAAAGAAAGAAAAAATATTTACTTTTCATGCGTAAAATTTAAACAATTCTATTTTTAATTTCTAAAATCAATTTTAGAAATGATATTAGCTAATTAATAATATTTTTAATGAAAGAAAGAAAAAATATTTACTTTTCATGTGTAAAATTTAAACAATTATATTTTTAATTTCTAAAATCAATTTTAGAAATGATATTAGTGAGAATATTAACAAATTTACTATACTTTTTAATGAAAGAATAGAGGAATTGTGTTTGAATAAATATTTTCGTTTATATGATATTGAATTGGAATGTATACTTAGAAATTATAATAAAAAGTATTTAAATTTAATTGAAATAAAAATGTAGTAGAAATTATATAAAAACTATTTAAATATAATTATTGAAATAATCATTTGAGTATATAATTTTAAAAATTATATTGGTTGTATTGTTATTATTCAGTGAAGATGGGGTTAATCACCTCTCATGTTAGAATAGAATGTTCCTTTTTCTCCACTAGGGGGCGTTTGTGGAGGGGGATGCATGGTGGGGGCAGGAGGTACCGCAGGCGGGACGTGGAGGGATGCGGAGGGACGCGGAGGGATGCGGAGGGACGCGGAGGGATGCGGAGGGACGCGGAGGGATGCGGAGGGACGCGGAGGGATGCGGAGGGACGCGGAGGGATGCGGAGGGGCGGCCCCTCTGCCCCTCCGCATGAGCTTAAACTCTCCTTTTCCTACTACTCATGCCACATGAAATTCCCATATCATTTTCGGAGATAAACGATTTTTCATATCTAATCAAATGTTTTACTTTATAAACATTATTATATTTACTTTATAAAATAGAATTAAAATTTCGATGGATTCAAATTTTTCGGAAAATTTTACATCACGTACATATTAAACATGCTGATGAAAGTATGTAAAATAGCGATAATTATCTTTAAAAATAAATAAAACGAAAGAAAGAAGTTCTTTATATATAAGATAAGATTCTTATAAGTTAGACAGTATGATATTCATGATATAGTTTTCTTGTTTCTACATGCACAATAGTAGTAGGAAAATAAGAGTTCGGGCTCAGCCGGAGGCGGTACTGCGGCACCGTGCCGCCTGCGGTACCTCCATGCCTCCGGCTGTCCCGCCTGCGGTCCCTCCTGCGCCCAGCATGACACCGCCACTCTCCTGCCCCCTACTATGCATCCTCCTCCACGAACGCCCCCTAGTGGAAAAAAGGAACATTCTATTAAAACAGGATAGGTGAACAACCTTCCCTAATTAAAAATATTATCAATCACATCTCAACTCGGAATCATACTATATGATGAAGATAAAATTTATATTTGAATTTTGAAGAACCATAATTTTAATGAGTATTATTAATTAAGCGAAACAATGGAAAATCAGTTTTTAACCATTTTATTTGGATTTCTTCAACTACATGATGAGATTATCAATTTAACACAAGAAAGTTAAACATATATTTGAACTTTGCTTGATAGACATCTTAATGAGTATCGTTAATTAAGTAAAAACAATAGAAAATATCCAATTTTATAGAAAAAGACTGATTTCTTACGATTTTTATCAACTTAAAAGAGAAAAGTTAAACATGTATCCTAGTTTTTCAACAGCTATAATCTTAATGAGTATCGTTAATTAAGTAAAAAAACAATGGAAAATATCCAGTTTTATAGAAAAAGACTGATTTCTTACGATTTTTATCAACTTAAAAGAGAAAAGTTAAACGTACATTTCAGTTTTTCAACAGCTATAATCTTAATGAGTATCGTTAATTAAGTAAAAAACAATGAAAAATATCAAGTTTTATAGAAAATGACTGATTTCTTACGATTTTTTCAACTCAAACTTCAGACTCTCAATTTGATAGAAAGAAATTTAAGCATGCATTCCAATTTTGGACAACCATTTCCTTCATGAACATTATTAATTAAGCAAAACAACAGAAAATATTAAATTTTTAACTGATTTCTTCATATTTTTTTATTATTTTTTAATATAAAATCAGAATACACAACTTAAAATAGAAATTTAAACATTTTTTTTAGTTTTTGAACAGTCGTTACCTCAAAGAATTTCGATAATTGAACAATTAACAAAGGAAACTAATGATTTTTTAACGAAAAAAGACGAATTAAACGAATTTGGTTAACTTTTACTCTAATTGGAAATTTCATCGTACTTTATATATACCAACTAAGTAGAATTTTAATACATAAACGAATAATTTAAAGAAATCCCCAACATACAAATGTGAACCTGCAGAGCATTTCTTATTACGTCATATCTAAACTAAAACTTTTTTCTGCAACCCCTCCATGCATGCATTCCAGGTAGGGGAACATAACAAAGAATTTTGACGTCACAACTTACAAAGGTATACAACAAAATGATTACGTTCAAGAAAAAGTATCACATAGAGAGAAAAAAAAGAAGAGATTTAAGCTATTTATCCATTCTAGTTTTATAACAGTTACCACAACATCTCCAAATTAAAATTTGAAAGTCATAATGAGTGTAATTAATTAAGCAAAATAATAGAAATATTAGTTTTTCAGAGGGGAAAAGACAAATTTAAACAAATTTTATTAGTTTTACACTAGTTTAATAATAATTTTAAGAGGAAAAAGACGAATTTAAACTTTTTTTTTTTTTTTTTTTTTTTTTAGTTTTACACTATTTTTTCTCATTTCCAACACGGATATATCAATTTTAACAGAAGAATTAAACGTATATTTTAGTTTTTAACAACAAAATCTTAACAAGTATCATTAATTAAACAAAAATAAATATCAGTTTTAAAGAAAAGACGAATTTGAATAATTTTAAACTAGTATTTTCAAAAGCAACATGGAAATATCAATACTTATTCACATATTTCACTTATTCACTGTATTCAATACTATATTTAATAAATTTGGATACACTTTAAGAATTTCCTAATCTATAATTATATATTAGCTATATATTTATTGTTACCCATGTTTTCAACATTAGTTCATAATCGTGAATTTTGTATTTTAAATACCATATATTCAGGTTCAGATTATTTTCACTTGAAATCATACAGAATTTTTTAACAGAGTTTACTTTTGAAATCATTGAAGCAACTGTATTTAATATTTTTAACACCAATTTTCTAAGATTTTCTAACATTTTCCGATTATACATTCCTCATAAGTACATTTCTAAATGCTACAATCACTTTACATATCGAAAAGATATCATTGAAGCAACTGTATTTAATATTTTTAACACCAATTTTCTAAGATTTTTTAACATTTTCCGGTTATACATTCCTCAAAAGTATATATTCTAAACAATAGAAAAAATTAATTTTAAGAATAAAAAGACGAATTTAAACAAATTTTATTAGTTTTACAATATTTTTTCTCATCTCCAACACGGATATATCAATTTTAACAGAATTAAACGCATATTTTAGTTTTTAAGAACAAAAATGTAATAAGTATCATTAATTAAACAAAAAATAAATATCAATTTTCAAGAAAAGACAATTTTTTACACAAATTTTCAACTTTGAAATACGTTTGTTTACATATATTGTTACAATATATTACTAAACTTAAACTTTTTTAAAAGTTTGAATGTCTTTACAAAGGGTTCATATTTATATTTTTCACGTCTTGACTGCATTCGAAATCTTACAACAAAAGTATACTTTTAATATTTTTATTATTATTATTATTCTAGAAAACCTAAAAAGTCATTTCTTGCTGCTTTAAACACTTGACATATTAAAACTACTCTGAGATATTCTACCCATATAATTAATCAAATTAGGACATGATTCATCTTACACTTCAAAATTTCTGAATTTTTACAATACTTATTTTCATCAAACTTTATTCTTGATCCTATATATTTTAGGAGTACAGAATTTTAACATCTGTTTTTATCTACTTATCAGAAAATTATTAAAACACCCATCAATATTTTCCAAATATGAATATTATCTTTACAGTTTAATAATACAAAACATACACGAATACAAAGTTTAATTTTTACAAACATTTCATATTTCAAACCAAACTTTTCGAAATTTTCACATCATAAGAGCAAACATTAGACGAACTTTTTAACTTTTTAACTTTTTTTATTGTTTAGATCTTTTCATCATAACTTTTAATTATGATAATTATCCATTTTTAGGTTGATTGTCGAAAAACTGTAACTGAAATTACATAAACTTAATGTAAAAAACCATGTTCTCACACAATTTCTTGAAATTCAACAAAGAATTGACTATTACTTATCTATTATTATTCTTATTAAATACTTATCTACATCAATATCGATTCTCGATAGTATATAGATATTTCATCATTACACACTTACAACTCTTTTCAAACGTTTATCAGAAAAATAAGTCAATCAAAGTCTAGTAGTTATCACACCTGTTCCTCAGAAATATTACTATCATATGAAACAGTAAAGAAAATTAATAGATATTTAATATTTAATAACGTCATACGTGAAATTACTGTCGAATGAGAATACTAATAATCTATAAAATCAACTGTTGAACAAAAAAATAGTACAGATTACCGAAAATTCAAATGTTTTTTCTGCAAAAGTTACAAAAATTAACAAATGAATGACAAGTTAGAGAAATAACTAAAAAAGTTAATGAACATATTTACAAATTTATTAAAATCACACCTTTTTCTGGATTGCAAACCACAATTTCTTGAAAAATTTAACACCGAATTTGTAAGATTTTAGTCCTAGTATTACATACACTCAATAAATATTCAAAATTAACAAAAATATAATTTTTTAGTCTCATCAATAAGCAGAAATTCTACATTAAAAGAATATTTTCATAGTAGTACTTATAAAAATGAGAGTTTACAAACTGATTTTCATAATTTTATCACATTTAAACTTAATATTTTACATAAAACATTATTTAATCAAATTTTATGCTTTCTAATTCAGTAAAATTCAATACGTTTTTAGTTTTTAAACCAATACCACAATATTTATTTACATCAAACTTGATTCTTCACCTTTTATATTTCCACATTACACACGTGAGATAAATACTAACTTGGATCAGGAGTTGAAGTCAATTGATTCCATTCGATTTTCATCATGTACGCATTGCTCCTACACGAAATTTCTTACTGCTATAATCATCTAATGTATTAAAACTAATCTACTCATATTTTTAATCAATTCATCAGATGTTTCATCTCGCACTTCTGAATTATCGTGTATCAAGTTGCTAAAAATATAAATACTATCTTTATAGTTTTAATGATATATAGTATACATGGTTTATCTTGAGTTAGCACTTCCATAGTATTAATCAAATTATATGTTTCATCTTGCACTTGATCTTAATGATTTCATCTTGCATCTGAATTATCGTCCATCGAGTTTTTTTTTTTTTTTTTTTTTTTTTTAATAATAATATATTTATAGTTTTTGATTATACATAGCATGTACGAATACAATCTTTAATTTTAACATTTCATATTTCAAATAACCTATTTCCGAAACCAAGCTATGTGAATTTTACCACAATGCTTATTATCATAGAATAATTTGTGTTTCACACTTTTCTAAAAATTATCAGATATGTACCCCTCAGAGAAATTACTATCATATGAATAAATGAAGAAAATTTAATTTATATTAAATGTACACGAAATTGATTGCAATATACATGTATTTAATAAAAATAAATAAATAAGCGATTATTTATACATTAAATCTTTACTAAATATATATTTCTTTCATTATACAGATGTTTCAACAAGATGAACCAAAACAGCAGCAAACTTCAGAAATTAATGATCCGAATGATTCATCCCTAGCACATGTAGCGTTAACGAATAACACGTATGTGAATACTTATATGAGAAATACTAGAATTCGTATATGAAACGTAATTAGAGTAAATACAAAATGATTTGTCTTACTACTCACACTTTAAAAAGTGCTTTTTACCTATATTATTGAAGAGAATCCTAACTGTGTCCATTTATTTCTATTACAGATGTGCTCTATTTGCTACAAACACTTCTTAAGTAAATGGAATTTAACAGAACATACAAAAATCTATACAGGTGAAAAACCTTACACTTGGAAAGATTACCATAAATGCTGTTTTCAAGGAGACGTGAATAAAAAATGCACACATCATCATATAAAGCATCATCAGATATATGTAAACTTAGCGAAGATATTCAAAAATTAGTCAGACTTTTGAAGAATTTAGAAATAAAGGAAGATATTTAGGCTATTTATCCATCATATTTTCACAACACTTACCACAATATCTCAAACTTAAAATTTGGAAGACATACACACTGCTGAAAAGTAATTTTGTGATTCTTCTAATCAGTATGAATGTATAGATATTATTTTGCAGTGTATTCTTTAAATGCTCACGTTAAATATTCTTTTATATGCATATATCGTTGTGTTTATTTTTCTAATACCTATTACATTAATGAAATACATAACATTTTAAGTGAAATAACACTCTCACAACTTAAAAAATGCATAAGAACATACAAAAAATAAGCAGATGTATGAAAAAATATGCAAGTTTACAAAATAATTTCATTGTTTTCTAGAAATATTAATAAAAAATATTTACAATATGAAAAAATTGCAAAAGTGAAAAGAAAAAACACAAATGTAAAAACAAAAACCACAAAGTGAAAAACTCATAACAAAGTTTTTGAAAAAAATATTTACAACAAAAATTTTTTTTTCAAAAACCAAAACTTCCAAAAATATTTTTTTCAAAAAATTTTTTTTTCAAAAACATTTTTTACAAAATTTTTTTTTTCAAAATAAGTTTTTACAAAAGTCAAAAAAGAAAATCACAACGTTAAAAAAATGAAAAATTTTTGTTAAAAAAAGTGTAAAAAAATTGCAAAAAAAAGTTGCAAAAATTTCAAAAAAAGTTATGAAAAGTCTCAAAAATTTTGTTGTTTTTAATAGCAAATGCAATGGTTTCGCCATTGCATACTGCATTAAAAACAATGAAATTTTTGAAGCTTTTTTCATAACTTTTTTGAAAATTTTGCAACTTTTTTTGCAATTTTTTTACACTTTTTTTAACAAAAATTTTTCATTTTTTTAACGTTGTGATTTTCTTTTTTTACTTTTGTAAAAACTTATTTTGAAAAAAAAATTTTTTGTAAAAAATGTTTTTGAAAAAAAAAATTTTTTGAAAAAAATATTTTTGGAAGTTTTGGTTTTTGAAAAAAAAAATTTTGTTGTAAATATTTTTTTCAAAAACTTTGTTATGAGTTTTTCACTTTGTGGTTTTTGTTTTTACATTTGTGTTTTTTCTTTTCACTTTTGCAATTTTTTCATATTGTAAATATTTTTTATTAATATTTCTAGAAAACAATGAAATTATTTTGTAAACTTGCATATTTTTTCATACATCTGCTTATTTTTTGTATGTTCTTATGCATTTTTTAAGTTGTGAGAGTGTTATTTCACTTAAAATGTTATGTATTTCATTAATGTAATAGGTATTAGAAAAATAAACACAACGATATATGCATATAAAAGAATATTTAACGTGAGCATTTAAAGAATACACTGCAAAATAATATCTATACATTCATACTGATTAGAAGAATCACAAAATTACTTTTCAGCAGTGTGTATGTCTTCCAAATTTTAAGTTTGAGATATTGTGGTAAGTGTTGTGAAAATATGATGGATAAATAGCCTAAATATCTTCCTTTATTTCTAAATTCTTCAAAAGTCTGACTAATTTTTGAATATCTTCGCTAAGTTTACATATATCTGATGATGCTTTATATGATGATGTGTGCATTTTTGATTCACGTCTCCTTGAAAACAGCATTTATGGTAATCTTTCCAAGTGTAAGGTTTTTCACCTGTATAGATTTTTGTATGTTCTGTTAAATTCCATTTACTTAAGAAGTGTTTGTAGCAAATAGAGCACATCTGTAATAGAAATAAATGGACACAGTTAGGATTCTCTTCAATAATATAGGTAAAAAGCACTTTTTAAAGTGTAAGTAGTAAGACAAATCATTTTGTATTTACTCTAATTACGTTTCATATACGAATTCTAGTATTTCTCATATAAGTATTCACATACGTGTTATTCGTTAACGCTACATGTGCTAGGGATGAATCATTCGGATCATTAATTTCTGAAGTTTGCTGCTGTTTTGGTTCATCTTGTTGAAACATCTGTATAATGAAAGAAATATATATTTAGTAAAGATTTAATGTATAAATAATCGCTTATTTATTTATTTTTATTAAATACATGTATATTGCAATCAATTTCGTGTACATTTAATATAAATTAAATTTTCTTCATTTATTCATATGATAGTAATTTCTCTGAGGGGTACATATCTGATAATTTTTAGAAAAGTGTGAAACACAAATTATTCTATGATAATAAGCATTGTGGTAAAATTCACATAGCTTGGTTTCGGAAATAGGTTATTTGAAATATGAAATGTTAAAATTAAAGATTGTATTCGTGCATGCTATGTATAGTCAAAAACTATAAATATATTATTATTAAAAAAAAAAAAAAAAAAAAAAAAAAAAAAAAAAAAAAAACTTGATGGACGATAATTCAGATGCAAGATGAAATCATTAAGATCAAGTGCAAGATGAAACATATAATTTGATTAATACTATGGAAGTGCTAACTCAAGATAAACCATGTATACTATATATCATTAAAACTATAAAGATAGTATTTATATTTTAAGCAACTTGATACACGATAATTCAGAAGTGCGAGATGAAACATCTGATGAATTAATTAAAAATATGAGTAGATTAGTTTTAATACATTAGATGATTATAGCAGTAAGAAATTTCGTGTAGGAGCAATGCATACATGATGAAAATCGAATGGAATCAATTGACTTCAACTCCTGATCCAAGTTAGTATTTATCTCACGTGTGTAATGTGGAAATATAAAAGGTGAAGAATCAAGTTTGATGTAAATAAATATTGTGGTATTGTTTTAAAAACTAAAAACGTATTGAATTTTACTGAATTAGAAAGCATAAAATTTGATTAAATAATGTTTTATGTAAAATATTAAGTTTAAATGTGATAAAATTATGAAAATCAGTTTGTAAACTCTCATTTTTATAAGTACTACTATGAAAATATTCTTTTAATGTAGAATTTCTGCTTATTGATGAGACTAAAAAATTATATTTTTGTTAATTTTGAATATTTATTGAGTGTATGTAATACTAGGACTAAAATCTTACAAATTCGGTGTTAAATTTTTCAAGAAATTGTGGTTTGCAATCCAGAAAAAGGTGTGATTTTAATAAATTTGTAAATATGTTCATTAACTTTTTTAGTTATTTCTCTAACTTGTCATTCATTTGTTAATTTTTGTAACTTTTGCAGAAAAAACATTTGAATTTTCGGTAATCTGTACTATTTTTTTGTTCAACAGTTGATTTTATAGATTATTAGTATTTTCATTCGACAGTAATTTCACGTATGACGTTATTAAATATTAAATATCTATTAATTTTCTTTACTGTTTCATATGATAGTAATATTTCTGAGGAACAGGTGTGATAACTACTAGACTTTGATTGACTTATTTTTCTGATAAACGTTTGAAAAGAGTTGTAAGTGTGTAATGATGAAATATCTATATACTATCGAGAATCGATATTGATGTAGATAAGTATTTAATAAGAATAATAATAGATAAGTAATAGTCAATTCTTTGTTGAATTTCAAGAAATTGTGTGAGAACATGTTTTTTTACATTAAGTTTATGTAATTTCAGTTACAGTTTTTCGACAATCAACCTAAAAATGGATAATTATCATAATTAAAAGTTATGATGAAAAGATCTAAACAATAAAAAAAGTTAAAAAGTTAAAAAGTTCGTCTAATGTTTGCTCTTATGATGTGAAAATTTCGAAAAGTTTGGTTTGAAATATGAAATGTTTGTAAAAATTAAACTTTGTATTCGTGTATGTTTTGTATTATTAAACTGTAAAGATAATATTCATATTTGGAAAATATTGATGGGTGTTTTAATAATTTTCTGATAAGTAGATAAAAACAGATGTTAAAATTCTGTACTCCTAAAATATATAGGATCAAGAATAAAGTTTGATGAAAATAAGTATTGTAAAAATTCAGAAATTTTGAAGTGTAAGATGAATCATGTCCTAATTTGATTAATTATATGGGTAGAATATCTCAGAGTAGTTTTAATATGTCAAGTGTTTAAAGCAGCAAGAAATGACTTTTTAGGTTTTCTAGAATAATAATAATAATAAAAATAATAAAAGTATACTTTTGTTGTAAGATTTCGAATGCAGTCAAGACGTGAAAAATATAAATATGAACCCTTTGTAAAGACATTCAAACTTTTAAAAAAGTTTAAGTTTAGTAATATATTGTAACAATATATGTAAACAAACGTATTTCAAAGTTGAAAATTTGTGTAAAAAATTGTCTTTTCTTGAAAATTGATATTTATTTTTTGTTTAATTAATGATACTTATTACATTTTTGTTCTTAAAAACTAAAATATGCGTTTAATTCTGTTAAAATTGATATATCCGTGTTGGAGATGAGAAAAAATATTGTAAAACTAATAAAATTTGTTTAAATTCGTCTTTTTATTCTTAAAATTAATATTTTCTATTGTTTAGAATATATACTTTTGAGGAATGTATAACCGGAAAATGTTAAAAAATCTTAGAAAATTGGTGTTAAAAATATTAAATACAGTTGCTTCAATGATATCTTTTCGATATGTAAAGTGATTGTAGCATTTAGAAATGTACTTATGAGGAATGTATAATCGGAAAATGTTAGAAAATCTTAGAAAATTGGTGTTAAAAATATTAAATACAGTTGCTTCAATGATTTCAAAAGTAAACTCTGTTAAAAAATTCTGTATGATTTCAAGTGAAAATAATCTGAACCTGAATATATGGTATTTAAAATACAAAATTCACGATTATGAACTAATGTTGAAAACATGGGTAACAATAAATATATAGCTAATATATAATTATAGATTAGGAAATTCTTAAAGTGTATCCAAATTTATTAAATATAGTATTGAATACAGTGAATAAGTGAAATATGTGAATAAGTATTGATATTTCCATGTTGCTTTTGAAAATACTAGTGTAAAATTATTCAAATTCGTCTTTTCTTTAAAACTGATATTTATTTTTGTTTAATTAATGATACTTGTTAAGATTTTGTTGTTAAAAACTAAAATATACGTTTAATTCTTCTGTTAAAATTGATATATCCGTGTTGGAAATGAGAAAAAATAGTGTAAAACTAAAAAAAAAAAAAAAAAAAAAAAAAAAAAAAAAAAAAAAAAAAAAGTTTAAATTCGTCTTTTTCCTCTTAAAATTATTATTAAACTAGTGTAAAACTAATAAAATTTGTTTAAATTTGTCTTTTCCCCTCTGAAAAACTAATATTTCTATTATTTTGCTTAATTAATTACACTCATTATGACTTTCAAATTTTAATTTGGAGATGTTGTGGTAACTGTTATAAAACTAGAATGGATAAATAGCTTAAATCTCTTCTTTTTTTCTCTCTATGTGATACTTTTTCTTGAACGTAATCATTTTGTTGTATACCTTTGTAAGTTGTGACGTCAAAATTCTTTGTTATGTTCCCCTACCTGGAATGCATGCATGGAGGGGTTGCAGAAAAAAGTTTTAGTTTAGATATGACGTAATAAGAAATGCTCTGCAGGTTCACATTTGTATGTTGGGGATTTCTTTAAATTATTCGTTTATGTATTAAAATTCTACTTAGTTGGTATATATAAAGTACGATGAAATTTCCAATTAGAGTAAAAGTTAACCAAATTCGTTTAATTCGTCTTTTTTCGTTAAAAAATCATTAGTTTCCTTTGTTAATTGTTCAATTATCGAAATTCTTTGAGGTAACGACTGTTCAAAAACTAAAAAAAATGTTTAAATTTCTATTTTAAGTTGTGTATTCTGATTTTATATTAAAAAAATAATAAAAAAATATGAAGAAATCAGTTAAAAATTTAATATTTTCTGTTGTTTTGCTTAATTAATAATGTTCATGAAGGAAATGGTTGCCCAAAACTGGAATGCATGCTTAAATTTCTTTCTATCAAATTGAGAGTCTGAAGTTTGAGTTGAAAAAATCGTAAGAAATCAGTCATTTTCTATAAAACTTGATATTTTTCATTGTTTTTTACTTAATTAACGATACTCATTAAGATTATAGCTGTTGAAAAACTGAAATGTACGTTTAACTTTTCTCTTTTAAGTTGATAAAAATATTAAGAAATCAGTCTTTTTCTATAAAACTGGATATTTTCCATTGTTTTTTTACTTAATTAACGATACTCATTAAGATTATAGCTGTTGAAAAACTAGGATACATGTTTAACTTTTCTCTTTTAAGTTGATAAAAATCGTAAGAAATCAGTCTTTTTCTATAAAATTGGATATTTTCTATTGTTTTTACTTAATTAACGATACTCATTAAGATGTCTATCAAGCAAAGTTCAAATATATGTTTAACTTTCTTGTGTTAAATTGATAATCTCATCATGTAGTTGAAGAAATCCAAATAAAATGGTTAAAAACTGATTTTCCATTGTTTCGCTTAATTAATAATACTCATTAAAATTATGGTTCTTCAAAATTCAAATATAAATTTAATCTTCATCATATAGTATGATTCCGAGTTGAGATGTGATTGATAATATTTTTAATTAGGGAAGGTTGTTCACCTATCCTGTTATAATAGAATGTTCCTTTTTTCCACTAGGGGGCGTTCGTGGAGGGGGATGCATAGTAGGGGGCAGGAGAGTGGCGGTGTCATGCTGGGCGCAGGAGGGACCGCAGGCGGGACAGCCGGAGGCATGGAGGTACCGCAGGCGGCACGGTGCCGCAGTACCGCCTCCGGCTGAGCCCGAACTCTTATTTTCCTACTACTCACAATGTATTTTAATTACGAAGAGTTGATAGGAAGTTAAATTAATTTATCTTTTAATTAATGATTTAAATTTAATATTTCAACAATACGTTAGATTCAAAGACAAGAAAAAATTCATCAATTTTTCAGAATGTATATTTTAATTCTATACATATATGCGAGTTAATATGAGTAAAATTAAAATATAATTTTAGATCAATCATACTTATCTGGAACAGTGGCGCCAACTTATATGGGCCCATGGGGCGCGAACCCACCCAATAATTTGATATCTCTGTCCACCCATTATTAATTGAGCCCACCCAATATTTATGTATTTGTTCAAAAATTTTTTGAGCCCACCCAATGTTTTTCAAAAGTTGTCGCCACTAATCTGGAAACGAAATTGCAAATAAATTATAGGAATGAGTTAAAACAATTTTTCCAATGTGGCTTAAAAATTTAAATTGGTAATTACTTAAGAGCACTGTGAGAAAAAAGTGGTTTGACGAAATTTATAATGAATGTGATGTGAAATTGGAATGAAATTTCCAAGGACATTGTTAGATTAGAGAAGAATGCTAAATAAGAATTTTATATTTATTAAAATGATAACATTTTGCACAAAACGTTTATTTGGCTTCATAATAAAATGTTGCACATTTTTTTTGGTATTTAGCATTCATTTCTAATATGAGCTTCTTGCGCCGCGTCGGTTAAAATCTATAATTATTATTATTCTAATATTCTACATTATTATTATAATGTAGCTTTCCTATCTGGGCATCTCTAAGAGGATTTTTTTTTCTTCTTTTGAAATAACTTTGTTCTAAATGTATTATGTGTGTCTATTATATTCATTACGTCTTTATTTTACATCACGTATTTACTAATTATTACTTGATGGGGAAAAAATCTGTTTATTTTATGAGTAATATTTATTCAAATTCTCTCCCGCCCAACATTGCCTGAGACCGTTAAAATTCGCACGAAACGCAAAATATTTAAAATTTTCACGAATTTCAAATACAACAAATTGGAGGAGAAAAAACCTGCATTCGGCTGGAAGATATAAATCTGATTATTTTTATTATGGTGAAAAATAGCATCAAATCGAGAAAAAAAAAGGTAAAAATGCCCTTAAAAAAGACTAACATTAAGAAAAAAAAAATACTGAATAATTTTTTTTTTAATATTGTTTTAAAATTATTTCACAAACACGAAAAAGCTACAAAAATTGCATAAAAAATTTCAAAAATCATTTTACGAATTCCGAATAAACTTTATTGAAACAATTTGATGTATTGGACTAAAAGTTTAAAACCGGATTTATTTTTAATAATGTCGAAAAATTGCCGCGGAATGCAAAAGAGCCCGTTAAATCTCATGGAAATCGAAGAAATTCAGAACTCGCAGATGCCAAAATTTAGTACAGTATTTATTACAATTATTGCAATCGATATTATTCCAGGAATACAAAAAAACTTCATGGAACGGGAAAACAAAAGAATTGGTAACACCAACTCGCGCAAATTTATTCCTCCAACACACCAACAGCCAAATCTGATTATCCAAGAATGTACTTCTGCAGGAATTTTTTGCGCGTCAAAACTATCGCTATATCTCTCAGTATGGAAATCCTACGACGCCAAAAGTCCGTAAAAAGTCTCACTCAGTATAATGTTCATTGGCAACTTAGGTCTTCCTGGACTTTAATGCTATGATTATTCTATCTGATGGTAGAATCATATAAATTAAATATAAAGCTTATTTTAAGCATTATTAGAGACATCCCATACCTCCCTAATCTTCCCTACAATGCTTTTATAATATAGGGGGAAGTGGTGTACATTGATACATGGGGCACATTGATACACCCCCTGTATTGCTCACAGGGTCATTACAGGAAGTTTCACAACGGCTCCAAAAGGTGATGCTAGTGCACTCAACAACATACAGAAAGTCTTGGAATGATTCAGAAGTTTGGTGAAATGGGACGGGTGATTTATTGTTTTCGTAGTTCAAAAGTAAATTTGAGTTGTACAATTGAAATGGTATTATACAACTGTTCCAGTATTTTCATCCGAAAAGAATACTCTCCCTGGCGAGTGAAACTACTCTTTATCAGTTCCTCATTTTTTATTGTTAGTGTTGGATTTGAGACTCATTTTATTCAAAATGGCTGTATAGGGCACATTGATACACTCTATGACGGGGCATATTGATAGAACCTAAATCCTTTTTTAGTTCATTTTTTCATTACTTTTTATTATTTTTTTTTACCCTACGTTCCTTAACCCAACCATTTTTCACCAAAAATTTCTAATATTAATTTCTATTGAAGTGAAATCGCTCTAATTTTTTATATTATAACATTTTATAGTATTTTTGCTAACAGAAAAATTATGAACTTACCCAAAAGCTAGTACTAGCAAAAGAAAAGGACGGCATTCTGGCAAATCTCGATTTTATATCGATTCTCCAGAGAAAAAAGTATTTTCGACATGAGAAATGTTATGCAAGAGAAACAAACTGCAGAACAGAAAAATATAATTATATTATAAACAGAATTTTTAATATAATTATCCTTTATTTTCTGTTTATAAATCTATTTATAAACAGAAAACCTGCTAATTTTTTCATCTTTCCCAAGAAAGATGATAATGCTGGGATTGAAATGCTAGATATGACAAAGTGACCACAGCCAACAATCAGACAAATCAGGTCATAATATATTTAATTTTGATTGCTTTAATATTACTTAAAAATAAATTGTGGGTGATTTGAATTTCTATAAATAAATATAAAATGGTTTTCTAACACATTTTCTATGAAAAATATGCATTGGTATTATTTTGTCGTCATTTTTCTCAAACGTATCAATATGGCACATTGATGGGGCACATTGATACAAATGACTTTTTTTTTTTTTTTTTTTTTTTTTTTTTTTAAATTGCATGCAAAAATACTATATAAAACAATGATTGTACATTTTTATAACATACTACACAAGTTTTGCTGTCACCTCATGAAAAAAAAACTTGAATTTTCTACTTTTTTCACATAAAAAAAAATCTAAAAAAAAAAAAACTGTATCAATGTACCCCACTTCCCCCTATGTTGAAAATGTTAACATCTTGAGGGGCAGTGGGATACATTTTATCCCACCTAATTTAAACAAGATTCTCACCAGAAACTTTTAAAGAAATTTTATATTTTTATTTTGGGGGGCAGAATGTTGAAAATAGGCTTTCCCTTATTTTAAAATAAAATTTTTCTATTATTCCGGTGAGAATTCAATATTACAGAGACGTTGTTACCTGCTCCTGAAGGGGTTTTATTGTCAATGAATAAACTTATTTTTTATTCATAATTTCACAATTTCTGTTGGTGATTTGTAATAGTTTTCAATGGTTTTATATATACAATAGACTCCCTCAAATCCGCAAACCAGAAATCCGCAACTCTCTAAAATCTACACATATTTTATAGATGTAAACAATGAAACTTTCAGTTTGGATATTGGGACAAAATTGATTTTTTTTAAAGTTTTGTATTAATTTCATGTATTTTTTTTATTTGTAATTTTCTTAATAATACTCTATTCATGTTTCTTTCATGAAGGAAGAATAAATTTTTTTAGAAAAAAATTCAAGATATTCCAGATATCACTGGTAATCACAATCTTTTTAGCAAATAAATTTATGCATTAATAAAGATTTTTTGGTTATTAAGCCTGGCTAAACTTGAAAAAAAATTCCTTATTTTATGATTTTGATGTGAATTAATAATGTACTTTTATGAAGCAAGTTCTGTTGAATAATTTTGAAAAAATATATTTAATCTTTATAATGTATATTTAATCATACACTATTGATTATTAACTTGACCATTGCCATTAGTACTTTAATCATTTTAAAAATTATCTAAATTTTTATTATTTTAGTTTTTTACTTATTTTAATATTTTATTATATTGTAAGCATTCATTATAGTTCCGATTGCACCATTAATTGCACTCAGATTACTGTTTAAAAAATGTAAACAAAGCAATGGCCAGAAATCCGCAAAATTCTAAAATCCGCACAACCTCTGGTCCCAAACTGTGCGGATTTGAGAGAGTCTACTGTATATATCATATATAAAATACATGATTACTGACTGATAATCCTATTGTTCAATTTATTTTAAACTAACTTGATTCTCCCATAATTTTCAAATTGTTACACCACTGCACTTAGAATTGCAAAAACTTCGATAGCATGCTTTTATCTTATTTACATGATATGCATCTTGATACGTTAAAAGACGAAGTAATTATATAAAATAGAATTTTATTATCACAATCATATTGCACATTTACAAAAATGAGGGGAAGCGATCAACGCATTTATACAGTCCTGCTGCATTGAAGAAATAAAATAAGATGATACATGATGAAGAATGGTGTGTTTCAATAATGTAATTAACTCTGTCTTGGAAGTCCCATAGCATACAGGAGTGGGTATTCTGCAAACCTTGGTTGAGCACCGTCGCTCACATGTGCTTTTAATTGCGCTCCTTCAGATTTCGGTCCCCTGCTGCGGCTGTAACTCTGTCGCGCAGGCAGTCCATTCGTTGTCGAGAGAAATAGAAGGCAAATCAACAGTAATGCCACCTAAAATGATAAAAAAAAGTTATGAATGAAAAGTATTAAAAAAAAAAAAAAAAAAAAAATTGTTGTTTATGTATGAGAAAATAATAAATTGATTTGACAGGGGGAGGGGGGATAAATTGATTACATGATGTATCTGAACTGATAATCAGAATTAAAAGGGTGGAAATGCATGTCAAAAGAACACATATTGAAAAATACTAGGAACTTATATACTTTAATGAAAAATATATCTTATATAGTGTCCAATCTTCCTCTTTTTTCAAATAAAATAAATTTATTCTAAAACTTAGATTTTACTTAATAAATAGCTATATTGTAACAAAACAAATTTTCTATTTTATTTTAAAAGAAATTGAAAAAATGGCAGCTATGAATGACCATTATGTATATATTCAAACAAAACTAAGTTAAATGATTCAAAATTCAGAAGGTAACTGATAGCGAATATGGTGCCATGGACCACATTGCAGTGTAATTTTCGTTGCACAAATTATAAGGAAAGGGCAGCTGAAGTCCCGACTAGAAAAAATGGCAGATGGTAAACTGTCCATCTTAACATGACATGACATGAAATCATGGTGCTTACGGAGTTCCAAGTGCCAATGCATCGTGAAAGGCCGCCGCTGAAACCTCCAACGAAACTGAAAGGTAACATAACCTGTTCAGACCTGATGTATTCTATAGTATACATATTTTTAGAAATTTTTTTCACGTATATAAATAATGTTAAAAAAGAAGAAATTGATGTAAATAAAGCCTGGCAGATAACCCTCCCCCCCCCCAAAAAAAAAATAATAATAAAATAATAATAATAATAATAATAGCAATTTGTTCTTTGTAGTATAATTTTAGAGAGCTTCGTGTTATATAATAATGGCTTGGAGTAGAAATGTATGAAAATGAAAACGCAAGTAATTTTACAGTGCGTTAAGATACTCTTTGTAGAGTCCATTAGAAATAAAAAAAATATTTAATATATATTTATAAAATTTTTTTTATGTTTTTGCAATGCAAAATAAAATTTTAAAAAAGTCCAAAGAAATTGTAAAAAAAAAATGTCCCCATGTATCCTCAAATTTTATGTACAAAAAAATAAAATTTAATTTTTTTCGATGTTCAATCTTTCTTAGTTATCAGTTTTTTAATATAAACCCATAACTGAAATAAAAAAGTACATAAATAAAGCATGGGGTCTATATACAATTATGATTCCATAATGGTCACTGTTACAACAATGTAGTAGGTATGTTGGTTAATGGAAGTTGTTTGTAAATATGCCCTTCCCATGGAAAAAGAAAGCCTGCTTATTTTACTCCCTTATAACGTCTCCTTATAATGTCTGCTTATTTTTTTTTCTTTTTTTTTTTTTTTTTAATATAGTGCTATTACCTAGCGTTTTATAAATAAACGTTCAAATAAAATCTGAAAACGTGATTGATATGCACAAATGTGGTTTCATAAAAAATAAATATTTTTAATGCATTTTTGTTTTTTTATTCAAATACCCCTAAATATTCATATGTAGATTTCTGGCATTGAGAACTAGAACGGTCTATCCTACATTTTTGTGAAAAATGCGTTTGAAATAAATAAAATCATAAGATGAAATGCGATATTTCACTTTGATTACCTCAATATACAATTTGAATTCAAATATTCAATATGAACTTTAAAAAACTCGTCGGTGTACTTAAAATGCTACAAAAATAATAAAATAGATGTCACAAGTTTAAAATATACATTTTATTTTAAAACTTTTTAGGCCTGCATTACCATCGATGGAGAATATTTTTATAATTACATTTTATGTTCAGTGAAATAAATACGTCACTTCATTTGAAATAATTAATGGCTCTTCCATTTTAAACCAAGTCTAACGAAAATAATAATAATAATAATATATATATATATATATATATATATATAAAAAACAGGCTACCGCGGTACCTTTCGCTTTAGACTGTTAGAGTCACATGATGCTCTTTTGGTGCACCTGCATTAGTGGATTTGAATATCACATGACCCAGGCCGTTTGAAAAAAGAAATGTGTAACACATAGCGGTAGTCTGTTTTTTTTTTTTTTTTTTTTCATTAGCTCTTTTCAAATGAAGTGATGTATGAATGAACAGCTATTAATTATAAAAATTTTCTTTGATGGTAGCCGCGAGAAATACAAGTCGAAGGAAATTTTTAAATAAAAAGCGTATTTTAAACTTATAATATTTATTTTATTATTATTTTCGTCGTCTTTTAAGCAAAACGGGGAGTTTTTAAAAGTTCATATTGTATACTTAGTGAGTTTAAAGTGTAAAAGCATTCCATGTCATACTACTGGCTGTATGAAGAATTTTATTAATTTCAAAACCACTTAAGTTACATAATATATCAAATTTCTTAAAATCTACTAATTTACCTTACAATTACAAGATTAAAAAAAAAAAATTAAGTTACTTAACGGTGTTTTTTTTTCTTTTTTTTTCAGCATGACAATTTTAAAACCTAGTACTTTCAAGCATATCATGTTCTTCATCAGGATTAAAATTAACAAAAACAGCAAAAGTCAAAGATTGAGTTCTTTTATATCAGATGGGCTGATATGACAGCATACCCCCCTCTTTTTTTTTCACGTTGATGCTTGGATCAGCCCATCTGATATAAAAGATCTCATCCTTTGACATTTGCTCTTTTTGTTAATTTTAACCCTGATGAAGAGCATGATATGCTTGAAAGTACTAGGTTTTAAACTGCCATACTGCAAATAAAAACATTTTTAAGTAACTTGGATATTTTGTTTTTAATCTTTTAATACTTAAGTTGCAGTTTACTGAGGATACAACATAAATTCGGGTATCAAATTTCCAATGTAAGAATGAATGAGGTGTTTTGATCCACATTGACGCTGCCAACTTAATCAACATATGCTTACTGAAGAAGGTTGGGTTTCTTGTTGAACTGTTAGAACTGGTCTGAAAGAGCTTGACAAAAAATTGTATATTTTGAAAAAGTTTTTTTCGCAGTTGGCGAGGTTACAATATCCTGGATCACAACACCTGAATAAATCATCGCAGACTTGCCAAGTGTCCCGATTTTGGCAGAAGACTCTTGATTTTTGTCATGTTTCTCCTGATTTTCTTGCACATTCTTCAATAGTGTATAAATTTGATTATCAAATAAAATTAATCTTCGCTATTATTTTTATACAGGATTATGAAGATAGAAAAATTTCCATGGTTCATTTAAAATCCTGTTAAACAACTTAAATATCATATGCTTGAGATTTTTCATCATGCAAGTATATATTTTATTCTTATTAAAGTTAAATGTTATATTTAATTTTCAATGACATTCAAGCTCAGTTTAAAATTAACTTATACTTTTTTTTTTTTTTTTTTTAATGCTCTTACTGGGAAAGAAAAAAAAAAGCCTCCTGATTTCTGAAATAAAATCGCCCGATTTTTGGATTTTAGAACTTGGCAATCTGCCATAGTAATAAATACACAACGAATTATAGTATAAGCATTTGTATGCTGAATTTGCAATTACATATTTTAAACTTTTTTTCGATTAGAGCACATAATGCATAAAATACCATAAAGATGTGTTTTAGGTGTGCATTTCAAACTTTTAAATCCAATAATTTCCCATCGATACTATTTTTAAGGATCGATCGAAACAGGTTTTTAAGACCGATACCGTAACCGAAAACGTATTACGGTAATCTTTCTATTTTCGACCAAAAACAACAACGAAAATACCCATTAAAAAAAAAAAAAAGAAATTAATAAAAAATCTACATAATTATTAATTAAATATACGGGTGTCCCAATTTGGCTGCCTGTGCCTCTCACCAAAACTCTGTGCTGTGAGCATTTAAATTTTGGTTTCACAGGCTTTTGCGTTCTGCTTTCGTATTGTAATAGCAAAGATACTTGTAAAACTTGCCAAAACTGAATCAGAAAAAGCCTGGGAATATGAAAAAATTCCGATTCTTTTCACTGGAACCATGAAATTTTTAATTAAACGCAGAATTTCGTTACAAACAGATTCAGTCTCCATTAAAAAAAAAAAAAAAAAAAAAAAAAGCATTTTATATTAAAAAAATAAAAATGTGCGTTTTTATAATAAATTAGAAGACTCGACAGGAGCTCGTCTGCCTAACAAGTTAGAGAGCATGTTTTAAGATGCCCCCAGTCTGTTGAAAAGAAACAAATAATGACAATAAACAAATGGGTAAGTGCGATCGCAGATCGCACAGAGGGTTTCGTTTAATATTTCTTTCAAAATAATTTATCTTTTAGTTAATAAATCCAAATTTTTAATTTATAATTATTAAATTCTTACATAGATGGTAGCATCAATAACTTGAATTTAATAATAATTATAAAAGAAAGTTATTTATTTTAAGCAAATTAAAAATGTTCAAAAAAAATTTCGGAAATATAAATAAAATTAAAAAATTAAAGTGAATTTTAAAGTGAAAAAAATTGTTTAAAATAAAACTTAAAATGCTGAATCATTAATAAATTGCAAAAGTTTTTAAAATAGAAAGAATTAAATAAATTTCAAAAAATATTATGAATGTCAGATGAACGAAACCCTAATAACATAAACCCTTATATTGGTCGAAAATACAAAAATTCTTCTTATTAAATCCAACGGGGTTCGAAGTGAGAGTACTGTGTTAACTAGCGAGACACTTTATCTCCAAGCTATCATGTCTACACGAAAAACGTTGAAATTAAGGATCTCTCTTAAAATCTAAATCGCAAAAATGAACGGATGACATTGAAAAAATAATTTAATTAAAATAATAGATTTTTTTTTTAATTTTATAATTTGTCGTGTGACACGAGGTATTCAGCTGTAAGTACACAACATTTGAACTGTTGTGTGCGGACTATGTGACGGACAGACTGACAAAGGTTACAGGCGAATAAGGTTTCGTCAGATGAACGAAACCCTATAACTAAGAACGAAAAATCATACGTCGAGCATAGATTATGGAACATCGTACAATGCATTTAAAAAATTACAATAAAAGTTCACTGTTTAATAAAGTGAATAATGATGTCTAATTGAACCATCTAAAAAAACTTAAAACATTTGAAAACCTAATGCTAGCAATTGCCATCTAAAGTCGGAAAATTATCCAACTTCTAAGAATAGCCCTGTATATGATGTATAGATTTGTATCTATAAACTACATGCCTGTTAAAATTTAGTTCAGTTAAGAAATATCTACCACAGTTGAAAATTCTTTTTTTTAGTGATTTACCTAGTGTGTACCTCATCTATAGAATTTATACACACCAATTAATATTTAAAAAAATCTTTAAAAATGTGTACCACAGTTGAAAATGCACATTCAGCAATTACTGTTCATAGATATTGTCGTAATTGATTTTTTTTTCGTGTGTCCCTGTAAATGAACGATGAATGCTATACATCCTGTATCTGTGTTCTTATAGTAAGCTTTTTGCTGTAGATTGACTACCAGTATTGTATTTAGACACTCTTCTCCGAGAGGGGGACATAATAGAGGTCCGGGGTGGGAGAGGAACTTTACTTTTTGGCCATTGAAAAACCAAAATCTCAACTATTCCGGGGGTGGACATTTCATTGTTCCGAGAGAGAGAGAGAGAGGGGGGGGGGAGATTGTCTCCTCCGGGCCCCAACACTGACGACCATTAGAGATTACTTAACAGCAATTTTATTATTTATACCAACGGATCTGGCAACATAGGTCCGTACAAATGATGTTATTCACTTTTTTGATTTTAATTGCAGATTTTTTTTTTTTAAATAAGGATTTTTTTTTCACAACTGGTTCCAGAAATGAAAGTGCCCCCATTAAAAATATCCGTAAACAAAATAGTAAAAGTAAAAAAAAAAAAAGGCCTTTGTACAGGTCATCCTCAGTTATCCAATGAAAAAATACATCATTTAAAAATATTAAAAGGCAATCGAGCTATCTTTATGAATTTCTTTCATAGAATTAACGTTAGCGAATGGGTCTTTTCGCTTATCTGAAATAGCCTCTTAAGAGCATACTTTAATAATATATTAATGAAAATTGTGTTTTATTTATTTACTAAATGACCCGCCCGGCGTTGCCCGGGTCCGTAATAATAATGTTAAACGAACTTGAAATTTCTATGATTTTATCTTTAACTCGAAATATGTGTAAATACATTATATTAAATACGTAGCCCCTGACTGTGTCAAAAATCGGAAAAAAAAAAAAAATTATATTTAGCTGCAAAAGTATTCAAAATGAGTGCAACGGGAAACGCGGGAGGGAATATTTGTCCAACGATTGCGTGCTGATATTTATCCTTAAAAATTACTGTTAAGTCACTTAACTAAATACTCTTTTCACATAGATATCCCAAGAGAAATATTCTGAATTTCAAACTAATTATATCACTCTTAAATCTGACTATACCGTGAATGATAGAAAAAAGTATTCACAGGAATTTAATCATTTTTTCTAAAGATATACATTAGAAGCTAGCGGTGTGTAGACTGTATTTTTTTAATTTGACTTTTATTATTACAAGGTAGAACCCGTCGAATCTCGACGAAAGAAAATGTTTAAAATGGAACTGTTTCATTGTTTTATAATGAACCTAGAAAATTAGTTATAGTAAAAAAATGCATTTCATATTGGTAAGTCTAACTCTTAAACAAACGAAAAACGATATTTAACGCCAAATTAACAAAATATTATTTCTATAATACTCAGTTGTAGAAATTGTTAAAATTAAACTTTAATCGTACATGTAAGCAGTAAAAATTAATAAAGATATGTTATTATGATAAAGTTATCAATTTAGGTTCTTATGCTAGTATTCCAAAATGAAAAATGCAAAATTTATTCAACTTTGACTCAAATCATATAAAATTTTTTTCTCGTGAAACTTAAACCCAGCATCATTTTCATCATATCAAAATTTACAAATGCACATTTTCGTATCTGTATTCACCTTTTCAGAAAAAATTGGCATTTTAATTTGATTCAAAACTTGAAGTCTCAATGCTATTAGCCGAAACAGACATTAAACTGCTGATATTCTTTTACATGTAAATCAAATTTTGTAAATGAAATCAAAATTCATCGGTTTTTAGAGAAGAAGATATTTAAATTTCATTTTTTCCCTTTTAATGAGAAAATGGCAATATAATAACAGTAATCCATTTCTTCTCTTTTTTCCTTTGCTAAATAGAAATGGAGTACTCCTGTTGCCACAGCCTTAATAAAACAGAAAAGTCGTATTAAAAATTACAAAAAAATTAATATTTCAAAAACAAATTAAGATACAGTTTTCAAACAAATTTCATTTAAAAGTACATTTTTTTCCCTACACGTTAGTGTAAAGATTAAAATTCTGCGATGTCCAGCAATTAAAAAAATTGCAGTAGCGAAAATTGCAAAAGCGAAATTTCACCGGAAAGTGTTGCCATACGCAAAATGACGTATGCGTTACGCACAGATACGTTTGGCCTTTATAATATAGATTATTATTATTATTATTATTATTATTATTAAAATTTTTAGCATTTTGAACGATATAGTTTACATGTTTTAGAAAATGTCATTAATTTAAAATGTTGCCAATTGTAGAAATAGGTCAAGGAATAATATTTCCTTTAAATAAAAATAAATATTTACATGTGACTATTCTAAACACAGAAAAAAACCTGCAAATTATAATTAAAAGGTTATGTGTTAAAAGAAGGAAAATATTGAAAATTATGTCTATAAATTGTATTTACACGTGAATATTAAAAAAAGGAAGAAAATTTAAAAACAATGAATTCCTTAATATAAATTTAATATATTTAAAGCAGTAAATGGGGGAAATTACGTCCTATTTAAAATGGCCAAGTAATAACATTGCCAAATAATTAAAATTTTGGCTGTGCTTTTCAAACGTACTATTAAAAAAAAAATAAATAAATAAATAAAGAAAAGTATTTTGCATGAAATTTATATTTTTCTGTTAATTATAGACATGTCTAATACATTTTATATAAATTTTTTTTTACAGGGAATAAGTCCATTCTGGCATATAGAATTATAAAGAAAAATGTTGTTCAAAGTGTCAAAACATGCACATTGCACAATCAATAATACCAGCTCAACCCAACTTCAGTGTGGGCAACTTAAACGGCCCCACGAGGCGCGAATATACCCAATAGTTTAATGTTTTCGTCCATCGAATTGCAATTGATTTAATTCTTAATTATTTTTTTATTTATTTATTTGATCGTTCTGATGAAATTTGGTTTCATTAACTTTCTCAAAAAAATTCTGCTTATAAAATAGTAAAGACATCAATTAGATTTAGAGCAGTGCAAAACCCTGCGGCGGTTGTACAGTTAAATTTCTTGCATATTTTGACATCTGTTTTGATGTCTTGAATTGATAAAGCTCTTATAGGCCAGTAGTAAAAGTGGCAAAAAGGGCAGAATTCGGAATTAATTCGGGGAAAGCTAGAAATTGTTTTAACCCATTTAATTTAGGTCTAGAACGAATATACAAAGTTCCCTCCCCGTTGTATAGGTGAGCGTTAGAAAATATGTACAGGTTTATAATCGAAAAACAGTATATATATATTTTTTTAACAAGATCTTAAAACCACTAACTCTATGAAAAACATTGTCAATACTAATGTTGTAGAACTTACATTTCTGAATAAAATGAGTACTTACACTTAATTACTTTTGTTGAATATTAAGATCGCAATTCTACTTCTAAGTTTTATCCCCGTGATAAGAGGGTTGAACTCGGAATTAAAACTGGAAATTGCTTTAATCCCTTCAGTTTAGGTCTAAAATGAATATGATAGGGTTTTCCCCGCATGCTAGGTGAGCGTTAGGAATTATATACACATTTGTAGTTGAAAAACACTTAAAAAAACATATATATATATTAACAACGCAATAAAATTGCGTTCTTAATATTAAAAAAAAAAAAAAAAAAAATGTGGATGCTCATTTTATTCAAAATTTTAAGCTCTAAAACATTTGTATTGGTAATTGTTTTATTGAGCTAGCTCTTTTAAGATATTTCTAAGGTTACTTGGTCTCTCCTGGTTTCAAGCTTTTGATTAGCTATTCAAGCAAAATTTTGAAATAGAACTGCGACCTTAATGTTGAACAAAAATTTTAATGTGAGTACTCATTTTATTTAGAATTTTAAGCTCTGGAACATTTGTAATGACAATGTTTTTGATAGTAGTAGCTGTTTTTAGATATTGTTAAGGTAATTTTAAAAAAGTGTTTTTCGACTATAAATATGTACATATTTCCTAACGCTCACCTAGAGAGGAAACATATCATATTTATTTTAGACCTCAACTAAAGGGATTAAAATATTTCAAGTTTTCCCCTAATTAATTCTGAGTTCAATTCTCTGATCACGATGCTAAAACCTTGAAGTAAAATTGCGACCTTAATATTCGACTAAAGCATTAAGTGTAGGTACTCATTTATTCAAAATTGTAAGCTATACATCACTTGTATTGACAAAATTTTTGACAGAATTAGTGTTTTTGAGGTAGTATTGTAGTATTTAATTTTTTTTTAATTATAAATGTTTGCATATTTTCTAACACTCATCTAGTTCGAAGGGAAAAGCATAGAATATTCATTCTAGACTTAAATTGAAAGATTTAAAACAATTTCCAGCTTTCTGCTAATTAATTCGGAATTCAATCCCCTATCCACCGGTCTATTTGTTGAATAAAATTTATGCTTTACTTGGCATTTAGTTTTTTGCATTTTCAATATTTAGCAATTTCATTGTTATTTAAAATAAATACTAATGTATTTATAAGGAAGAACTTATAAAAATATAATGATATTATCTATCAAATTATAATTAAAAATTATTTTTAAAAATTTGCTTAGAAAATACATAATTTAATTTCGAGATATCATCTGTAGTCATTCGTAATTCGCACCTCAATTCTTACTCTCTCTATACACATTAACACTAACAAGGGAAAATAATGAATAATTTTTGAGCTCACCCAATATATTTTTTAAACTAGAGCTATTGCACAATTTAATTGAAATTCATGTTTTAATTAATTTATTTATGTTTTTGGATGTGATATAAAACAATTTAAATTACAAAAGCATTTAAAAATATGAAAGAAATAACATTATGTTGATAATGTTATTTCTGTTCTATCTGTCTGTAATATAAGGAACATTATGTTAATGAAATAATCTTTGAAATAGTTGGTGAACTAGATGTTTTTAATTTCTCTCGTATAAATTGAATTCACAGACTTATGATATTATGCTTTAAATTAAAAAAAAAATATATATATGTTAATAAGTTTGAAAAATGCATCAAAAATACCTTCATATAAAGCATTACATAAATACAGATAATATATAGAGGCAAATGTAGTTTTAAACGACAAAAATATAATTTCCTTTTTCGCACCTTTAATACATTACTAAACTCTTGTTAAAATGTACCTGAATTATTTAATGTATGAGATTACAATGTTATTTGTAAATATTTCGGAGTTCTCCGTTATGAATATTATTGCAAGAATAATTTTTTTTTTTTTTTTCAAAGTCAACTACATATATGGGAACGTCCATTCTTACCAGTTAAATACCATTGGGTGTACGCTCATAAAATACACTTAATTTGTTACAGAATGTAATTTGCTTGTCTATATAAATTAATCAAACATTTTTTAATCTTGTGACCAGTGTCACAAGAGTAACAAAATTTTGATTTAATAGATATGACAAGTAAAATGCTTTTTGTTACAAATAAGATCTGTGTTACACGAGTGGAACACAGTGGTACTTAATTGGTTATAGCAATTTTTATCTTAATTATATTTTTTAATAAAATAGTTGGAATTATTTATGAAAATTTGCTCGAATGGCATAAAATTTCTGAATGGACGTTCCTATATATATATATGCCAATGTAAAATTGAAATACCGATGATAATATTTAATTTATCGTCGGTATTTAAATTTTATTACAGTATCTCACATATTTATATTTCTAATTTCACATATGACCCCTTATAAATGGTGGTAAATTTTGAATAAACACCTTTACAACGAGCATCGCGTATACGCAAGGCACAAAGTGCTTAGTATCGTTGATAGTTCCTATACCAGTACATTTTAATAGAAAATTTTGACTTGTTTAATAAAACATTTCTGCTATATAATCGGAAAAGATTTTCTATTTTTAAAAACAGTTCATAAAAAATTAAAAAATTATATAAAGCACGTTCACCGCGGAGTTGTTTAAGCATAATGCATTAAATTTTAGCGGTACATATATGCATTTTTTTAATGAATTTGTTGCAGTAAAAGAAAATACTTTCTGATTGACCAATTATTCTTATTTTTAATTTATTTATTGCTTTATTTTATTTTTATTTTTTGCACGAGAAATTCCCGTATGTATATATATATTATATATTTATATATATATATATATATATACATATAATAAAACAGTAGGACCCGGTGTGTCTGTACATTGAAGATAATTGACAAAAATGGAGTCAGGGCGATAAAAGAAAACCAATGAAACACAAAAAATTTTTTTTGAATTTTTTGTCTGTCTGTCTGTTTGTCTGTCTGTCTGTTTGTTCGAGGTTATCTTCGTAACTACTGAATGGATTTTTATGCGGTTTTCACTAATGAAGAATGCACACTCCCGGGCAGTGTATAGGCTTTGTTTCATCAAAATCGGACAACAGACAAAAAAGTAACAAAAAGAAACAAAAGAAACTATTAGGTGCGCTGCTCACGTTTTTTAGTACATAACGTTTTTTAGTACATATAAAATCCAATAGATGTCACTGTGCGATTTTAAAACGCGCTATCGTTATGTTTTCGCCAGTCTACTTAAGTATGAGAAAGTTTCAAGCTGGCTGTCGTTCCATGTGGTTTAGTCGGTAGAACGTCAGTGCGCCATACTGATGGCCCGGGTTCGATTCCCAGCACGGAATTTTTTTTCACTATGTTGGCATTAACGCCTATAAGCAATTAAAAGAATTTGAAATATTGTATTCAAAGCGAATTTTTTCTCTGGGAAAATTTCCTTGCATTAATATGTCAGTGTAATTTTTTTTTCGATTTAATTTTTTTTTTCGAAACTTTGTTTTTCTTAAAAAATTACAGTAAATATTTGATATTTCCCAACGTTTTTTGAATGATCGACTTGCTTTTTTTTTTTTTAATGTATGTCTGAACCTTATCTAACTACTTCTTCAAGATTTCTTTAGATAAACCGACCAGCGTAGCGGGCGAAGGCCGCTAGTATATATATATATATATATATATATATATATTAAATGCAACTTTTTAAAAATTCAATGCAGGATTATTTCATTACTATTATCTTAATTTCCCAATTCATTTTCAATATTTTTGCAATTTACGTTGGCTACTAATTAAAGCGCGTTTCATTTTTTTTTCTTTTTGAGACACATTGCATAAAATCTTAACTATAAAATAAGAAACTACTTACCACACATTTATAATGCGCCATAACTGAAGCGTAGAGCAGAATTTCAAATGCGTCTCAAAACCAGTGCTTGTTTTGAAAACACAACTAGCTGATGCGGATTGGATTGCAAACGGTTTGATCGGCGGTATTTATAGATGAAGAAAGCAATTTCAGGACGTGATGTGACGTCACCTGTCGGATACCTGTTGTGCAGGTTCATTCTGGAATATTCCGCTCTGATGAACGTGATGACCGACACAAAGACAATGTATAATCCCCACCCTAATTTCTTGTATAAGGGGCGTCAAGAATGTCTCTAAAATATCAGTTTTGCATGGAAATTCATTAGGATTTCTTTAATACATTAATTAAAAAGATTCTGAAAGCAAATTCTTCTCTATTCAGACGGAAGGAATGTAGGGTGGATAAGAATGACAGGAAAAAATTAAAAGTTAGATTGATAAAATTAATGCATCAGGACATACAGACAGACAGAGTTATTGCTGTGACTGATTGCTAGGAGGAGAGGTGGGAGGATGGAAGCTATAAAATTTCTTGTCAATTATGTTCGTTTAACCAAAAACTGCATTACTAGAAAAGATGTGAGAATGGAATTTATTTCTAATTGAAACTTGTAGAGAATGATAAATTCCCTGCTGGCTCGGCCTACAAGCGCAGGTAGATTTCGAAGTTAAGTACTAATTTCACTAACAAAAGATAAATCATGATTAGAGATAAACCCGGTTTAAAAATTTTAGCAGGAGTTTTTAATTTCATTTTCATAAAAGAGCTGGTTTTATCAGAATCATGTTAAGGCGGTATTTAAAAAAAAAAAAAAAAAAAAAAAAAAAAAAAAAAATCCACGTTTTACAATTTGAAATTTTTTGACACATTTTCAGATTTATTTTTAAAAGGAAAAATACGAAACTTGCTGAAGTGATTTTTGAAAAGATTTATAAATGAC
Source organism: Maratus speculifer (assembly GCA_964019185.1). Taxonomy (NCBI): domain Eukaryota; kingdom Metazoa; phylum Arthropoda; class Arachnida; order Araneae; family Salticidae; genus Maratus; species Maratus speculifer. The sequence goes on from OZ025296.1 coordinate 212,550,270, forward strand.
TTGATGTTTGTTTTTACTTTTCGTTCAATTAATTAGAACTTGATTTATAAACAATTATTTTTTCAGTAGGACCATATTTTTCGTTTCTAACACTATTGTTTCGGCAAAATACCTGCCTACTGGAAGTGTTTAAGAGCAAAAATGAATCTAAAAATGAGTCAGAAAATTAGCAGTTTTGATTTTAATACATCCTTCATACGGTAATTTTTTCTTCAACAACTAAATATTTTTAATTTGTTTTTGCTGTAAGAATTTGTCCTATTAAAAACTTTGAAAGAAGTAAATAAGTTGTAGATCATATATTAAGAAGATTTATAAAAAATTCATGGGGATTTAATATCTTGGGAATTGATGAAGTGATATAGATTTTTTTTTCTTTCTTTCTGTTTTAATATCTCTTTCTACTTTTCGTTTTTTCTTTTCTTTTCCGGTAAGAGTTTATCCTATCAAAAAGTTGTCAGTATAAAAGTTGCAAATAATATTTAGAAGATTTATAATAATGTTGAGAATTGATGAAGTTATGATATATTTTTCTCCCCCTAAAACACTATTTTTAATATTATCAAAAATCTGTCATTTCTAATTTTTTCCCCTTTTTCTAGAAGTGATAATATTTTATACTGATTTGTATTATAAATAAAACTGTATGATTTTCCTTTCTGTTTTCACAAAACCCCTCGCTATTTCCAACCTCTTGATCCGATTTCACTCATTAATGAACTTGACCGAGATTTTATGCCCCTTGATTTTATGTATCAATTTGCAAGAGATTTGTGCAGTTATCATGTTCATAAAAAAAATGATATATAGGGTGGTCATAAAAAAATTTGCCGATATATCGAACTCTAGTAGCCGGTCCGTTCAGCCGATCGAGATGAGATTTCAGATATAGTTATTCACAGGTATGAGCTCGGGATTTTGTGAACGGCAACAAATTGGTTCTGACGTTTACGGTTAGTTACAGAAACTCGAAATTTTCGAATGGAAATGCCTATTTTTTTTCATCGTAAAATTCTCAGCGTATGCGAAAACAGTAAAGAACGTTGGAGCGGTACGTGTATCGCAATAAACAGACGCGTTATGCTCGAACAAAAACAACTTTTCGTAAGGCCAGAAAAAACACGACCAAGGCGCACGAAAAAAATTTGCATATCTTAGAGGCGAAACACCAATCACCAAACGCTGTTCGACAGGTAGTCGGCGTAGAAAACGGATAAAGTAGGATGGGAATGTTAGTTCTTCAGTTAGGAGCTCGCACATGCCGACGAAATGATTCTTCCAGCAAAAGTTAGTGGTGAATGATAAAACTCTGTTATCAAAGTGCAATTAATGCTGCTAAAATATTGAATGTTTATCGTCGAAAGCATCGCCAAATACGTGGCTGCTGTAGCCCGCAAGTTCTCAGTGATTTAGTAAACAAATTCGGAGATTTTGGCTGCACCTGTGACAGACCGCGATCCGGACGACCAAACGAACGACCAACTGAGGATACTGTTATGGAAGTGCATCACATAGTGACTACAGGACATATGTAAACTGCAAAAGGTGCATCTCGTGTATTGGATATACCGAAATCAACGGTCCTAAAGCTACTGCGCTCTATAATTCGCATGTTTTCTTTCCGTTGTAAGTGCGTCAAGATGTTGAAAGTGGGGGACCATCAACAACGCATAGACTTTGCTAATGAATTTCTTATCCGATATGATGAAGATAAAGACTGGCCTCTTCGCATATTATGGATGGACGAGGTACATTTCACTTTAACTGGCAACGTCAACACCAAAAATTGTGAGCACTCGGGAGACATGAATCCGTACGCTGTGGCATTAGTACCTTTACACGATGTCAAAGTTACTGTGTGGTGTGGTGCAACATTGCAGTCACAATTATTCTCGGGCCGTACTTCTTTGAAGAAGCGACACCAACGGGATTTGTAACTTGCTTTGTAACAGACTCCCGCTATACGGCAATGCTGCATTATGTCATACCAGAATTGCTGCAGCGAAATGCACTGAATGACTTCGTTTGGATGCAAGATGGTGCACCTCCACATATAGCGAAGTTAGTTCACGGGGTCCTGGAACAGCATTTCGGTGACCGTGTCATCTCGCGCTATTTTCCATTTCAGTAGCCTCCGCGATCCCCCGACCTTACTCCTATGGATTTCTGGTTCTGGGTTCATCTCAAATCTAGAGTGTATATTTGCAAACCACAATCTTTGCCTGATTTGAAAGATTCTATCAAACATGAGATTACAAACATCCCTCATGTGATGTTATGTTCGGCTGTATTGTTGGCTGTACTGCATGAATGTGTAATTGCCCGTAATGACACCCCATGTGGAAAATGTGTAATCAAAATAAAAGTTTTCTTTTTTCCGATCAGTGATTTCCTCCGTGCGCCTCGATCTTTTTTCTTTTCTTTTATTTTTGTGGGTGGGTGGGGGGGGGGGGGGTTATCCTTTGCTCCAAAAATTAGCTTAGTAGGTCAAAATCGTTCCGATTGACTGTATAACAGCTCACGAATAGAATCACAAAATGAATTTTACAACTAGAATGAAAATTTTGGTGTAATAATTACTATGTAAGTAATTATTACAGATTGTAATAATTACTATGAACTTAAACAAATTTGTACTTAAAACATTTTTATAATAATAATAATAATAATAATAATAATAATAATAATGATGATACTAATAATAATAATAAAATCGTTTAGCTAATGCAACATTTTAGAAATTTTTTTTCAACAATAAAATGGAAATATTAAATTTAATTTATACAGATTAATATGAAATATATGTTTAGAAAATAATGTTCCATGAAAAATATTTAGAAGTTTTTAAAACATCCTGAGCGTTTTCCCTAAAAACATCATTTGAATAAAAATGACTTCAAAGTTTCGGAAACACCGCTTCAAATATTGAGCGGATAAAATTCTAAAAGCCATAACTTCTGTTCTAACAGGAATTTCAAGGAAACAATTGTATCAAAATATTCAGAAATAATAGGAGTTTAACCTCCAAAAATTTTTTTTTAAAAATTGAAACTTTTAGCCTTTTGGATCTGGTGTGTTTTTAATAGTACACGCCTTTTCATCGAGTATTAGCAATTACTCAGTTACTTTTGTTGTATAGAAATGATAGTATATGGCCATGCCTTTCTTGTTATGACTTCATTTATATTTTGACATTTGGTAATAATAAATGTTTACTTAAAATTCTCTTTGCACCTTTGAAGATTCATTTATTTTATACATATATTTCTCTTTTTAAATTTAAAATATAATTTACTTTTCTGAAGCAATCATATGTGACAAACCCAAAAAACATTAGAAAGCTGTAGTACCCTCTCAAATCCTGTTTGTAATACTTTATTTTCTAAACGTCTTTAAAAACTCTTTCTTAGCCTATTATTATATAAATATGAATTGAATACTACACAAAATAAATACATTTGTTAAATTTCAGACAATGAGATAACCTTTAAACTTCAGGAAATCTAAATGGATAGCTACGATTGATGTTATTACAATAAATTAATTTTGTTCTCAAAAACTGAAAAAAGAAAAAATAATAATCGGACCCAAAAGGGTTAAAAGTCTTGAGACTCTTCAACATGTACGGGCATGGAGATAAGACATGGACGTTTTTCGGTTTTTGAATTTGATTTTTTATTTTCTTCCAGCTGTTAGAAATGAAATAAAATGGAAATTGAAATTTATTAAACCCCTGAACTTCTGACTTGACCGACGCAACTCCAGATTTTGGTACAATCCCGTGTCATCGACGCATGTGCAATAAATCTATATCGAATACATTAAGGTGTGCTCGTGTCGTTAACCTGCCGAACTTTTATAAACGTGATTATGTTTCGAATTAATGTGAGTTGTTGCCCCCAGGAAATGTGTCACTCGTCAGTGATGACGTAAAATTTACGTCATGATCAGTCAATGACTGTACAGAGGATTACGACAGAAGAATTTTCCAGAATAAGCTGGAAGATTCTTGTTTAGAAGTGTTGTTTGTTATGTAATAACAATTCTTCCTGATTTTGTTTGGTAATCCCCACACTTCCGAGCTGGAGGATATATCTTTCTCACTCTGTGTTACTGTTTTGTCGCTTAGTGATATTACTTCACTGATGCAACGACGGAAGATCAGTGATCTCTCAACTCTTTAGTAAATGATTTTTTTTTCTAGGAAGAAGGGAAGAACTTATTTGATGTTATCTGAGTATGTGTGGCACAAAACAATAGAGAAAAATCATACATCAAATATACGTTATAAAACACTCTCCAACGCATTCAAAATACAGTATTCTCTTAACATTCGCAAGGGTTAGGCTCCTGAAAACAACCTCGAATGTCAAAATCGTGAATTTTGAGACTATCTTTTCGTACATTTAAAGGGGATAGGTTCTTTTATTTATGAAAAAGTGCAACTGAAGCTCAAATAATATATTTATTAAACATTTACATTAAAAGTACACGCTGTAATAAATTCGAATAACTATAAACATATTGTTCAAAATTTATTAGCTAGTGTAGCATGGAAAAAATTTAGTTATGTGCGATTATTTGACAGAACAGGTATTTTGTTTATGAATTTCCATTAAAGGAAAAGTTGCGGCCTCGATTTCTATTTTGAATCAAAGACTCCTCATCAATGAAGAATCACATTCTATTGGTTTTTCAACAAGTTGTTGATGTTTTAAAATTTTCTCGACAATTTTTACAAAAATTATTTCATTAAAAAAAGTTTAGAAGATTGGAAAAAAAATCTGCATAAAATATAAAAGAAGTTACCGATCTATATTTTCCTTCATAAAATGACTGGAGTACTCACAACTTAGGCCATACAGTAGTTGGAACTGGGGCACATTGATACAGGTTTTTTCAAAGAATTTTTTCGGTGTCCAGAAAGTAGAAATTTCGGGATATTTTTCCATGTGGTGTGAGCAAAACTTGTGTAGCGTGTTATAAAAATGTACAATCGTTGGTATATAGTATTTTTGCTTGTAATTTAAGAAAAAAAAATGTCATTTATATCAATGTGCCCCATCCCCGGAGCAGATTGATACATTTCATGGGGCACTTTGACACGTCTGGGAATAAACTTTTCTACCAAAAATTGAACCGACTTCAAAAACTGCTACAAAGTGAAAAATAATTTTTTTACATAATAGTAATAAGAAATTAAATTAAGAGCATTTACCATGGGTATTTACCATGCGTATTATTATATTTATGTACATTAAATTGATTTTTTGGAGTCGGTGCCAGCCAAGCCAATTTAAAAATTAAATTAAGTATCCAATGCAAATCCTAAAAGAATAAAGGCTTGGCTGACACCGACTCCAAAAAATCAAATTAATGTACATAAATAATATGGCATATACGCATGGTAAATACCCATGGTAAATGCTCTTAATTTAATTTCTTATTACTATTATGTAAAAAAATTATTTTTCACTTTGTAGTAGTTTTTAAAGTCGGTTCAATTTTTGGTAGAAAAGTTTATTTTTCTCTTTTTAGTTAAAAGTTAATGTTTTTTTTAAAAATCAGTTAATAAAAATTATAATACGGAAAAAATATTGTAAATTATCCATGGATGTAAATTTTGCCAGGAGTGGGGTTCGAACGCACACTCTCTTTCCAGCACCAGAGCTTAAACTGGCTCCTTAAACCGCTGAGTCATCCTGACTGCGCTCCAATCGGAGAACTTATTCAAAGTCCATGTTATTTTTTATTTGCGAAAAATCACCAATTTTATTAAAATTTGCCTAATTACTAAAAAATACTGAACCAATTTTAATGAAATGGAAGTGGTACCAATTCGAGAGTAGCCTCTTTTATTTAACACAAAAACCAAATTAATCGGTTGGATAGTTTCAAAGTAATCGGTGAACATACATAGAAAAAATACATAGGCGTCGAATTGATAACTTCCTTTTCTGAAGCCGGTTAATAATAAAAATTGTAATACGAAAAAAAAGTTGTAAATTTTACATGGATGTAAATTATGTCGGAAGTGGGGTTCGAACCCACGCTCTCTTTCGAGAAACCGAGCTTCAATCTGACACCTCAGACCGCTTGGCCATGCTGTCTACACTCCACTCAACGAACGTATTCAACAGTTTTAATTAGCGAAAAATCACTAATTTTATTAATTTTTGCCTAATTACTAAAAAAAGTACTGAACCAATTTCGATGAAATGGAAGTGGTACCAATTCGAGAGCATGGTCTTTCATTTAAAACAAAAATAACGGAAATCGGTTGAATAGTTTTGGAGTAATCGGCGAACATACATAAAAAATATACATACGCGTTGAATTGATAACTTCCTCTCCTTTTTGGAAGCCGGTTAAAAAATACATATGCGTCGAATTGATAACTTCCTCTTCCTTTTCTCAAGCCGGTAAGTAATAAAAATTGTAATACGGAAAAAAATATTGTACATTTTACTTGGATGTAATTTATGTCAGAAGTGGGGTTCGAACCCACGCTCTCTTTCGAGAAACAGAACTTCAATCGGGCGCCTTAGACCGATCGGCCATGCTGTCGACACTCCATTCAGCGAACGTATTCAACGCTTTTAATTAGCGAAAAATCACTAATTTTATTAGTTTTTGCCTAATTACTAAAAAAGTACTGAACCAATTTCGATGAAACAGAAGTGGTACCAATTCGAGAGCATCGTCTTTCATTTAAAACAAAAATAACAGAAATTGGTTGAATAGTTTAGGAGTAATCGGTGAACATACATAAAAAAGAAAAAAATACATACGCGTCGAATTGATAACCTCCTCTCCTTTTTGGAAGTCTGTTAAAAATGGAGACAAAGTAACACCAATGCATATTTTTCATAGAAAATGAGTTAGCAAACCATTTTATATTTATTTATAGAAATTCAAATCACCCATAATTTATTTGCAAGCACTATTAAAGCAATCAAAATGAAATGTATAATGACCTGATGTTCTAGCTGTGATAACTTTGTCATATCTGGCACTTCAATCCAAGCATTATCTTCTTTTTTAGGAAAGATGAAAAATTAGCAGGTTTTCTGTTTATAAATCGGTTTATAAACAGAAAATAAAGGATAATTAAATTAAAAATTCTGGTTATAATATAATTATCTTTTGCTGTTCTGCAGTTTGTTTCTCTTACTTAACATTGCTCATGTCGAAAATACTTTTTTCTCCTGAGAATCGATAGAAATTCGAGATTTGCCAGGATGCCGTCCTTTTCCTTCGTTATTTCTACTAACACTAGCTGTTGTGTAAATTCGTCTTCTGTTTGCAAAAATACTATAAAATGTCATTATTTTTAAAAAAGAGCTATTTTACTTCAATAAAAACTAATATTAAAAAATTTTCGCGGGAAATTGTTGGATTAGGTAGTGTATTGTTAAAAATAATAATAATAATAAAAGGTAATAATAAAAGAAACTAGAAAAAGATTTAGGTTGCCTGTAGCTATTATGGCGCATATTTATACGTATCAATGTGTTCCGACATAGACTGTATCAATGTGCCCCATACAGCCATTTTGAATAAAATGAATCTCAATTCCAACACTTCTTAATTTACCTAACAAAAAAGAATGAGGAACTGATAAAGAGAGCTTTACTTGCTAGGGAGAATATTCTTTTCGGTTTAAAATACTGGAACAATTGCAGTGGCGTAGCTAGCGGGGGGCGGAGGGGGCGGTCCGCCCCGGGTGTCACCCTCTAAGGGGTGACACCCAATCGTTATTTGTAAAGATATATATATGTATATTAGGGATGCACCGAATAGTGATTTTGGCCGAATACCGAATGCCGAATATTCGGCTGACAGGTGAACCGAATAGTAATTGTTGGGCCAAATACCGAATGTTCGGCTTTCCAAATACTTTCTATATTTCAAAGTTTAAAGGTATTAAAATGTTACTTTTTAAAACAGTTTTACATAATATTTAATAAAATAAACTTACATTTTGATAAACAAGAGCTTTGTATTAAGAGCATTTAGTATTGAAAAAAATCTGCCTTGATTTATTTAAGAAGCGCAATTATGAAACTTTAATAAAATTTTCTACGAATGAAAACAAACATTTTAAAATCGAATAATGAACAAATGGCCGAAGAAAAATTTTACACTCTGATAATTGTCCTTTTAAGATAACTCAAGGCAGATTTTTCTTTTCAATATAAAGTACAAGTACTTTCAACTTAATTCTGAATAAAAGTATGTTTGGCTCACAGTTCTTTTCTTATGAATGGTGGTATTTTCCATCCTTCCCATCATATCATATTTTACAGAAATCAAAGCATGTGAGTTGAAAACAGGGCTGCAAAAAAGCCAGCTTTTTCTAAAAAAGGCCTGGCCGGCCGGTTTTTATTGAAAAAGACCGGTCTTTGTGGAAAAAGCCGGCTTTTATTGGCTTTTTTCCAACGCATACATTAATTACTATTTATTTTTAACAACTTTTCTTTTGTTAATTTACCTTACAAATGTCCTTTTTATGTAAATTAAAACCAAAATCTTATAAGATTCATTTAAAGTCATGTTTCAGATGTCCACTTTCATAGCCAGTTAATAATATATCACAAAACTCTCATAAATAACTAATATGATAACAGACATCTATGCTATAGATCCAGTGGCACATCTTATGCTTAGTTAAGTTATTTTCATGTTATTATTGTTAAGAATTATAGCCAAATAAATAATATACAAAATGATATACTGTTTATAAAATACTTCACTTAAACAATGGCTCCTAGCATATGAATGAGTATAGTATTATGAATAAAAATAGTCACTTGTTATGTAAGAAGTTTACAAGGCAGCATTCTACTTTAAAAATAAGAAAAAATAAATAATTTTCACATAGCTTTTATATTTATTTCTCTTTCTAAGTACAGTAAATTCTCTATACGCCAGACTGAGTAAGATGAAAATTTGTTAAGCTCGGAAAGGTTTTTAAAGTCCTTGTGAATCCAGTGTAAAATTTGTCTAAAGCAGAATATCATTTACTGTGAACAATTTTCTCAGTTCTGATTGATTCTAATTTATACAGAGTTTACTTTAAATCCCCTTGTCTTCATTTGTTTTTTCTTTCAAGGAAAAAGCAGCTGACATTATGTGGGTTGAATTACTGCGGGGTAGCAATAGCAAGAAACATCTGTTCTTTATATCTCCTGCCGTACACATGAACTCGGGCAATCTGATTGGTCTCTGTTTAACAGGTCCATGATATGGCCTATATTGCCATAAATGTTCCTGCAATGATCACTATGATAAAAATGCAGTGGTGTGGAAAATTTGTTGATGGAAATGTTTGTAAACATGCTCTTTTCTTCTATATATATTCACAGTACTACTAGGGTTATCCTGTCGACCAAAAAAACTATCGCCAAATTATAAGATTACATGCCAATAACGGATGATTGTGAATGCCACATTCAATGACATTAAACACAATACACATGTTTAAAACGTCATTAAGTGATCTTTAATTCCACTTTTTATTTTTATTTTTATTTGTGTTTTATTAATTTATTTGTTTTTCCGTTATTTAAAATAAAAATTATGTCAACATGTATAACTTGGCTATTAGCTTGGCGATTTTTATAATTTGGCGAAAATGGTCGACGGGATAACCTACTAGTACCATATTGACTAAATATTTTGTTCTTGTTCCTTCACAAATCTTTCCACATATTAAAAGGAAAGGAGTTGATTTGGATAAATTAGTAAACTTACCCATCCACAAATTCCTCGTATTAGGAGAGGTTTAGTGTTTAATCTAATAGGTTACTGGATTAGCAAGATTCCAGGAACTAACGCATTTATGCTTAAAGAAGTATAGATACGGGAAAGGAAATTTAAAATAAAATTTCAACAAATTGTTTTGTTTGGAATAAGATCAGTGTAGTACTGATATTTAAAATGTAAGTCAAATGACTGGTATTATATTTGGTAAAAATCATTTGAACTACTTCAAAAAAATGTTTATTGATCAAATTTTCTAATAAACATTCTTTCCATCTGTTGATCACAAGAACATTTCTACTGTCAATTCACTTATATTTTAATTGACAATTTATTAGACAGTTCATTTTTATGACAACAATAACTAAATAGTTATTAATTAATAATACTTTTCATTTTAAGAGTAGTTTTTGTAGAAAAAAAAAGTTTTAGTAAAAGCCAGCTTTTTTAAAAAAAAGCCGGCCTTTTGCAAGCGGTTTAAACCAGAAAAAGCCGGCCGGTTTAAAGCGGCCCGGCTAATATCCAGCAGCTTTGGTTGAAAATATGTTATCTTATTTGTTGTTAATGCAATAAACGAACATACAAGTTTTGATCTAGAGTGAGATGAAATACAATATACTTATGACTCAATAAACTTATTATGATTATGGTTTCATGAACAAAAATTGTCTGCCTTGATAGCTATTACTAATCTCAAAAGGTTTTTTTTCTTTTAAAGGACTTTCATTTGGTAAAAAGCAAGAAACAGATATTACTTACTAAACAAAATTTAGGAACTTGTATCAGCACATAACTTATTCATAAGGAGAATCCTATAATACATCACCATTTTAATCCTTCTCATGGTTAATTTTCTTAAGTTATACTTTACAAACAGCAAATAAATAATGTAAAAACATTCTATTTTATTTTAAAATGATTTTGTTTCTAATTATTTTAAATATAAATTTAAAAAAATGACAGTTAAAAGTAGAAATAGTGAAAAGTTTTTAAAAGTTTTATTAAGTATTGGATTCGGTTGAATACTTTGATATTCGGCCATACTGAATATTCGGCAGGCCGAATAGTTTCATATTCGGCCTAACCGAATATTCGGTAACATGGCTGAATAGGCCAAATACCCAATAGATACCGAATATTTGGTGCATCCCTAATATATATATATATATATATACATAATCTTACATGATTTTGGAAAGGAATTTTGGAATAAAATGAAATTTTTAGTGCATGATGCAATAGAAATGATTTTCTTCTACATATAGTTATCGCATTGATTTATGCAGACTATGAGTTGAGTAATGAATCGCTCTGGTGGTTTTTTTTATATGCAGAAGAACAAAAGTTAATAAGGAAGGCATGGTCATTTGTTATAATCACTTAGAATTGTGATTGAAAAAATATGAGGGATCGGAAGGGGGGGGTGACACCATTTACATCGCCCCGGGTGTCACCCATCCTAGCTACGCCACTGAACAATTGTATAATACAATTGCAATTGTGCAACTCAAATTTACTTTTGACCTGCAAAAACAATAAATCATCCGTCCCATTTCATCAAACTACTGAATCCTGCCAAGACGTTCTGTATGTAGTTGTGTACACTAGCATCACCTTTTGGAACTGTCGTGAAACTTCCTCTAATGATCCTGTAAGCAGTAGAGAGGGTGTATCAATGTGCCCCACTTCCCCTTACATAAGTGTCTAATGTCACGTAGTTCATAAAATTGGTAAAATAAAGTGAATTTACTTTATAAAAAAAATTATTCTTCATAAACCAAAATTCGCGAATAACAAAATCCAGTTCTTCGGGAATGTTGAAATCGTCCGTATTTTTTATTTCGCGAATAGTAAGGGATTATTGTACTGTAACAATACTTCGCTGTTTAATAAGATCAAAGGTGTATAAAACAAGTGATGATTATCCTGTTGTTTTTTTTTCTTTAAAACAGCAGTTCCCAACGTGGGGTATGCGTAATGCATAATTTTTTTTTCCCAACTAGGTTTTGCCATCCAAACTGTGTCTCGCAATCTGATTGCCTAGAGCTTTCGGCATGAATTCGACATTTCTTGGCGGGAATTGTGCTTGGCGAAAAACACTTCTTTGTTTTAATTTTCTATTTCTTATAGTGTAAGATTTTTTTTTTCACAAATTCTATGTCTTATGAAATTAAAGAGGAATGACCCTTATCAAAGACAATTTCATAAAATATTCCGATTTTTTTTTCAATAATTTTTTTAGAATGAATCTCGGTAAGTTATGTTTATTTTTACTTTGTTGTATCTTTAATAGAAGAAAGTATTGTGATCGAAATTTTATTCGAATTCCAGATTTTGACCGATTTGCACGTTTTAGAGATCCAAAAAACATGTTTTTAGAAAATCTATGTCAATCCGTGTGTGTGTGTGTGTCAAGTGGCGTATTCAGGGGGTGGGCTGATGGGACTGCAGCCCCTTCCGAAACTTGAAAAAAAAAAAAAAAAAAAAAAAAACATGAAATATAATTACAAAAGTTTATAAAGATGTAATGATATCTGCGAAGATAGACTTTTTAAGGAGCAGAATAACTTTTCGTTTCAGGCAGGTTTTTATTAAAAAAGTATTATTTCGCAACGATCTCAAGAAAACTGTTTCAGCCAAATTTCCGTTATACGCAGGCTATCTTTACATGCCATAAAAACTTTACTAATTAAGACTAAAGCTTTTTTAAAACAAAATATTTGCAGTCCCATGCAATTCAATCTTAGCAGGATCGGTATAATTTATGCATTACCTGTTATCAAAAAAATCTGTTTAACGCTGAAAAATTATCTTTCATATGAAACTCTTAGAAACTTTTACTATAACTCAGCACCCTCCGAAATGAGAAGTCTAGATACGCCACTATGTGTGTCCGTATGTCCGGGTGTTTCCATTGTACCATCGAAAAGTGTATGAAAATATGCATAGAATTGAACCACATTTTTTGTGTATGATAATTTTTGGGCATGGTCAAACCAGAATTTGAAAAAAAAAAAAAAAAAATTCTATCGGAAGAAGGGCGCTGTAAAAATGATTTCCATGCTATTTTCATTATTGTACCATCGAAAAGTATTTGAAGTTATGTACAGAATTGAACTAAATATTCTGTGTACGTTTCTATGGCCAGCAGATCTTCTGTGAATTTGGAAATATTCCAAGGGAAAAGATCACTGTGATAATGCTTTTTGTACAATTTTCTCTGTTTTTCGTATTTCTATTGTCCATCGGCTCGTGCTGAGACAATTGTTCTTATTAATAAACTATGTAATCGAATGGTGTTTTCAATTTTTTGGTATAAGCAGAAGATATTTTAGAAAATACTGTCAAAGTTGGTGTTAGAAAAAAATAAAATAAGATATCGAAGCTTATTTTTGAAATATTTCTTTGACAATCGCAATAATTGTAAATGTTATATAACATTGGATAAAGATATTATAATATAAATATTAAAACATACAATTTAAAATAAATCTGAGAATTGTGAGTTTTACTCGCATAGAAGAGATCCCGTACTATAAAGTACAACCGTGTACAAAGTTTAAACATGGTATTTTACGAAGAGCGCTTCGAAAGCAGGTCGAAAAGTTACAATACTGCATTGGTCCGTGGCGATGTTTTCTAGATAGGTTTCTAATTGATAACATAGCTAATTGACTATATTTAACAATGACTATTTTTATAATAGTGAGTTTTATTTCGTGGTTTCAGATTAATTAAAGTTTTTTTTTTTCTTTTTGAGTAAAGTAATTACATTGAGAGTGGTAATTTAAGTTTGGTAAACAAAGTTATTTTTAGGACTCTGTAATGCAAGAATTTACAGTCATTCACGCATATGTTTCAAAGTTGAAACAGACTCTAACGGAATGAAGATACTAAGCTAAGGAATAAAAACTTACTATCATTAAAGTAATTTTTTAATATCCAACAAATATAACAGTTTTAAACAATTATATAACTGGATCTTCAACTTTTTTCAGTGAAAGAAAATGATAGGGGTTTCTAGAAGATGTTCCTTTTTTAATTGGGTAAATACTGTGGTATATTTCAACAACATATTCGAATTTTGTAAGATGCTTTGTTTAGAAGAGGTCTATTTTTAAATCGCTAAATACTGTGTTATATTTTACAATATATTCGAGTTTTGTAAGCATTAGGTTATTTTTCTTTAAATAACATCATTATCAATTTTATTAACATCAGTTTTATTTCCTTCTCTCCAACCAAATAATCCTTAGAGCATACAGAGTTTCGTAATTATAAGAATTATTAAAAAATCATTAAGAAAGATAAAATTTATAATTTATTTAAGTAATTACAAATTCAATTAAATAAATTTATAATTAAACTAAATTATAAATTTATATAAAATAAAAAATATATATATAATATAAATTTAAGTAATATGTTAAATTCAAAAAATTACAAATTTATTATTTATACATTATTAATTATTAATTATTTACTTATAATAATTTAATCCTGTTTAAAATTATGCTAATTTTTATTACTTTACTTAATTATTTTAATGTTTTAGTATATTCCAAGCATTCATTATAATTTTGATTCAAATTGTTTGGAATTTTTTTTTCTTAAACTTTTTATAATATTGCTAATTTGTGGTTACATTAAATAATCTTACATAAATTTCCTATCTTCAGAAATTTTCACTTTGTCATCTTTTAACCTACATAGCCTTCAATTCTTTAAAAAGTAGCAGAATGCTGTCGAAATGCAGATGATCCTCCCCCCCCGCTTTTTCATAAGTTAATGGAAATAATTTTCTTTCTGTAAAAATCATTTTTCCGTTGATTCCTATTTTAAACAAAAACTCTATTGAAATTTCAAAAAATTATTCCCTTTCTCCGCAAATCCTATCTAAATTCTCTACTCTTTGGATTTTCGCCAAGCACAATACCTTCCCGCCAACAAAAGTCTCTTTGACGCAGCCATCTCTGATCAATTAGATTACAAGATGGCAAAACACGGTTGGGAAAAAAAAATACGCATGCGTAATATGGAGATACATGTCGGGCCTGTATTTGGGGGTACGTGAAAATAATATCGCTAAAGGTGGAAACAACAAAACTTGTTAGTAAAGCAACAAATACGAATATGTTAAAAATGACACTACAACTTGTATCGATTCATTAGGTGATTGTGATAAGAAGATTATTAATGAAAAAAAGGGGGGCATGTTTATGAGGAATGGGGGGATACTCAGAAAAAAATAAAGTCTAAAAAAGGGGTACATGGAAGAAAAAACGTTGGGCAGCGCTGCTTTAAAGTATAAATGCAATTTGGGGGAACTGTCTTTTGGAAAATACAACGTATACTATAATAGAAAATTCATTTCCAACACTTATGGCTCATAAACAATACTGTAACCGAATTATTTTGTGGATCCTTGTAGATGTACAATAAATGTTATGATACCCTATTTTGCATAAGCATCTTATAATGCACCTTATTGGCGCACCTCATCCATTTTAATTTATGTTTGAAATTGGTAACAGCGTTAAAATATACTTCAAATGATTTTTTACCACATACCATATTGCAACGGTCTTGTTTTTAATGCTCCTGTAAATAAACTTTGAATGGTGCACACTCGATTTCCAATACCGATTGTTCCGTAAAACACAATAAGTTATAACAATAATCCGGTAATCCGAGAATATATGTTATAGCTCTCTCTAATTATTAAAAGTCCATAATTTAATGGCCATAAAAGAGACGGGAGAGGGGATATTTTTCAAAGCAAAACTGTCGTATGTTACAAATTCTTTTATTTTTATTTTTTAATTTCTATGTTAAATAATCTAACGAGGGCTATCCAATGCTACACTCTTCGAAATGTTTCTTGTCGCCCTTGCGAATGCTTTTTGTTACAAGCATTTTTTTTCCAAATTAAAAGACCACTTCAAATAAGAAGTTCTTTCAAATCAACAGTATTTGCATGTTACCTACTACTTATCGACGCGATAAAGGTTCTTATGGTTTCCTCCCTTACAACTTCTCTTTTCTTTTTTTCTTTTAGAAAAATAATTTTTTTTTTAATTATGATTTTTTTTTTGTTAAAATTATTTGTAATGGAACTCCTATATCGTAGATGTATCGTAGCGTGTAATACCCTATGCAGAAATATATTTCAGATGGGGATTTTGGGCTAAAAGTTTTATTATTGTCTCATTTGAGATTTGTTTTCTACTATTTAAATAGAAGTAAATTTTAAGAGTCTTTATTAAGAAAGCTTTCTTGTAAATTCAAGTAATTCAATTTAATACAATTACAAAATCAAATTTAAGCCTTTGTCACTGGCAATAAAAGTATAATCTTATTTCAGTGTTTCTTCGGTGGCGTGTGGACATTGGTGTCAGCCCAATTCATGCTTGACATTTTATGCATATTAAGTTTTGAAATGTTTTATAGCCAAAAATGTTTCCCAGTTACACACGTCGGAATAGCTATTTTTGTAGATGCTTTAAATGACGCTCACTGCCTTTTCAAGAATTATAATGTCTGATGATATGTATCAGGCTGTTGTAGACATTTTGATTTTACACAGTCCCGTTCCAAAAACTCGAATAAATTCTAAATGTTTTTTTGAAAATCAGGATTGGAAAGTTTCTTCCAAAGTGGAAAAAACCGCGAAAAAAAATTATACATACATACACACATACACACACACATATATATATATATATACGGCTCGAAAAAATAGGTTTATTCTAAGTGGTAAAAATGAAAGAAATTGTTTTCTTTAAAAATTTACCATAAGAGTTTCGATTTTGTAAGATACAATAAATATTTTCTTTTAACCTTAAGTAACCTTAGGTCATAATACCTATACAAATTTAATTCAATATATATGCTAAATTAATAATTTCATCAGTTTTTCAGCTAAGATCACACACTCGTCTAAAGCTTTTCTACAATGAGACATGAAAAAAAGAAATTTTATCCAAAATTCACAAAAACAGTTAAAATTAATTAATTTAAATTTAACCAGCATATTTTTAAACTATTCAAACTTTGAAAAATAGTAGTAAATATACGAATCTTTTATCAATGGTAAAATGAAACTCATTAAAATAAAAGAGTGCTTTTAATTTATATCTAATTTATTAAGATAAGTAATTTACAATAATTACTGCATTAAAAAATTATTAAAATGCACTTTTTCCTTATTATAGGATACTGCAATTAGTTTCTCAACTTTGAATGAATAAATGCAAAACATGAAAAAAATTCTTTCAAGTCCTATAGAACTTCAGGGGAGTTTAAAAACATTTCGACATGCCCATAGGCATTTTAAGAATATTAGACTTTTTAAATCAGCATTAAGATATATAAGCCAGATGATAATATAAATAATTACAAATTTGATTATTTACATACTATGTTGCACAGTTTAGAATATTGAATTTTTATATTAAAATAAGGTATTTTTATATGAAAAATAAAGAATTTGTACATAGTTTTTTTTTTTCTCTTTTTAGCATAAAAGGTATAATTAAAAGGCAAAATCCATCTATCCCTTAAGTTATCCATCACCTGTAAATGTCTGCCGAGTTTGAAGTTTATTTTTAAAAAATAACTTATTTTTCCAAAAATAATATTTTTAATCTTAATTAAATTTTCCAATTTAGTTTTCATATAATTATACTTTGAATTTAATTTTTTTACATAGTTTATATACTTTCACTTTAAACATCTTTTTTGTTTTCCATTGGTTTCCTCCATTTCTTCCGTTTTTTTCCCGTTTCTTTCACTGTCTTGGAAGAAACCCGATTGTTTCTTCAACCTGTTGAAAATACCTCTTTAACATACTAAATGAATCAAACAATAAAAATATGCTAGCGTGAATTTTGAGTTTAGATTCTTGACTGTAGTCGATTTTCGAATCTTGACTGGCAGTTAATGGCATGTTAAAAGTTCGAACAGACTAAGTTTTTCTTGATCGGAATATCTGTTGCAGTCATTCGATCTTTTTGATGTATTTGGACTTCTGTAATTGTAACAGGTCAGAGGACAGCGGAAGAAATCCCTGGCAAGTTTATCACCGCCTCTTTCTATTGCCAGTAACACAGAATTTTGGAAAAAGAATTATCAAAGGAATAATGTTTAATTTTTTGAAAATAATGAAACATATAAACGCATCTTTATAATCGTCCTGACGAAAATTTTGGAGGGGTACCAAGCATTGGTGCCCCCCCCCCCTAAACTCCATTGTCTATGGCCTTGCATTATATTAAACATGTTTGTATTGCCATTACTACTAAAGAGAGATGACGTGCTGCTTTCATAATTCTTCATTTTTCCCACCATAGTTACTCTTTTATTCTAAAGTTTATCTTATTTAATCGGAGTACTTTCAATTACGAAAAATTTTCTATTTAAAAAAACCTGTCATAATAAAATATTGAAAATGAAGCAAAGTGATATTTTCGCGAAAAAATTAATTGTTTTATTAAAAAAATCGCTGCTAAAAGAATAATAAGACTTTGCTAAAATCTATGCAACGTAGGGTTGGATATAGCTTATATACTAGAAAAGTATAAATGGGTGTAGCATAAAAATTCAAAAAGAAATTATGCCTAAATAATATCAAATATTGCTAATCTGTATAACTCTTTTTTTTATTTTATCCTTATCTATTTACAATGAACTTTGTTCGGTACTGAGAATAAAAGTAGCGCATATTTAAATTTCATTTGGCATTTCATAAAACTTAATTCAGCGTAATAATATTTTTAACAGTGTAATTAAGAAAAATCTGTAATGAAAGTTTAAACTTGACATTGTGCAAGGAAGTTGCAAAGTTGCAACGATCTCTTGGTTTGTGCCGCATTTTTCCAGATAAGTTTTTAATTAATTTTAAAGAAATGGTAATGTATTGAGAGACCCACTCAATGCAAACTCGAAGCAAATCTCATAGTATTTATAGGATTAATTCTAATTAAATTAGTCTATTTACAGGAATTTGACATTTATTGCTTTTATACTGCCACTAGATAATGCATTACACAAATGTAGCTTCAAAAGTTGTACATGAGATGTGTATTCTGAGTAGTGCTGTGAAAATAACGGCAAAATGAATACCCGTATATGGTAAGGTTGATTTAGAATTCTCTACCCGTTAAAAAGTATTTATTTCGTTAGTCGTTATTGTTCAGAAACTGGGTATTCGCAGTCATCGAGCATACGGCATACATCGTATAGAATAATCTTTGGAAGAATTCGTATTAATAAATAAACTAAAAAACTTTGTAAAATCACCATGCTGTTATTGTAGCGTCCTGCTTATTTTTTCATTTTATGGTGATTTTACAAAGTTTTTAAGTTTATTTATCAATTTATCGCCAGTGATTACGGTGTTTTTCCCTAGAATTCATATTAGTTAGGGCTGCCATCTATCCGTAAAAGTGACATTTATTGAAATTTCGAACTTTTACTGTAAAAAAGCAAATAGAAAATTAAAACCAGGACCTTAACGAGAAGTCAATAATTAGGGTGTGTTTGTGTGTGTGTGTGGGGGGGGGAGTCAAGAAAATGTAGTGGGATGACTCATATATATTTTTCTTTCTCTCTCTGTGACGCAGAAAGATAAATTACTGCATATTTACACTGTAGTTTAGTTACTATGTTTCTGATTAAACTGTTGTAATAACTTCATTTTATGCTAAGAAAAGAATAGGATTATGGAAAGTTCGAGCGCATAACTAGTGCAGTATTAAACATAATGTTGGCGTCATATGTGCAAGTAAAATGAGCAAGTGTTGAAACACCTGTTTTAGTTACAATTTAGTATTTTTTCAAAACTGTGAAAGGTCATCAAAACTAAATTAGATTTTTCAATAGAATTTCATTTGGGTTTTTGGAACATAAATTCATTTAGTGACCTTGGAATCTTTTTTTTTGGGGGGGGGGCTCAAAATGTTTTAGGGGGGCTGAGCCGCCCGTAACACCCCCTTAGCTACGCCCCTGATTAAAATGCAAAGCATAATTGTACACAGGGCTATAATTAAAAATGAGTAATGGGAAGGGAAGACCACCCTCAAGAAAATGTAGGGTGGAGCTCATATTTTCATATACGTGTTTCAATAGCGGGTTTAAAGATGAGGCCACGGATTCATAAAGCCCCCCCCTCCCCCCTACACATACGCTGTACTGCAGAAATATTCCTAAAAATTACTTTAAAAAATAAACATACCTTAAATCCTTATCTCCCCCCCTCCCCCTTGTTCAATAATGCGAATCTTTCTGATTCTGAAAAAGGACTACTCAAATCAAGATTAGGTAACATCTGACACATTTGTGAAATCAATTTTAATCTCGAGAAATTTGCAAGTGTTCTTATTTGGAAACTATGAGATTGAAAAATGTTTTGAAAAATCTATGAAATGAAAAATGTCAAACATTCTATGAAATTCGGCATTTATACTAAATTTCCGTACGCGAATGCTAATTGCTTGTCTCATGATGACATTTCTGTGTTTGTCAAGTTTTAAAAATTATCGTAAAATTATTAATAACATTTCTATATCACTTTATGCATTTATAAGAAAATGAGAAACATTTCATTTTCTTCATATCTGAATGAAATCTGTGTGACTTATATATTTTGATATTCTGATATATATTTTGAATCACATTTTGATTTATCATTTAATTATCATTTGCTTTATCAAAAATATATTCACTTCTTATTTCTTTTTCTTGTCTTAATAAAATAAGTAAATGAATTAACAAGCCATATGAAATCCGAATCATTTGAGATTCGAGAATAACTAATACAAATAGAATAATAGGTATTTAGAGCTGTTGCAAACCGCATGTATTCGTTAATAAATAATTGAAATAATACGACTGATATACTAATACTACCTCTAAAACAAAATACGAAATCGTTTCTTTTGAATACTCGTTGCTGCATGAAAAACTGAATGAAACGAATTTCAAACACTACCTTCATTTCGGGATTTATACGAAGCCGCATTGTCTGCAAGATCAGAGTTAATTTCCGGACTTTAGACTCGGTATAAGTTATTATCACATACGGGTATTTCATTTAGCTGTTTAGGTATTAAGAAGAAGAAAGATATAAATGTGTTTTGTTATTTCAGCGCATCCGTTCTTTTGTCGAATACGTAAGTGTGAATTTGGAGGGAGTTTTTGAAGCAGAAAAAAATGCTTTTAGAAGAACGATTGTTTTGAGATCGTTTAGGGATTGTACTGTTTATCTTACAGATATGAAGCTTTATATGCATTTTTAAAACTACAAAATAATTGCGCTTTTTCTTTCTTTCTTTTTTTTTTTTTTTTTTTTTTTTTTTTTCGAGATTACATATTATGTATTAATATTTCGATTTAAAAAAGAGCCATCGATCTAAGATATAGAAAAACAACGCGTGTTTATCATTTAAGAGTTTAATTAAACCAATTTTGTGTTCATTATGCATTTAATCTATTAAAATTTCCTTATAATTTCACTATAAAAAGAATGGAAGCTTATAGTAAAATAAAATATTCGTTATAGTTGTAATTAAGGAATGATGAAGTATTTCTAGAAAGAATTATGTTTGAAGGGTCACCATCAGCGCCGTGCGAAAGGGAGGCGGAGATTTAGGGGGTGCAAAATTAATACTAACGTCATTTTTGGACGTCATTTTGGTCTATTACAAGAAAAATTAGGGAGGGGGGCGCCAAATTGTAAGTTTGCCCCTGGTCACTATATAAAAGTATTAGATTATAACTTGATCTTCAATACAAAATGCTATTTGCGTTTGAAGTTAATTCCACTTTGTTCGGTTGCATATGAACTCCGATAACGACTAACGAGTGGTATTTCTAAGTAACGATATGGTATTTCGTATCTTAGAGAATACCCGTTTCTTAGTAACGAATAAGTACGGTTTGCAACAGCTCTAATTGTGAGAGCTACGCAATGCAAACTAGTCGTATCCCATACGTGCTCATAGTATTTCTGATTAACCCATTAACACCCAGTGGCATATATTTAGGTTATTACACTTAGTGGCAAAAAAGCGTTTTTCACACCAGTAAATATAAAGATAAATATATATTCTCTTTCACAAAACAAATTCCTTGATAAAATAAAATAAAAAATACTCTTCTTTTAAAATTGGTGGAAAATCTGAAATTTAAATTTTATCGAAGAAAATATTTTGGTCATTAATTATAGGGTTAATTCTAGTTAAATTAGCCTGTTTTTATCAATTTGAAGTTTATTGCATTTGTACTGATAGTGTGCATTGCATTACACAAATATATTATTAAAAGTTGTTATTTAGGCCTTAAAAGTTGATGGTACATAGAATACGTCGCTCATACCATTATATTTGGCTAAACCGTCCGTGTTTTTAAAAGTGAATAGCTCAGCTAATTAACGACGATTTTTTTCGAAATTCAGTATCAACATTGCTTTTATACTTCGTCTATAATAGGTACCGCTGGCGCTTCTTAATACCTTTGCTGAATGCCCACAAATCGAAATTTATGTGTAACGGGAAAATGCGTTTTTCTTAAAAACTATGCGATCTATAATCACTATAGTTTTCCAGCAAGTTTAAATTAACATATCTACTACCTCTAATTTTTTTAGAATTTTAGATTCAATAGATTCGGAATTAGATGGGGGGGAGGGGGGCATATTTTTGAACTCTATTTTATATAGATGATATCTGTCAAAATATAATATCTAAAATTTTTTTTTTTTTAAGTAACTTAATATGCCCCTCTATATTTTCCCTAAATATATATTTGTGAATTAATAATCTGTAAATATGATAGTCAGTCGTCTTTATTACTTACCCATCATACGTAGTATAGGGTAAGTCTTGCAATCGTTTTGAAAATCGAAACTTTTTTTGACGGATTTACATGTTTTAGACACTGGAGATTTCGAAAAACATATTTTAGAAAAAAAAAAAAAAACCCTTGCCGTCCGTCTGTCTGTTTGTCTCTCTGTCAGTCAGTCTGTCTGTAAACGCTCTATCTCACGAACAAATTGAGATAGAGACTTGAAATTTTGTATGTACTTAGTATGTAAGAATGGGACAAAGCCTATTGAATATCAGCAACCTCGATTATCCGGAACTATTTTTTCCGGATTCTCGAAAAATTCGTTCTGATGAAAGGTATGTAAAAATTTTCAAATTTTTTTATTTTAAGGAATGTATGTAAAATGCAATAAAAAACACAAATTTTGCATAAAGAACGAAGTCGATCGGATTATTAGTTGTCGAGATATTTGTAATTCTGTTTTCCACATTCTTCGATTTTTCATGATCCTGTATTTCATTCAAATTTCAATTCAGAGGTATATTTTAATTGAAAATGAGACGCTTAATCCGACGCAGCAAACTGTTAGTTAATGTGATTGTTATTTTTGGAGTTATAAGGATGTTTTTTTTACGTAGTTTGGTACTTCTTGAGTAGTTTGGCGTTTTATATAATTTGTTGAAATTGGTGCATCAGCAATTCATTAATAGAGTATTACTATGTGTATCAACAACATTTAAATTTAGTTTTGGAATTGAAATACATTGTATAAATAATTTTCAGATATTTTATTTTCATATGCATATAAATGATGGGTAAGTATTACGGTGGCCTTCAACGACTAGTTTTATTATTTCCCCTAGTTTAAACTTTCTACGATTAATAGTTTACGAATAAAATTTCCCTTACAGACAGACACAGAAGTGATCGTATAATGGATCGTATAAGTGATCGTAATCCGTTTTTACTATATACCATTAAAAAAAAGAGCTGGAACCCGTCGAATTTCGACGAAAGAAAATGTTTAAGAATTAATTAAAATTCATTAATTTATAACAAATCTACAAAACTAGTTACAATAAAACAATCTTATATTGGCTAGTCTAACTCTCAAACAAATATCATTTTAACCTAAAGATTACTGCTCTTCTATAAAAGTAATCAAAAATTTTGAAAAACTGTTTTATTAGTGTACATTTCAATAGCATATTATTTCAAAAGTGAAGTATCTCTAACCTGTGAAGAATTTCAGAGCCGATGGAGTGAAGTGATGCATTTTTACAAAACCTATTTTAGTTTTAAGACTTGAAATACACGTTTTTATTTTGTATAAAATGACATCATTGTCATCTTCTGAAGAATTCCATCTTTACCATCCACTTTTAAACAACATCTATAAAAAAAGTAAACATATGACATCATTATCGCGGAATAGTACACAAACCCAGCAAAAAACAATGTCGTAAATTCGATCAAAGAAAAAAATAAAAAACAATTTAATGATTCATATGGTTTTCTTGTTTGGTTTATTAATATAAATATTTGAAGTTAAATATAGTTTATAACACGCCTGTTTTATCACAAATAATTTTATTTTTTTAAAATAGCACTTTTTTTAATTGCAATTTTTTTTTCTGTTGTTATGAGAAAATGTTAAAAAAAAGTACAATATTCTATTATTTTACTTTCTACAGAAATGGAATACTTCAGTTGCCACCATTGTATAAGTGCCATTTTAAAAAAATCAACATCTTAAAAATAAACTGAAATGGCAGTTTTCGAATAAATTGCAGTTAAAAGTACTTTTTTTCATCATATATTACGAAGATGTAAAAACTGAAAATGTGCGATATTTAGAAGTTTAAAGAACTGCAATAGAGATTATCAGTATTTAACCGTACAATGATACATCTGCTTCGTTTTACGCCTGGCTTATGTAACATTATTTTTTAGTGACGATATACTTTAATTGTTGCCTGAAAGAAGCAGCATCTCGGAGGCTAAAAAGTGAGAGGGAGAAAAACCGATAACATTTATACTATATACCTTTCTATAACATATTTTTTACAGGCATCGTATTTATATAGGTCATAGCTAGAATAACTGTAGAAAACATGATGCATAAAAAATTTATTGCGTTCATTTTATCATCTTCAAATTAACATGGTTTATTTGCCTACAGACACAGTTTACTCGAAGTTGATATTCCAGCTCGGACTGCAAGATAATATAGTGTATTTTAAAATAATAAGAATAAACTTAATAAGATTCTGCAGAGAAGCGAGGAGGAAAAATAGCACACTTTTTGAACCCGGATACTTCATTGTTTCTCTAAAACTGGACCTTGACATTGAAATAACGGTGGAAAAACAAAGCAACTTGAAGAGGGTTTTGTGTATGGGAAGTATGACAATAACAATCCAGTCTGTGCAAGTAATTCCAATGCAGATTAATAGAGGTTATTGTTTTTGCGAAGTATAATTCGACATTGGGTGAAAAACCTGACGTTAGTGGAGTGGAAAGACTAACAACTCTGCAGAACGCTTAGGTTCAACGGTTTTAGAATAGTCTAATTCAATAGCATTTTAAATGAATAACTCCTCTGTGCATGTTTCTAGCACTTTCCAACAAAATTGATAAGTGCTTATGAATTCGTATTGTCTATGCTCTAACTCCCGGAAATACACTTGGATTTTTATGCAATTGATAAAATTTAT
The DNA here is from genome assembly GCA_964019185.1 of Maratus speculifer. Classification (NCBI taxonomy): domain Eukaryota; kingdom Metazoa; phylum Arthropoda; class Arachnida; order Araneae; family Salticidae; genus Maratus; species Maratus speculifer. Next base: position 212,575,577 of record OZ025296.1, read on the forward strand.
CTAGGATCACCAAAGCATGTTTGGCATTGAATATGAAGTATTATGATTAATGGCTCATTTACAGGAACACTCAAAAGAATTCGATTACGTTATGGTATACGGATTTTTTTTTTTTTTTCAATGACATTGCGCTATTTTAAATATATTAAAACTGATATAAATCACTGAATTTCACTATGGTCACATTAAAATAGAGCATTCATAGCACTTTTTATTAATTTACAGGGACACACAAAAGAAATCGGTTACAGTACTGTCTTTGCGTAATAATTGCTGGAGAGTACTTAAAATTCGGCATGCACTTTTAAATTTAATTAGATTTTACATATTATTCTTTATATATAAATTTTATACCTCATACACAGGGTTGCACAAAAGTATTTCATACCATTCTCCTTTTTAGAGGGAAATACTGAAGGGAAATTTTCAACTGAAATGCATGTATCTCTTAATTGAACTAAATTTTGGAATGCATGTTGTTAATGTACAAATCTTTCTATCATACATAGGGCTGCTAAAAAATTCAGATAATTTTCCGATTGTAGATCGGTACAGCTGAAATGCGTTGTACATTTCCATGTAGTGAAATGAGACATAATATTTTAAATTTTTTAAAGGTGCAGTTTTGTTGCATTATTCTGAATGCGTTGGAAAGTGCTTCATAATCTATGCTTGACGCATGATTTTTTGCTTTCTTGTTTCATTTTAAACTGTTATGGTAGTTTTGCGGTTTAAAAAATACGAGGTGGAATCCGCCGAAATTCGACGAAAAAAAAATCTTTAAGAAAGAACTGTTTCATTGATTTGTAATAAATATGCAAAATTAGTTACAGTAAAAAATGCATCTTATATTGGTTAATTTAACTCTCAAACAAAAATTATTTTAAGCTAAAATTAATAAAATACTATAAAACTCAATTATCCATCTTACTAAGCGAAATAAAACCGAAATTCACCGGATTTTAAAATAAGCGATATTTTTGAAATAGTAGCTGGAACTGGGGGATATTGATACAGCTTTTTAAAAAAATTTTTTTTGGTATCTAGAAAGCAAAAATTTCAAGTTATTTTTCTATGTGATGTCAGCAAAACCCGTGTAGTGTGTTATAAAAATGTACAATCGTTGTTTTATATATTATTTTTGCATGTAATTTTTAAAAAATCAAAAAAAGTAATTTGTATCAATGTGCCCCATCCCCGGGGCAGATTGATACACTTTGACACGTCTGGGAAAAAATGGAGACAAAATAACACCAATGCATATTTTTCATAGAAAAATACTTAGCAAACCATTTTATATATATTTATAGACATTAAAATCGCACACAATTTATTTGTAAGCTATATAAAAGGAATCAAAATGAAATGTATAATGACCTGATGTTCTGGCTGTTCCTTGTCTGTTTGTTGACTGTGATAACTTGATGTAACGTGATATCTGGCATTTTAACCCCAGAATTATCTTCTTTCTTAGAAAAGGTGAAACAATTACCAGGTTTTCTGTATATAAATCGGTTTACAAACAGAAAATAAAGGATCATTATATTAAAAATTATGTTTATAATATAATTATCCTGTACTGTTCTGCAGCTTTTTTCTCTTACTTAACATTTCTCATGTCGATAATACTTTTTTCTCTGGAGAATCGATATAAATTTGAGATTTGCCAGGCTGCCGTCCATTTCTTTTGTTAATTATACTAGCACTAGATATTGTGTAAGTTTGTACGTCTTCTGTTTGCAAAAATACTATAAAAATGTTCTAATTTAAAGAAATTAGAGCTATTTCACTTCAATAAAAACTAAGAGTAGAAATTTTTGACGAAAAATGGTTGAATTAAGAAGTGTATGGTAAAAAAAAAAAAAAAAAAAAAAATAATAATAATAATAATAAATAAATAAAAGGTAATGAAAAAAATGAACTTGAAAAGGATTTAGGTTGTATCAATGTGCCCCGATAAAGACTGTATCAATGTGCCTCATACAACCATTTTGAATAAAAAGAGTCGCAAATCCAACACTTCATAATTTATCTAACAATAAAGAATGAGGAATTGATAAAGAGTAGCTTTACTTACCAGGGAGGGTATTATTTTCGGTTGAAAATACTGGAACAGTTGTATAATACCATTTCAATTGTACAACTCAAATTTACTTTTGACCTACAAAAACAATTAATCATCCATCCCGTTTCATCAAACTATTGAATCATTCCAAAACTTTCTGTATGTAGTTAATTTCACTAGTATCACCTTTTAGAGCTGTTGTGAAACTTCCTGTAATGACCCTGTGTGCTGTACAGGGGGTGTATCAATGTGCCCCAGTTCCCCCTACGCATTTTAATGTCTAATTTTTTTTTTTTTAATTTTAAGAGAAAATGGAGTGATTTTGTTGCCACAACTACAAAATTGATGCCAAAAATTATAAAAAAAAAACTATATCTCAAAAATAAATTGTGATACAGCTTTCGAACAAATTTCATTTGAAAGTGCATTTTTTTCTCTATTCGACAGTGTAAAACTTTAATTGTGCGATGTTTAGAAGTGTAAAATTTACAGTAGCCAAAAATTGCAAAACCGAAATTGCTGGGGAATAGTGTTGTCATTCGCGAAATGACATATCCGTTACGCACAGATACATTTGATCTTTATAATATAGATTTTATGATTTTGTTTCAATCTACCACAATTATAACTGTTTTATAATAGTTATTTTTTTTAAATGTCCAAACATTAGAAAGAATGTAGATCCTTTCAAAATAAATAAATACCTATTTTGATATTTAAAATAGTAGTTTATAATGACTATTAATAAATTTATAACAACTACTTAATAGGCCTATAATCTATACATATAAATCACCAGGCTGTTTTTAGTCATCATCCCTGAGCTTTCTACTGGACCGATTTTGATAATTATATTTTAATAAAAGCTCTTCAAATGTAGATGTCCCTACTCAAACTATTTTTTAATTTATTTCCATTTTTATATTTTATTATTAATTTTATTTTTTTTTTGTGGATTTTTTTTTTTTTTTTTTTTTTTTTTTTTTTTTTTTTTTTTGTGAAATTTTTTCAAAACAGTAGCAATCGGATTTTCCCCATTGTTGCAGAGAAAATATAAACAATGAGAAATTTTCAGACAAGTGGCTTTTTTGAACGCATTTTTTAATTTGCAAGTTAAACTTAGGTAAAAAATATTTATACACGTGTATTTTATGTTGATAAGCTAATTAAAATTCATATTTACGCTGATATGTCACGAGAATATTACTTATATAAGGTTTATTTTATCTTTGTGCATTTTAATTTTATTGATGTCATTGTTTTTATCTTATACTATAATGCGAGCAAAAATTGTGTGTGTGTGTGTGTGTAAATTTTATCTCAAAAACGGCTCTAACGATTTTCGCAAAAAATTGGATTATACCATTTTCGGCCACGAGAAGACCATTGGGCTTGGTCCCATGTTCGGGAAAATTCGATTATTGGGTCATTTTGGGTCACAATGGGTCAGGATCAAGCTATTTATATCTAGAGAACGGCTGGATGGATTTTAAGGAAATTTTATACCCAATCGTTTTTTTGTACGAGAAAACTATTGGGCTGAGTCACATGTTCGAAAAATTTCGATTAGTGGGTCATTTTGGGGTCATTATGGGTCAAGCCATTATTATCTAAAAAACGGCTCTAACGATTTTGACCAAATTTTATATTGTATCGCTTTGGATTACAAGAAGACCATTGGGTTAGGTAACATGTTCGAGAAAATTCGGTTAGTGGGTCATTTTTGGGGTCATTTTGGGTCATGCTTTTTTTATCTAGAGATTTTCTCACGCAATTTTGACTAAAAATTGCATTCTACGAGAAAAACATTGGGCTAGGTTACATGTTCGAGAAAAAATTTTAATGGGTCATATTGGGTCATTAAGAGTCTGGGTCAAGCTATTTATATTTAAAGAACGGTGTGATGGATCATAAAAAATTTTTGTATGTAACAGTTTTTTGACATGAGAAAACTAATGGGCTAAATCACATGTTTGAGAGATTTCGACTATGAGGGTCATTTGTGGGTCATGATGGGTCATAATGGGTCATGGTCAAGCTATATCTAAATAACAGGTGGATCGATTTTAATGAAATTTTGTATGCAACATTTTTTTGGCACGATAAAATCATTGGACTAGGTTACATGTTCGAAAAATTTCGATTAATGGGTCATTTTGGGTCATTAAGAGTCTGGGTCAAGCTATTTATATTTAAAGAACGGCGTGATGGATTATAACGAAATTTTGTATGTAACAGTTTTTTGACATGAGAAAACTAATGGGCAAAATCACATGTTTGAGAAATTTCGACTATGAGGGTCATTTGTGGGTCATAATGGGTCATGGTCAAGCTATATCTAAAGAACAGGGGGATCGATTCTAATGAAATTTTGTATGCAACATTTTTTTGGCACGATAAAATCATTGGACTAGGTTACATGTTCGAAAAATTTCGATTAATGGGTCATTTTGGATCATAAAGGATCTGGGTCAAGCTATATATAATTAAAGAACAGCAGGATCAATTTTAACGAAATTCTGTATGTAACAATTTTCAGAAACGAGAAAACTAATGGACTAAGTCACATATTCGAGAGCTTTCGATTATAAGGGTCATTTGTGGGTCTTAATGGGTCAAGGTCAAGCTATATCTAAAGAATGGGTGGGTCGATTTTAACGAAATTTTGTATACAACATATTTTTGGCATGAGAAAATCATTGGGGTAGATCACATGTTCGAGAAATTTTGATTAGTGGGCCACTTTTGGGTCATTCTAATTTTATCTAGACAACGTTTCGCGCAATTTTGACTAAATTTTGTATTTTATCGTTTTCGGGCACAAGAAAATCATTGGAATATGACAGATTTTTGAGAAAATTCGATCAATGGGTCATTTTGGATCATAAGGGGTCAGGGTCAAATTAACTATATCTAAAAAACGGCTCAATCGATTTTATCTAAATTTTGTATCTAATGTCTTTCGGTATGCTAAAACTAATGAGCTAGGCCACACGTTCGAGAGATTTCTATTATAAGGGTCATTTGTTGGTCATGATGGGTCATGCTAATTTTATATAGAAAATGGTACTCACCATTTTGACTATACTTTGTATTATATCGTTTTTGAGCAAGAGAAAACTATTTGGATGGACACATGCTCGCGAAAATTCGATTAGTGGGTCATTTTGGGTTTTAATGAGCTAGGGTCATTCTAATTATAATAACCACGACTCAATCAATTTTACCTAAATTTTGAAACAAAACGTTTTTTGTCATGAGAAGACTATTGGGCTGAGTCGCATGTTAAACAAAATTATATCAGTGGGTCATTTCGCTTCATTGCTGAATGCTGCCAAGCTAATTTTACCTAAAAAATGGCTTAAACGATTTTGATTCAATTTATATTCTACTGTTTTTGATTACCTGAAGACGATTGAGCTATGTCACATGCTTGATCAAATTTGATTAGTGGCTCATTTTGGGTAATACGGGTCAGGGTCACGAGAATATGGCAATAACTTGGCGATATTTGACAAAATATCGGCGACATATGGCTAAAAAATCGACTATAAAAATTACGAAAACCAAAACACGTATTTGGAGCCAAATGAAAGAATGCCTCCAAATTTGGCTGCATCTAGCAGAAAATATTGTCTTTCAGAATGTAAAGAATTTTTTTATACATTCTTACGAGGATTCGAGATGCATGGTTAAACCAATCAGAGTCGAGCTAAAAAAGTGATTTAGATCGATGTCCTTTCATTGTAAATTTTAAAATAAAGTAAAATTTATAAACATGCGCATAAAAACATATCTATTGATTGTTTCTTATTGATTGTTTTTCTAAATAAACAACATGTTTTACAGTAATAATACCGAGTGAATGACACAGTGAAAATACTATATCGAGTTGAACACAAAGTTAATTTTGACCGAGCTAAGCTCGGTCTCCCCTGCTAGTTACAATAAAAGTAGAAAGGGTTACTACTCTGTTATTCCGTCGACCGATTTCGCCAAATTATACAAATCACCAAACTAATAGCCAAATTATACATATTGAAGTAATTTTTATTTTAAATAATAAAAAACAAACAATTAGTAGAATATTAATAAAAATACAAATGAAAAGTCGAAATAAAAATCACTTAATGACTTTTTAAATACGTGTATCGCATTTAATGTCATTAAATGTGACATTCACGATCATCCATTATTGGCATTTAATCTTATAATTTAGCGATAGTATTTTGGTCGACGGGATAACAGAATAGTACCAAAGAAAGTATGTTTTTATTTTACTAAAGTCTAGTTAAGCATAAAAATACGTATATAAAGTACATATGAAAAGTTTGTTCCGGTGCAACTGGGTACATGCTCAGTTTAACATGTATTTTTACTTTGACACAAATAAAGAGAAAAACTGATCTGATGGTGTCAAAATGGCGTAATTTACAGTAAGTTTTTATTTCTGGATTGTGAAGATTTTGTAAATTGGAGACTTTATTGACTATTTCATCTTGATTGCATGTTCTCTATTGTTTTAAAAATAATAATAATTTTAGATAAGATATATTAATTTTTTAATAAAAATTTCAGAAAAGTAAAGAATTTAGAGAGTCAAAATTAGTAAAAAATGATTTTACAGTAAAAAAAGACTTGATGCAAGGCTTATATTCTATAGAAATATTTTTATAGGTTTATTGTAAATCCATTTAGCAGTTTTTTATTGTTGATAAAATCCTGTTTCTTTCACTTTGTTGTCGTCAAAAAATAGTAGTCTATTTTTAAACGGTCCAAAACCCAATTACAATTTTTAGAAACGTATAACGATGGTGACAACGAACAGCGTTATAGTTTTCACTTTTATCGTACTTGTATTACTTCTAAATCTAAGTATTGTACAATTTCAATTGTTGCATGATAAAACAGGAATAAAAAATTAACTTAAATTTATTTGAAAACTGCCTCTGAATTTAGTGACATTTTAACCCCTTGAAAGACGGTGTTGGCAAATGACAACACATAATTTTAATCCCAAATTGCCACTCTGTCACCAGAAATGTTCTATGAAAATTTCACTTTTATTAAATATGCAAAGATAAACGTTATTACAATGCAATTTACTTTACAAATAAAATTTCGTGTGGATACTGGTGTCATTTAATTATTTCAACATTTTAAGAATACAAGTACCTTGCCCCGGAAAGGGCAAAGTTATTTTCAAGCATGAATTATTTTTCAAATCTGTTTCAACCAACTTAAAAAGAGTAAAAACTACCCTCCCCCCTCAAAAAAAAAAAAAAAAAAGATAAATTATAAAACTAGATTACCCATATAATGCAGCATTTTGTCATTAAACTGAAATCTGTTAACCAAAAAGACAGGTATTCTGTTTATGTAGAACTTAAAATTAATATAATGTAAAATTGCTTGAAATATTTTGAATCAGATTATAATATGAATTATGTTCCATTATTTTTTTAAAGATCCATTGAATATGTTACTTCATAACAAGAATAGTATTCTTGTTTTTGGAAATGGGGTAGCTATCCCGATTATGGAAAGGGAATGGGGAAACCATACAAAGAAATTATTAGTCGAAAGCATTAAAATTCGGTTTCATCTGCAAATTGTCCTAATAGTATTGAAAAATATTTTCTGCGTTTTTACATAAAAATTAACCAGTAGTATAAATTTGATACCCTGTCAATTTCTGCAACCGGGGCAACCAACCCTTCGCCCCCGCTTCGATGGCCCTGTCTACAGGGACACACAAAGGATTTCGGAACCAGTATTGTTTCCGAAATGCAATAGATATAAGGAAGTGTATTTTCAGTTATGGTATGAGTTTTTAAGCTTATCAAAATGTTTGTATACAAAAAGGTGTGTTAAATGCTATGTATCATATACACGACTATACAAAATAATTCTTAAGGACAAATTCTTTACAAACTTACTTTATTAACAAATTCTTTTGAGTATCAATGTAATACGATTATCGAGTTTGACTATCACTATCGACTATGCGAGTTGAATATCAGTGTAAAACGAAAAAGGTAGTTTTAAACTGTGTTATGCATTTTCAATTTGAACTTTATTCAGTACATCATAAGAGATGTTTGTAGAATTAGAAAAAGTGATGTACAGTGTCAAGCAGAGTTGGATACATGACCGTCTATGGATGATAATCGTCTATGGATCTTTAGCACTTTTTTTCTCTAATTAATATCAAACAATAAAGATAGTGCTATGAAAATTAAATTTAATGGCCAAATTTAATTTGTAAATTCAGCGACTACTATACCTTTTTTCAAAGAATATCAAATACTTGAATTGGTTATAGATTATCCCAGGATGCGATTTCGATCATTTTCAATTGGTAAAACCTGTTTTTGAGGAAATATATGATATTTCCGTTGCTAAGATATTACATGTGACAGCAATTTTAAGAGCCTGCCTGAATTAACATACGGTATTCGCAAGCTAATGTAAAATCAACAGAACGCTAACATAATATTTTGTATCTTTTCAATTTTTTTATAGCAAAATTCGTATTAGTGAAATTCGGAATTTTTTCATAAACTACACCAAGAGACTCAGACTTTGACCTCAGATATCTCATGGAAAACGAATCCCTTAAAAATATTGAAATACAAACGAAAAATTTATAAGGATGGAAGAAAGAATGAATCCATTGATCTTATATTATAATACTAGCAAAAATTATGAGTGTGTTATGTAAATTTTATCTTAAAAACAGCTCTAACGATTTTGACAAAATTTTGTATTTTACTATTTTTTCGCACAGAAGATCATAGGGTTAGGTCGCATGTTCGAGAAAATTTGATTAGTGCATCATTTTGGGCCACAACAGGTCAAGCTAATTATATATAAAAAAGTGGTTCAATCAATTTTAACTAAACTTTGTATCCAACCGTTGTTTGGTACGAGAAAACTATTGCGGTAGGTCACATGTTCGAGAAATTTCAATTAGTGGGATATTTTGGGTCATAATGGATCAAACCAATTTTATCTAAAATACGGCTCTAACGATTTCGATTAAATTCTGTATTCTACCGTTTTGGATTACGAGAAGACAATTGAACTAAGTCACATGTTCAAGAAAATTCGATTAGTGAGTCATTTTGCATCACATGGGTTCAGGGTTAAGCTAATTCTATTTTTTTTTTTTTTTTTTAAAGGCTCAAAAGATTTTGAAAGAATTTCGTACTATGTCGTTTCTAGACACGAGAAGATCATTTTGCTAGGCCTCATGTTTGAGAAATTTTGATTAGTGGGTCATTTTTGGATCATTATGGGTCAAGTTTATTTTCTAGGAAATGACTCGAGCGATTTTGATTAAATTTTGTATTCTATCGTTTTCGGGATCGAAAAGAATATTGGATTACGTCGTTCGACAAAATTCGATTAATTGTTCATGTTGAATTAGTATGGGTGCAGGTCAAACTAATTATACCTAAAAAACGGTCAAGTGCGAGTATTACTCGCATTCAAAGGGTTCCGTACAATAAATATAGGAATTATTAAGTATATTATGTTATTGAAAGAAATCTTTGCTAAAGTAATATATAATAAAGTAAAGTAATATTGCTTTTGTACTGTTACTGTGCATTGCATTACTCAAATATATCATTAAAAGTTTTTATTTGGACTTTAAAAGTCGATGGTACATAGAGTATACCGTCCTCATCATTATTTATGTCCAAATCTTTCAGCGTTAATATCTCATCTAATTTCCGATGATTTTTTTCGAAAATCATTATCAAAATGCTTTTATAATTTCGTAAGGATAAGTACCTCCAGCACTAATCAGACCTCAACACATTTGCTGATTGCCCGTAAATCGTATTTTGTGTGTAACGAAAAAATGCTCTTTTCTCAAAAACTGTCCGAGTTAGGATAATCGCTACAGTTTTCCTGTAAGATTTAAATTAATATTTACGACCTCTAATTTTTTTCATAATTTTAATTTCAGTAAATTCGGAAACAGAAGAGGGAGAACATATTTTTGCACTATGTTTTCGACGATTTCTCTGAAAACATAGCACCTAAAATTTAAATACGTGTATTTTTCATTTCAGTGCAACGAAAAACTTTCAATCGATACCCCACACGACATACAAAGAAAATATTTTTTTCCTTCAAGTAACTTAATTAGCCCCCTATCCTCTCCTCCTTAGTATGCTAGTAAATATTTAATAATTTATAAATATGGGGGTATTGTCTTTATTACTTCCCCCAATTTGAACTTTCCATGTTTTATAATTTACGAGTAAAATGGCTGTGACACGCGGATAGACCAGAAGCAGGAGTGATCTTATAATGATTCCGTTTTCACTTTTTAAGTACAGAACCCTAAAAAAAGGCTCAACAAATGTTGACAGGAATTTGTGTTATACAGTTTTAGAACAAGAAAAGAGCATAAGTTCTAGACAATATGTTCGAGAAATTTCGATTATTGGGTCAAGCTACTTCTATCTAAAAATCCGCTCTAACGATTTTGACTAAAATTTGTTCTTTTTTGTTATCAGGCTCAAGAAGACCAATGAGCTAGGTTGCATGCTCAAGAAAATTCGATTAATGAGACATTTTGGACCACAATGTGTCAGTCAAGTTAATTGTATTTAAAAAACGTCTGGAACGATTTTGGCAAAATTTTGTACTAAACCGTTTAAGGGCACGATAAGATTGTTGGACATGTTCGAAGTTACATATTTGAAGAATTTCAATTAGTGGGTTATTCTTGGTTATTATGTGCCCGGAACAAACTAATTGTATTTAAAAAACGGTTCAAACGATATTGGGAATTTTTTTTTATTGTATTGTTTTCGGGTACGAGAAGATCACATGCCTAGATCACCTTTTCGAGAAATTTCGATTAATGCGCAAGTTTTGGATTACTACACGTCAATCAAATTTTATTTATAAAATGGCTTTAACGAATTGGATTGCATTTTGCATTCTACCATTTTTGAGCTCGAAAAAACCATTGGGTTAGTTCGCATGTTCAAGAAAATTTGATTAGTGGATCAATTTGGTTCACTATGGGTCCATATCATGTAACTCTAACTGTATCTAAAAAATGGTTCAAATGATTGACAAAATTTTGTATTAAAAACGTTTTCGAGCTGGAGGAAATCATTGGGTTAGATCACATGTTCGAGAAATTTATTAGTGGGTCATTTTTGATTCACTACGGGACACGCTAATTTTATCTAAAACACTGTACTAACGATTTTCATGTGAATAAGGTAAATTTTATTTTAAAAACGGTTCGAGCAATGATGTTATTTTTGTTTTTTACCATTTTTGGAAACGGGAAGACCATTCAGCTAAGTCACATGTCCTAGAAAATTCAATCAGTGGGTCATTCTAAATTATAATAAGTCAGGTCAAACTAATTATATCTAAAAAACGGTTCAACCGATTTTGACAAAATTTTGTATCCAACCTTTTTTGGCTCGAGAAAACTATAAACTAGATCACATGTTTCACAAATATCGATTAGTGGATCATTTTGCGTTAAGTATGGGTTAAGGTCTCGAAGCCAAAAAGTTAGAAACAGCCAATAAGTTAGCGACATTTGACAAAATATTGGCGACATTTGACCAAATAATTGACTTTCTAGATTACGAATGTCAAAACATACTTGACGCCAAATTTGGCTGTGCTTTTCAAAAAAATTGTTTTTCAGAATGTGGAGAAATGTCTTAGACATTATAGACCAGGAGCCGGCCGTCGATTTTCCTATGTATCGAGTACAAGGACCGGACATACATCAAAATGTAGGTTTCAATGTGCACATTAAGAATATCACTGGCTGCCAGGTCCTATCCTGCCGGAACCCGGTGGCAGCCGCACTTTTATGACGCCAATTTTGAGTGTTTAGCTATGTATCGAGTACAAGGACCAGACATACATCAAAATGTAGGTTTCAATGTGCACATTAAAAATATCACTGGCTGCCAGGTCATATCCTGCCGGAACCCGGTGGCAGCCGCCCTTTTATGACGTCAATTTTGAGTGTTTACCTATGTATCGAGTACAAGACCAGACATACATCAAAATGTAGGTTTCAATGTGCACATTAAGAATATCACTGGCTGCCAGGTCCTATCCTGCTGGAAACTGGTGGCAGCCGCACTTTTATGACGTCAATTTTGAGTGTTTACCTATGTATAGAGTACAAGGACAGGACATACATCAAAATATAGGTTTCAATGTGCACATTTAGTTTATCACTGGCTGCCAGGTCCTATCCTGCCGGAATCCGGTGGCAGCCGGACTTTTATGACGTCAATTTTGAGTGTTTACCAATGTATCAAGTACAAGAACCGCACATACATCAAAATATAGGTTTCAATGTGCACGTTAAGAATATCACTGGCTGCCAGGTCCTATCCTGTCGGAACCCAGTGGCAGCCGCACTTTTATGACGTAAATTTTGAGTGTTTACCTATGTATCGAGTACAAGGACCAGACATACATCAAAATGTAGGTTTCAATGTGCACATTAAGATTATCACTGGCTGCCAGGTGCTATCCTGCCGGAACCCGGTGGCAGCCGAACTTTTATGACGTCAATTTTGAGTGTCTACCTATGTATCGAATTCAAGGTCCGGACATACATCAAAATGTAGGTTTGAAAATGCATATTAATAATATAAGAGTCTGCTTTGTCCAATTTTACTGGAGCCAGGTGGCAGCAACACTTTTATGACATCAATTTTGAATTCAGAATCTAGCCGCCCTTGGCGACCAGTTTGGTCTCCCTTGAATATGTACTGAGGATTAAATCATATTGCTTTTATTCATAATTTATTTTATTTGCTCTTTTTTTTTTTTTTTTTTTTTTTTTTTTTTTTGCCAAATTAGAAGATTTTGCTAGAGAAATAGACACTGATGTCATATACACACCACATTGGAGCAATTGCAACAAAATGGCAATTACATGTGCCTCACATGGTAACCCGGCTTTTGTTATTTATTTATTAATAAACTGTTTGTTTACTTTTATTTTCTTTTTTAAAATGATATAAATTGTTTCATTCTGTAATTATTAACTAAACACTTATTTATTTATTTCATTTTTTAAATAATAGAAATTAGTTAAAAAATATGTATGTAACTGGTATTTGAAAACGAAGTTTTCGCCAAATTGGCGTCAGAAAAATAACGCGCCAATGTGGTTCTTATATGACATCTGTACTGATAAATCAAGAACTCAATATTTTTATGCTAGCCTGGCGCAGATAATAAATTGCCAAATACTTACCTGTGGCATTTTTCGTATTTCATTAATTATTTAAAATATAATAATATAATCCTTTCACTCATTTCATTTATAATACATAACTTTAATTTGAAACTAAAAAGTTTAAAATTCATGATTTTATTTATTTTTAAGTAAAAAGAACAGAAAAAAATAAAAATAATGTTATTTTGAAGCTCCATAATTGCAGCGAAGGAACAAAACATAAATAAATCCAATTCACCACAGCCTAAATCCTGCCAAAGAACTTTTACACAATAACCAATCAGATGCGTTTTGTTTGGATGTTGTCATTAAACAATAACAAATAATCGCGATTTCTGTGCCACATACGTTACCATTTTATATATATAGATGAAGCATATCTGAAACTTTGTGATGTCCGAATTTTATTCGTTATCTCATTGTCCGTGTTTAATGCCCAGAAATGGAATACTTCGGTTGTCACAATTACAAAAAAAGTAGTAAAAACTACATAAAAATTAATAACTCAAAAACAAATTGAGATACAGATTCCAAACAAATTGCAATTAAAAGTATATTTTTTCCCTATACGACGATGTAAAAATTGAAAATGTGCGATGTTTAGAAATTTAAAAATTCATCGTACCAAAAACTGTATATCTGAAACTTCATTTAAAGTTTATGATTAGTCCAGGGATATTAATGTTTAATGCATGGTGTACGTAATATGGCTCTGTTATTATGTAATCCACGTTTTGATCATCATAAAAGTAATGTTTATTATTATTTTTTAACTAATTGGAAAAATAGGTGCTGTTCTCGGTAGAGAATTGAGAAGTCTGAAGTATATCTGAATCTTTTTATTGATTGTATTCCGAAACTTATTTTATTTATTTCTTTTTTTGATTGGTCCACGTTTAATGTCCAAAAATGGAATACTTCTGTTGCCACGATGACATGACAAAAAAAGTATTTAAAACTAACAGAAAAATAACTCAAAAACAAATTTAGATACAGGTTTTAAACAAATTGAATTTAAAAGTAATTTTTTTCTTTATACGACGGTGTAAAAATTGAAAATGTGAAATGTTTAGAAGTTTTAAAATTTGCAATACCGAAAATTGTTAAATTGAAATTTCATTTAATATTTGTTTACGATTGGTCCAGGAATATTAACCTATCTTAAGTCCAAGCATATTGATATGACCCTGTTATTACGCAAACTACGTTTTGATCATAATAAAAATGATATCTTTTTTTTAAATAAAAATTTTAATTTTACTTAAGAAAGGTGTTATAATAAAAATAAAAGACATTGACATGTTTCGGAACCTTCAAATAAGTTCCATAATCATTTTATTTTCTATTATGATTATGGAATTTATTTAACGGTTTCGAAACATGTCAATGTCTTTTATTTTTACTATAACACCTTTCTTAAGTAAAATTAAAATTTTTATTAAAATGTTTATATAAAAGGTGAATGTTTTAAAATCTGATGATTTAAAAAATCAATTGGATTTAATTAACTTTTTATCATAGTTTTTTGTCGATATCGTTTTTTTTTTTTAAATGTAGAAATCATTTATAAGTCTAAAATTATAGTCTTTGAAAATATTATTTTCCAAATAGTCGTTGTAATTTGTTAAATTGCAATTTTTTATATTTATTAATTTATTTTTGGTAATTGGTGAACACTTTAATCTACCAGCCCTATCAAGTGAATTGAACTACAAGTAAACTAACATAAGAGTTATGATTAACATCCTGGCATTTGTATTACTATGGGCGCGTTCAGCGCAACTTATCAAAGTAACCAATGTTACCGACCGATTGTAGGGCAGTACGAAAGCGAAATGTGGCACCAATGAAAATTATCCTGTTGAATTGTAGCTGACGTTACACTTCGTCTTGATTTTCATTTCGTACTTGTCTACAACCGGTAAGTGACCGGTAAGTTGTGCTGAACACGCCCTAAGTCTTTTATTGCGTACGCCACGCTATTGAAGCTTAAAAATTTAACTTCACGAGCAACAAAACGAGACGTGAGATTGAACTATTCTAAAAAACTTTTAAAAAATCAACTATCATTTAGCAATTTTTAGTGTCATCAATATCGAATGTTCGCAATTAAATTAAATTACAAAACATTATTTAAAAGTTGTAATTTTTTTTGATTGGAAATATTACAAAATTATGGATGATCAAGTTTCAATTTCCACTGCAAGTACGAATGATGTAGGTGCAGAAAATTACACTTATCAGTCTGTTGCTAGAATTTATGTTAAAAGCAAAAATGTCGAAAGGAAAAATGGGAAGGAAAAAGAAACAGAGAGGAAAATAATCTCTTCGAGAAAGAAGTTATCCAAAAGTAGCGGAAAGAAAACAGGAGATAATATTTGTCCAACAATTTTTCGGGAAGATGTTCCTGAAGATGAAAATAATGTGAGCGTAAAATATTTCAAAAGAACAACAACTACAGCTGATCAGTCCGGAATTGGCATCGAATTAGAAAAAGAAGGCGAAACATCTACAAAGAGCGGAAATTTTCAAGAAAGAAATGAAAGTCCTAAAAGAAAAATTGCCAGAAATGAAGAGTCTAAAGATAGTTCAGATCTAAAAATGGAAGGTGATTCTAATACTATGCATGCAAATACGGGAAGAAACATTAAAGAAAATAAAAATAGCAACGCCAAACAATCTACAAGCAAACCTATAGATCAGTCTGAAGCATCTGATGACGAAAATGAAAATCTTAAAGAAGTGGATTTATATGTTTTGGGATCTGTTATATTACCTAAGGAAGTGCTTAAAGTATGTATTCGGAATATAAAGAGACCAAGTGGAGCTTCGTTGGACGAAATATATGAACAGACGAAAACTATCAGCAACGTCAACCTGCATTACATGAAATCCTCAATCGATAGATTTGTTAGAACAGCCGTTGAATGTGGGCTTCTGCACCAATACATATCTCACCGATATAAATTCTAGACTGAATCTTCAAAGAACTTAAATATAAAATTAAAAAAAAATGAAATTCGAGAAAAAAAATAATAATGAGTATTTCTAAATTTTGATCGAAATGTTATCATGCAAATTTATAAATCGATATCAGTTTTATTTTGACTCTAACGTTAACTTGTAAATTTATTATAACTGAATTTTATTATATCAAGCTAAAAAATAAAAAAAAAGAATATTTTGATTTAATCGAGAGAGCACAATTATTCTTTTAATCTATCTATATTTGATTTCTTTAAACTTTAAATGTTTGACCTGAAAGCACAATTTTTTTTGTTACTTTATACAGAATAGATAAGTTATATGGCGCAGATTGATCTTTAGAGATTTATTTATTTATTTATTTTTTCAAAATTCGTCAAAATACCAATTTTGAAAATGGACACCATTCTGAACTCCAAGATAAACAAACCAACAGAGAAGTTTCGTTCCAAATTAAAGGGATTTAATTGATATATATATATATAATATTTGGTACTACTTGATTGCCCCATCGACCGAAAAACTATCGCCAAATTCTAAGATTAAATGACAATAATGGGTTACCGTATATGTCACATTTACTTCATATTAAGCATGAAACACGTTTTATTACGTATTACTTACCCATCATACGTAGTATAGGTTAAATCATGCAATCGTTTTGAAAATCGAAAATTTTTTTTGACGGATTTACACGTTTTAGATAGTGGAGATTCCGAAAAACATATTTTTAGAAAATTTTTTTTGCCGTCCGTCTGTCTGCCTATAAACGCTCTATCTCCCGAACAAATTGAGATAGAGACTTGAAATTTTGTATGTAGTTAGTATGTAAGAATGGGGCGAACCCTATTTAATATCAGCAACCTCGATTATCCGGAACTTTTTTTTCGGACTCTCGAAAAATTCGTTCTGATGAAAGGTAAATAAAAATTTTCAAATTTTTTTGTTCTAAGGAATGGACGTAAAAGGCAATAAAATAACACACATTTTTCATATAAAACGAAGTCGATCGGATTGTTAGTTGTCGAAATATTTGTAATCTTGTTTTCCACATTCTTCGATTTTTCATGACCCTGTATTTCATTCAAATTTCAATTCAGAAGAATATTTTAATTGGAAATGAGACGCTTAATCCGACGCAGTTAATTGTTAGTTAATAGAATTATTATTTTTGGAGTTATAATGATGTTTCTTTTACGCAGTTCGGTACTACTTGAGTAGTTTGCCGTTTTATATAATTTGTCGAAATTGGTAAATCAGCAGTTCTTTAATATAGCATTACTATGTATATTAACAATATTTAAATTTTGTTTATGAATTCCAATGCATTGTATAAATAGTTTCACATGTTTTATCTTCATATACATATCCATGATGGGTAAGTATTACGGTGGCCCCCAACGACTAGTTTTTTTAATCAAGTGATTTTAAATTCGACCTTTTATTTGTATTTTTATTAATGTTTTAGTAATGGATTTGTTATTTCATTATTTAAAATAAAAATTATGTCAATTTGTATATCTTGACTAATAGCTGGAAGATATCCGTAATTCGGCGAAATTACCAAGGGTCGACGGGATAACCAAGTAGTACCAAAATTTATTTGTTCTTCGGTTATTTAAAATAAAATTTGCACCAATTTATATAATTTGGCGAAATTGATCGACGGGATAACCAATAGTACCATTTTTTTTGTTAAAACAATATTAAAAATTACAAAAAAAAGCTTTGATTTTAATAAATTTAGCATCTAAATATAGAAAATCCGATCTCATAATTCAGTTAATAATAATGGGGAATTATTTACTTTTGATAGTTGGTAAAATAGCTACGGTTACCATAAATCTGAGTTGCTACAAAAAAGGATCACCGCCAACTATTTTGCCTTGTTTTCGCCAATTTCAGTTTGGGGGCATCTATTAGATCTATTCCCTTTATACAAACAAAATAGAAAATAGAGAGTTTAAAAATCGGTTACCTATATTTTAGTCATTGACAAAGTTCTGTAATGAAGTTTGTAGCAAGAACTTGTGTTAAACCCGAATGATTTTAACAAAAAATTGGGCATTTTTATATTAGATGGGTGCAAATATCTCCAAAAGCAATTTTCAAATCGACAATAATCGCTTTTGTATTTCACGCATGCAAATTAGAAACGATTCTATGATGTTGAAATAAAATGTTTTGATTTATGATATTAATTTATTATTATTTTATTTGGTACTACTTGGTTATCCCGTCGACCATTTTCGCCAAATTTTAAAAATCGCCAAACTAATAGCCAAGTTATACATATTGACATAATTTTTGTTTTAAATAACGAAAGAACAAATTAATCAATAAAAGATGAATAAAATGCAAATAAAAAGTGGATTTAAAAACCACTTGATGATGTTTTAAACAGGCGTATCGTATTTAATGTCATTGAATGTGGCATTCATAATCATTCATTATTGTCATTTAATCTTATAAGTTGGCGATAGTTTTTTAGTCAACAGGATAACCAAGTAGTACCTTTTATTTTTTTCTCTTTAGCATTTTAAATGAAAATGATGAAAAGTGTGTATTTTAAACGGATGTATCGTCTATCTTCTATAATAATATTATCATTATATTCAATATATGTCATTTTTGTCTAAATTATAGTTTTTTGTATGCATCATGATCTTATCTATTCTTGATTTGCATGTAAGAAAAGCAAAAAACATGAAAACAATGAATCAGCAATAAAGTTATTAATTAGGATATTCACAGTAATATATAATAATAAAGAGACAAGTTTGTGTGCGTGTCAGCACTGTTTTGAAGAGATCGCTGCATGTAGAGTTACAAAATTTGGAAGGAAGGTACCTCTATACATATAGTTTTGCACCTCGAAGCCCGATTTTCGATTTTTTGATTAGAATTTTTTAATTTAATTTTTTTGGCGATTTTTAGCGTTCTTTTTAAGTTGTGAGGCGATTTTTCCATATTAGTGAAAAGAATGAGGTTTCATTCTTTTCACTCAATATAGTAATTTATTTTCTTTTTTCAATAAAGTTTATTTGGAATTCGTGCGGCGATTTTTGATTTTTAGCGAATTTTTTTAATTCGATTTTTACTGTTTTTTTTCGCATTTTGCGGCTATTGTTTGACAATGATAAAAAGAAAATTGATTCAAACTTTCAGCCTAGTAAACTAAATTTGGTCTGCTATGATTTTTCAATTTCAGTGACTTTTAATGCGAATTTCAATGCGATTTTTGATGTAATGTTTAATAATTTTTTGAGCGTTTAGCATCGGTTTTTTGTCATTTTTGTCAAAATTATAGATTTTTGTATGCACCATGATCTTATCTATTCTTGAATTGCATGTAAGTTCCTCTCCCGTTTTCCATTGCAGTCCTTTTGAATATTTTTACCGCTAAATATTTTTTGTTCATTTTTTAAACCAATTTTTCACACAGTCACCGTATTTTTTTTCTCTCGTTTTTTTTTTTTTTTAAAGAACTAATTTATCACTTCACCGGTGAGAATTTATCAATTATTTTATCATATGTGTTTTAAATATCAATACAGAAAATTCTTTTAAAGTTTTGCTTGAAAATATAACATTCTTTTTTAGTATCTTAAAATCGTTTGCAGTCAGAAATCTATATTTTAGACTAGCAGCCTTCGCCCGCTACGCTGGTCAATTTTTTTAAAAGAAACTTTGAATCAAACGAAATTTTTATATCATAGTAATTTTTAGTTTTATATCGTATTTTAGAGTGTCTGTGATCGGTGAAAAGTCAGTCATCTAAACGGAAAGTTCAAGGTTAGTCACCAATGAATGACGTAGCGCTCAACATGTTAACAGCTTTAATCAAATAGAAATTCATTCAGCGGAACCTTTAAAATAAAGCCAACTTTTGTAATTGGGTTCATTTGATTTAAAACATCTCCATAAGCATTCAGTTAAACAATGTAGAATGCTATATTTCATTTGTTACAAAATTTATGAAAAATTATTAAACTAACAATGTAAGCTCCATTAAAATCTATCTAGTAGAACTAAAGTTAAAAGTGGCCGGAATGAAATTTCATTTTGCGTTTAATATATATTGAGATAATTAAATATAGATTACATAATTATGTTAACTTGATTGTAGAACTCTCTTTCAAAATTATAGGTTCAATAGATTTTTTTGTACGATGATTAATACGAAATCCAAACTTTCTTTTATATATATAAATTGAAAATTTCAGCTTTTTGCGCCGAAGACATCGCCAAATTAGAAAAATGTGAAGTATCTCACGAACTACTGGACTTCAAAGAATTTGCTTAATATTCGATGGAGCATGAAAAAATAAACTAAAGTATGGTATCAGTTT
This sequence comes from Maratus speculifer, assembly GCA_964019185.1. Lineage (NCBI taxonomy): Eukaryota > Metazoa > Arthropoda > Arachnida > Araneae > Salticidae > Maratus > Maratus speculifer. Next base: position 212,596,239 of record OZ025296.1, read on the forward strand.
AAAAATAACTACAAAATCTGATCTATATAGATAAGTATTGAAAATTTCAGGATTCTGCGCCGAAGACATAGCCAAATTAGGAAAATGTGAAGTATCTCACGAACTATTGGATTTAAAAGAATTTGCTTAGTACTATTCGATTCAGCATGAAAAAATACACTAAAATATGTTATCAGTTGAAAAACAACTACAAAAGCCGATTTTTAAGGAATTTTTTTTAAGTTCGTTCTTTTTTTTACCCCCCTTAGGGTTTGGAATTTTCAAAAATCCCTTCTTAGCGGCACTCGATGTTATAAGAAGTATTTTTACCCCAATTTTCAAGATTTTTGGTTCGACAGATTTTTTTTGTACTGTGATTAATACGAAATCCAGACTTTCTTTTATATGTATAGATAAGGATTGAAAATTTCAGGCTTTTTCGCCGAAGACATCGCCAAATTAGGAAAATGTGAAGTATCTAACGAACTACAGCATTTAAAAGAATTTGCTTAGTACCATTCGATTAAGCATGAAAAAATACACTAAAATATGTTATCAGTTGAAAAATAACTACAAAAGCCGATTTTTAAGGATTTTTTTTAAGTTCGTTCTTTTTTTTACCCTCCTTAGAGGGGGAATTTTCGAAAATCCCTTCTTATCAGAACTCGGTGTTATAAGAAGTATTTTTACCGGAATTTTCAAGATTTTTGATTCGGTAGAGTTTTTTGTGCTGTGATTAATACGAAATCCAGACTTTCTTTTATATATATAGATTGAACTCGAAGTTAGTTTTAACCGAGCATAGCTCGGTCACCTCCTCTAATTCAATATTATCTTGCGAAATGTCTTATCGTGACTTGTGTTGCCAGTTATTCCAATTTTCAGGGTTTCCATGACTCATCTGACAATAAGCCAAAAGTCTTATTTTTGATCGTGCAAAAATCTTATACTACCTTAACTATTCAAAAATCTGTGTCGAATGGAACTTAATACTTTAAAATTAGTAGAGAGGGGAAAAAAAAAAACCTGTCTCTAACTGAAATTTTTTATAAAATTCTTATGCCAAAAGAAATACCGTAGGAATAAATCTATCTTTCGAGACTATTTAATTTTTTTTTTTTTTTTTTTTTTTTTTTTTTTTTTTTTTTTTTTGGTTCTTATTTATTTTGTTTTTACACATTTTACTACACCTTAATTAATAAAATCTATCAAATGTGACCCTGTCTATAACAGTCTTCTGTTACCCATAAAATTTGTGTAGTCCCTGTGGAAAAAATATTGTACAACTTAGTGATGGGCGATTTAGATTTTTTAAATCGATTTAATCGATACTACGGCAACTCGATTTAATCGATACTTTAAAATTTTTAATCGATTTCTCTGAAGGTTTCAGTTCTTTGAAGGTAATTTTCATTTTCCTTCAAAAGTCGAAGATAAAATAGTCGGATGTGCCAATTCCAAAATTTCAGTGTATTAGTTTCTAAGATAGAAGAATTAAAGAAACCTCAGAACCCCTCCCCCCCCCTCCCGTGCAAAATAGCGTTTTTTGTTGAGTGATGTACACCAAAAATTGATCAAGATCAATTTTTATCAGGTACCAGCTGAATCTGAATTTTGATGAAAATCCATGAAAGCGTGAGATATAGCTATTGAGAAATCATAAAAAATGCAGCATATCAGCGCCACCTGTAGGGAAATTTACACCAAGAACTAATTAACACTAATCTATGTCAGGGATTTACTGAATCTGAATTTTGATGAAAATTCGTTCTCGAGATAGCGCTATTGCGTTAATTATGAATAATGCAGTATAGCAGTGCCATATCTTAAGCGATTTCCACCAAAATATAATTAGCATCAAATAATATCAAGGACTAATTGAATCTAAATTTTTATGAAAGTCCGTGCATTAGTTCTTGAGATAAAGCTAAAATGGAAACAGGGGCGTGCGAAAAGAGAACTACGCCCGGCTCAAAGCTCCAATTTAGCATCCCCCCCCCCTATTAACTTTTTCTTGTGATAGGCTAGAAGTGATGTTAGAAGTAAAAATTTAGCGCCCTTTAAATTTCCGTGCTCGGAACGACCGCCTCCTTTCACCCCCAGCCTTTCACATGGCGCTGAGTGGAAATTGTGAAAAATTCAGCATAGCAGCGCCATCTGAGAAGCGATATACATCAAAATGCAAAAAAACATCAAATCATGTCAAGGACTAACTGGATCTGAAATTTGATGAAAATCCGTGCATTCGTTATTCAGATATAGCTGTTGCGCAAATCGCAAAAAATGCAGCATAGCAGCGCCACCTGCTAGACTATATACACCAAAAATTAATTAGATTCAGTTTATATCAAGGTCAAGCTAAATCTAAAGTTTTGTGGAATTCCGTACGTTTGTTCTTGAGATAGAACGGTCAGAAATTTTTGTCATATACAGACTCACAGAGTGACAGACACACACACAGACAGATATTTCTTAAAAACCATAAAATCGTGTTAAAGACCTTCTAAAATATATAAATCCATCGAAAACGGGAAGTCGAAATTTTTCACGAATCTAATACTCTCTTCTTGTAAAGTTACGAAAGAAAGTAAAAATGTAAAATCGATTGTGCCCATAAGATCGATCTTTAGATTCGATGTCGATCTTTAGATTCGATTTCGATCTTTAGATTCGATGTCAATGTTTAGATTCAATTTCGATTTTTTTTTTTTAACTAGGCTAAATTAGTGTTGAATGCAGGTATTTTTCCGCGACTCCGGAGGAAGGCATCATGTTTTACAGCTCTGTAAGAGAGGGGGAATCGCAATTTGTGCATCAGCAAGTATAAAATCTCATAACTTCTTGGGGGGGGGGGGGTATTCCCTGCGGGCCACCCCATTAATTCGACACTAGGTTAAATCGTTATATCTTTGTTTAGAAGTCCAGTTATTTGAAGTATTAGTTTATTATGTTTTATTTTTCACACTCGTCTCTTCTAATCCCCCCCCTCTTCCGCGTCAGTTTTAACTTACAGCGCCGTTCGAAATATGCATACAGTTGTGAAAATGTCCAATTCTCGGTCTGTTTTATTTTAGATCCACATTTTAAATCCTTGACAAAAGATAAATAAAGGATCGCCCTTCCGCCCGTTTGGGGTTTATCTGCGCCCCGCCGGGGGGCATATTTTTTTGTTTCTTCAAAAGAAACAAAAAAAAGTTGAGGGGAAGCTTGCACCCTCCCCCAATATACACCTTAAAATTTCGCTCATTTAATTCTCTACCATTTTTGACTTAAAAGTTTAAGCTACATAGTATCCCCTAGAGCTGTGGACCCCTCCCCCCCCCCTGTCGGTCACTCACCTAATTTTGCTTATTTCTTCACTTCATTCCCATCTTTAAAGGCTATTACTGCTTCTATAGGAGTTTCAGTGGGGGAGAAAAATTCTAGTACAGCTAACCATTTCTCGCCGTTCTTTTTGCTATTCCAGTTTCCCGATTTTCCCTATAGGACCTTTTTTGGGGGAGGGGGCCAGAGGGGGTTTTTCTCATTTCTTGATACAATATGTCTATTGAAAGCTTATGCTTCATACATTACAAATCTAGCATAAGATATTTTCTCCCATCATTTCAAGTCACGTTACGGACCCATAATGTGTTAAAATTTTAAGTTTTCAAACTTCTTCGAAAACAAAACAAAAACTGATACATATCAGCGAAACTGGGGTTCGAACCCGCAATCTTTTGACTGCACACGTAATCCCTAAGTTTATTGGCCACCGAGTACTCAGCAGCGCTATTATTTCTTTACATTGTCATCTTTAAATTCGTAATATCTTTTGAATGGAATGTCCGATTTGAATAATTCAAAAAGTAATCTACAGATATTGTAACAGGCATTAATACAAAATGATTTATTTGGATAAGGATTAAGGTATCGATAGTATGGTCTAATTTTGGTTGGTGTATTTATTGCGTTTTAAAATGTAAAAAAGTAGTTATAGTGAGTTAACTACAATAGCTGGACATACGGTATCGCGCGGTTTTTTTTTTTTAGATATTGATATATTCTTTAATATTATAGAACCTTTTTTTTATTCTTTTAAAAGTATTTCCTGACGATTCAACATTATATATCCTAAAGATTCAAAAAATACTCACGTAACTGTTCAAGGTTTCACTTCTGTCGGCACCCACAGAGTGCCACTATTTTTTTTTCATGTTCGCCCGTCCTAACCCCCCCCCCTTCCTCACCAATCTTAACTTACAGGATCGTTCAAATTTTGACTGCGATTTAAAAAAAGTCTAATCCTCGTTCTATTTTATTATAAATCCATATTTTGAAACCTCAACAAAAGATACATTTGGGCCGGGGTCGCCCTTCTGTCTGTTTGGGATTTACCTTGCCCCCCTGGGTGGGGGCATATTTTTTGTTTCTTTCACACCATCTCATGTAACATATCGTTATAAAGCTTTTATCTCCTCGTTTTTTTTCTGTTAGTACCCCTCTCTTTACCTAGTTACATGCTTTTGGCACTTTTTATAGTTTCAAAGAGTGCATGGTCCCCGCGGGCCACCCCATGAATTCAACAATAAGTTAAACACTATATTTTTGTTTAGAAGCTCAGTTATTTGGGTTATTAGTTTATTATTTTTTTTTTCCAAGTTCGTCCGTTTTAATCCCTGCTCCCACCCTTCCTCGCCAATCTTTACTAAATGGGCCGTTCAAAGTATGCATGCGATTTTTAAAATGTCCAATTCTCGTTCTATTTTATTGTAAATTCTCATTTTGAAACTTCGACAAAAGATACATTTGGGCTATGATCGCCCTTCCTTCAAGAGTGGGGTTTACTTGCCCCCTTGGGTATGGGGCATAGTTTTTGTTCTTACAAACTATCTCGTGTAACATTTGATTGGCATTAGAAAAAAAAAGTTCTTTTTGTCTATACTCCTTGTTCCCCATCCCAGTTACACGCTCTTGGCACTCTTTACCCTCGGTTTAATGCCAAGTTACTCAGTGTTGTTGTTAGTTGAGTTATGTCTCTCAAATTTGTCAAAGATTTTGTGTAAGTGACAATCATAAGTGACAATCATTTTAAAATTTAAAATTCTTATTATCCGACTCTAAAATCTGCAATAGCTTAATTCTATGCCTCCCTAAATGGGGATGGGGAGGTGGGAGGCGGTAATTACGATCCTGCTGATTGTCTAAGTTTTGGAATTAGTAATTTGGATCTTCTCTGTGTGAATCTGAATATCGAAATATCGATTCTAGTATCGATTCTAGAACTGAGAAATCGATTCTTAGTATGATCGATGTTGTTTTATACGATATCGATTTTAATCGATTCTCAAAATTTCCAGAATCGCCCATCACTAGTACAACTCTCCAATCAGAAATCTCTGCAAACAGGAATTACGTTCGGTTCCTAGAAATTCCGTTTTCATAAATTTTAGTGTATAAAACTATTGTGTTTGTTTAGTACAGTAAGTCTATTGAAATGGAAAGTTAACTGATATGATAAAGGCTTTTTTTAGTCATAGGTTTCATCTTAACAAGTATAATTGTGCTGAATTTCTCGCGTGGGGACCATGATGCTTTTTTTCAAGTTTACACAGAATATTATTATTGACAAGGTAGAACCCGCCGAATTCCGACGAAAGAAAATGGTTAAGAAGAAACTGTGTCATTGATTTTCATTTATAATAAGCCTATAAAATTAGTCATAATAAAAAATGTACCTTACGTGCCAAGTCTAACTCTAAAACAAAGGATATTTGAATTAAAATTAACAAAATACTCTTTCCATAATGCTCAGCTTTAGAAATTATTAAAATTAAACTTCAGTCGTAATGTAAGCAGTTACATATAATCCACTTTGACTCAATCATAGAACATTTCCCCATGAAATCTAAACCCAGTATCATTTTCACCATCTCAAAATTTATATATGCACCACTCATATCCGTATTTACCTTATTTTTTTATTTTATTTTTAGAGTTATTCTAATTTGATAATTTTAAAATAATTTAAATTCAAAATTCGATGTTTCGATTGCTATTAGCTAAAAACAGATACTAAACTGGTTTATATTCTTTAAAGTGTACATAAAAAATTCTGAAATTATCTACATGCAATAAATACGATAGACAATATTCCTGTGACGTCACATAAGCTAAAATGACGATTTTCCAAATCTCAAACTTGAAATATACAAAAAACTTCTTTATTTTCAAAATTCACTCTGTTTTATAACAGACTATCTTTAAGATAGCACGCATTTTAATTTTTTTCACTTTTCATAAGAAAATGGCAACGAAAAGAAACAATCTGCTTTTTTCCCTTTACTTTTGATTAGAAAAGAAGTACTTTTGTTGCCACAATTACAAGAATGGTATTAAAAATTACAAAAAAATTAACTCAAAAACAAATTAAGATACAGTTTTCAAACAAATTGCATTTAAAAGCACATTTTTTTTCTCTATACAAACATGTAAAAATTAAAAATGTGGGATGTTTAGAAGTTTACAAATTATCAATAGCAATAATTGTAAAACCGAAATTTCATTTCAAAGTGTTGCCATTCGCAAAATGACGCATGCGTTACGTACAGGTACGTTTTGGCCTTTATAATATAGGTATAACATACCGTTATACATATAGTCTAAGAGCTAGCAACGTTTTCGTCACCCGATTTTATCAATTCTCATTTTATTAATATGTTCTTCCCTTTTATAGTGTAGTACGTTTGCGGGCGGTCTGGCAGTCCGGAGACGTTGCGTTTACCTGTGGCACAAGGGCTTGTGCAGGTTAAAAAACTTCAAAATTACGTCATTTATTCAAGGCTCATTTTTTTTAAATATGTTCTTCCCTTTAATGGTTTAAAACGTTTGCGGGCGGTCTGGCAGTCGGGAGACGTTGCTTTTACCTGTGGAAGAAGGGGTTATGTAGGTAAAAAACTTCAAAATTTCGTCATTTTATCAAGGCTCATTTTTTTAATGTTCTTTCCGTTTATAGTGTAGTACATTTGCGGGTGACCTGGCAGTCGGGAGACGTTGCGTTTACCCGTGGAAAAAGGGGTTATGCAGGTCAAAAAATTTCAAAATTTTGTCATTTTATCAAGGCTCATTTTTTTTATATGTTCTTTCCGTTTATAGTGTAGTACTTTTGCTGGTGACCTGGCAGTCGGGAGACGTTGCATTTACATGCGACAGAAGGGGTTATGGAAGTGAAAAAACATTAAAATTACGTCATTTTAACAGGATTATTGTTTGTAATATTTGTTTTTACTAACTATTTGTGATATTAATCCATTATTGCTTGACGTTACCAATATCGCTAAGACCCTGCCAGATCCACATTTATAGATAACATATTGCACTTTTGCCCTAGCAGACAACCTATAATTAATTTGCCAGACATAAATTCGGTTGCAAAGTTAATGCCAGACGGCTTTAAATATGACAACGAAAGTGCCTGTTTCAAGTTTGGTTTACAGTTTTAAAATATAGTCATCTTTACACCATTTTATCAAGCATAAGTCTACTAGATATTAGTAGACTATATTTAATTTGCCAGACTCAAATACGGTTGCAAAGTTAATGCCATACGGCTTTAAATTTGGCAACGAAGTGCCAGTTTCAAGAGTGGTTTATAGTCTAAAAATTATAAGTCTTATTATATCATATAATCAAGCATAAGAATTACACGATATTACTCTTTGGCTAGCAGAGAACCTATAATTAATTTGCCAGATATAAATTCGGTTGCAAAGTTAATGCCAGATGGCTTTAAATTTGGCAACGAAAGTGCCTGTTTAAGTAGTGGTTTATAGTTTAAAAATTATAAGTCATCTTTATGTCATTTTATCAAGCATAAAAATTATAAGATATTATTCTTTGGCCTATGAGACAACCTATAAATAATTTGCCACACTCAAATTCGATTGCAAAGTTAATGCCAGACGGCTTTAACTTACGACTTAAACCACTCTTGTCACCATATTCAAAGCCGTGTGGCATTAACTTTGCAATCGAATTTGTGTCTGACAAATTAATTGTAAGTTCTCTGCTAGCCAAAGAGTAATATCTTGTAATTTTTATGCTTGATAAAATGATGTAAAAATGGCTTATAATTTTTAATCTGTAAACCACTCTTGAAACAGGCACTTTCGTTGCCATATTTAAAGCCGTATAGCATTCACTTTGCAACCAAATTTTGTCTAGCAAATTAATTTTAGATTGTCTGATAGCCAAAGTGTAATATGTTATCTATAAATGTGGATCTGGCAGGGTCTTAGCGACATTGGTAACGTCTGGCATTAATATCCCAAATAGTTAATATAAACAAATGTTATAAACAAAAATCCTGCTAAAATGACGTAATTTTGAAGTTATTTGGCTTGCACAACCTTTTCTCCCACAGGTAAACGCAACGAATCTCGACTGCCAGACCGCCCGCAAACGTACTGCACCATAAAAAGGAAGAATATATATGAGGACCCCAGAAGCCAAGGGGTACAAGTGACAAAATTTCGATTTGGAGTAAATTGAGTTTAAAGATAATTGATGTTAAATTGGAGCATCAATAACAATTGAGTGGATTGAAATAGGAAATTTCTGCTTGTTGCATTCTGGTCTTTGAACTCTTATTTCAATAACTGTTAAAAAATAAAGTGCAGTTTTCTTTAAATGTATAATTAATCAATATTGTTTGTTTTTCGAAAAAAGTGGTTTGCCTCTATAACTCAGCAAATAATAAGAAAATCACTTATATTTCTTTATCTGAAATGAAAAAAGCATATTTTTAGGTCGTCTGTGTATTTAGTTTATTTTTTTCAATTTTGTCACTTATACCCCTTGGCTTCTGGGGTCCTCATATAAGAAAATGAGCTTTGATAAAATGACGTAATTTTGAAGTTTTTTGACTTGCAACAGATAAACACAACGAATCTTGACTGCCAGACCGCTCGCAAACGTACTGCACCATAAAAAGGAAGAATATATATAAGAAAATGAGCTTTGATAAAATGACGTAATTTTGAAGTTTTTTGACCTGCATAATCCCTTCTCCCACAGGTAAATGCAACGTCTCCCGACTGCTAGACCGCCCGCAAACGTTTTAAACCATTAAGGGGAAGAACATATTAAAAAAAATGAGCCTTGATAAAATGACGTAAATTTGAAGTTTTTTGACCTGCACAACCCCTTCTGCCACAGGTAAACGCAACGCCTCCGGACTACCAGACCGCCCGCAAACGTACTACACCATGAAAGGGAAGAACATATAAAAAAAATGAGCCTTGATAAAATGACGTGTTTTTTGACGTTACTAGCTCTTAGACTAATAGGATTTACTTTATTTTTATGTTCCGGTTTAGAAATCTGTGTCTTGAATTTTTTTTTTTTTAATCTCCCCGTCCCACGTTTTATGACAGTGACTCTGGCAACATAAATCGTGACTAACATACGTTTTTACGACTACGAATTAGAATATGCTTGATGAGCACTCCAAACATGCTATTATATACATACGTGCGCACATACACACGATAGGTATATTTGCATGTGTGCAGACAAAGAGCAAGAAGAGAAAAAATTGTATGTGCATGTGTACCCCCCCCCCCCCAAAAAAAAGTGTAGGGAGAAGTAATGAGAGGCTTTACTGTGTGGCAAAGATCTGCACGAGCCGTGCTTGGGCGGAGCCTGGTCTTTACACTTTTCATACCAGGCCGCCTACGGTCCTTTCTTTTTTCTGAAGACTCAGGTCTTGCTGAGATCGGGGGCCTTATTTTCTGAAGGATCGGTCCGGACCAGTGTTGAGTATGAACGCGCTCACTGAACGAAAACTCACGAGTTTCGCTCACTATTTGTGAACTTTGAACTGAACTTCGCTCACTATTTTATAAACGAGTTTGAACTGAACGAAAACTCAAAAAATAGACGAGTTTGAACGAAATTTACGTTCAAAATTACGTTCAATTTTTTTCATAATTTATTTAAAATTTTTCCAGACCTTAGTACACTTTTTCCCTCTTCAAATGCCATTTAGAGGCCTACACGAGCCCCCTCTTCAAATGCCATTTAGAGGCCTACACGAGCCTCAGGACGGGTTAAGTCTGGATATCACTTCTCTGGGTAGTATCCTAGTCTTACTTCTTCTGCAGACTCGGGTCGCGCCAAACCGGACCTGGGCTGTATACAATTTCGCCGAAAATAGATATATACACCAAACTCTCTGTACAAGGTGGACTGTGTAAGGCGGAAATATGTCTAAATCGGAAAGATTTTCAAGTTCCTGCGAATCCGCAGACAGAGTAGAATTTGTCTAAGACGGAATATTGTCTTCTACGGAAAATTTTCAAGATACCGATCGATTCCGCTATAGCCATAGTTTATTCTAATTTTAAATTACCATGATTCAACAATTAAACTTTTCTTTAACCAGTATAGAAATTTTTATATTTTTAAGCCTCCAATCAGTGGAAATGTGTTAATGTTATTAATATTTCAGATATTTAGATACAGTTAAGGACTCATTTCAAAATCAATTTAGTTTACAATGGGATATACAGAAATAAATATGGAAAGACCAATACTTTGGAATAAATGTGCCTATTTAAGCAGCCTTTGATCCCTTTTTTAAATGAAAAACAAAAGCATGGAAGGGAAACTGTAATAAGTACTTTTTAGAGTTCCGTATTTAAAAAATTAAACGGAAGCATTATAAGATATTCCTCTTGTGTCTGTTTTTTATATATCGCATATGCTATAAGGTAAGTTAGCCCTTCCTCTTCTGTAAAATTAATACTAAGTTCCAAACTAGCAAAAAGGAGCAATTACTAAAGTACAATACTCAGACCAGCATTGTCTCGAAGGGTATGCACACAGGCATCCAGAGAGTGCAATCGCGTGTTTGTGCCATTTTCAATATTGTACCGACCAAAAGTATATGAAGTTATGCATCGAATTGAACCAAATTTTTTGTGTAAGTGTATGACTATGACTAATTGGTCCTCCCTGAATTTTAAAAAAATCCGCCGAAAGGGGGCACTGCAATAGCGAATTTTATGCCATTTTCAATATTGCACCACCTAAAAGTTTACGGTCTAGAACGCTATGTTCTAGTAGTTAGTTCTAGAACTGAACTAAATTTTTGTATATGATTATTTTTTCGTGAGGCAAGTAGGTCCTCATAATTTGAAGAAAAAAAAATCTCAAAATTTTGTAAATTTGGACAATAATATCCAAACATAAAAAAAGTGAACTTTTTAGTGAACTTCGTTCATTTTTACAAATGAGTTTGATTTGAACGAGTTCGTTTGAAAATTTTTGAATTTGAACGTGAACTTAAATCACTTTTCAGAAATTGAACGTGAGTTTGAGTTAGTTCGTTTATTTTGTGAACGTGCCCAACACTGGTCCGGACCTAATTTATTTTTCCTGTGCCGAGTAGAGACTGACCTCATTCTTCCTACATCGGCACAGGCCGAAAATTTCAACCTTGCATTAGACACAGCTCATATGAAGATCATTGTTTCAGCGTGGCCTTGGCTGACCAAAAATCAGTAAAACTTAGACCAGATGAAAAATTTTACAAAAATATTTATTTATATATGTTTACCATTATTCTAAAGCTAAATTTTAAACTTCATTATTTTTAAAGAATAGTAGATTTCTGAGCAATACAATACTAACAAAAAAAAAAAAAAAGGATTTTTTTTTTTAGAGGATACACATTTGCCAACTTTTGTTTTATTTTCAGATAATTTTTATAATTGCGTGACATTTTTTCATATATGTATAAATGACGATGATTTGGCTGAATGCCAATGCACTGTCTTTTGTTGTACACCGCCCCCTAAATATCATGTCTGAGCGCTGACACAGAAATGGCGGAGGCTGAAGGGAGATTGATTTTCTAACGCAAGTACGGTTCCTTAAATTGATAAAAGTAGCAATATACAGCAGTATGTTATAAAAGATTTCTTTAACTTAATTAATCTTAAAAAAAGGGGGGGGGGGCGAAAAAAATTAAAGAAACGTTCCAAAAATTAAAGGACTATAAACACGTTGAAAAATGTCCACCTTCAGTAGTCGCCATTTTTGTACTCAGACCTAGTATTCGGCGGGGGGGGGGGGGGGGACGTACTGCGAAAGTCATCGTCATCCAATACATAAACTAATATATCATACTATTACTAAAATTATCTTGAAATTAACAAAATTAGGTGATTGTACATGCTTAAAAAAAAATGTTATTTTTTGGCCTGTACTATACAATTACAATGCATGAAATTCTTTGAAAAAAGATCTTGTTTATGACGGAATGCTGTTTTAAACAGTAAAATGTGTTGATCTATCCAAATTGAATATAATATCCCGTGTGAAAAAAATACAGTATATTTAATCCTGCTAAGAAGGGAAACTGTCTATCATGCATTTCCCCCCCTTTTTTATGCGATTCCGTCTTAGATGAATTTAGTGTATAATATTTTTCAGATTTTTAAGTCTCCAACGCATGCAATGCGTTTTAACTGTATTAATGATAACTTTTATATACAAATTGAGGTTCATTAAAAATATAAATATAGTAGTCTAGCATCTTTGTTTTTTTAATGAAGATTATAAACATAAAAAAAGAAAAGCTAAAACAAATACTTTTGATCAGAATACCTATTATGAGATTATTTTTAACCTATTGACGTAAAAATTCAAGTTTTGTAGAAATTCAGTTCGGTCGCCATTTTAAACTTTCTACGTGTCCGGCCAGATTCAAGCAGAAATTTTAACTTTCATACCTGGCGGCAGGAGCGTGCGAAGAAAAAACTGCGCCCGGGGCGAAGTGTCAATTTGGCGATCCCTCACCCAACTTTTTCATGTAACAGGCCAAAAATGACGTTAGTTGGCACCCTCTAAAGTTCCGCAACCGGGGCGACCGCCCCCTCCCCCTTCGCACATCACTGCTTGGCGAACAATCTTTTTTTTTTTTTTTTTGTGTGTGTGTGTGTGTGTGTGTGTTCAAGACTGATCGGGGCTAACTGTTTTTTATGGGTTTGGCCGGTCCTCGAAATTTCGACCCGTGCAGACTTCTACTGTATGGCTCTATTAAGAAATACCATAGAATTTGTCTCGGCTGCTCCTATTGTCAGGGTCAGTCGACTTTACTTTAGGGAAGTCCGCAATTTTTCTTTCCTTGGAAAGTTTCACCCAATTTTTAATTGGTTATTTCGGGAATTATCACAGTCTCTTTGGTCGTTTTGGCCTACGGATGAAGTTGCCCCCCCCCCCCCCTACAAGTTTTGGAACCTTCGAAAGCAGGAAATCTACTCACTCAGGGTTTTCTTATCTGAGCCACACAGTATACATGCGTGTACAAAAAGAGAAACAAGGAGCAAAAAACAAGAATCCACCATTTTCTTTTGTTTAAATTTTATTTGAGCAGCATGTCTATTTATATCTATGTACAGAATATACGCTCACCTTCGCTCTTCACAATTGAGCAAAGGAACAATTTTAGAAATATCTCAAATATCACAGCTAACTAAAAAAAAAAAAAAAAAAAAAAAAAAAAAAAAAAAAAAAGATTTTTTTAATGAGGCTACAGTTTTACAGTACAGCAAATTTAATATAAATTGCATTGAATCCCATTCCTGTAATAAAAAATATAAACGCGCTAAGAAATTGGTATTTTTTTTTCCTTTAAAAAGGTAATGTACAATGGCAAGCTTTTAGAAGAAAAAAAAAATAAGATAATGTGATTTTTTTTCAGTCAAACTGTAAAGTTTCCTTCAAATGGAATACTTAAGACAGATAATTATAAAAATCTTTGGTACTACTCTGTTACCCCGTCGACCAATTTCGCCAAAATATACAAATCGCCAAAATTATAGCCAAATTATACATATTGACATAATTTTTATTTTAAATAACGAAAAAACAAATAATTAGTGGAATATTAATAAAAATATTAATAAAAAGTCGAAATAAAAATCACTTAACAACATTTTAAACACGTGAATCGCATTTAATGTCATTGAATGTGACATTCACGATTATCCATTATTGGCATTTAGTCTTATAGTTTGTCTATAATTTTTAAGTCGGCGGGATAACTTAGTAGTACCAAATCTTTTTAGAGTAAAATTTGCTGTTTCACACTTCTAGATGTTGTTATTTATTCAAAGGAGTAAATATATTATATCCAATCATGCATTTCAATATATTTTTTAAAAATAGCACCGACTGATTCGGTTACTGTAAGTACATCACAATTATTTTAATGGTTATTAATTATGTACACACTCTTAAATAACGCGTAAAAAATGGAACATTTGATCATTTTAGTTTATTTTAGAATGTATTATACGCAGTTTTATCAATTATCTAAAAATGCAGTAAATCTCTATATGTAATATCAATAAATTTTGCAATTTTTAATTATTTTCAAGTAATTTTTTTTAAGCTGTCTCAGCCAAAAAATGTTGAAATCTTGATGTATAACATTCTTCTAAAAATATAAGGAATAAGAAATTTCATACATTCTCCGAAGCACTTGTCAGGTGATCTAATAAATATAAAGAGAGCTTTGAAACCATCAGGAAAGTGAATTAACCGGGCCCAACTGAAAATCCATAAATACTAAATGTGTGGTGCTGTCACCTATTAACATATTTTTGAGTTATAATTTTCACGGTATAATTAAGTAATTCGGATAAATTGTTTAATTTAAATATTTCCCTTTGTAATTACAAATTTTTTCAGATCCCTGTTTTCGTCAGATTCTATGTATAAGTATTCAGATATATATTAAATTCATATCACAAAGGACGCATAGAAAAATTGTCAAAACTTTCGAAGCAATATGTTACTTCATTCTGTTAAAAATTTAAAAATACAATAGGAAAATGACATTGTATTATTACAAATACTAATGGCAATTTTCAGATGCCACATAAGTAATACAAATTATAAAATAAGAAAAAAAGTCAAGAAAATTTTTAAGTACGATTGAAAAATTTTCAGAAATTTTAAATTAATTAAAAAGTTTTAGCCAATTCAGTATCAGAAAACTACACATAATAAAACAAATGATGCTAATTTTTAAATTTATTGAATTTTATCAAGATTAAAAGATTGACTATGTAACTATAAGCCTAAACGTATGTGAATCTGAAAATCAAAATTAGAGGGCTTATAGTTATGAATGCATTATGTTTTTAAAAAATTCCTAAATACATTTTTGTTGTGCAGTAGTAGTGCCATCTATCGACACGATGTGCAAATACAAAAGATTCCAGGTCTAGTTGGTAAATCTATTACTATTTAGACTAATTAGTTTGCAGCTTAACATTGATTTTTCTGGTATTATTTAATCTGTTATGACAACATTAGTAATCTTAATAATAGATTAAGTAAACATAATAAAATTGATGTTTAATCATTATATATTGTAATTGTGCAATTAGTGTTACTAAATTTTTATTAATTTCTACTGACTGATTTCAAAACAATCATTTAACTCCCTTTTAACCCTCTGGATCCGAAACCGCACGAGTTATTTTGAGATATTTTAATTCGTATATCTTAATTCCCACCAGAAAATTAAAACAGCAATATCTGATTTAATTAATGACAAAAAATTCCGTATTTAAAAATAACGAAATTAGCCATTGAATTTTTCTGGTGCAAAGGGATATTTTCTGAACTACATAATTTCTTGAACGTGTTCTATTATGGAATTTAAAGAGTTAAAAGAGAGTAAGTTCAAGACCTATTTTTAAAGAGGAAAATAAGTCAAAGTTGGTAAATGACATCCATTCATGCAATGTTTCAACCGTTATTCATAGATCGCGATCAAAATGTGCCTCGATTTCAAGAAAAGCGCTATAATTTTGTAATAATATTTATTATAGACCAACAAATATTAAAAATGTAATAATAATTTGGTACTTACGTATTAACGCCACCGCAGCAGAAGTTGAACTAATGTGCCAATAAAGAGCAATCTTGTTGTTTGCACGCGCATAGAAAATGGCGTCAAAAAATAAGCAAAAGAAGCACTAAAAATGACGTCAAAAATCTCCAAAACAACAAGAAATACAAAAGATAACTGCGTACGCGTGCGAACGTCAAGATTGCTCTTTATAGGTACATTAGCGCAACTTCTGCTGCGGTGGCGTTAATACGTAAGTACCAATAATTTCAACTATTTCAGCAATATTCAAATTTTTACTTTATTGCCACATAACTTTGGATGTTCTAAAATTTTCTAAACACTCCAATTCTTAATGCACACTCTATACACAAGGCCCGATTAACCTCCGGAAACAGGGGAAGAACGGCATCATTTCGGGCCTCCTTTCATCTCAATTTTTTCTTTTTTAATTCTTCATGCATAAAAAAGTTATTAATGATACTAATATTATTCCGAGTGGCTGAACCGAGTTCATAAATATTTCTTTAAACAGCTTTTTTTAATGCTCTTTCTACTTATAAACTTCAGATAATGTATATCAGTACCTATAGTTATATGCTCAATTAGCTAGATGGTTCTAACCAGCACATCAGCATGTTATATGATTAATTACATTGATCACAATATCGCATTCATTGATTCACCTATTGATCACATTCATATTTTCCAACTATCGGATTTCTTGAAATATCCTGTTATTCGTGAAGTAGTGTGCAAATTTCCTATTGCATTAGGTAAACTTTCTTTACCAATAAATAAATAAATAAATAAAAAATTACAAAAAAATTAAATTAAATTTTTTTAAATAAACATAGAGGGCCCCATTTTGGGGCCCCTTAAATTTTAGAGGGGAAGCACGTGCTTCACGTGCCTTGCCGTGCTCTGTTTATACACGACCTGATGGGCCAACGGCCAACTATACTTATTTTTTTTTCCAACTGGCTGACGCTTGACCTTCATAGTCACCGTCATTAGTTTCAATAGAAATTCCAGTGTTATATATTTATGTTTAAAAGTTAATAGTATATGTGAAAACATATACTTTAACTTTCACTTGATCAACAGTTAACGGTAATCCATCAAATGTATGGTTGTTATGATTTGGATGGAGAGATGCTCGCTTGACTAGTATAGGAATTGTGTGGTTGTTTAATAAAGTTATATTTTATCTAATATGTGTATTTATGAGTAAATATTAAACATTAGAATACATCAAAGCATCCCAGCTAATATTAAGGAACACAATACCCAGATTCGTTTTTCTAATTATTTTCGTTCTTGACTCTAAAAAAACCTGAAACAATATCTGAATAATCTCATCGAGTTTATGGCAGAAATTCCAGAATTAGTTATAAAATCGATTCGCATATTAAATCGCAACCAGTCATCAAGTCATATCTTGGTAGAAAACGTCTGAAAACCAATTTCAGCGGTCGACTCGTAGGTTTACAATTTCGTTTTCCTGCTCACAGTCCTTCGTGCTTTCATATCATAGGGTGCAGGAAAACACAATTATAAACCTCTGAGTTAATCGACAAAATCTGGCTTTCAGGTGCTTTCCGCCAAGGTGTGACTTGGCAGATCGATTGCGTTTTAATTTGTGAATCGATTTTTATCCAATTCTGTAATTTCAGCTTCCTACTCGATGATGTGATTGTCTGTGCTGCCGCCTTCCGGTCTATAATCAATTAAAGAGTTCAGAATCCGTTATCAGAGAAACACGATGAAGGTCAACCGCCATTCTTAGCGAAAAACACTATAGGCGGGGCCATGGACCTCCTGACTTTAGGGGCACCTATATTTTACTCATTATTTTTCATTTTCTACTGAATCAATATTTATTACCATTAACAATATTATTATAATCTAAATTTTATCAATAAATAGAATAAGAATTTTTTTAGGCATTGCTTCGTAATTTTTTTTAATTTTTTTTTTTTAATTTTTATCGCTTAAAATATTTTGCTGTTGCATTTTTTCAGCCTATTTTAGCGAGAGTGGTTTGATGCATAAAAACTCCGTTGTAGAACTTCATATTGAAATTTTATCAAACTTTGAAATACTCCATAATGGACACCTAATTTTAAGATCACATTTAATTTTTCAACGAAATTCAGTCTTAAGGTGTCAAACGCAAAACCATTCAGTCGAATAGTTTTGGAATTCTGAAGGTTTAAAATTTGGAAGTCCTAAAGTTCAATTAATTTATATTCTTGCAAAAGAGATTTCAATGTGGGTAATTTTTAAAGTGTAACTCAAAAACTAATTGGCGAAATGAGATGCAATTTAAGATTCGCACATTTAAAACTTCTAAAAATTGATTTCTGTTTAAGAAAATCTCAGAAATCAGCAGCAATAATTCCGTTACATTTTGAAGTTTTCTCAGAAATTTATTTCGCAAATATATAATTTTCAAATTAATTTTAGAAAAAATATGAATTGCAAATTATGAATTTTTCTGTTTGCAATCTCAGTATGCAACTAACCTTTTATTCCTCTTTTAACAAACTGAAAACGGAGATAATTTATAACTGAATGGCTATTTCGACTTGAACAATTTGGTCATTAAAATATGATTTTTATTATTATTATTCTTTCAGGATGATACATTATTATTTTGTATTTTAATACGTTATTACTTTGAAAAAAAAAGTATTTATATTCGATAAAAGTATACAGAAAGTATATAATAAAAATCTAAACACTAACGAAGAAAAAAATCGAAAAATTATATTTGTGTTTTTTGCTAAAAATTAAACAATGTGCGTAGCGCAGTCTTTACAAAATGATTGAGAAGAGGTCACGAACAGGCGAACCTTGCGAAAATCCTCTGACGCAGGCCTGATTATTGCACGGGCCTCCGGGACCTTGGCCCTGGGCCCACCAATTTCAGGGGCCCACAAATTATGTGGCTGATTTTTTCCCCCTTAATAAAATACTTTTCAAATAATATTGTTTTATAAAATATGAAATGTAAAATTTAAATATTCTAAATGACTCAATAAATTTTTTAGAAGCTTTTAACTTAGGCACTTTTCACCCAAACAACTTTATCAACTCGTCAAATAAACCTTCTTTTTTTGTGAAAGTGTCGTCAAAAAGGGGTAGGTAGGGGGGGGGGCAATTTTTTAATAGGTCCTGGGCCCAACTTCAGCTTGATCGGGCTCTGTATAACACACCAAAGTTAAGGGTGTATTCCAATTCAAACTGCTTATTTTTTGATTTATTTTTCAATTTATTTTTATTCTGAAACTCATCAAACTGGCCAGTTCTCTTATTTAGAAACTACACAATATGACGTGCAGGTTGATTTTTTGATAAATGTAGAAAATAGTGTAAAAAAATGCTATCAAAAACGGTGTTTTGTACCGAATTTTCTGAAGAGAGAGATCTTGAAACGAAAATGAGGGTCATATTGAGAAAATAATTGTTTATAAATCAGATTCTTATGAATTGAGCGAAAAATGAAATTACACGGCATCTTATACGTCTCTTCAAAAATCACCTCAGCAAGTTTCATATCTTTACCTTTAAAAGCGAATCTGAAAATGTATCGGAAAATTTCGAGCTGTTGAAAGTGGAAAACTATTTTTACGAATACACCCTTAATAACTATTTTTTAGCGACAAAAAACTCATTCTAAATTGCATTTAATGTCGCCTCAGAACGACACAAAGTCATGCCTAATGCTATATCTCATGTGTGTTATGAAAAAAAAGTCCAGCTGTTCCACGAGATGCAGACACAGTTTTTTATAGCAGTAAGTCAGATATCCTACTTTCGATTATTACTAGATATTGCCTGATTAATGCACGGGCCTCCGGGGCCTCCACCCTCCAAATTTCAGAGGCCCACAAAAAAATATGTGATTAATTTGTTTTCCTTAATCAAATACTTTTCAAATAAAATTGTTTTATAAAATATGAAACGTAAAATTTAAATATTCTGAATGACTCAATAGAAGCTTTTAATCTAGGCGCTTTTCACTCAAACAACTTTGTCAACGCATCAATTTTTTTTTTTAATGAAAGTGTCGCCAAAAATGGGTAGGTAGGAGGGTTCAACTTTTTAACAGGCCCTGGGCCCAACTTCAGCTTGATCGGGCTCTGTACTGGATATCCTACTGCTCTGAAGTGACGATATACAAGATGAATCTAAACTCTTTTGCGCAAAACTTTAAAAGGTGATAGTACACATCAAGATAAACAATATTAAATAGGAAATTGGGGGTCCCAAATGTCTTCCGAAGGATATAGGTGCAATTAAAGTCTAGGGTCCAAAATTTCAAATGATTATAAAAAACGGGAAAAAATGACCGATTTATTTGAAGTTTTCACTAAAACTATTCTTTATGTCAGTATTTTCTTGAAGATAAATTTTAAAAATAAAGTTTTAAAATGCCAATAGCTCCGCTTTAGACTTTAGAGCAATGAAAAATTATTTTTTTACCCTTATTTCTTGTATCTCACTAAATTCTATCAAAAGCTTAGACTTAAATTTTGAACTTAAAATCTGAATCGTTAGGAGTGATTAAATACGCAAACCGAACTGTGTTCAGGAGTTGAAATTTAAACCCCCACACCTCCTGAATATAGTTCAATTTGCGCTACTTAACCGCTCACAACGATTCAGATTTTGAGCTTAAAATTTAAGTTTAAGCTTAAACTTTTGAAAGCCTTTAATGAGGTGCAAAAAATAATGGTAAAGAATAGTTATTCGTTAAAGTCTAAAGCACCCTCGATCGGCATTTTTTAAAACTTTACTTATAAAATTTATTTTCAAGAAAATTCAGACATAAAGAATAGTTTTAGCGAAATCCGCAAACCACTCGACCAATTTTTCCGTTTTTTCTTAAAATTTGAAGCGCCTATCTTCCTGTTTAATATTGTTTGTCTTGATGTGTACTATCTCACCTTAAAGGTTTGCTCAAGAGTTTAGATTCATCCTGTATATATTTTCCCCCCTCAGAAGATAGTGAATTTTAGGAAAACTAAAAACAGTTCTTTAAAGTTTTTCGAAATATCATCCCCCCCCCCCTCCGAAAAACAATATGCATAGTTTTAATATTTCAATATGAAAGAACTTACTATGGATTCCTAATGAAGTGAGGAACAAAATATCCTTTCCCTATAATTTTGAAATAAGAAACTCAAAATATGGGAGGAAATACTTATTCGCAAAATAATCGAGCGAATGTTTAAAAAATATATTTCACTATAAACTATAAAAATTGCAGATTTTTTTTTCTTTTCGATATGCATAACAATGTTTAAGAAAAGTTAGTACAACTTCGTATTACCCACGATTCTGCAAACATTTCTATTCTCTTCCGCAGTGGCGCCAACTTTTGAAAACTATTGGGTGTGCTCAAAAATATTTTGGTAAAATGGTAGGACCAATTTGTTCTTTTATGAAGGTATTTGCAGATGGTGAAAGATGAGAATTTTAAGTCAAGCTAGTATGCTTTAATAAAGTTGCGATTTTATTAAATTATGTTCTCATGCGTTTTTCCTTTATAAAGACGCTAATATTTTTTGCAATATCATCATGTCATGAACATGACTGCAAATTGAAACGACAAAAAGTTAAACATGGACACTTCAGTCATTTGGGATTTTATAGGAGTTAGTTGGAGAATTAAAACACATGGTCATTGACAAAATAAATTTTGCTCTAGGGAGGAAAAAAAATAATGAAATAAATAACTAAGCAGAACAGTGAAAATTTGTCATGCTAGGATTAAAAAATGTTGGGTGGGCACGGGCCCCATTGGCCTATATAAGTTGGCGCCACTGCTCTTCCGGATGAGTCAGTTAGAAACTTGAGAATAAAATTAACAGAAATCTCAAATCTGCAAGTATGGGATCTTTTAAAACTTCCGTAAATGTCAGAAATCGACTGTTTTCGATTTGATTATTTTGAAATCGATTGTTTTTCAAAATATTAGATTGGTGTTTCCGCAATTTCTTCGACACCAAAGCCGCATATAGCCATATTAAAAATTGCATACTGTACTACTTGCAGAAATATTTGCCTTATTTAATTAAAGAATTTTCATGATTAGATAAATAATTATTATCGTTTGAAAAAAACGTTATTTCGAAAATCATTATTTCAAGGAAACGTTATTTCTAATTGTACCGAGAGACTGGGATTCCCTAAGAAGAGACCAATTGGGGCGGGTCTTTGGATAGCGGCCCCGTTAGACACACCATTGTGCTGGCCTTTTAATAATGCATATGTATAATATAGTGAAACAGTTTTCATTTTCCATAGTTACTCAATAACACTGATTTAAATTATTTAAGTCTTTTTTTCTTTTTTTTTTTTTAGATTTTAAATAATTATTCATATGTAGAATTAAGATTCTAATTTGGATGAGCAAGAAGTATCATTTAATATGAAAATAGCATTACACATAGCTGAAAGCGCGCATTTTCGTTCATAAAACTGAAACCTATCTTAAAATTGTGTCAGATTGATGGAATTTTCACTTTTAAAATATTATTATTCAATATGTGTATTCATATCTGGTTTTAGATTTTACATTCATACAAATTCAGTTTGTAGACGTTTTGTAGACATTCATACAAAACATAATTTGTAGACGTTTATACAAAAGTATGAGCGAGAAACAATTGTACTGCAGTTATAGACATTGAAATCTGGTAATACCATTATGAAAAATCACATTTTATATTTTCCAGTTTAATTTTGAAAAAAAAAAATGAGGAGGAAAAAAAAACATCATTGAAAAGTGTGTTTACATTAGAAAGCATTGTTTATAAAATTTTCGTACGACAAAATTGCCTTCTGTAAATGAAGGTATAGATCACAATTTAATGGATTTGTAGCTCATGAAATGTGTTTAATAAAAGTCTAATATTTAGTAATAAAGAACAAACTTCTTATATGTACATTATAAAAAGCATAGAAGAATGCAACATATTTCGTTCGGATTCTTTTTCGGAATGAATCTTTCCCACATAATGTATTCCTTTTCATCAGGCCGAAACACGGACAACTATACTATAGCAGAAGCAGCTCGTCTGCTGTGATTGTGAAGAAATTACGTTACGAAGTTGCATTCACGATCAAAATGAAAAATTCACGAAAATTTATTTAAATTTCATTTTCATTTATTTTATTTGGAAAATAGTAGTTAAAAAAATCGTTATTTTATTCAGTTTTAACCATTACAGAATACAGTATTTCCTCCTCCCCCTATTAATTATAAAGATAGTTATCAGTAATTTTTTTAAATGTATAATTTGCGATTTTTTTAGGGGGGAGGGGTACCCTAAACTTCTCGCTCTAAAAATATACAATTTAGATTGATATATTACGAAACTGATCAAAAAGCGGACCTATATCGGTCACACCCAAATCACTGCAACCTAGTACCTTGTGTCACGCGATGTCGCAACCTATCAAAGATTGTCAAGTACGTGTGCACTTTAAGCCTGATTGAGAATGAATCATTCTTTCGAAATACAGTGCTTATCCTATACTTTAAAAAGATTGTTGCTTTATTAACCCTTTTCCAGTCTACTGTCCAATGGTACTGGACACCAAATTATGATCAAACATTTTCATGAGTATGCCTATCATTTCCACATTTATAATGTTATTTCAACAGAAATTATTATTATTATTGAGTTAGTAAATTTAGCTACCTTATCCAGTGGCGTAGCTATGTTTTGCCCTATCCTATGGCGCCCGGGGCCAGCAAGAAATTTTGCGCCCCCACCCCAATATAGATATATAACAATTTGTCTCAATTTGGCGCCCCTAGGCCTCGGCGCCCGGGTCGGACGCCCCCCTTGCCCCCCCTTAGCTACGCCACTGACCTTATCATATGTACACTTCAATCGTTGCATGTACTATGACAACATCTAAATGAGGTTACTTTTTGTTGAGTAATTAAATTACAAATTAAATTATTGTATACAAATATATTTTTAACAGAATGTTATCTTAATTAATAAAAAAAAAAGCTAGATATTTTGCACCAAATTGGCAAATAAAACTTTAATTGAAGGTTATTTTAACAGATGATTATGGACACATATTATAGTCCTCAAATGCTCAGAGAGATATTATGACAAATGTATTACAATCAAACTTCCATTTAACGAAATGCCTATTTATTAAAGTTTTCTGTCTAACGAAAGTTTCTGCTCAACCTTAACTTTGAACACCTTTAGCATGCAAATTAATCTCCATATTACGAAAAATATATTTTATATAAAGAAACTTATTCCGCTTTTGTATATGTACAACATTTAAATTAGCAGGTTGCTATCGCAATGGATACAAGAATTTGTTTCAGCGGATTGTGTGAAAATGAAATTTATTTGCTCAATCATTTCCAATTAAAAGAAGAAATGCTAAAAGCCTTCGACACAATAAAAAAAGGGATTCCAGTTTCACGAAATTTTGCGCTTGAATTTTTCAGATACTTAAAAAAAGTGTGAAAAATTTTATGAAAAGTGTATTTTTTATAAGATATCTAACAAAGTAATCTTACAGATTTTTTAAAAGTTAATGATTTACAATACTAAGAAAAAAGAGAAAAGGTATGCTTCGCTTTCAATTTCTGTTTACATCTTTTCTTATGCGTTTTTAAGTTCGCTACTAATTAATTGTCAACAGACATTCTACTAATTAATTTTTTCTCATATATCTACATTGCATAAAAAAAGTTATTGTCCAAATTAAAATACATTTTTCAAATATTTTTCCTTTTTTTGGATGCATTTTTTTATATTACGCATGTGTATTTTATTATAAAAATTTCATGGATTTGAGTTCATTTTTATTTAGTTAATTTTCTTTATAACAAAGTATTTAAATGTAACAATGGGTCTTCGTTAAACAGAAGTTTCACTGTAATATCTGCGCTAATTATGTCTACAAATGTCAAAAACGTTTTCTTTTAACGATCTATAAGTTTGTTGTACTGCTTGTATATGGAAGAAAAAAAAATAGAAAATTACATCTGGAAAACATTAAATATAGCCCAGGGGTCGACATCACAAAAACCTAAGGTATCGAACACAAGAGAAAAAAACCCTTTTTTAAATGGAAGAGTAGTAATAGAGCAATCTAATGAGCCATGTCTTCTGGAAGTGAAACGGTTCATAAGCCAAAAATTAATACCACCAGTGGTTTATTCGTAGGTTTATCATTGTGTACAATCATTTCATACCTTTGATTGTACGGCAAGCATTATGATAAACCTATAAGAAAATCACCATGGTATTAATTTTTGGCTTATGTACCACTTCACTTCCGGCAGACGTGAATCATTAGATTGCCCTATTACTACTATTCCATAAAATAAAAGTTTTTTCTTTTCTTTTTTTGTGCTCGATACCTTAGGTTTTTATGCTGTCGGCTCTTGGATTATTAGACCAAACCGAAAAGTTTTGGTAAATAAAACTTTGCAAGTATGACAAATTCTCTTCAGTAAGTTCAACTAAAACGTGATGATTAGTACCATAGGACAAAGACTGGATCGCAAAGGAATAAATGTTTTTTGCACCAGTTTTTTTTTATCATGTATTTGGCAAAAGTCTCACAAAAGGAAAAGATTTCCTTGAACGCCGTCAGATCTCAGTCTTAGATGCAGATGAATAGTCAGTCAATGATTTACGAATATACATTTGGCCAGTTCACTAGAATCCGATGCGTTTAAAATTCTGCAGTTGTGGCACTGGTCTGATCTTCGTTTTTCTCACCGCCGAGGCATGAGGGCGAAGTACCAGAAAGCTCGAGACGGCAACAGTTTCTGTGAAAGATAAAACACAAAAACGAAAGTTAAATAGGGAAGTATTAACGACATATACAAGTTACTCTTATTGGCTAGCACAAACAAAAATTAAGAAGTATCAAGACAAAGTTCATATAATTTAGGTACTATATAATTTAGGTAGCAAGTTGAATTAAAAAGCCAATTGGCCCTCTGTATTACACTTTAAATGATTTATCAACTTCTGTTGGTAATAAAAGCATCAAGGAAACACAAGCCAGACTACCCAAGTTATAAACCATATTGCCCTTGCACAGAATATACGCGAAGTCCGCTTTTAATTGAAAACTCAGCTAGATTTTTTATATTTAAGGCCCCGCACTAGGCACAGAAAAAGACCCGGGTGATATTGTAAAGTCTATGGGAGCGTTCTTTTGAAATATCTCGCTCAAATTTTAATATTTTTACATGATTTTTTTTTGCACAAGATAGCTGAGGACGATCTACAACCAGCCTAGTTTTTACTTTTTCGATTTTGCTTTTATATTTTTTATATTACGATAGTTTTAATTTCAGAACCGGTTTAAACCAGTTTCGAAAGTTAAAGTAATTTTAAAAAAATCTGATACCAAATCTGAAGAAGTAATAAAGGATACTGCCCAGTTAAACTGATGGCATTGAGCTCACAGGCTACAAATATTAATTGTACATTAAAGCCTTATATTTTCAAGGGTTAATTCCGTTAGAAAAAAATTAAGAAGGGGAAACAGCTCTCCCCTTTCCTCTTTTTTTATACTTAATCATTGAACCTCCTGTACTATCAAAGACATGCTTTATCATATAAAAAATTTATATCTAAAATTCAGAGCAAATGAGATAATTCTTAATAAAAACCCATTTAGCATTTATATCATTTAAAAGGAGTTATCCCCCTCTTTTATACTTAACCATTAAACTTCCAAAACTATTCAGAGATTCGAACGAAATCTGAAAATTCTGCTTGAAAAACCCATTAATATAAATTAAGGGGGGGGGGGCATTATAACCCCTGTTCCCCCTATTTATACTTATTCAATGAACACCTAATAACAGTCACGGAATCGCCTCATCAGAATGATCCTAATCTAAATTTTGAACGAAAACTTAATTCTGCATGAAAATCCCATTTATATCAACTAAGGGGAGGGGCATGAGCCCCCCGTTCCACCTCTTATACATATCGAATGAACTCCAAAAACTAATCAGGGAAGCGCCTTGTCAGGATATACCTACATACAAAATTTCAAGTGGATCGGATATTTTTATCACGAGTTATCACGTTACGCACGAACGTACGAACGAACATACATACAGAACGGACGGGCACATAAGCTCTCAGGCTATGATAGCCTGTGAGCTAAAAACTAGGCCGGTTGTGGATTGTCCTCAGCTATCTTGTGCAAAAAAAAATCATGTAAAAGTATTAAAATTTGAGCGAGATATTTGAAAAGAACGCTCCCATAGACTTTACATTATCATCCGGGTCTTTTTCTGTGCCTAGTGTTTGCGCCTTAAGGCCCCTGTCCTCGCTCGAGGAAACGCTCGCGAGCTAATGCTATTCCTATGGGGAAGCATTTTTCTAATAACTCTTTCGCATTTTGACATTTTTGAATGATTTTTTTGCATTGGATAGCTCAGGTGCATGCCGAAAGTGCACCTTTTTTACTTTTTCGATTTTGGTCGTAGATATTTTTTACAAAGTTAGTTTCACTTTCAAAACCGGTTTCGAAACTGAAAGTACTTTTTAAAAAATATATCTGCAATCAAAATCGAAAAAGTAAAAAAGGTGCGCTTTCGGCATGCACCTCAGTTATTCAATGAAAAAAAAAAAAAAAAAAAATTCAAAAATGTCAAAATGCGAAAGAGTTATTAGAAAAATGCTTCCCCATAGGAATAGCATTAGCTCGCGAGTGTTTCCTCGAGCGAGGACAGGGGCCTTAATGCTAAGAAGTTCTGACCCCTGCGTTTTTCATGTGTCAATCTTCAGTCTTTCAACAAATTCGCGCGTTCTAATTCATGTATTGATGGAAACACACTGTAATATGCCTCAATAACAAAATTGAATGCTATTTTGAAATATATAATACTTGAGATATTGCCATGTATTTTTATTATCCAAATGTATAATTTTTTTTCAAAATCAAAATATCCCAATTACAGAAACATTTTAGTAGATGAATAAAATGCTTAAATGTCAATGTGTTGTTAATGTTTGAACAGGATTTTGGCCAAATTATTTTTTATCGGCTAGTTAAAATATATATTCATAATGCATTCCCAGCGCCAAATTTGGCAACGTTTGCTTTGCCAAATGTTACAGAGATGGATAATCATTTGATGATTTTTGGTGTTCAAAATATTCTCCAACGATTGGCAGAAGTCTTCTTTATTTTCCAAGTGGTTAAGATTTCTATGTGCTTGAAAATCGTTCATGCGTATTTCAAACGCATGCAATAACCGTCCGTAAGTGATACTTTTCTCGTAGTTTTGTAAAAGAAATGTAGATGCCATGTGCAACATCATGTACGATATTTAACCTATGTAACATAAGTGACAGGACAATAACGTGAATGATATCATTCAAACATAAAAAAATTCATTTTTATTTAAGTTTGGTTATTCTGCTTCTCGCTAGGAGCTTTATGACTAATGTAAAAGAATGATGAGCCCAATCTGTGTTATCTAATTTTAACTTGAAGTGTGCCTGGATATGAGAAAACGTAAGAAGATCATCTATAAAATTTTAGTATACAGTACTATACAAACTATTGACGTAAGTGAAGTGCAATTTGTAGGTGGAAAATGCATTTATCGTATCAGTAAACTTTTCGCTAATCAAAATATCTCACGCCTTTTTGTGGATTTCTGTTCTATCCATACTTTTCGGATTAATGAATTTCTATTTTTTTTATTTTTGATAATTAAATACAATAATTACGATAAAGATTCTATTTTATCATATTTCATGCATCAATATAATATTAAAATCATGAATAACTATTTCTTGTTCAAATTTAAAATGACTTACTTTTTTTACCACCTATTGTAGGTACTTGTAAATCTTCAAACAGTGGTTTCCGGAGTCTGAAACCACAACATTGCCATCGGTGAGGAGGGCCAGACCCTGGGGGCCATACAGGGGATCACCATTGGTATTGACGAAGGAAAGGAAAGAACCGCTGTTGTCGAACACCTACAGTAAATAAAATAAATTTTATTACATCATTTCTTTTCCTAAAAAATTAAAAACAAGTTGGAAATTGAACGCCAAGCGTATAAAATGAGGTGCGTTCGTACTATATCGATGTTAAAAAAATCAGATCTTGATATAATATAATACAGTACTTCGGATGCAGCATAGTGGCCGAAATCTTTTGTACCTTGTAACTTTTTCATTGAATCCTATTTAGATTTACCCCACGGCCACTTAAACTACTAACATGTCTATAAACATTTTATAACGAGATACTATATCTCACAGAAAAGTGGCTGGATGACGGTTTGATAAATAAAAAACTAATGAACGCTGAGATATAGTCACGTGGACACCTTAAGCCGAATGAACTGATCCGAGAAGAGAGAGATGCTTTTTTGTAATCACCTAGCTCGGTCGTGTTGTACAGATCTTGCATCTAGTTGCATCCCCACGTAAAATATTTATACTTGTTGCGAGTGTGTTGTCTTGTCCATGTTCTCTCGTAACGTAATTCATAAAAGGATCCAATAATCCAGAGGCTTGTTACTGTAGTACAATTTTTTACGTTACGACCTCTTAACGACGAATATGAGTGTTTTTACGTATAATACGTACTCACATGTTTACAAACGCACCTAAAAAGAAACTCAATATTACCCGGTTCTAAGACGATAAAGTTTACGCCCGTTTTGCAGTTTAATTTCTGTATATTATAAGGTAAGATTTCTGAAAGAATAAGATGTGAGGAAGGGCCATAATACTACTCGTACTACATATAAATGTACACTATGCTGAACAGTAGTATAAAGGTGTTTTACAAGATATTTTTAAGGATATTCTTAAATTAACAATAATCGATGAAAGGCGCGAAAACTTTGATACATTTACACAGTTATTGTTATTGATACGCATATAAGAATGAAATTTGCAAACATTATTACTGAAATGATAAAAAATCGAACAGAAATTTTGTTTTGTTTCTTTATAAATATATTACAAATTGAGTTTTTCTTCATGAAGGTACCTGATTCGACAGACTAATTGGCTGGTTGTATTTATGACAGCTAGTTATCAATACGAGGGATATAGGCCCTCCGTTAGGCGTCTTTCAAAGGGAATCTAACCCGTATTTACGCAATAAAAATCCAAGATTCGATTAAAACCATGGAAAACTTCCAACAATTAGGCCGATGGCCGCAAATGGGTTCGAACCCAGCACCTGACATTTACCAGATTCGACAGTAGAACCTCTCGGGCAACTAGTGGGGCCTACAGATTAATTAGACTCGAAAATTGGTTCGAAAAGCCACCTTTGGACAGCATTAAAACTTTTCATTTTACAGAAAAATGGAAAATGAAATTCGATTAATTGGTACTTGTATAAGAATAAATTCATATTTGATGTGTTTACGAATAAATTGACATCGTGGATGTATCAGGAAAAAATGTTGTGTTGGATGTTTGAGAAAATCTTTTATGGGAACACGCACACAATATCAAAAATAAGAAATACTAAATTGAAGCCTCTAAATTTAAACCCATTTCATCCTGTAGCATTACCCTAAAATCGTAAAATTCTGGTGTCATATTTTTGGTTTCATGGTGGCATTTGTTTTTTCATTGTTAAATGAAGAAAAAATGTTCTTAATAATTTAAAAGAAATTCGATTTTATTAATGCAATTGCTCTCAGAAATATGATTAATGCAAAGTAAATAGAAACCCAATCAAAATGCAGGAAACAGTTATATTTTATGAATAAAATTTCTTTTTTAACGATAAACTAAAATATTGCATTAAAAAAAAAAAAAAAATCCATAAAATTTATGGCAAAAACTGCCGGCAGCAATGTTGCCAGCAGTTTTTACAGTAAAAATTGAAGTAAAATTATAGGTAAATTTTTTTATTACATATAATTTTACTGCATTTTTTACGGCAAAAACTGCTGGCAACATTGCTGCGCCGTAAGGTTAACGGATTTTTTTCTTAAAGAGCGATTTAGAAAACGAGGTCTTCGAAACAACTTTACTTTTCATTGCATTTTCGTATATATTTTTCGAATCAGTTTTTAGATACTTTACCAAATATTGATTATTAGAGTTGATTATAAAAACAAGTAACTATCATTATTTTCTCCTCTGATATAAAACAGAAATCTAAGCATCTTACTTTCAGTACACTATTTAAAAAGAAATGGATGAAAGCCCATAATTAAAAATATATACAATTTTACCTTTCTTTTAGATTTCTTTTTCTTTCCTTCCTCCCATCGCAATTAGTTTTAAACTTTGTTGGAGAAATTCAGTTTTGATAAAAAAAATACTGTAATTTGTATGGTTTATTTAAAGTCAAATTGCAAAACATTCTTAATATTTTTAATAGATGTAATTTTTAACATTTAGAGATTTAGAAATTTTAGAATGTTAATTATACCTTAAGATTTACATAATTAAATTA
The DNA here is from genome assembly GCA_964019185.1 of Maratus speculifer. Lineage (NCBI taxonomy): Eukaryota > Metazoa > Arthropoda > Arachnida > Araneae > Salticidae > Maratus > Maratus speculifer. The sequence continues at coordinate 212,627,614 of OZ025296.1, forward strand.
TAATTTAAATTTTTAATTTAATAAATATATATATAAATAAAGGCGTGATGTTAACGCGTTCGCTACCAAAGTTGAGATGGTGCATCTGTTTACACATGCCAAAGTGAACATTTCTGTTGTAAACATTTAGTCATTGCATTTAAATTTCGAGAAATAAATGATGCATTTCAGCATGCCAAATATATCATTTAGTCTCTTTCTGTGTGCCAAAGACCTAAACAATGCACATGTTTTCTATGGCAATACTCGTAATCGACGATTTAGATAAAAATATAAATCACGAGTTATCTCGTAGCTGGTAAGGAAACCCAGTTTACAAACTACGAGTATTCTCGTAGTTGGCATCGAATGTATTAAAAGCAATTATTTATAATTACATTCTAAAAATTCAATTTTGAAACATAGATAATTGAAACTTTCTTCTGGTTAGTAAAAACAATAATAAAAAAAACTAAGAATATACAACCAGATAAATTTAATTTTGTTTAAAAACTATTTATACGCAGTTGAAAGCAGATAAATATAAATAGCATGATATAAGTAATAAAATACTCATTTTGAAAGAAACTGGATTCCACAGCGGTTTATACGTATTTAGCATAATAGATGGCAGCACCATTCCTCTCTGTAATAACCAATTTATGAGCATGGAGTGCCATTTTTAACTGCCATGGAATCTGAATTTCTTATCAAAAAAAGTTTAAATTTTCCTGCAGTAATTTTCTTAATGTTTCTGCAAAACTAAATCATTTTTAAAAAACATACACCATGATTGTAACATAGGAGACAAGAAAGGAAAATTTGCAGATTAAAGCAATTATTTATAATTACTTTCTAAAAATTCAATTTTGAAGCATACATAATTGAAACTTTAGCATTTTTAAAAAACATACATCATGATTGTAACACAGGAGACAAGAAAGGAAAATTTGAGATCTTACACTTAATAATTTACTTGTACCAGTGTTGATTTCAGGGGGGTGGGGGGTGGGGGCACGGCGGGGGGGGGATTCTCCTCTCCAGAGCAATGATTCATCCCCTCTGGAAAGTTTGAGATTTTGTGTTTCCAGTGGTTAAACAGGGCCGTAGCTAAGGAATACTCAGCAACCCCCCCCCCCCCTAAAAAATTTTGAGTCCCCACAGGAAAAGATTCCAAGGTCAGTAAAGGAATTTCTGTTCCAAAAATCCAAATGAAATTCTGTTCAAAACTCTAATTTAGTTTTGAGGCCCTTTCACAGTTTAAAAAAAATACTAAATTGTAACTAAAATAAGTGTTTCAACACTCGCTCATCCTATTTGCCCATAGGAAGCTAACATGATGTTTAATGTTGCACTAGTTATAGACTAATTTTTCATCATCATCATATTCTTTTCTTAGCATAAAATCTACTATGTTTTTTTTATTAAACTGCTGTAAGAATAAAACAGTTTAATAAGAAATGTGAACATGTACTAGTACTAATTTATCTTTCTGCATGAGAGAGAGAGAGAGAGAAAATATAAGCCCCTCCTACCCCTGTTATTCACTTCTAGCTACTGCCCTGTGGTCAAAACCACACCCTGGGGGTTTTCCCCAGTGGCTCTATAACCCCCCCCCCCCCTCTCTACTGGAGCCACTGTAGTCACCCTTTCCCGGAGAAAAATGTCTGAATTCAACACTTCTTATACGATTTAGGATTTTTTCTCCTATCGGTGACATTAACGATGCGTTTTCTAAGAAAGTCTCATTTCTTTCAGGTTAAGAAAAAAAATATATACTACTTAATTCATTTCAATATCAAATTTAATTCACGAATAAATAAGGGAATGAATACATTTCTAGAAATAACTCTTTTTTTAGAACATACTTATTTGAATGCAATAGCAATGTAATGTAATGAGCAATCCTATATCATTATTATTTCTAGCATCGGCAGAATGGAATCAAGGGAGGAGTAATGTTTTAGATCAGATATATCCGAGATCAGATTGTTCCTATATCTATATAGTGTGTATAGGATTATACTATGTATATCTATATAGTTTTTTCAAAATCATACCAGAATGAACTTTTAGTAACTGACTGCGAAGATGGAAAATACGGAAAACATCAGCTTTCAAGATGGAGCAGGTTTTCAAACTCTCTTTAAAACAACGTTTTTTTTTTCCCTTATGGATTATATAAATACGAAATAGTCAAATTAAATTTTTTTAAAGATCACCATGCGAGACAAGCAACACAAACACAAAATAATGCAAAAATTAAATAAACTTATAATTTTTTATTTTTTTCAAAATGGCGAATTAAAATAGTCTCTGAATACTAGACACCCTATTTAGAATATTTTTCAAAACACATAAATGGGGAAAAAAAATTCTCTAGTGATTGGAGGGGGGCGAAATCAGGGAGGAGAAATCTTTTGATTTTTAAAACTTGAAGAACAATTATTTTAAAGACAGTTTTTGTTTTCCTTCTTAAAATTAAAAAACATTATTTTAAGAGAGTTTGGAATGTGATCTCATCATCATTTATTTTGGAAAATTGAAAACTGTGGTTTCTCAGATTTCAGCTTGGCATTGAAGTTCAAAAACGACATGTTGGTACCATAAAAAAAAAAAAAAAAAAAAAAAAAACTGTTACAAAGAGTATTTTCATTTGCTAAAAATGCCACTAGATGACACCACCAAGTATCTTCTGTGCATAATAAGCAAATACAGTGAACTCACAGTCTAAGGCGAAATCGATTGGGACCCAGAAAATTTTCCGCCATAGGCAATATTCCACCCTTTGCAAAATTGCCTCTCCACCCCACAAAAAAAAAAAAAAAAAAAACATTGCACAAGTCATATATATATATGTTTTTACGCTAGTAATTTTTAGTATTGTTCTTTAATATGAAAATCTAATTAAAAACTATTTGAGCACTAAAATAAATAGTACCGATTTGAAATTTCTTCATTTATGGAATTCTGTGAAAATCATGCACTTTAACAAACACAATTACATTTAGAGAGTTAAACACTTGTTATTGAATAGGGATTAATTGATCAATTTTTTTAAACAATTTGTTTTGTGAAAAATAAACTCGGTATGATCTTTTTATTTATTTTTTTCAGAGGAAAAACATCTCATTTTATTAAAATCTGTAAGATTTTAATAAAATTAAAGAGTTAAAGACTTTTAAGTTAGTGAAAGTTTTAGTTTAAAAAAACATTTTGTAATGAAAATTTTTCTGATACAGTCTCAATATTATTTTAATACGTAAAACCATAAAACTTGCGAACATGACTATTGGAGCCATATAGAATCGAATATTATTTTTAGTTTTTAATAAATATATTGAATCATGAGTTGTAATAAATTGCTCTCCGACGGCGATCTTTCCTTAATTTTCCTATTTCGAAAATCGGATAGAAACTGAAATTTTAAAGGATCTTTAAGAGGAACTTTATTCCATTTCTTTGTACTGTTGTAACAAAATACCGTAAAATTTTAAGTTTAAGATTAAAATGAACTTCGGACATGAATCGAAAAGTATTCACTTGCGTAAAATTTAAATAATTATATATTGTACTTAAAAATTCATATACAGTCGAGTCTCTCTATAACAAAACTCCATACATCGAATTTCTCTATATAACGAATTTTTAGTACGAACGGTCCCCTTTTCGCATGATTACATTAGAAACAATCTCTATATAGCGAAATATTTATCTCCATATAACGAATTTTTTCATAAATTGGTCATAAAAAAGTTTTAAAAAGCTTCGAAATCATATGGAATCAATTTTCCATCACTTATTTTTGAAGTATCGTCAGTGCTGAGTTTTTTTTTATATTACTGCTCTCTTTGTTCTTTAAATCCAACGAATTCATCCCACCTCCAACACACCTTTCTACATCTTTCTTAAAACAGTGTCAATTGGATTGCTACACATGTAAGAAAGGAATCAATGAGAGGCACATAAGAGAGGCCTTCAAATGGAGGAAAATGTTAACTATAATTTTTCAATCCTTGATAAAATTTGAGCATTTTTTTTGAGAGGGTAACAATTTTAAAATCAAAAGAATAAAAAATTAGATTTCTTCGTCTGAAATTAATGCAAGTCTTCCTTATTTGATTTTCCTTAAGCTTAGCTTTCTAATAAATGCCTGTTCTCTTTTTTGAAACAGCTCAAATAATTAAGAAATAAAATGTTAGGTTAATATTTACTTTTAAACATTTTAAATTCTTAATTCAAAAGATAAAAAATAATATTTGTTCAAATTTCACACATTAAATACGATTTTTAACATCATTCTCTATACATCGAATTTCTCTATATAACGAATTTTTTACTGGAACTGTGGATTTCGTTATATAGAGACTCGACTGTATTATCATAAATGTGTATTTCACTAATAATAATTTTTATATGGAAAATAGATTAAAAAAACGAATTTGTTAAAAATTTAAACAACTTCCGCTCTTTATTAAACTATTATAAATTTAATTAAAAGGTTTTACAGCGAGTTTTTGACGCACATATCAGTTTTAAAGTTTCAGAAACCAAATGCCTTTCATTTCCTAAAAGAATTTTTTCCGCCATACGTAAAATTTTGGTTTTGTGGGACCTTAGGGGATGTCCATAAATGATTTTACGAGTTTTTTCCACATTTTTGACCCCCCTCTCCCCCTTTGTCACAACATGTCACACTTCATTTTACCCCCTCACCACCCCTCCTGTCACATGTCACGCTATATTATGCAAACATATACAGTAAAACCTCCATAACGGACACTACCGAATAGCGGACACCTCTATTTAACGGACAATTTTCTAATCCCCACTCCCAAAACTTAAATTTTTCTATGTTTAACCTCTGAATAACGGACACTATTTTCGGCGATAAAGAATGAAAAAGTATTTTTTACGAGAAAGGAAATTAAAAAAAAATTTAAAAAGCGTCTAAATTTATTGGGCAAATGTGTCACAAATTTTGTGATCACTGATAGATGTAGAGGATAAGCTTAGGAAAGTCCCTCATCCCCCCCCCCCGCCCCCACGTCCAGTGTTGAATTCAGGAGATTGCCCGGGAGGAACATCTCCCAGAACATTCAAAATGTTTCCCCGGATGATTTTGAGATTTTATGTTTTTAATGTTCAAAAAGTGCAATCCCCCGTTTTGTGTTGAATTCAGGAGGTTGCCCGGGAGGAACATCTCCCAGAACATTCAAAATGTTTCCTCGGATGATTTTGAGATTTTATGTTTTTAATGTTCAAAAAGTGCAATCCCCCATTTTGTGTTGAATTCAGGAGGTTGCCCGGGAGGAATATCTCCCAGAACATTCAAAATGTTTCTCCGGATGATTTTGAGATTTTATGTTTTTAATGTTCAAAAAGAGCAATCCCCCGTTTTGTGTTGAATTCAGGAGGATGCCCGGGAGGAACATCTCCCAGAACATTCAAAATGTTTCCCCGGATGATTTTGAGATTTTATGTTTTTAATGTTCAAAAAGAGCAATCCCCCGTTTTGTGTTGAATTCAGGAGGTTGCCCGGGAGGAACATCTCCCAGAACATTCAAAATGTTTCCCCGGATGATTTTGAGATTTTATGTTTTTAATGTTCAAAAAGAGCAATCCCCCGTTTTGTGTTGAATTCAGGAGGTTGCCCGGGAGGAACATCTCCCAGAACATTCAAAATGTTTCCCCGGATGATTTTGAGATTTTATGTTTTTAATGTTCAAAAAGAGCAATCCCCCGTTTTGTGTTGAATTCAGGAAGTTGCCCGGGAGGAACATCTCCCAGAACATTCAAAATGTTTCCCCGGATGATTTTGAGATTTTATGTTTTTAATGTTCAAAAAGAGCAATCCCCCGTTTTGTGTTGAATTCAGGAGGTTGCCCGGGAGGAACATCTCCCAGAACATTCAAAATGTTTCCCCGGATGATTTTGAGATTTTATGTTTTTAATGTTCAAAAAGAGCAATCCCCCGTTTTGTGTTGAATTCAGGAGGTTGCCCGGGAGGAACATCTCCCAGAACATTCAAAATGTTTCCCCGGATGATTTTGAGATTTTATGTTTTTAATGTTCAAAAAGAGCAATCCCCCGTTTTGTGTTGAATTCAGGAGGTTGCCCGGGAGGAACATCTCCCAGAACATTCAAAATGTTTCCCCGGATGATTTTGAGATTTTATGTTTTTAATGTTCAAAAAGAGCAATCCCCCGTTTTGTGTTGAATTCAGGAGGTTGCCCGGGAGGAACATCTCCCAGAACATTCAAAATGTTTCCCCGGATGATTTTGAGATTTTATGTTTTTAATGTTCAAAAAGAGCAATCCCCCGTTTTGTGTTGAATTCAGGAGGTTGCCCGGGAGGAACATCTCCCAGAACATTCAAAATGTTTCCCCGGATGATTTTGAGATTTTATGTTTTTAATGTTCAAAAAGAGCAATCCTCCGTTTTGTGTTGAATTCAGGAGGTTGCCCGGGAGGAACATCTCCCAGAACATTCAAAATGTTTCCCCGGATGATTTTGAGATTTTATGTTTTTAATGTTCAAAAAGTGCAATCCCCCGTTTTGTGTTGAATTCAGGAGGTTGCCCGGAAGGAACATCTCCCAGAACATTCAAAATGTTTCCCCGGATGATTTTGAGATTTTATGTTTTTAATGCTCAAAAAGTGCAATCTCCCGTTTCCCGTCCGGAACTCTATAATGTCCAATACCTCACATTAAAAAACAAATTGCATGTAATCGCAAGTAAAAATAAACTTTTGTTACAATTTTTTCATAGGAGTGTACCAGACAGTGGATGAGGGTATATACAATTTTATTTTAGTTTTATTCCTTAAAAAATAATTTAAATTTCTGATTAATCAGATAATAGAAGTTTTAGGACATATAAAAGTCAATTAATGAAACATTAAGTATTTCTTAGCGTTTATTGAATCTCTGAGTTTTTCCCAATAGCGGACACCTCCGAATAGCGGACAATTTCTGCGTTCCCGAGGTGTCCGTTATTTAGAGGTTTTACTGTATTTGTTATACACTCCGATATACACTCCGTTTTAGATCACATTTCAAATTTTATTTTTAAGCTTTAATTATGCGCTTTAATGACATTTGGGAGCTGAACAACAAAATTGATTCATATTTTGCTTGAAATAAGGCTTACAACAACAACAAATAATTAATATCGTATAGTAATATACAGAAATGTTGCCGCAACAAGAACAGAGATCATACGATGTAAACAGAAGGTATACGCTCAAGGCAGAAGGTATACCCTTGAATGTATATGCTATAGCTTTTTCAGAACAGAGGGTATACGACAATCTTTAAAAATATCCACAGGGTATACGACGGATACCTCCGTATACCCTCCACTACATCCCTGAATAAAATATTAATATGAAAAAGCAATTGAAAACAGTAGTATTTTGCAATTTGAAACTGAATTTAACATATTTGGCTTTAAATCTTATCTTTATGAACACAAGATATTTAAAAATAACTTCGTACTTCAAATTTTAATTTGATGATTTTTAATGCTTTTCTTTTACCAAAATGTGTGATGTCAAATTTCTTCTTACCTCCTCCCACCCCCTTGACACAAGTTGTCACAATTTTATGAACCTCCCTCATCCTCTTCAAGCGTGACATCATTTATGGACGGCTCCTTAAATACCTCTCCGTTTCCTCGTTAGGCAGATTCCGGTCGAGGGCGGATCTGTAGAGTCCTCAAGGGGGAAGGGGGCGATTTTAGAAATTTAGAAACTCCAGTCTGATGTACCGGTCGGAGTCCATTTTTTTAGTGCGGGTCGTGTTTCGTCTACTTTTTTGCTGTGGGTCGGGTTTGGGTCCGGTTGGCTTCCATTTTTTGCTTCTGGTCGGGTTAATTTCTATTTGGGTCGTATTTGGGGCAGTTTAGGACGTTTGCGAGAATGGTTCGGATTGACCCGAATTGATTGGGGCAAGTCCTTTGATAAAAATTTCGTTCTTTTTCGCAATTTTTGGACGAAATGAGCATCTGTTTCACGATCCTTTGAAAAAATTCGTGTTTTCTCCGCGATCATTTTATAAAATTTGATGTCCAGTTCGCTTCTATTTTTTGCGTCTGGTCGAGTTTATTTTTACTTTTTGTTGTGTGTCGCGCTCAGATCCGGTTAACTTCTATTGTTTACTGCGGGTCAAGTTAATTTCTGATTTTTTGCTTCGGGTCTTTTCTGGGTCCGGTTAACACCTATAATTTGCTATTGGTCGGGTTGACTTTTACTTTTTAGGTTCGCTTAGCGCATCGGGGCAGACTGTCATACATTTCGGATTTGAGTCAGTTACAGATTCGGTTTTTACTCTTGCTAGAAATGTTGACACAGTTTTAATCACGATCCTTTCACGAAATTTGCGTTTTTTCGTGATCCTTTAACGAAATTCGCTTTTACCCGTGAAAGTGATCCTTTGAAGAAATTCAGATCAGAGACGTACCAAACGTTCAGCTGCATGAGTCGAGATCGGGCCAATAATGTTTATCATACTATCTTTATCAGAGACAGATCGAATATTTCGCTTTTATTCCGGGCCGAGCCACGACCTGGAAATTTTGTCCAATGCAAACTTCTAGGAAAAATGAAATCGAGACCAGGCTTAGTCTGAAAGAAAAAGGAGCCTGTCCTTGCCCGAACCTCCAAAAAAGCAAGATCAGGACATGACACGTTTCAAAACGAGCGAAAACTTTACCCAGTCCTAGTCTCGTGGACTTACACTGGTGCGACCCGTACCAGGCCGTGACGGGCTCGAGCTTCTCCCCGAGTTATTTCTCATAATGTCACTTTGTAAACCCTTTATTAGCCCAAGGGGGGGGGACTTCGCCCCTCCCCCCGCACCTTATAACCGCCACAGCATACAAGTGTGTCGATCCCAGATCGAACGTTCAGCCTTTATGCCGGACGGAGCCTGGGCTTGAAAATTTTGGCCCGTATATACGTCTAGTACGAAGGAAGTCTACACCAGACCCGACCTGGAAAAAACTGTGATTCGATCCAGCTCAGCAGAAAAATATAAGGTTAGACCCGACCTGGTTCTGAAAGTGTGAAGACCTGACCCAGTCCCAGTGTAATAAATTAAAGTTGGCGCAAATTTAGGTGCGTTTGTAATTATGTAAATACGTAGCACCTATGGTCGTCGTTCAGTCCGTCTGTCTGTATGCAACAACGCAAAAACCATCCGACCGAACCGTTTGAAATTTAAAATATGTAATTGAAGCATAATTTTGTCGAGTCATGTTAAATTTTATGGAAATCGGATGAATAGTTCAATTACAGGAACAAAAAAAATGAATTCCGTTACATATTATACGACCAATGGGAAAAAATAGTTTCAAGTGCATTTTAATGATGTTACACTCTTTCGAATATAATAAAATTGATATGCATCAATGAAGTATGCCCTACAATATACATTCTGTAAGCCTGTTGTGCAAAGAATATTTGTTATTCATCTACAGAGCCACACAAAAGTATTTCATTACATAATGATAAAGGTGGAAACATTGTTTAGGTAGCGTTTAAATTACATTAAACTATTTCACATTTTATGGGATTGATGTACGTTGCTGAAGTTTACTACAAATTACTGTATAATGGAAAACAGATAGTATTTTCAGTCACATGGGACACACAAAAATTTCTTCCACAGTATCCGAAGTACACTATATACTATTACACCAAGATCTGAATATTTTTAAAACTTCATTACAGTACGGATGTACCTCATTTGTTATGCTTGACGTGCAATTTCCGACTTGTTTCAATTTAAAAAGAATTCTTTTTAAATTGGATAACTCAAGGAACTAAAATGTAAACTTTTCTTTAATTATTTCATTTAATATTGAGGATCATCTATTTATGTCTTTCTATGGAAAACTTCCTACAAAATACCATTTCTAGTATATAGATCACAAGCACATCTCTTCCTTTTTCCTCTGGGTATTTAGCTATCTTAAAGCCAATTGAAAAATTATATTTCAAAACGGCAGATATAAAACTAATTAAATTAATTCAATTTCAATATTTAGGGAGGGACAAATGCTCCCTCCCATTCTCCTTCAAATGGTCCGCGTAATAATTAGGATCATCATCGTTACTATCTTAGATTTGATCATAGTTCAAGCAAAAATCGATTTAAGAGACTATTTCAGTCAATCAAAAAGACCCGTTCGCTAATGCTATTTCTGTAGAAGAAATTTATAAATATATCTCGGTTGCATTCTAATATTTTCAAATGATTTTTTTTTGTATTGGATAGCTGAGATCGATCTATATGCCGGCTGTTATTTACTTTTTCGATTTTGATTGCATATTTTATTTATGGATTGCATATTTTATTTATTTTTTCATGAGGATGCTTTTTCACTTTCGAAACCCGTTCCGACAGTAAAAGTGATTAAAAATATTTGTAAAAAAAATCGCAAAAGTAAGAAAAGTCATCCATTGGACAGCCAATGTAAAAAGATAGCCAATGTAAAAAGAATTGTTTAAAAATACTGAAATGCAAATGAGATATCTTTATAAATTTCTTCAATAGGATTAGCATGAGTGTGCGGGTATTTTCATCAAAATTACCTGTATTCTGCTGTTTCCCCAGTCCGCCACAATAATGTTATCTTGTGCGTCGACCGTCACTCCCGTCGGAGCGTTGAATTGACCGTTGCCCTGACCACTGGAGCCGAAAGAGTAGACGAAGTTTCCCTCGCTGTCGAATACCTTGATGCTGTGGTTGTGGAAATCGGACACGACCAGCTGGTTCTTGCTGTTGATGGCCACGTAGTGAGGTCCGGCGAAGCGGGAAGTTTCGCTCCCCCTGGATCCGAACCTGGTATTGGACAGACATATTTTAGGAATTTATCCAAAAGAGTAATTTTTAACCAAAAATAAACATATTTTAAGGCTGTTCTCAACTGCTTTCCTCAACAAGCGTAAAATATTTTGACACTTTTAGAAATTCATTTTTTAACAGAGTGATATAAAATTCGAAGGTCTGACTATGGAAGCAATTTGGAATCTAACTCAGTTTTCCATTTTATGATAATTAAGTTAACTATCGGGTTATGAGCGATTTCGATCACGCGATCACGAACTTTTCCCTTCTGTAAGGCTGATTTTTCTGCTTTCGTCAGGAAATGCTGTTCAAAATGTTAACTTTAACGGTTTTTTTAGAAAAACCTATTGCATTTGTAAAAAGAACAGAAAAATGAGTGCGATTAGGTAGTTTCTGAACAACAACACCTGCTAGTTTCATGCATTTCCGAGCAAAAATGAATAAAAACTTATGTCACAAAGTTACCCTTTTAGATTTAAGAACACCCTTAAGTGATGATACGATTATTACTTGTAGAAGTTAAAAAAAAAAAAAAAAAAAATCATACTTAAGGTTGTTCTTAAATCGAAAAGGGCAACTTTATGATACAAGTTTTAATTTATGTTTGGAAATGCATGAAACTAGCAAATGATGTTGTTCGGAAACTACCGAATCTTGCTCTTTTTACCACTTCTTTGCAAACAGAAAAGATTTTTCAGAAAATAGTGCGTTCACAAAGTAGGCGTTTTGAACCGAATTTTTGCGGGAAAGAAGAATAACCACTCAAACAGGGGTTAAAAAGTGTTTGTCACGTGATCAAAAAAAGCTTATAATTCAACAGGTAATTTATTGATTAAAAAAAAAATTGAAAATTCAGTTAGAATCGAAATCGCTTTTATAATCTGGCTATCCAATTTTATATATTTCCGTTAAAAAATGAATTTGTAAATGTGTCAAAACGTTTTGTGCTTGTTGAGCAGAGTAAACAGCCTTAATCACTTGTTCTCAAAATGCTTCTGCTGCTCAGTATTCATAGTGCCTTTTTTACCCGTAAAAGCATGAAATTTGAAGATTTTTAAGTGCTTCGTGTTTTTTTTTTTTTTTTTTCTTTTCAATAAATATATTTATCAAAATATAGGGAAATTATCAAGAACTGCTCTCGAATGGCGATCTTTTTGTGTTGCTGTGTCTAAAAAAAATATCCGTTTAAGGGGGGGGGGGGGGTAGAGGTCTGCACGGGCCGGAATTTAATGGCCCGGCCCGTAGGAAAGTTATTTCGGCCCGGCCCGTTGTAAAACTCAAAAGTTCGGCCCGGGCCCGGCCCGGCCCGTACAAAAATCAGCGAAAACAGGCCCGGCCCTTTTTGGCCCGTTACAATTTCTACGATTTCTAAAAAATTCAGATTTTTATCATATAACTAAGATTCCTTTAAAGAATACTGCATACATATCTATTGAATGATTTTACAGTATATTTTACAGCAAATACACATTAACAACATTAATGATTATTTAGATTCTTAGGCTTTCAACATTCGAATAAAGATTCATTAAAAAAATTAATATGGCTTAGAATAAAAGAAAAAAGAAAGAAAGCTAAAAACATCGTTAATTTTGAAGCTGTTTAATAAAAGAAGAATTGTAAATATATTTCTATATCATTTTATTATAGATTTCAAATCTAAATTCATTCTTAAATTCAAAGAAGCTCCTTTCTGATACATTTCTAAATTCATTTTTTTTTTCTCAGAAACGCATAAGATTAGCAGATATCTTTATTCAGAAACTATATAATCGAATGGCGTTATCCATTTTTTGATACAAGCAATTTAAGAATACTGCAAACTAATAAAATACTGTGATAATTAGCGTTTTGAATAGAATTTCCGGAAGCAATAGCAAGGGAAGGGAGAAAAACCTGCAATCATTTGAGAAACTATTATAACTCAACAAGGTTATACAAGTATTTTATTTACCAAAAATGAAAAACGCTATTTCATTCCAAATCCCTTCAATAGTTAGGCTTATCACTTTTATACTTTTACAATTTAAAATTAATCAGAAAATGTGTCAAACTTTCGCATTATTGAGAAATTAATTTTAAAATCATCAAGAAGTATCTATCCGAAGACTAAGCTAACATAAGTTCTTTATCGCTGTTAATAATTTTACAAATAATGTTTTCTGCCAATAATTAAGTCTAGTACCGATCCGGCCAGTCTATATGTAGAAAAATAGTGCAAGCGTGATCTCGGATCGGCATGAGTCAGCTAAAAAAATATTAAAACGGGTTACACATAATGTAATTCTCCGATGCCGATACACTGTGCATTTTTATATTGATGCTGTCAAACTAGTGGCTGGCCACATTTATACTTATTCTCGTTAAAACCATTTTCGTTGAAAATAGCTCATATTTTATCGTTTCTGCTTAAATCTTCAGAACGGGCCGACAGGCCCGAAATTTTTTTTTATCAGCCCGGCCCGACCCGTCTGGTCCGTTCAATTTTTTTGCCGGCCCAGCCCGTTGAAAAAACTATTCTAAATCTGCCGGCCCGGCCCGTGAGAAAATTCGAAACGATTCCGCCGGCCCGGCCTGCGGGCCGGGCCGGGTACGGGCAGACCTCTAGGGGGGGGGGGGGGAAATCAAGAATGGATTTTTTTAAATGTATATATATTTTTTCTTTAATTTTGACTATATCTTTATTTTTTACATTTAAAACATCATTAGAAACAAACTGCGAAAATAAAAAAAATATTCAACCTGTAAGTGCGGAATTATCTCTCATTAAATGGGTACAAAGAATTTTGAAATAGGGTATAAAATGTATAAATAAGGAATATGAATATACATATCATAATTACTCTAAAATTTTTTAAATATGTTTAAAAATAGTTTAAAAGCCATAAACTACAAAAACGTAAAATACACACGAAAGAAAGAAAACAAAGAAAAAACAAAAAGGAAAAGAAAGGCAAGTATCATATCATTTTAACTCTTTTACATAAAATTATAAAAGAAAAAAAATGGGTAGCTACAATGGCTAAACTATCAATGAGTTACTAACAAAATTTGTGGGTTATAATTCAATACAAAGGATATGTTTAAGGAATGAGATGAATTTATTCAGAAAAACTAGAATGCATTGTTACACTATTGAGAGGCTACTTCAGCCACCTAAAAAGACAAGCTCACTCATGCTAATCCTATTGAAGAAATAGATATCTCTGGGGAGAGTGTCTTTCACAGAATTTTTAATCTTTCATCACCGGTTTTTTAGAAGAGAATTTTTCCCTAAATCAATCGAGAAAATGCTCAGATTAAATAAAGCAAAATTTACAATAAAAATTTGCTGGTGAAAATAATCAAGAATTCTGAGCACCTCATGCGGCACGTTACACCGGTCCCAAGAGGCTTTTTGCATTGGTTAGCTGAGATTGATATGCATAAAGGGCGTTTTTTTACTTTTCCATTTTGTTTACAGGTATTTTTTAACTAAGATACATTCGTTTTTGGAATCGATTTCGAAAGTAAAAAAAACATCGTCTTAAAAAAAATCTGCAGACAAAATTAAAAATGAAAAAAGCAGATGTAGAGATTAATCTTCACTATATGCAATACAACGCAATATATACATATATATTTAAATGCAAACGAGATATGTTAAAAAAATTCTTTCATAGGATTAGCCCAGTCTTTCCAGGTGCTGAAATACCTCCTTAACAAAATGCACTAAATTCCATATTCAATTCAAATTTAAAATCAAAACACATTTAAAAAACTGATTTAAAAAAGCATAATCTTACCTATGCAGCAACTTTCCATTTTCTTGAAAGATGAATACACAGCTACCTTTATTATCGACCACGATCAAATGGCCATTTCTGTCAACGGCAACACCTTTGGGTCCCAGCAGTTTACCATGTCCTATTCTGTTCACGAACTTTCCCTTCGAATCATAGATGAACACAGCTTTATTTTCGTAATCTGCGACCACATAATTACCTGTTGTTGTCACAGCAACGCCCGTCGGTCTCTGAAGCTGCCCTGGACCCCTGCCTCGGACTCCAAACCTCATCTTAAACTCTCCAAGAGGCGAGAAGACTTGCACGATTTGATTGTTACTGTCCGCGACTACAATCTTACCCTCACTACAGCACACCCCTTGAGGATTTGCAAATTCACCTTTGTTACGCCCTTTTTTGCCTATCCTCATCACCAAGTCGAATTCATCCTCAATCGGCATACTCCAGCGATTAGAGCTGTTAGACCTGTAACTAGGCGGTCTTTTGTTACCACGCTGCCTAGTGCCTGTAGTCCTTGGTATTTTAGAGCCGACGGGTCGATCACTGGAAGAACTTTCTTCCTCCGGAAAGGCTTTCACGGTGAAGGGACTTCCCTTGATGTGGAAGCCAAACAGTCTAATGGACAATGTGTAAATTCCTTCTTTGGCCACCGTGTATATCAAATCGTAATTGCCATTAAGCTGATCAGTCATTTCAGGCTTTATTGTCCAAGGCGCAACGTGATCCATGCAAGTCATTTCCACTTTGAAGTCCACGCACCCTTCAGTTACGATTTCACCGCGACACTCTTTGGTGGTTAGGTTCACAAGGGCAGGCTTGCCCACTATGCACTGTCTGGTTCCTTCGCCCGTCGCCGTCGTTTCACGTGCGATGGCGTGCGACGTTCTGATGGAACCAACCATCTGTATCGCTAGTTTAGCATTGTATGCGTTTTCGTCGGTGAAATCTAGAAAGTCATTTTCATCCGGCATACCTTGTATCTCCAACATGGAGAATTCCCGTAATCGATCTGCAACCTGATGGGGGGAGAAAGAAGAGAAATTAAAATTTTGCAAAATTTAATGAATATGCATAATTAATGATAATGGTATTAGAAAACGGAAGTACAAGATTTTAAATTCTGGAATGGGAGCTTTATTTTCTTATCTTAAGTGATATTCCATATCTTAAGACGAAGTCAATCTTAATACTCCCACAATGCCCAAATAAGTTTTAAGATATAAATAATAGTAATATAATAACCATGAAATGAATCTCTGTATTTTCAAAACAAGTAGTTTTCTAAGCAACCTTTGACTTAAAATGACTATTTCATGAGAACGGCTTTAGACAAACATAAAATAATTTTTATAATAGGAAATAACAGCTTTATTCAGCGATTTTAAAATGTATAGAAATAAGACTTTTTTTTTACCGAAAAAGGAAAGTTGAACACAACATCAGGTATTCACAATATTGATATTAATTTATATAAATAGTGATATGCAATATCATATATTGATAATGTAATTCAAAATTGATATAATATATGTAATACTGATATGTAATTGTTATACAATATAAATAGTTTCTAAAGACAAATGAAAATACCAGTCAATAGTTTTGTATATATTTCATTTAACAGAAGACTAAAACAAAGACCTACAATGGCGGAGTGACGGTTTAAATTGGGTGGGAATCTATCTGTCCGTCAATTTTAGGATAGATGGCTACATCAAATCAAAGAGAGATGTCTACCTATAATCAATACTTTAAAATTACACAAAGTAAGGATTTTAATAAAATATAATTATTTTTTAAATAATTATATAATTTTTACTTTTATAATTATATTTACTTTTATAATTATATTACTTAAGTTTTAAACTCATCTAAATATTTCAATAACAATAATAGTGCCTAACGATGTATTTTTGTTTCATGTCAGAAAATATTGGAAAACTTCGGGAACGTTAGTCCCAGAAATAGATAAAGTTGATAAATAAACTTTAAAAAGTGAATAAAAACCTAAAATAAATGAGGGAGAGAAAAAAAATGCAATACTTCCAGCAATGAAGATGAAGTACATTTGAAATTGTTAGATTCTACATATTTCGAGGGAATAGAATTGAATCCTTATATTTGTTGTGGAGAAGAATATAATACCACAACCAACTAGTCAGATGGGCAAACCCAAAATTTTCTATCTGGAACATATTATTACTTCCTAAAAAATGCCACATAGCCGCACTACCGGTTAGGTGGTTTACACCAAAATATATTCAGCAATAACTTATGTTAATTTCTAATTGAATTTGAAGTTTGATGAAAATCCGTGCATTAGTTTCCGAGATAGAGCTATTTCAAAATCTTTAAAATATTATGCATAACAGCGCCACCTGTTCGGTGATGTCACCAAAAACTAACCAGGATCAATTTTTATCAAGCACTAACTGAATCTGAAATTTGATGAAAATCCATGCAATAATTCTTATACAGCTATTGAGAAATCGTGAAGAATGCAACATAGCAGCGCCATCTGTAAAGCAATTCGCACCAAAATCTAATCAGCGTTAATTTAAATCAGGAGCAAACTGAATATAATTTTTTATTAAATTCCGTTCATTATTTTTTAAAATAGAGCTATTGCGATAATCATGAATAATGCAACACGCAGTGTCATCTGTTGAGAGATTTACACCATAAAGTATTCAGCACCAAACTATATCAAGGATTAATCTAATCTAAAGTTTTATAAAAATACGTCCATTAGTTCTTGAGATTGAGCTATTATGGAAATTGTAAATAAGGCAGCATAACAGGGCCATTTGTTGAGCGATATACGCCAAAAACTAATCAGTTCTAGTTTATATGACGTTTTAACTGATTCTAAAGTTTAGTGAAATTCCGTGAATTAGTTCATAACCTCTCCGCGACAGGAGCCTTTTACGAAATTTTAATGTTTTGTCGCCGGTTTTAAAAATCAGAAATTTGTACTTTATTAAATCGAGAAAGTGTAATTTTTGTGGTAAAAAATGTAATCCCCACCCCCTAACCAGAGCTGCAGAAATCCCTCCCGGAGAAAAGTTTGTATTCAACACTGATTTCTATAGAACATTGATCTTTACATCCATTTGATTAAAAATTTGCCTCGTAAGAGGAGTTCTGATAAAAAATATTTATCTTAACTTTTTTTTTCTTCATGTTTATAATCTTGATTTTTATAGAAGTGCCGCAGTCTGCAATATATATTTTAATGAATTTCTATTTTTTGTATAGAAACTTTTCATTTATTATTAATGCTGTTAATCCATATTCCATGTATTGAAGTGTTAAAAATCTAAAAAGTGGTATACAGTAAAATCTTCTAAGACGGAATTAGAAAAGAAAAGAAAAGAAAAAAAAAATGTGTTATAGACAAGTTTCCTTCTACTGTAAATGTATTACATATCTTTTCTTGCATATTAGTACATTAATTTTGCATAATCAACAGGTTTTTTGCTTAAAACAAGATTCATAGGTAGGCTCTTTTTACAATATTTTAACTAAGCTATATTTTTGTAAGCGTAAAAATCTACAATTATTTAAAAAGAAAAAAAAATAATTTTTAATTGTAAACTAACGGCAATTTAAAAGTATATGCATTTTTTTCATTTTTTTACTTACCCATCATACGTAGTATAGGGTAAGTCTTGCAATCGTTTTGAAAATCGAAAAATTTTTTTTGACGGATTTACACGTTTTAGATAGTGGAGATTCCGAAAAACATATTTTTAGAAAAATTTCTCCCGAACAAATTGAGATAGAGACTTGAAATTTTGTATGTAGTTAGTATGTAAGAATGGGACGAACCCTATTTAATATCAGCAACCTCGATTATCCGGAACTATTTTTTTCGGACTCTCGAAAAATTCGTTCTGATAAAAGGTATATAAAAATTTTCGAATTTTTTTGTTCTAAGGAATGGACGTAAAAGGCAATAAAATAACACACATTTTGCATATAGAACGAAGTCGATCGGATTATTAGTTGCCGAGATATTTGTAATCTTGTTTTCCACATTCTTCGATTTTTCATGACCCTGTATTTCATTCAAATTTCAATTCAGAAGTATATTTTAATTGGAAATGAGACGCTTAATCCGACGCAGTTAATTGTTAGTTAATAAAATTATTATTTTTGGAGTTATAAGGATGTTTCTTTTACGCAGTTCGGTACTACTTGAGTAGTTTGGCGTATTATATAATTTGTCGAAATTGGTGCATCAGCAGTTCTTTAATATAGCATTACTATGTATATTAACAATATTTAAATTTTGTTTATGAATTTCAATGCATTGAATAAATAGTTTCACATGTTATTTTCATATACATATCCATGATGGGTAAGTATTACGGTGGCCCCCAACGACTAGTTTTTTTTTGGGTCAGGCTTTATTTTACTGATCTTTAAACGGATCAGGTAACGTTAAAAGAATGATTTTCAAACGCGGTCAAAAATAAAAATGAAAATGTGTCAAAAATAGTGTGAAAAATAGAAATGAAAATTTCGTACAGTGAAGACTACGAATGAAACAATATGGTAGCCCAGCTCTGTATAGAAAAAAAGGTTAGGCCAAACCACGCCCGAGCCTTCAGAAAAAAGTTTGACCCGGCCCGAGAGTCTTAAACGAAAATTGGACCGAGCCCTGACCCTCCGGCCAAGCTCGGACTGGCCCGAGACCCGAAACCTTATCAGTAACAAATTTTGACAATGTCTAACTGAATCTGAAGTTTGGTTAAAAATTCGCGCAGTGGTTCTTGAGCTAGAACTATTGCAAAAATCATGAAAAATGCAGCACAGTAACGCCACTTGTTGTGCAATTTACATCAAAATGTTATCAGCACCAAGGACTAACTGAATCTGAAGTTTGATGAAAATCCGTGCATTAGCTTTTGGAGAAATCGTAAAAAATGCAGAATAACAGTGTTATTTGTAGGATTATTTACACCAAAAACTAATCAGCACAGATTTATATCAGGGACTAACTGAATATAAATGTTAATGACGTACATGATTTCTTGAGATAGAGCACCCACAAAATTAGTGTCACAGAAAAAGTCAGAGATTTTGTAAAAACATGTTTTCGAGGTGTCTGACCCATAAAACGTGTAGATCTGATAAAAACCAAAAGTCAAATTTTCAAAAATCCAATATTTTTTTTTTTTTTTTTTTTTTGTAAAAATAGATAAAAGTAAGAGACAAAAGTTTCTTCTATTGTCGAATATTGACCTTTTTAACCGAGAGAAAAAAAGGAAAAGGAAATTCTTCAAATAACGGATATATTCCGTCAGCTCTGCTGCCTGAAAATCTTCATGACTTGAATAAAGTATTTCTGAGAATTGTGTACGAAGTCGAAATATACGTACTTGCTTATTTACAAGGAGAAATTCTGTGTCGTTTTGATGTAGCAAGGCTTTCTTCGTGAATTCGCAGCTTGAAATAAGAGTGTCGGCGCAGTACTGCAGGGACTCTTTCTGTCGATTCAGCACTTCTCTTTTGTTGCGATGGGCATCTTCCAGCTGAGCCAACAGCTGAGTCCGTCGTATTCGGATCGCGTCTAATAGCACCTGAAAACTGTGCTCGACCTGGGATGCAGCCTCGTCCCTCGCCGAGTCCAATGAAGCCGTGGTCTCCGAGACAAGGGTGATAGCACGTTCAACAAGAGGAATCTGCGGTATGGAAAATGAAAATCTTTAAATTCACAAATATTCATAAAAAAGAATGAAAGAATACATAGTATACTAAAAGTTAAAAACACGTTTCTTTAAGAACTGGATGTTTATCCTTAAAATCATGCTTAATTTTTTGACTGCAATTCAGGTTGTTCCACACCATTTTCGTTACAATAGGTGAATTTGTCGTGGTTTCCGATTATGGAAAATTCACCGTTGCTATTTATGCTTATTGTAACCACTTCGCTAATGAGTATTAATGCAATATTATTTATCATCATTGAATTATTTCTTCTCCCCAGGGGCGTTCCGACCCAGTGTGCAAAGTGTGCCGCGCACACAAGCGCCGAAATAGTAAAGGCGCCAAAGATTTCAGTTGAAGAGCAAATACTTAAAAAAAATCCTTAATTTAATTTTACTAAAATGTTTTTTTTTTCTTGGCATCTGAATTATCTTTTCTAGATTTACCTTATATAAACTTATTTATAAATATTCTATTCTGTGTTTAAATATTTATTTCGTTTTATTCTACTTATGTGTCCCCTAATAAGTCATTCAGACGCAGACCTGTTCAACCTTTAAAAACAGAGGCGCATCCCATATAGTTGTAAACAATGAAAGGCTCCATAATTCACATGGCTGAAAACATATAACACTATTATCTGACTGTAGTGCAAAAGCATGATGTATAGTTTTATTATCACAGCGACTAAATTCCACCTGTTTTTAATTTTTAAATAGAAATTATTGCCTTACTGCAGAATTTTTTATAAGTAAGAAGAAAATATTTATTAGGAAGTACTGGTAAAAGTTTCTCCTACAACAATTAGGCCATGAATAGAGTAGACTTATACGTTAGAAACGTCCTATTATATGCACGTATATCTCATGTTGATAGTTATAAGTAAGTACCCTATGATTCAGAAACTGTTTTAAAATAATTTGCAGCAATAATTTAATTCCGAGTAAATTTAAAATTAGATTTTCAGAGAGGCAATCTATCTCCAAAAGTTTTGTAGCTGAAGAAGCCGGAAACCTTAATCACTGAATAACAAATTAATAGTATTAAATAATTAAAACTAAAAAAGGTGATCCTATGCTAATATTTTTTTATTTTTAACAATGTATCCGTTAAAATGGGTTTTTAATTAAGATGAAACTTTCGAGTGGGCGCCAAGAAAACCTAAGTACGCAATTATGACGGTGTAAAACCAGAACTTGGGGACTATGCATATAGTATGTGGGAGAATGCATTTCTTTAGTTTCGAGATAACGAATCTCAGAAAAATTTAACAGGCAAAATAATGTCTACGAGTTTTCATTCGGTTTAACTACGAAACTTTAATCTTTCTTGGTTATAATACATGAATGAAACTATTTACAAATGGATGTTTTATTTAAATGAGTAAAAGATGAACATTTTAACATAAGCCATCTGCCTATTACATTAGCTGGGTACGACCCGTATGGCGATTTAGTTCGTCTGACTACAGTTAACTCCGGATTGCATTTGCTTTCATTCTCACAGAAAAACTACATAGTCCATCAAAATTTTATTGCTTGGTTGCTGAGATCTAGTTTCAGAAGCCTCATTGAAAAATGTACATACTTTGCATTAGAAAGCTCAATCTTTGTTACTAGGCAAGGCACTATATATAGTATAATGTTATAACTTTAGGGGGGAAATACTGAATTCATATGATACTGAAAGATATTTCAAGGGGGTGGGGTGGGGGTGCATTTCAATATCTTTATCATTTTTGAATGATCCAACCAAAATTTTCTCTTTTCATTTGTACTTTGTTTTTTACATAATATTTTTTTCTTTTTACTTATAACTTGTTCTTTACATCCAAATAGTGTGGAATTATTATTATTATTTTTTTTTTTTTTTGTGTGTCTGTTATCTATTTTTATGAAAATACAAAGTTATTATTAAATGGTTATAAAATTATTTAATTTCAAAATATGGAATACCTCAACGTTTGGTATTCCTATTTTTCTGTCTTATGTGTATGCATATATTTAATACGTTCAAGAAAACAGGTGCAAAGTATGTTTGAAATAATATTTGTGTTTACTAATAAAGAAAAGAGAATTTCGTCTAACTGTTTTGTTGATAAAAAGTTCAAACTGCTCCTCCTCGTCCTCTTCTATCTTTCTTGTGCGGAAACAAGTGCAAGAAGGCATTATTACTATTTAATGCATTATGTAACAAAATTTGTTATTAAATACTTTTAACTAGTAACTGTTTTTTTTTAAAGTTTCCTTTGATATAAAATTATTTCATAAATAATAGTGATATTTTAATGACTTCTCTTCATTTGAATGAATGAAGAATGCAAATAATAAATATATAACCATATTGCATCTGTATATCTCTCCAAAGAAAAACATTAAAAATTCTAAAGAATTTATAGACATTGAAAACGGTATAATTAGGCTGGAGGTTGAAGAATGATAACATATGATATCGTAAAAAGGGGATGTTCAAAAGTACAATAAAGTTGATAACGTTCGTTATATTTGTATAGTCTCTTGTATAATAGTATTTTGTCCAATGTACAGATTTTAGATTAGAGGTACTGACGTCAGCTATTGAGCAAATTTTAACTGGTAAAAAATGAAGCATTAGCCTTTTGTGAAGCTGGTCGCATTCCGATGGTAGGTTTAACTCTGTGATTCTCGATATTTCTCTGAGTAAAAATTATTTTAAGCGGCTGAAGCAATGTTTGTGTTCAGCACTCCTGCAAATGATAATTTCTGTGGAAACTATTATGTATTGGACAAAAATTATGGTTTTATTTTTCTCAGCATAGACCTCTGAGAAAGCTACCTTTACTGCTGCCTTTTATCTACATTTTCTAGTACTCTGAACATAACATGATGGTGAAAAAGAAGGATGGGTGATGAAGATAGGCTAAATTTGGCAATAAATGTAAAAATATTCTTACATTTTCGAAGATAGAGTGGGAAGCCTTTCCATGTACTCCGAAAAAAATCGAACTTTATAAGTTTTTGGTTAGTGGGAAGGACTACTTATAGTTTGGGGGAAGCACACAAGCATGAACTCTTTCAAAAGTGAAAGCTCGCCATTTTGTGATTATCATTAAGGGCTTTTAATTAATATTTCGGCTAATTAAGAAAAAAATTGAGTCTCGTGTGCACCTGCCTATCATCTATCCTTATCCAAATTTTCAGATCTCTATGTGCGCTAGATTTTCTTTTCTTAGCCGTCGCGAATACATGCAAAGTAAAAACAAGCTTCTTTCTTTTCTTTTATTTCTTCTTTCTTTTAGATGCGATCTATGATTATCGTACTGAATTATTTTCTCCAGGATAATGAAATTTTACCGTTAATGCAGGATTCTGTTACAGAGAATTGCCATTTTCACAGGTTTTACAGTGTTACGAATTTTATTTACATAGCTGCCATCCTTCTTTATTTTTCAAGTAATTTAAGCATGTTTGTAGCCAAAAATTTTATTTAATAAATGAAATTAAGCATGAACTGCATAGAAAGAAGACATATTCTATTAAATAAATTTTCTGGTTCAAAAAACCTTATTTGACTTGGTGAAAAATTCCAGAAGGATGGCAACTATGCATTTGCAAATATTCACAGATTATATATATATATATATATATATATATATATATATATATATATATATATTGATTTCATTCATGATACTATCAGACAATAGTATCAATAGTAGAAATCAATAGAAGAATAAGAAATGGGTGCAGTGCTTTTGGGAAGACCAATATTATTCTGAAGAGTAATATGCCTCTTTGTTTGAAAAGAAAAGTGTTTAATCAATGTATTTTACCTGCATTAACTAACGGAACTGAAACATGGACACTAACGAAACGGATGATACAAAGACTACAAACAACACAGAGAAGTATGGAACGATGTACGCTAGGCATAGCTAGAAGAGACAGAAAGAGGATAACCTGGATAAGAAATCAGACAAAAGTTTTTGACATCCTTGAAAGAATCAAACAGCTAAAATGGAAATGGGCTGGGCACATTGCAGGAAGACAAGACAATAGATGAAGCACAAATATACTACAGTGGTATCCCAGAGATCTAAAACGACCAAGAAAAAGACCACAAGTAAGATGGAGTACGAAATTAGAAAAGTGGCTGGTGTAAGTTGGATGACGAAAGCACTGGACAGAAAACATTGGAAAAATCTGGGGGAGACCTACATCCAGAAGTGGATCGAAAACGGTTGATGATGATGATGATGATGCATATATATAAAGTTTCATTTTTGGAGGCGAGATGCGTAGGGGGGAGGAGGGTATAGGGCGCCAAATGAAGTTCTGCACACAGGCGCCGGATACTGCTGGCACGCCCCTGCTTCTCCCATTTGATTTCAGGGCAAGATTTTTATTTTATTTGTATTCGCCCGAATCTCAGACTTCGAAACATCATATTCTGATATCGAAATTGTAATTCAGTTCGAATATCATTAATAAAACAGGACAGAACGAACGGAAGTGATTTGGAAGGGAAGATGATAAAGCGTGAATTAGGGAGTTTATTTAAAAACCTGAACTATTGTTCAATTTCTTTTTAACATACATAAAAAAAGGATTATTCACAACTATCTCTTCATGAACTCTAAAGTGTTTCCTTAACATATAATCATGATTTAATTAATTTGAATATATTAACCAATAATTAAGTTATAAAAATATTGCTTATCGTAAACACGGGTTTCTACACAATTCCTAGCACTCTAGCACATTGGGAACTGTGAGGAAAATAATTTGCGAACTTCTATCTTTACATACAAGAATTAAGATAAATAAAAGCGAGTAAAAGGGAAACTGTCTTATTGGCAGATTTTGTACCTCCGACCGTATGGTTAAATTTAAAATACGTTTTAACTTATAAATTGTCTTCATACATACATCCGATGCATCTATTATGCAGTGTGCCCGTAACATCATTTTGTACTTTTGACCGGGCAGAGGAAATCAACGAAACAAGATGAAAATGCGAAATCTTCACCAAATAAAATTCAACGTGGTCTCTATTTGCAAAACAAAATTGTAGACGTTACTTATTTTGTTACACGAGACGTGTTTAACTGTGTGTAAGAATAACTTGAACATTGTTTAGATGCGTATAGGGCAACAAATGGAGGCCACATCGATCTGCACTGAACAAGTATGAAAATTTGTGGATTTTTCATTTATTTGGTGAAGATTTCATATTTCTATCTTGTTTTCTTGATTTCCTGCGACCTGTGAAGTGTACACCACGAGTTTACGAATACTCTATAGGTTAGATGTGCCTGTAATGGACAACTTTAAGGAATTTATTTTAAAAGTATTTTTTATTAATACTTATAGTCATTATACTCCAGTTTTTTTAATATGAATAAAAATTCAATTTTAAATAACAGAAATATATCAAAACACCCCCAAAACCCAGTAATGGACACCCTCTGGCCTAGTACTGGATACCCTCTGTTCCGGTAATGGACACTAATAAAATGTAATAAATGTAATTGGTTTTATGACTGCATTTAGAACCAGATTTAATGAAAGCATACTAATGAAACAAAATTGTTACTTTCATATAAATTTAACTGTCAGGATACTAGTAATTTATCGATATTTTAGTTAATTATAGAAGGATAGTTTAAAATACTAAATATCAAGCAATTACAGCTATCAAATTATTTAGACAGCAAAAGATTTAAAAGGTAGTTATAATAAAAAAATGTTTTCGAGTATTACTGTATAATTTCATCTCACTATTTTTAACAACTAAACTTCCAGGAACTACTTGATGATTATTTGTAATAATTAATAATACAAACATGAAAGAAATGATTCTGTGAGTTAGACATTTTAAATACTAAATAAAATAATTGAAAATAAAACTGTAGAACTGATGTTTGAGGCTACTGACCGGCAGATCACTAGTTTCATGACTATTTTAACTTTCCTTAATATTACAATATATATATATTGTCAGAGATGAATAAAAAAACGTTTAAAAATAAAATTTTAACTACTTCTGAAACTTGTTTTCATTGATATGGGGAGAGATAAAGCCGTATGAGCCCCTATTTAAATCTGCTCTAAGAAATATTTTCGGCTTTGACTGGTTTGATTGCCACATTATAAAATATGCAAGGCAGAGTTATATTCATTAAAAAAGGAAAAAAAGAATAAAATATTGAAATTTTATTAACCACATTGAATAACTTAAAAGCAGCTAATTATAAAAGTTTTGGTGTAAAGTTTTATGTAAGTGTAATTTAAAAATTAAATTTGATTCTTTAGGTCTTCAATTAAGTAAAATATTTTATGTACTATAAACATTACTGGAATCTCATTTTTAGCAATGTATACAACGGGTGCTCATTATTGGAAAATGATTATTTAAGCATCCCAGTAATAGACCCTCTTAAAACCATAAAAAGAAATTAAATTTTATAATAGCTATTAATATATAAAATTCAAAGTTTTCTATTATTACCAAAACAAAAAGCTGTAAATTACCATTCATACTTTTCTACTATATTCAGCTATAACAAACACTATTTTGTATAATTTTTTATAAAATCTTATTATTCTTTCAGTAACGATTTTCTTTTAATAATACAATTAACTCCTTCGCGATTAGAGCGCTTTGGTTAATTTTTAATCTTTAACAACCTGTTTTTCAAAACAGAAAACTTCCTGTACTTGAATCGCGAAAATGATCCAATTAAATAAACTAAACTTTACAATAAAAAATAACTGGTGGTAATAATGAAGGATTCTGAGATTTTTAAATGGCACATATACCAGTCGGTCGTCTCCAATGGGTTAATAATACATATGTTTATTGTACGGATCCCTCTGATCGGGAGTAATACTCACTTTGACTGTTTATTTGATATTGTTGAATGTTGACATAAATTTTTATTTTTTAGCGTAAAGTTTAACTTAAAAAAAGTATACTATGCTTTATATTTTTCAAACTATTTACTACAATAATTATTGTTATTCTTTGCATTTTAAAAGCAATTCTGTGAATTATGACTTGTATCTCCATTTTTATCTCTAGTATTTTTACTTTAACCACCTCATTAAAAACAAAAGGATTGTCTAAAATGAAGGCGTGGTCTTGTGTATGATGTCATTTTCATAAATTACGCATTATCTTTTTTTAATGACAGCATTTTCTAAGAAATGCGCTTGAAAGTTGAAAATTTCGGTGATAAAAATCTACACCAGCGCCAGCAAAGAACAAAACAATGCGAGCACAAAAACAATAGCTCGCCTCTTAATGATCAGGAAGATGGACTACATCAGGATGATTCATTCATACACCGAAACTCATCCCTCTGCTCCAAGTGATCGTTGTTCAGCGGCATTTCTCCCCCGCACTGAACTGAAATCAATAGTTAATCTTCCTATAGTTCGCTTATCTTAAGCATCTCCCGCAATTCTATAGTGATGTAGGGCGGGAAAACACGACATAAAATTTTAGAGATGTTAAATACACAGTTTTTTATTTTTTATTTAGGAGCACAGAATAATTTACATAGATCTGGGTTTAATTTTCCAGAAAGCACAGACACATTTTTTTCCGATGAAATGTGAAAAAAAGTGCAACTATCCGAGCTAATTGGGACCGTTATTCCCTCGGATATCGGAAATCTCGGTTAATAGAAGCTGTATATACAAATTCGTTGTACTCGCGAATTTAACATCTATTAGATTAAAAAACAATAGAAAGTTTTTTAAATGACAAAAATAAATATATAAAATTAAGTTTAATAGTTCAAAAAAATAAAAAATAAAATCCACATTGTCGATAATCAAGTGGTTCCTGGTGATCAATAGGGCCACATGGCCACTATAAGTAAAATTAGGCTTCGTTATCGGCTCGATTAACAGAAACCTCGGTTAATCGAGGTTCTATTATACATATAAAATTTGCCTTTTCCTTTATTTTCATCATGTTTCACAATTATCATTACAATATTTCATAATATCTTTATCGTATTTAATATTTACCATTAAATGATGAAAATTAGAAAATAGCTAATGGTCACAGGTAATTTATTTTTTATTAATATCTTTGGAAATAAGCATATATAAATGCTTTATGGGGGAATAAAAATTAGTGGCGAGCTTGTGAAATTGAATAAGTATGCGAATCGTTCCGTTCAATATAAAATAAAAGATATACACTGCAAAAAATCCAAAATGTGAATCTCGGATAAATTCGAACGTTCATTTTAGAAACAATTCGCTGAGTGTGTTATAGACATACTCAGTTCTAGCTACTATAGTCCTGGCTAAGCCAGAACGAAATTCACAGGTTTCTATAAGTGCAATAAAATTTCTTAGCCATCGCTTTAAAACTAATTACAAATAAACATACACAATTAGAAAAAATATACATTAAGTACAGTTTCATTTATTTTATTTCATTACTTATTTAATAATATTTATTTTCTCTGATTATGTTCAATCCAAGAAACTATTATTTTTACTTTGAACTAACAATTATAGACTCTCGCATTTTGAAAACGGAGTGACGTACTTATATAAATAAACAGCATTTACTTATTAAATTATTATCTGATCAAGAGCTAGGAAACACTTGAAAGTACGAAAAATTTTAAATAAAATGCCTATTTTTAATTTGTAACATATCTTTTATTATTTTAGTCATCTTTTAAGTAAAACAGTGAACCTTTTAATGTTCATATAATACATTTTATGTCAGAATCAAGGGGGAAATATTGCGTTTTATCTCATGATATTATTCTAAAGGACAATTAAATATATATATATTTTATTTCGTTATTTGCAGTCGACAAAAGAAATATATACATATTTTCAGTTATGTCATACAGATGTGGTACTTACTTTTGCCTCCACTCTGTCCAATAGGTCATTGAGGAGTCCCTTTTGGTCTTGCATGGCATCACCAAGCCGGGTCGTTCGGTGTCCGGCATGCTCGATGTCCGTGCATGTAACGCAAACTGCCGTTTCACAATCCGCACAGTAGAAACGCAGTGTTTGCGCCCTGTGTTTGGGGCAGGCGAGGGAACAGCGTCGGTCCTCACGGAGGACCAATTCGCTGAGTGTGACTAGCCGGTGCGACCGCGTCTCGGGATCGGTCTGATGACGACGGGAACAAGCATCACAGAAAAAGCCCGAACAAACAGAACATTTAGAGACGGAAGGGTGTTGCTGACACCTATGGAAAAAAAAAAGGCAGAGAATGAATAATTTTTTGTGCTATTAACCGGCAATAAAGGATGTAGAGAAAAATAATTCTGGGATAAATTATATTGCACATATAAAAGGAATGTAAATATATCCTCGTGCCAGGTATATGTGAAGGACTAACAACCATAACTAAGTCCAAACTCAATTTGAAAAAAAAAAGGATGCAATTTATTTAGAAGGCGCATAAAATGTATTTTATCTACTCCCACAAAGAAGCAAGTTTGTTTTCACATATTTTCTCATGCATGGCATCTGTTTACAGACTTTATTATCATGTGTGTGGGGAGGGGGGAAGTGAATAAAACAGATTTGATGCACCTTCTTAAAGGACTATTTCATTTTTTTTTTTCGAAATGGACTTTATCTACTATGGTTGCGAGCTTTTCATAAGGACTGTAGAAATGCGCACAAATCTTTCTTGTCTGGAAATCTATGAAAAAAAAAGGGGACAAAAAAAAAACACAAATGCGCACTGTAAGGTAACTGTAGTAATCACACATTATGTAAAACTGTTATAAGGTTTCAATTAAACCATTTCGTCTAGCATTATCTATTTTACTTTTGCTTTTTTGCGGTACTTACGCTGTATAAAATTTAATTCCATAATCTTGACAATCTTGAGACAAATTTGATTCGATTGATCATTTTTTGGATGTTATCTGTTCTCTATTGTTTAGCATATATTTTGGATTTAAGATACGCTCAAAACCACTCAAATGGTTGAATTTAGGAACGTTAACTGGGTTGATGGACTTATATACGAAAGTGTTGTTTTGTTTGCAGAAGTGGCTGAGAACGATTTTGTAGTGATTTACCAGTGATTTTGTTTGTGAAATCTGGTTAGGAGACATAATCACCGCTGTTGTCATTTCTACGGATGTAGAGGATGAGACAATGTCGAATGCACAAATGCTCAAATATTATTGCCCCTTGACACTGAATCCAGACTTTCGGATGAATAAAAGACTGAAGCCTTTCGGATCCATCGCAATCAAACGAGATCTTACATTCGAATTTCACTTAGTATCGAGCGTGATGAATGATGATAGTTTGTATCATGGAGACGTCAGATGTGTGGTAGCTATCGGTATCGTTAAAAATGGAGAGAGTGATCTTGAAATATGAATCGTCATTCAAGATAATTCCTTGATCAGAGAATGTTTTGATCAAGCAATCACACTTCATGTTCGCGGCAACCATTTGCTTTTCTGTTCGTTTTGGTACAAGACCCTTTTGTTGCGGTATTTGATGTTAAGCTTCATGGTGATTGTCTTATGTAGGTAACGTGGTGAAAAAATGAATTTGTCAGCCGAAGAATAAATTAATACTCGGTCGTTTTTGTCAAACAACCGTTTCAACTGCTGTAACTTTGGCCTGATGAGTTTTGGGAGCCTTCCTACCCGGTCCGGATTACCCTTTTGAAATGAGTCTCTTTTAGTAATGTTTTAGAACATCGCATACAGTTCGTTTGATGATATTTTCGGCAAAAAATGGCTCACGATGAACTTGTACCCATGATGCATATTCTCTTCATAAAACTTGTACACACGGGTTACGCACGCACTCCTCTTTCAACTTTACTCTCGAAAAACAGATTATTTAATGAAATCTATGACAACTGGCATGATTTTGTATAGGATAACGTAACACTTCATATGTAGATTTCGTCTGATTCGTATTCCTGTGTTATTTTGCAAAATTGCAAAGTTTGTGCTGATTTTTAGAAAACAGCCCTAACATTCCAGCACATTTGCTTAACAAAAAATATAGCAGAAACTTACAAATGGAATAAATTAATCAACGGAGGTACATTTACTAAACTATCTATACTATTACACTACTAAGCAGAGATGTAGTGGACGATATACTGAGGTATACGCCGATTAACTTCTGGGAAAATATGCGTATACCCTCTACCTATAATTTACAACAATAAATTCTTACGACTACAACAATCCAAAATAAGTACTTATGTACAAATAGTTGTATGATTCATATGAGAAATACGTAATTTGTTATTAATTTCTCAGAATTAGAAATATACTAGATGATGGATAACAAAAATGATACAAATGGCACACAAAAGTAATACAAAACAAAAATTTTTTTTGGTGGTTTAAGGCTGTTAACAATTCAGCCTCCAAATTTCTGTCTCGAATGTTATGTCTATGGGCGTTTGATACATTTTTTAATTCAAAATATTTCATCGCGAAATTAATATTTTAAACTTTTTTTCTGTATATTCTTCTGAAAGGATGTCTCTTTTTTCCTTCGTTTTCAAAATATTTCTAAAAACTTACGCTTAATTTTTATATTAAGTATTACATTTTTACTCTCATTTCCTCAGTTTTTAAAGCATAAAATATTAAGTTAAGCATAAAGATTAGAATTATTTTGAAAACTAAGGGGAAAAAAAGTCTTATAAGAAAAAGACATTGAAAGAAGAATTTAAAAATATTAATTTCCCGACGCGATATTTTGAATATTATAGTGCATCAAACACCCATAGACATAACATTACCGAGGGGAATACGGAGGCTGAGTGTTATCAGCCTTAATAGGATATAGATATTTAATTAACATATTCACTTCCTTACATAAATAGTATTATTTAAGCTGAAGTTGACATTTTTTTTCTACCTGTTTCTCTTTTCCTGAGGCAGTCATCATGTCATCATTGCTTGTTTCTCATATGTTAAATGTAATATGAAAAAAAAAAATAATAATAAACTAACCTCTGGCACTGTGAAGGATGATCGAGAACTTCCATGAGACTACTGATCATAAAGTTCGTTTGGAGAGCCGCTACGCCTTGTTTAGGCAATATTGATTGCTGACGACATACAGGACACGATAGGGTAAGACTTTCGGGGGGTATGTAGGTCTCTAGGCAGCGCTCGCAGAATGTGTGTAAACAAGGTAGCACCTATAAAAAAATACAGAAATTTACACCGATTAGTAGAATTCTTAGTTCATAATGCATATAGATATTAGAAATTAATACATAAATTTAAATAAATAAATAATAAAACATGAAAGAAAAAATCATGCGTCAAGCATAGATTATGAAGTACTTTCCAACACATTCAGAATAATGTAACAAAATTGCATAGTTTAAAAAATTAAAATATTACGTATCATTTCACCATATGAAAATGTATAATGCATCTCAAAACCAAATCCCAGCTGTTCCCATCGACAATCGGAAAATTATCCGAATTTTTTAGCAGCCCTGTATATGATATAGAAATTTGTATCTATTAATAACACACATTCCAAAATTTAGTTCATTTAAGAAATACACATATTTGAGTTGAAAATTACCCTTCAGCAATTTCCTCTAATAAGGAGAATGGTATGCGAATACTTTAGTGTAGGGATGCACACCCTGTGGCCTGCACGCCAAAATGATGCCACTATTTTTATGCAGAATATTTTCCCTTATAATAATGCCAGAAGCTTTGTTATTAAATAAAACAAGCATCACTTTCCAAATATTCTGGTGGCAAACAATTTTTTGGCAAAAACGTTGTGTATCACTACTTTAGTGCATTCCTGTATATGAGGTATAGAATTTATATATATAAAGAGTAATATTCAAAAAACAACTAAATTTAAAAGAACATACCGAATTTTAAAACATTCTCTCCAGCAGTTATTACAGTGCAGTTTCTTAGAGCAAGACAGTACTGTAACCGATTTCTTTTGTGCTTCCTTGTAAATTAATGAAAAATACTATCAATGCTCTGCTGTAACGTGATCGTAGTGAAATTCAGCAATTTATATCAGTTTCAATACATTTAAAATAGTGTAATGTCATTAAAATATTCTCTAAATGATTTTTCCCCGTATACCATAATGTAATAGAATTCTTTTGCGTGTCCCTGTAAATGAACCATTAATCGTGCATTTTTCATACGCAAAACTAAACATGCCTTGGTGACCTTAAATAAGCTTTATCAATTGCATGAAAAAACCGAATATATTTACGGGAGTTAGAGCGTGGACAGACGGACAAAATGCATTAGCACTTTTCAACTTTGTTTGAAAGTTCTAAAAAGAAATTGGAGTTTATTTTTCAAAGGTAATCACTTATTTCGAAATTTGAATCTCAAATAAAAGTTGCAGAACTAAATTAAATATGCAAAATAGATTTATTGCAATCAGAATGAAGCATCTGCAAGTAGAATAAAAATGCATATTTTGAAAGTAAGTCTGTAGATTGTTCAGTGATAGGGAAATAAAGAACATGGGATAGCTAATTCGTTGTATTGACTTTGAAGTACCATTTGCCAGAAGGGCAGAGATAAACACAGGAATCATAATCAGGTCAAAATCTGATAAAGGTGTTCGCTTGATTAAATGGAGAATTCCGTGATTTATAGTTTTTAGAAACAATTTCATTGTATCAATTCGCTTTCTTGAAAATTTATTTAAAGGCATCCAGCATTTATGTTAACAAATAGAAATACATACAAATGGATCACACCTAAATAATAAGATAGAATGTGCTCTCTGTGTTTTTTATAAAAATTTGCAAATTTATATGAAACCAATACGACTAAATCCAGAAAATTCAGTCTATCAGGCTGAGCTTCTCGCTATAGGTGAAGCAGTAAATTGGGCAAACTTATCAAATTACAATAGTTTCACAATATTCATTTATGATCTCTCTAGCCTTCAAAGCACTAGAAAAAATAAACTCTAAGGACCTCATTAATTGTCAACATAATACTAAAACTGAAAAATTCAACTAAAAATATCTTTTACAGGGTTGATAATTATTTGACTGGCTCATGGAAATGAGGTGGCAGATGGCAAAAGAAGCTACTTCATTAACTGACTCATCTGTTTAAAGCAATTACATCCGCAATTACACCTGAAGTGAGCAATAAAATTAAAACAACTCAATTCATGGAAAAAAATGAACAAATGCCTAAACTGGACGCTATGCCTACCAGCTATTTCCAAAGTTATCTGAAAAGATGCTATTATCGCAGAAATCTGTATATCTTTTCCACAAATCATGGATTATCTCCTTCATACCCATATTCAATAGGCAGAACTCCATTCCGACTGTGTGTTTATGGAGGGAGGGGAACGTCGCTATATTCTAAAATGTGATTTAACATCAACTCAACATATATACGAAAACCGTCCCCAACCTCATATTTAGACTGGTTCAACTGTATCCCAAAGAAAACTTCCCTGCTTTAAAAAATAATAAACTATACCAAAATCTTAGAAAACAATTAACGAATTTTTTAGAACATAAACTCATACTCAGGTGAACTTAAGTAACAATCAATATACATTTTAGAACATAGAATCATATTCAGATAAACTTTACAAACTCCTAAACCTCAAATGTATAGCTAAGATTACTTTAAATATGTTATAATGCTTGCAATAACACTTAATATTGTCATTTCATAAGCATATTTGTGCATATATTTATCTTAACCCCATTTGACCATGAACATAATCAGCAAATTTGTATATCCAACATTTTCTTATTACCCAAGTAATATTATTTAAGGGAACGCCCAGAAAAATTGTGTTTCTCGTTGTGAGAAAATTGTATTTTTGTTATAAAATATCAATAAATAGACGTCGTCTTTCCGGCTGGTCCCTCAGGAAGCGTTTGGTTGATTGTGGTGAAGTATTTAGTAGTTAAAACCTGCTGGGTGGATCTAGTTTGAGCTTAAGTCCTATGGTTGGGTTTTCCACCTATTTGGCAGTTGACGGCTATGTTAGTATTAGATTCTTGATGATCAGTAATTGCAACAATATGAACAAACAAATATTAAGTCAAACTGAAGACAGTTTATGTCTTCTCATATTCCGGCTACCAGCAGGATCACTGAAAAAAAAAAGGTGGGATTTTACTAGAATATTCTTAGTATCATTACAAACATTATTAGAATTACTAGAGAATCTTTAGTAATTATCCGCTTTGAAATTCGCTACTAATAATACTCTAGTAACGTAACTACATTTACTCTAGTAATATTACTTACATTTGTAACTCATTTCCTGAAACGCTGACTTACAAGCAGGCTTCATGCCGAGCGCACAAGTCAGATGTATTTTGTTCAAAAAAAATCTAGCGAGAGAGTCAACGCCGTGAGCCGAGAGTCAACCTCAACGCTAGCCGCCATTATCGCCAATCATTCGCCTGTGATCTATCACATTGTTTTTAAGGTAAGCTATGCTTTATAATTTTATGTCATTAAAATTATTTATGATGTAAATTAGACTTAAAGTTTGACTTTTGATTTATTTATTTGTCTGTGCATGTTTTCTATTCTCCGCAGTTTGTTTGTTTATATTTTGAATGCGTGAATAATGAAATTTTGTTAGCATATTGCTGTCGATATATCAAATTCAGTTGGTAAGGATACATTATCAATTTATACTTGTACATATAACAAAGGTATAACAAAAGTTATTTTGAAGGAATGATAATCAGGAGTGGGGAAATACATAATTTTACTTGCCACTGGTGAATGAATTTTCAAGTTATCTTCCAAAATTGTTAACTATAGATTTGCCAAAAACTTTTTACTACTTAACTACAGTTTGCAACTTTTCAAACTATTGTAATGTTGTCATAGATGAAAGTACTATCCTTGCTAAAATCTTCTACAAAATTGGTGATTCTTTTTCAAAGCTGATCGATAAAATTTGAGGGGTTTTGCCGGCAGAAAGTAGTTATAACCAGTTTTAACCGGCAGAAACTTGCAACAACTGGCATAAATTCATTTTATAACATAATTTGAGACATTTTTAGTAGTATTAAATTGCTTATATACATTTTATTATTTAGGATAAATAACAAATAAAGTATTATGAGAGTTTTAATTAGTATTCGCCCGGGATCGGCCATTTTGATTCTTTTGCCGATTTTAAATTTCTGTATTTCTATTTATTCATTTATTTTTGTTCTTCTTAATTTTTTTTTAATATATAAACTCTGAAACATTTTTTACTGTAATTTCGGAATGTATATGTATATTTAAAAATGAATTATTTGGCTTATTTAACTGCTTTAAAATTTATGTATTTACCATTTGCTAATTATAAATTCCTTCTCTGCCTTCCGCTATTTTTTTTCTTTTTTTACAAATGTTTGGAGTGCTGATTTTCAGTTTAAAAATTTGCTGTTGTTTACATTTAATTTCTGAATTGTTCAAAAATAAGTATAAAGTGGTCACAAGTGATCAACAAAGAAACAAAATGACGGATTCCGGGTAAATACTACATCTGTTCCAAAAAATGTATAAAATTTGTATTAGAATTTGATATTTTGAATCTTTTATTGAGAATCAGTCATATTATTTACAGATAATTGTGAATCATGAATGATATTTTAAGGAAGTAACCGTTATTAAAATTGTAAATAAATATCATTATTTATCAAAACGTTAACAAATATATTGCGAACTATGTTGTGTTTGCAGCCATTTGTAAATCACTCCTGATAGTTAACAATTATCGCCTTTTATATTTTTTTAAAGTCATTAAAAATACTAATAATGTAAATTAGACTCAAAATTTGACTTTTGAATTTGTCTGTGCATGTTTTGTATTTTTATTATCCAGAATCTGTTTGTTTACATTTTGAATGCATGAATAACGCAATATTGTTAGCTAAGTTTTTGTTTGAATCTAACGGCTTAAACATGGGTTATTATTGCTGTTCATGTTTATTGCATTGTATACATAGCACAGATATAATAAAGATTATTTTGAAGGAGTGATAATATTCCTTTTTTTAATCGGGGGAGTAAGTTTTGTTGTATTAAAAGTGCTAAAAAAACACAGGCATGGAAGTAACCCCAATATTAGAAACAATATTAGCACTGCAGATTAATCCACCAACATCAAAAGAAATTCTGGGCTTAAAAAACCAGAAATTTACTTTGTCTTTAGGTTTATGGTATTTGTTGAATCTTTTTTTATTTTCTTTATAAATGCTTATTTTGCTCTTATTTCTTTTGATAGAAATCTTAGTCTAGCACTATTAGGTCGCAGATAAATTTTAATTTGCTGCAGAGTGCAGGCTGATGCAAAAGATTTTGCTCCTCGGAAATGGCTTGTGCTGGTGGGGGGGGGGGGGGGAGAAAGAACTTATGAATGGCAGTGAAGGCAATGAATGAAATTTAAGATATGTCTGCGTCTGATTGACGAAAGTCAGTTGTTCTGCTACTATCAAGAAGATGAGATTTTTGTGCACCAGATTGTCGAAATTCGTGATATTTTTTAGCCTGATGGAAAAAATTAGTGATTTTTTTTTTTTAGCCTGATCAACAACAGTAGTGATTTTGTTTAACCTAATCAACAAAAAGTTATTTTTTTTCAAGCCTTATCTACAAAAGTAGTTTTTTCTTTCGAATCTGATTAATAAAATTTGATTTATTTTAGTCAAACCAATGAAATTCACAATTTTTTTCAATCCTGACTGACAAAATTTGTAATTTTCAGGACAGGATCGACAATTCATGTGTTTTCCATATTCAATCGATGAATTTTTTATTTTTTGTGTCTGGTAAGCAAAATTTGAGTTTTTTGGTTGAACTGATTAATAAAATTTTTACCTAATTAAATTAACCTAATTAGATTAATAAAATTTTTACCTTTTTTTAACTACTGAATTTCACTAGGGATGGGACGAATAGTGATTTGGCCGAATACCGAATATTCGGCCAAATTTTAGGCCGAATATTCGTCCCATCCCTAAATTTCACGAAATTTGTAATTTAACTTGTGCCAGATTCTTGAAATTCATGATTCTTAACTGACTCTGTAGAAACTTGTAGTCCTTCCTGCAGCAAATTAAAAAAATTGCAATAAATAGACGAAGCATGTGATTTTCTGCAGTCGATCAACAAAATTTGAGATTTCTCCCTTCCTAATTAAGTAAATTAACAAATTTTTAGCACACGATTGAGGAAATTTGCAATTTTTAACTGGCTGACAAATTCAGTTTGCTTTAAAATTTGTTTAGTAAATCGATAAAATGTGCAATTTTTTTTACGGCTAATCAAACTCAAGATTTTCTACAGCTGATAAACAAAATTTGCAATTTTTTTGCTCATTTTTAACAATGGATATTTTTTTTTTTTCATACTCAATCACCAAAATTTGATTTTTCCCACAGCTGATTAGTGAAAGCTTTTTTCCAAGCCTGATCAACAAAATTCAAGATTTTTCTGTGCTAAATCAATAAAATTTAGGACTCGTCTGCACCTCATTGACAAAATTTTATTTTTTGTGTCGATTTAGAAAGAATTGTGATTTTTTTGTATTCATTCAACAAGATTTCCAATCCTCATCGACAAAATCGGCTGTTTTTCTGCACTCTGTTCATAAAATTCATGATTTTTTTTCGCAGCAAATTGATGAAATTTACAATTTTTTCTTGTATTCTATAGATAAAAATTGTAATTTACGCTATATCATTTAGAAAAAAAAATAAAATGTTATAAATTTTTTTTCAAAAATGTGCCATTGTACAGTTAAATGATAAATTCCAAAGAAGTTTAGAGTATCTGATTTTTTTTTTTTTTAATTTATTTTGTTTAGGACGTTTTAAAATGTTGAAAGATACTGTGACCAACAATTACCCCGGGTGACCCTACTTCTGTGTTTATAGTTTCAACCAGGTAAGTGTTTACTGATTTTTTTACATGTTTTCAATTGATTTTTTGCCAATGTCTTTCCAATAGTAGGGATGCACAACCTTCTCAAAAGCAGGGCCACATCAATAACACGAAGAGAATTTGATTTCAAGCAGGTGATCTGTGGACTATAATCGGATAAAAATTATGGTTCCAGAGGGAAAGGGGAGGTTATCCATTAAAGTTTACTTATCCATTCAAAATATCCAATTCAGTTAGTAAGGATATATCAACAGTTTTTACGTTTGTATGTAACAGATATAGCAAGGATTATTTTCAAGATGTAATAATATTACTTTACTTTATTCGGGTGAGTAAATTGTTTTATTAATTTTACAAAAAAAGTAAAGCATATTCCTAGAACAGCCAAGACACTTTATTTTGGCGATTTTTTAACATCGCCTAGAGATTTAAATTTTCCAGAAAAATTGAAGTGGCGGAAAAAAACAGAAAAGTTGGAAAAATTGATTTTTCATAGTTTCTTCCAAATAAATTATATTTTCTTAGGTAAAATTAAATAATAAAATTTTTTTTTCATTTATTTGTATTAAAAAAAAATATTTCCACCAGGGTTGGAAAAAAACCAGGTTTTTTTTTAAAAAAAACCAAAAAAACCGTTTTTTTTGGTTTAAACCAGGTTTTTTTGGTTTAAACCGGGTTTTTTTAAAACATCCTTTCTTATGACATATACATGCATATTTACTAATAAAAACAGACGTTATTGGTTTATAAGCAGTGTAATTTCATTTAAAATAATTTAAATTTAATAATTATAGTAAATTTGTGCTGAAAATTGAAAAAATTCATTTTTCAAGTTTTCGCAAACAGTTTTATGTTGAAAGTTTTAACTGTTTTACACAGTGAACCATTGATGCCCTGTAAATCTTTATAAACAATCTTTTGATTACTAATAATAAACATTTGCCCCAATTTAATCCCTGCCTTGGATGTAGTTTGATAAATATTCTTTTCCACAATTATTCAAATAATAAATTAGAAATACTACTTAGGATTTTTTCTTTCTGAGTGACAATTTGAAGTTGACGTTTTTAGTTGTTAGATTCAGCAGATAGCAGAGGGGAAAAAAGTTATTTAAATGCTATAACTAGCAACCAGTCTTTGTTTTTAATTCTTCAAGATAATCTCCCAAAACAAAAATTTCTTTTACAGCTTGTGCAAAATCTGATCATTGTGTTACATTATTAATTGCATTAAATATTCTGCATTATTAAAAAAATTAAATTATTTTATCTTTGATCAATTCACATGTTTGAAGTTTTTTTTTTAGAGCAATAGATATGTTCACCAATGTGTACTGATTTGAATCCTATGCATAAAAAAAATGACGTATACCCAATATATCTAATGCTTATTGCTGAAAAAAAGTGTTAAAAGTAGAAATTATTTATATCTAATAATCTGAAACTCGTAAATTATAAAGAAAAAAAAGAAAATGTCATTAGATTTATTCTAAAAAACGAATTGCTTTTTTTTATAGAAAAAACCAATTGGTTTAATCCTATGCATAAAAAAAACCTAAACCCACTATAAATAATACGTATTACTGAAATAAAGTTTTAAAAGTAAAAATTATTTATGCCAATAATCTGAAACACGTAAATTATAAAGAAAAAAAAAAGAAAATGTAATTAGATTTCTCCTAAAAAAACCAATTGGTTTTTTTGAGAAAAAACCATTTGGTTTAATCCCTGGTTTAAACCATGGTTAAAACCAATTGGTTTAAACCGTGCCAACCCTGATTTCCACTTTAAATGACTATATAACAAAAAAAATAAAATAAAATAAAATAAAATAAAAAATAAATAAAGAAGCAAAGCCTGCTTTTAAAAGTTGTTTTTTTGTTTTTATCCTCCTATTCTCGAACTTTCAGAATAATAGTCAGGCTTTATTTAATTGTATTGTTTGTTATATCATGCCTCTTTTGAAATGATTTTTCAGTTACATGTTTAATTATCAATTGATCTAATTTTGCCAATATCTCTGCAGCTTGGAATCAAATGAATTATACATCCCATTACATAAGTATTGTTTTTAAGTAAATGATACTAATTCAAAGAAACAAATCATTGCAGTTTTGTCATTAATATGAATATCAGTATTAAAGTCCTCAATTGTTTTTAAAAATGTATATTTTTACAACATTGTACATTTACAATTTTATATCCTTTAAGATAGGGATGCACAACCTGTGGCCCGCGGGCCAAAATTGGCCCTCGATGGGTTAACGTGTGGCCCGCAAAC
Source organism: Maratus speculifer (assembly GCA_964019185.1). Classification (NCBI taxonomy): domain Eukaryota; kingdom Metazoa; phylum Arthropoda; class Arachnida; order Araneae; family Salticidae; genus Maratus; species Maratus speculifer. The sequence continues at coordinate 212,669,138 of OZ025296.1, forward strand.
TTCGTCAATTTACAACTGGAAAAAAATTGCAATTTTTGTGCATAGGTCGCAGAAAAAAACCCTAAATTTTGTTAAATTGCCGCGGTAAAATATAAAATTTCATCAGTTACTTAAGAATCTCAAGTTTCGTTGATTGAGCACGGAAAAATCACGAATTTCATTGATCAATTGCAGAAAAATAGCGAATTTCTTTGGTGAGGCTCTGAAAAATTGCTGATTTTGTCCATAAGGCTCAGAAAAAATAACATATTTCGCCGTCGGGCACGAAAAAAATCGCAAGTTTTGTCGATCAGGCACTGAAAAATCGCAAATTTTCCTGATCGCGGGTCGGACGCGAAAAGTTGCGCATTCCATTGATCGAGTAAGAAAAAATCGTCAGCATAGGTATTAATCTGCATTAAATTTATCGGCTGCGGAAAAATCTCATGTTTTCTTTTCTCGGATTATCGCGTGATAAATACGCGAATTTCGTTGAACCGGCTCAAAAAAAAATCATGAATTTTCTCGATCGGGGACGAAAACATTGCAAATTTACTTGATAAGGCATGGAAAAAATACGAATTTTTAAAAATTAAAAATTTCTACATCGGCTGCGAAACAATCGTGAGTTTTGATTTATCAAGAGAAAAAATTCATGACTTCCATCTTTTTGCGTAAAAAACGGCAGAATTCGTCAAAATTAGTTCAAGGTTTCGAATTTAGTTGTTTGGGAGCGGAAAAATACTTATTTCGTCAATTACAGCCGAAAAAACGCAAATGTCGACGATCGTACACGGAAAAATCAAGATTTTTAGTCAACGGGGTCACGAAAAATTGCAAATTTCGTTGGTCAGACAGAGGAATATCAAGAATTTTGTCAATCAGGCTCAAATAAAATCGCGAATTTCCCCAATCGACTTCGTAGAAACCGAGAATTTCATCGATGACTTTCGTAAAATTCTCGAATTTTGTCAATCGGATTTATATTAATCATAAATTTAGTCGATAAGTCTCGTAAAAATAGTGAATTTTGTTGATAAGGTACAGAAAAATCATGCATTTCATCAATCTGGTCCTGGAGGAACGCAAATTTTATCGGTCTTGCGAGGAAGAATCACGAATTTCGACGATCAGTTATAGAAAAATTGCAGATTTTGGCGATCGGCTTCGTAAAAATCGCAAATTTTGTTGATCGGGGGCGGAAAAATCATAAATTTTCTCGATATTTTTCATAAAAATCATGATTTTTCTCAATTAGCTACGTAAAAATCACAATTTTTTTCGATTGGATTCAGAAAATGGTGAATTACCTCCATCAATGTCGGAAAAATCGTGAGTTTCGTCCATCAGAGTCAGAAAAAATCACGAATTTTTTCGATCAGACTCAGAAAATCGTCAATTCTGTCGATCAAGCTTGATGAAAAAATCGCGAATTTCGTCGATCATGCAATTATAAATCATGAATTTTCTCAATCAGATTTCTAAACTTCGTTTATTTCATCGATTGACTTTGTAAAAATCGTGAATTTTGTTGATCAGGCAAGAAAAAAAATCTCAAATTACGTCGATCAAGAGCGAGAAAATTGCAAATTTTATTGAGCATGTGAGGAAAATTTGCAAACAATTTCATTGATCAGGTTTGTAAAAATCGTGATTTTCATCGATCGGCTTTGTAAAATTCGTCAATATTGTCGATGAGTTTCGTAAAAGTTATGAACTATATTGATAGATTTCGTAAAAAGTGCAAATTTGGTCGATCAAGTGTCGAAATATTGCAAATTTCGTTGATCAGGTGCAGAAAAATCGGAACTTTATTGATCAGGCATAGACGAATCTTGTTGATCAGCTGCTTCCTTTTCCTTCATTGATAAAGTTCACATTTTTTTCGGCACCAACCACTTATGTTTTTTTTAGCAATTTTAATAAAACAAAATTTACTCTCCTGAATAAAACCGAGGAATATCATTACATCTAGAAAATAATTCTTACTGTATCTGTTATATATACAAATATAAAAACTGCTGATATAGCCTTACAGATTGAATCGGATTTTTTGGTTGGGTTAATGAACTTAACGGAATAACTTCCCCACTCTCCTCTGAAACCATATTTATTAGATTATATAGGCCACAGATAACCTCATCGAAATATCTCCGTGTTATTGCTGTGGCCCTAGATGACCCAGATATATTTGTAAGTGGCCCGTCTCTTGAAAAAGTTGTGCACCCCTACTTTAAGAAATATGTTTGGTTTTGGTATAACCTTCCATTATTAACTCCAAAAAAGTTTTGATTTAGTTTTATAATCTGAATGAAAACAAAACTAAGTTTTAGTTTCGCTTATTCAGGTCTGCAACTAAAAAATAGCATAAGATTTATTGACTGTTAGATTTTTACTCACTGAAACCAGGAAAATATTTTTAAAAAAGTTTAATCAAACATAAAATTTCTCTTTTTATCTGAAATCTCCTATGACATCCTTGAGTAAGAAACCATATTTAATTTTTACATTTTGTAATTTCATATTTCTAAGAGTGGAACTCAAAAGTTATGAAAACAGATCACTACAAATAGAAAATACAAGGAATTTGAGGAAACAAAACTTATTGTCAAAGTTTGTGTGGCCCGCTAACTTCGATAATTTACTACTGGAAAAAATTACAATTTTTGTGCTTAAGACGCAAAAAAAAAAAAAAAATCTTGAAAAAAAATAGGAAAAAAGTAAAATTTCGTCAGTTACTTAAGAATAGCAAATTTCATAGATCGGTAGCGGAAAAATCGTGAACTTCATTGATCAGTTGCACAAAAATAACGAATTTTGTCGCAGTGGCTTGGAAAAATCGCAAAATTCATTAATCAGGTATGGAAAAATTGCAAATTTCGCGATGATGCACAGAAAAAATCGCGAATTTCATCCTGCCGTGTAAAAAAAATGAAGGTTGCGTTAGTTACTTAAAAATCGTGAATTTCATTGATTGGCTGTGATAAAATGAGTATTTGGTCAATTAATGGTGGAAAAATTGTAATTTTAGTCGATATGGCACGAAAGAATCACGAATTTTATCAATCATGCATGGAAAAAATGCAAATTTCACCGATCAGCTTTGTAAAAATTGTGAATTTCTTCGATCGGTTGTGTAAAATTTGCGAATTTTAATCTGATTAACCATGGAAAGATCATTAATTTTCTTGATCAGCTTCATAAAAATCGCAAATTTTGTTGATCATGCAAAGAAAAATCAAGAATTTCATCGATCGGCTTCATAAAAATCATGAATTTTGTCGATCAATTTTTTCAAACAGACTTGAAAATTCTTGAATTTATTGACCAACTTCGTAAAAGTTACTAATTTACTGATCAGGTGCCAAAAATTTGTGGGTTTTCTCGCTCAGATTGGTAAAACTTTGTTGATCATTTAAAGAAAAATCACAAATTTTGCCGATCAGCTTTGTAAAGATAGCAAATTTTGTTTATCGGTTTCGTAAAAATCGTGAATTTCGTCCATCAGCTTCGTAAAAATCGCGAATTTCGTCTATCGCTTTCCCCAACATGAATAATTTCGGCAGTCATCCGTGGAAAAATCTCGAATTTTATCGATCATGTGAAGAAAAATAGCTAATTTTATTGATCATGTGAGAAAAAATTGCGAATTTTGTCAATCCACTAAATAAAAATTGCTAATTTTGTTGATTTTGGTTGATTACGCATGAAAAAATTATAAATTTTGTTGATCCTGTGCGGAAACATTCTGAATTTTCTCGATCGACTTTGTAAAAATATGAATTGTAGTCAATCGGCTTCTTAAAAATCACGAATTTCATCGACCGTCTTAGCAAATCGTAATCGCAAATTTCGTCGATCGGCTTCCTTAATATCGATAATTTCGTCGAACAGCCGCAGAAAAATCGCAAATTTCATCGATCATGTGAAGAAAAATGGTGAATTTCGCCATTCAATTTTGTAAAAATCGTAAATTTTGTTGATCGCCTTCGTAAATTTCGTCGATCGGCTTTGTAAAAATCGTGAATTTCGTCAATCAGTTTTGTAAAAATGGCGAATTTTGTCGATTGGCGTTATAAAATTTGGGAATTTTGCCGATCGGTTACGAAAAATCGCGAATTTTCTCGATCAGTTTTGTAAGGATTGCAAATTTTTTTTGATCAGGCACAGAAAGATTGAATTTTCTCGATCAGTTTCGTAAAAATTGCGAATTTTGTCGATTACTTTCGTAAAAAGCCCAAATTTGGTTGATCAGGCATGAAAAGCTGCATATTTTGTTGACTGGGAGTTGAAAAATCTGGATTTGCAGTGAAGAAGCACGGAAAAATCTTATTGATCGGCCTCTTTCCCTCTCCTTTGTTCATAAAGTGTACATTTTTTTTTCGGCACCAGCCACTTTATCTTGTAGCACTTTTAATAAAACAAAATTTACTCTCTTGAATAAAGTCAAGGAATACTATTACATCTTAAGAATAATCCTTGCTATATCTGATATATATACAAACGTAAAAACTGCTGATCTATCCTTACGAACTGAATTGGATATTTTCATTGGCTAAGCAAACTTAAAGGGGCATCTCCCCCACTTCCTTCTGAAAACATATTTTTTATCCAAGGCCACAGATCACCTTCGAAATTGAATTTTCTCCATGTTATTGATATGGCCGTCGACTACACACACATATTTATAATTGGCCCTTCTCTTAAAAAGGTTGTGCACCCCTATACTAAGTAAATGATTTTTATGAATAATTGCATACCAAAATATAACACCACCAAACATTTTATAAATAGCTGCTTTTAAGTTATTTTATGTATGTCTGGTTTGCGTTTAGATTTTTTTCTTTGTTGTTGTTTTTGTGTTATTGGATAGTTGAGGAGCATATCTACATCGATCCTTTTTTACTTTTTCAATTTTGGCTGCAGATAAAGGCACTTTCGAAACCAGGTTTTGAAAGTGAAAGTAATTTAAAAAATATATATTTGTTACCAAGATAAAATAAATAAATAAATAAACAAGGAATTATTTTTACACTTAAAATAATTTTACACTTTTTGCAAAATTTTCTTCCAAACTATTTCTTCTCTTAAATTGAAAGTTTCATTGTTTACATCTGTGATGTGCGGATTTCAGGTATTTGTGCATTTGAGAGAGTCTGCTGTATAATCTTTATTGTAAAATTTTCTGGTTTAAGGGGAGATTATCCTTAAAGAATTTAAAAGAGTAATTTAAGATATGAAGTTGAATAACACAACTTGCAAAAATTGAGTGTTAATAGTATTTCAATAATGTATTGCACTATTTCATTAATACAAATCAATGTTTTCTGTTACTTATTTAATCTAAATGGTAAAAATATGTTGATTTGACATTTGAAATTATCACAGAGAAAACAAAATAATCAGAAGTTTTTGTATATTAAAAATAACCCCAGAATAATATATTCATTGATTTGTATCAAATATGTATTATATTATTAATCAAAAGATTCTTCATAAGATTTTCAAAGTATCAATGTTGTATTGTGTAGAGCAGATTATGCTTTGAACATATATCTACTGAACTGTTATCACTAATGTTTAAATTAGAAATGATTAGTATTTTAAAATGTTACATTACTTTTATATAATATCCAAAAATGTTTATTTTATCAACAGATTTGCATTGTATGCAATGGGAAATGAATTTTAAAATAAACTTTAAACTAAAAAAAGCAATTTTTTTTCATTTTTTGAAAAAAAAAAGAATGATTTTTTGCCAACCTACAATAGAAATCTCTAGTTGAATCATAAAAAACATGCAGTTACAAGTCTGAAAATTAAATTCTATTTGTTGCTTTGTGATAATAATAAATTTTCATACCTGAATCTACCCCCCCCCCCTCTTCTCTGAAATTATTTCTGGTTATACCAGAAATTTTCATTCTCGAGCTCATTACAGCTCATAAAACTTGAAATTTATGCTTGAACAGTGGAATCAGAAATAACGCTAGGTGGTACTGTTCCTTTTCTTTCTTTCTTTTTAAAATATATATATTTTAAAAAGATATATCAAATATATCTTTTTAAAATATCCCATTTTCATATTTTAGTGAAATTACAGTACAGGGTTCGTACTCATCAAGGAAATATGGGATTCCTGGGAAAATCAGGGGATGAATTTTAGGTTGTAAAAATCAGGGGTACTACAAAAAAATTCCCAAACCTGGGGAAGCCTACCAAAATTAGTCTATTCTGGAATATTGGAGGCAATTCTTATTGTTTGCATGCTTTATTATCATATGTAATATCAAAATGTTAATTGTTGATATGGGAAAATTGACCGTCCCGTAAAATACATCAGGGGATTTTTTCTTGGAAAATGAGTATGAATGCTGAATTATTTTATGCTTGCACAAATATCAATTTTATATCTTAAAAGTTTCTTCCTTTCATTATCAAAACAGGTGGAAAGATTAACTGGATGTTTGGAGCAATTCCCATTTAACTGACTTGGATTATCTTCATAGAAAGTATATCAAGATTGCAGATCCTGCCTATAATTTTGATGCATTAAATACATTAATAAAGTGACTACTTTCTTTCACCAAAGAGCAGGCAGTGTTCAGCAGCATCCCAACACTGTCTGAAGAAATCTTTATATGTAAAAAGTATTGTTATTGAATATTAATCATATATATCTTTTAATAAACATAATTTGTATGTTCAATAAATGAAGCGGTATGCCGCAAGTCAACTGAATTGTGTGTGTTTTTTTTATTGTGTATGTGACCTTTTATTTCAGGTAATAATGAACTGCCATTGACAAGTTTTTTTTTTTTTTCCTCTCACCTCTGTTTAAAAATAATTATATTTTTGTAGACAAAATGCACCTGCTGCCAAACGTAGTTATTTTCAAAATGTTTAGCATATTAAATTATTATTGAATCTTAGAGGTACAAAGAAAATGCTACTATGAAATACATATACTGGGTTTAAGAACTTAGTAAATTTTATTTAAAAAATGTCTAAAACATTAATATTCTGTTTCAGAATTAGTTGCAAAAGTTTTTCTCTAATATCCACAACATTTTAAAAATTTTTATATGAAGTATAACAATCTTGACACCTGAAATTCTTTTATCCGTGTAGAAAAATGCAAATGAGTTAGTTTAGCACATATGATAAAGAATGATTTAAAAAAAAAAAAATTGTGCTAGAAAATTATTTTTAAAATCTTGAAAAATCAGTAATTTGAAATAAAGTCTTCAAATAACTTACTCCATTGTTTGCTTTATGATTAGAAATTATTAAATTTGAGAGAGAAATGAATTGTTACCTCTGTCTATATGTGTCAGCTTTATTCACAGACATGCTTTGACATATAGTATTATGTTTTTAATTTGCAAAAAAGATACTTTATTGCATAAATTTCAAAGAGCTTAAGTAATTTTGCACTAAGTAAAATTTTTATTTGAAGCTGATTTCTAAGTACAGTCAAACCTTATTAGTATGAACACGCTTAATGTGAATTACTTTTAACATGAATTGTTTTCACAGTCCCCTATAAAGGCAATTATAAAGATTTGATACTGATAACATGAATTACTGTTGACAAGAACAAAATTTTGATTTTCCCTGAGGTTCATCTTAATGAGGTTCGACGTATATATGTATTAGTGATTTCTTAGAATTGAAATTTTGGACAAAAATTGTGAACTTTACTTAAGAGTCCAAAAAAAAAGGAAAATGATATTTCAAGTCTACATGTTATAAAAGAATGCTGTTTTTAATGAAATGTGGTGTGTGTGTGTGGGGGGGGGGGAGGGGTAGAACTTTTCTCTACATTAATGCTTTTATGTCTATTTCTGTGCAAAAATTCCATTTTTAAAGAAATTGCTAAATATACAAGTATTGTTTAGTAAAAAGATATTTTATTTTCTGGATCTAAATTAAAAGATAATAAAAGAAGATACATATTTAAATCAAAGGAAATTATTTGTAAAATATATATTTGTTGCAAACATTTGTAGATAAACAACCAATAAAACAATTATTATAAATAATTAAAAACAGTTAAAAAGAATATGGAATATAGTAAGCGAAATATTTCTTAATATTTTATTTTACAAGACTAATTTAGTTTAATTATTAAAATATTTGTATACTAAATACAAATGCATTTATTACAGATATAGATCTATATTGAAAATTTAACAGAATCTCAAATGGAAGTTATATTAAAGGGTGATCTATATTTTATGTAAAAAAAAAAAAAAAAAAAAAAAAAAGTTGATATTATTTATAAAATTTTGTAGCATAAAATATGAAAGGCATACAGAAAATTATTGCAGAGTATTTGGCTTGCTTAATATTTATTAGATATTTCTTATTCTTTCAAATTTTCCTAACTGGTATTAGCTTACCTGTTTAAAATTATTGTGCAAATCATGAGAAAAGTAGCTGTAACATTACTACAGCTTCTTAGAAGTGTTACAGATGTTTTCTTTTAAATGCTCTAATATGAAAATAAAATAATAAAATATATAAAAGTTTTTGTAATTCTATTAAAAGTTTCTTAATAAACATGCTAAAAATGACCTGTAACGGCTGCTAACAATTTCTTAGTAAAGAAATATCTGTAATTGTACAAACCATTTCTGAATAAACATCTGTAGTACTACTAGAAAATCTCTAGGCAACTGGGATTCCATAAACTTTTCTAGTAACCAATACAGTTCCTTCTTAAATAACACTACTGCATTAAACTTAGTAAACAGCACACAGATTTCCTTAGTAAACATACTAAAAAATCAAGAGTAGTGTTACAAATACTTCTCTTGTACTTTCACTTAGAAATGGTTAGTAGTATTGCTAACCATACCTGTAATGGCTACTAAGAATATCTTAGTAACGATACAAGCGAAGTATTTGTAAAACTACTAACTATTTATTGGTAAACATCCTTAAAAAGGACCTGTAATGGCTACTAAGAATTTTTTAGTGAAGATACAAGAGAAATATCTGTAATACTACTAACCATTTCTTAGTGAAGGTACAAGAGAAGTATCTGTAATGCTACTTATCATTTCTTAGTATTCCAACTAAAAAAGCACCTGTAATGTCTACTAATGATTTCTTAGTATGTTCACTAAGGAAGTCTGTGTGCTGTTTACTAAGTTTAATGCAGTAGTGTTACTTAAGAAGGAACTGTATTGGTTACTAGAAAAGTTTATGGAATCCCAGTTGCCTAGAGATTTTCTAGTAGTACTACAGATTTTTTTTTACAGTGATGATATGAACGACTACCATGAGCAGAAGACTTCAAAATGATTCACGAATGTAAACAAGTATGTTTTCTCGGAGCTAACATTTCGCATCACAGGAGAAAGGATTGGAGCTGCTTCTTCAGATGGATAGAGGTCATTCTCTTCACGAATAACTCAATGTTTAAATTGTAAAGAAAAATCAGATGTTTGATTTCAAAAGATCCTGTAACATGTTATTGTTTATCAACCATCCAAGAAAAAAATGCATATGAAGAAGATAGCGGTAGAATTTGATCGAGTTATCTTTCGGTAGCAAAACAGGCATCTCTTTCTACTTGGAACAGTGACTACGTAATTTTATATAGATGATATGGTGATACTCATATCTACCTGCACGATGCTGTAATAAGTGATAAGAATAGCTTTCTACTACATAACAGCAGTAGTAGATTGCACACACTCATAGAAGATTGTCTTCAGCAGTTAACAATTCAGGGTATGGAGTAGACATCGCATCTGAACTTCTGAACCTCAGTTTCGTCAAACATGTTTGGAATGTTGCCTATCCGGAATTTCCAATTTTAGGCTAGTGGAGCTCATTTCAACAAATTAATTAATTCTACAGTAAACTTTTCAAATGAAGTGTAAAATGCTTAATTGCAAAGTAACAACTATTCTTATGAATTCAATGATATTTATTTGCTTGTTATTCAACTATTGCAGCCGAGTCTACTTTTATATTATATTAGCTAGCCCAATGTACAAAATTCGTTACTCAAGCAATAATGCAGCTCACCAATACATGAAAAAGGGGAAAACCCTGCTCTGTTCCTTTTTCCAATTTTCCTAAGAGATTGCCATGCTTACAAAATCTTTGCAATAAGAATTATCCTATTTCCTACTTAATTCATAGTTTGTATAGTTAAAATTAGATTTTATCACATTATTGTTTGTATCGTCTTTTTAATGGGGTGATCATACTTCATATTAAAAGGCACTGACGTATTTAATTCATTAATGTCAAATATGTGATGGTTTCTAAAACCTCAAAATGGTGGTGTAAATTATTCCTAAGTTATATTACATCTAATTAAGTGTTTTAAACTCTGGAACAGGTTTCATTGATATCCTCAATTTTTATTCAAGTTTGATATTTTCCTTTAATTTGTAAACTTCGCATAAAAAAATATTACCGAACTGAATAAAATTTAAATAAAATTTTAGGTAACATTTAATCACTAATTTCATAGAGTAGTTTCACATCATTAAAATTTTTATGATATTGTCAATTTTATTTTTATTTTAAAGCAAGATTTACCCCCCCCCCCTCCTTATTCAGAGCGATTTTTAATACAACTTAAGTTGACAATTACTTAGCTAACATGCAAACGGAAATAAACACTGTAGTTGAAAACACATAATTTCAGTTTAAATTCAAGTAAAATCATGTTAAATTTATCTGTTTTTTAAATTTTGATTCAGAAAAATTTTAATTTTGTATTGATAATTCTCACAGTTTATGTACTGTTGCAATAAAAAGTTGTCCGGCATTATTAGCGTTGTTTGAAAAATAATGAATAAAAGTATTTTATGCTTTTTAAGTGCTTATTTACCACTTTTAGCATGCATTAGCTTAGTTTGATAATTTTAAGGGATTTTAATATATAATTTTATAACATGACTTCTTTTTCTAAGCAATTCTGGAAAAGGACTTCATAAAATAAAGATACATAAGATGCATGACTTCTTTATATTACTAAAAGAGACCGCGCAAAAGCTTGAGAATCCGAATAAGTGCTCTTTATATCTCACCGATAACAATTGAAATCACCCCCTTTGTTTGTAAAAAAAATTTACGAAACAGACTACATTACTGTTTCTCTCAAATATCAAGCCCCCCACCCCTTCAACTTGTGAATATATATAAATACTTTTATAAATATAACCAAAGTAATTCAGATATTACCTTACCATAAACCAATGAATATTTTTACTCTGAGCAGACCTCAAACATAGGTTTAGAAACCGAATATGAGATCGTATAGATTCTAATAAGATCTTTGTGAACATTTAAGAAAATGTCATTTACATGCCTCCTTAAACACCTCATTTGTTTTGAGCATGATTTCAGTCTTTTTATAAAATATTTTAAAAAATGTCATTAAATAATTTAGTATTTGATTATAATTATGCTTCAACCAAAAATAATCAAATTATAAAAAACACTAATAGAAAAACTTAGCTTTTATTTTCGAAAAATTTACGTTTTTCCAAAATGTACATGCGCATATTATTTTTTTTCTAACTTTCAGTATTTATTTCTTCTCACCTGGGGATAAAGAGTAAAGTTGAGGATTTAAAGTAAATATTTTTTGTTAACAGCAAATAAAAATGTTTGATTTGCTTAAACTCCGTGCTATATGATCGATAATCATGGTATGTTTATAAAGGTAAAAAAACATGTAGAGAAACAAAATGTTAATACATACTAAGAATTCATTATACAAATGAAACATGATAAATTTCTTTTTTAAAATCAGAAAACATTAAAAACATTTTATCCCTGATTTTATTATTGTCTTTTACTGTAGGAACATATCAATATCATTAATAAATTTTAAATTTTGTTAATAAATTACGCTTTTTAATTGATATCATTCTTTGGATAAAACTTACTTCTGATATTTTTCTATTGGATCAAATTAGACTTATTATAGGAATAAAATCATTTTTTGCTATGGATGATTTTGTTACAAGCATTTTTAAGAATGAAGTTCGTGATGCTTTAAACAAAGTTAAAAAGATGAGTTAATTACATGAGCAAAGCAAATTTTTAAGATTATTTCATCTTATTCTTTGTCATTTTCCATTATGAAAAATAAAATAAAAATAAATACGTTTCACCGATTATTTATGCTAAATTATTAAAATGATGCATTATTCTCATAGGTTTGCACGAAGGAAGGAAAATTTTAAGATTTTTTTTAAGAAGAAGGAAGAGGCAATGAAAAGTATGTAATTTTGGATCACAAAATGGAGTAAGTAAAATGAGTGAAATAAAATAAGAATTTCTAAAAAACTGAAAGACATAGAAAATTGCAATTACTCGATTCAATTGGATACAAGGATTCATTTTACAGATGTTTGTAATATTTCTTAAGGAAAATTTTAAACAGAGTTTATTTCATAAGATTATACAAATGTCAATAAATTTGAAGATATATTTATTTACATTTGCTTTTTCTAATACAAAATTTACAAGCACGAAACATTTTTTTAAAACAGAAAAATGAATAATAACTTTCAATAAGGCAATGTAGAATTTTTTTGAAGAAATAAAAATTTGTATTTAGGAAAAACTGATAAAAAAAATGCACAAGATTACTAATTATTTGCTGTGCTAAAATATTTTTGCACTAAAAATGTAAAATTAATTTTCACGTATTCTTAATATATGAGGAAGATAAGAAATTTAAAGAGATAGTATAATTTTTACATTTCAATTTATGCAAAAAAAAAAAAAAAAACCGTACACAGTTTTAGTTAGAATTTTTTTTTTTTTTTGGGGTCTTTCAAGTGATTTTGAAATATACAAATTCTAATGAATAAGTTGTATACGTTAAAAGCACATAAGAACTTTTATAAATTGTGGAGCAAAGTTTTTTCCCCTTCGTTTTCAACAAGTTAAATGAGATCACAGATTTGCAGAGAGATAGGGGGCTGTGTAAATATAACATTATCATTTTAGGGGGGAGGGGGCGTCCGGCACATGATATCGTAAGATATCTTTTGGGAGAGGGTATTTTGATATAATTTTTGATCCAACCAAAATTTTCTTTTTTTTTTTTTTGGCAACATGGTCTTTACTTCAAAATGGTATGTTATCTTTTTTTAGTCTGTTATCTTTAATTATGAAAATGCAAAGTTATTATCAATATCACTAAATTATTATAAAATTATCTAACTTTGAAATGTAGAATACCTCAATATTTGACATCCCTATTCTTCTGTCATTATGTATGCAAATCTAATCACTGTTCGCGAAACTATAAAATGTTAGTTGATAGAAAGTGCTATTTTATTGACTTTTCTTCATTTGAATCAATAAAGTATGCGAAAAATAAATGTAACCAGTTGTTTATATCACTCCAAACAGAAAATATAAATTCTAAAATAAAAGAATTTTTCGACATTGATAACGTTATCATTACCGGAGAGGGGGGGGGTTGTGAGATGATAACATATGATATCGAAAGGGGCGGAGGGGGTCCAAAATTCCCCAAAAGTTGATAACGTTATATATGCACAGCCACTAGGTATAAAAATCAAGTCGGAAATTGCACGTCAAGCGTAGCATATAAAGTGCTACAACGAAGTTTTTAAAATATTTAGATCTTGCTTCTTCGGATAGAATATAGTGGATGAAATCTTTTATATGTCCCTGTAAATACTACCTGCTTTCTGTTATACAGAACGTAACTTGTAGTAAACTCAGCGACATGCATCAATATCATAAAATGTGAAATAGTTCAATATAATTGAAACGCGCCCTAAACAATATTTCCTTCTATACAATTATGTAATGGAATACTTTTGCGAGACCCTGTAAATAAATAACAAATATTCTTTGCATCACAAATTGTATAAATTTTAATATCAACTTCATAGATGCATATCAATTTTATTATGTTCGAAAGACTGTAATATCATTAAAATACACTTGAAACTAATTTTTCCTATTGGCCGTTGCGTAATGTAACAGAATACTTTTGATTCTCGCAGTAATTAAACTATTTATCCGATTTTCATAAAATTTGAAATGACCAGGCAAAATTATGCAATAATTATATAGTTAAAATTTCGAACGATTCAGTTTGGTAGTTTTTGTTCTGTTATATGCGGACGGACGGATGGACGGACTGAATGACAACTATAGGGGCTACATATTTACAAACGCACCTAAAAATTACAAATCAGTTCGATATAAAACAGGATTCTCGCACCAAAGACCATAAAATAAATGTTATTGCATACCTTCGAGCAAATTTCCTTAACTGAACGTCCAGTGGTCTACGAGCAATTACGCACACAGACAAATAGTTCCTTTTATTATAAAATTGTGATTTGAGGAATTGCGCAACAAAATAATGATTGATGAAATCTTACACAGAAACAAATTAATGATTCACGGAATTTGAGGAGAAAACAGAATAAACTATTTTCGAATGTGTTGCGTGTTTTTTTTTTTTTTTTTTTTTTTTTTTTTTTTTTTTTTTGATATGTGTATGGGATTTTATACAAATATATTACAAGTCGGAAACTGTACGTGGTCAAATGAGATACGTTCGAACTATAGCTAGTTTCATAAATATTCAGATCTTGGTGCAATACCTGTTGCACTCTTCTACAAAAATGCATGAATACAAAATTTATTGCAATTATGTATATATATTAAATAAAGTAATACGGAAATAATAGAAGTTTCATCTTAAATAGGACGTCATCGTCATGGCAATCGAAGATAATTCCCTCTCTTGGAATATCATTGAATTAATGACGTATGATAGGATTTAATGGAATGAAGAACACTTTAACAGCACAAAAACTACCCAAACGAATAGTTTGAAATTTAAAATATATAATTATTACATAATTCTGTTGAGTCCTTTAAATTTTATGAAAATCGGATGCATAGTTTAATTACAGGGACAACCAAAAGTATTCCAATACATTATGGTCAATAGGAAAAGAAGTTTCAAGTGCATTTTAATGGTGTTACACTCTTTTGAACATAATAAAATTGAGATGCATCTATGAAGTATATAATATAATATACATTCTGTACAATCTGTGGCGCAAAGAATATTTGTTATTGATGTACAGGGCAACACAAAAGCATTCCATTACATAATGGTCGCGCGTTTTACTTGTATTAAACTTTTTAACATTTTATGAAATTAATATTCGTTGCTAAAAATTGCTACAATACTATTAAAAAAAAAAAAAAAAACGGACGATTTTACGGAAATTGTGTAATCTGAACGCCAGCACAATTAATTGTTTTTTAACGGGAAAATTCCCGTAAATTCCAGAAAAAGATCCGAAAAAACTGAAAACGTTTTGGAATTTACGGAAATTTATCCGTTGAAAAACAGTGAACTGTATTGGCGTCCCGGTTACCAGTGCAATTTCCGTAAAATCGTCCGTTTTTTTTTTTTTTTTTTTTTTTTTTTTTTTTTTTTTTTTCACAGTAAAGTTATTTTCTGTATAACAGAAAGCAGATAGTATTTACAGGAACACACAAAATATTTCGGCTACTATACTGTATCCTAAATACCTTGTACTATTACATAAAGATCTCAATATTTTTAGGCGCGTTCGTAATTACAGTGGCTCACAAAAGTGTTCGTACACTTTAAAAATTTGTACTAAAAAGAAATTTCCATGAAACTAAATTCGTATATGAAGTCGAGAAATTTTTTATATTATCTCCAAGTTATTCTAAATAACACACAACCTTTTTGTTTAACATTAAGGGGTTATTTTTAAATCTAAAAATGAAAACGGAAGATGCCACAGAAAGAAGACGCCACAAAAGTCTTCGTACACAGAAACATTGCCGGATAATTTCATTATTAAAAATATTGTTTGTCGCTTTATTTTTATTTTTGCATTGTATTGACATTTAAAATATCGCTTGGCTTTATATTTTGCAGAATTGGTCCGTAATATTATATTTATTAATTAAAAATGGTTTGTAATCGTAATGTCACGACTAATAGCGTTTGAAATTAGTTATTTTTCTTCATAATAGTAGTAAATCAATTCAAAATATTGCAAAATTAGTTAATTTATTCCATTCTATGGTAAAGAATGCGAAAAAGGCTTTGTAGAAAAAAATGGATTGAAAACTAGGCATGAAAAGGTCGTTAATCTAAGTTAACGCAATTAGATCAAATACTTACAATTAGAAAAGTCTTAAAAAATCCGCGTTTAAGTGCTATAAAAGTTGCTACAGAATTTAATGAAACAGTTTCTACTTCATTTTCACTTGAAACTGTTCCACGAGTGGTGAGCCCAGCTGCATTATATAGGTATTCTGCCCGTAAAAAATTTTTTGTTAGGGCGAAAAACAGAAAGCTTAGGCTTTCTTTAGCAAAATCAATGATAAATAAACCCGAATCGTATTAAAATATTGTTTTATTTACAGATGAAATCTAGTATGCCATTCTTGGTTCAATGCGTGCATAATAGTATGGATAAAAAAAAATTAAGAATTTAATTCAAAGAACTTAGTTGGAACAGTTAAGCATGACAGTGGAGTTGTCCTTGTGTGAGGGTGCATATCAGCATCAGAATTAGGTAATTTGGTATATATTGATAGCATAATAAATCACGATCTTTTTCCAATATTTTAAAAGGCAATTTAAAATTATCAGGCCAATATATGGGTAACAGATACAACTTTGTTTTTTATCAGGATAATGATGCAAGGCACATGGCTCTCAACGTTCGACTCTGGCGTCTTTATAACTGTTCACAAGTTCTGAAAACATCACCTCAATTGCTGAATTTAAACCTAGTAAAACATATTTGGAGATAACTGGAAGTTAGAACACAAAAACACAGCATTGAAACAAAAAGCGAAGTAAAAACAGCAATGCTCAATGAAGGCATCAACTTTCATGCAGAAATTACAAAAACACTAATTAAATCTATTCCCAGGTGTTTAAAAAACTTTTGTGGGTGCTAAATAATATCCTATTAAGTACAACTTTAGCGAAATATTACAATATTTACAAATATACAGCGATTTTTTTAAAGTGTACGAAGACTTTTGTGAGGTAAATTTTTTGTTATTTTTTGATTAGTGATTTTTTCAAAATAAAGTTTTGCTATGTTTTCAAAATATTTTATGTAATTTTGTTAATAATGAGTCATAGATCTTACTCTTAAATAACCATTCTAAAATATTAATTTTAATTAATTAATAGAGCCTTATTTCATTGAAATGCCTAAGTGTACGAACACTTTTGTGATCCACTGTATATAAATACGAAACACTTATATAATCATCGTTCAGTGTGTCCGTCAGTTCGTCTCTCCGCATATAACAGAGCAAAAACTGCCCAACAAAATCGTCTGAGATTTAAAGTATATAATTGTCGCACAACTTTGTCAAGTCATTTCAAATTTTATGAAAATTAGATGTATAGTTTAATTACAGAAACAATCAAAAGTATTCCATTATATTACGGTCAATAGAAAAAATAGTTTCAAGTACATTGTAATGATGTTGCACTCTTTCAAGTATAATAGAATTGACATGAATGTGTGAAGTATATACTAAAATATATATTCTGTACAATCTGTAATGCCAGGAATATTTATTATCAATTTACAGGGTCACACAAAAGTATTTCAGAACATAATGGTATACGGGGAAACATTGTTTGAGGCGTGTTTTAATTATATTAAACTATTTCATATTTTAGGAAATTGATATACGTTGCTGAGGTTTAATAGAAGTTACGTCCTGTGTAATAGAAAGTAGATAGTATTTACAGACAAAACACAAAAGATTTCAACCACATTACTGTATCCGAAATACTATATACTATAACAGAAAAAACTGAATAATTTTAAAATTTCGTTATTGTACGAACACACCTCATTTGCTACGCTTCATGTGCAATTTCCAACTTGTTAAATTTTTTGCGATATTTTATTGTGAATTTCAGAACTTTTTCGCAATTTGTGCTTTTTTTAAAAGTTAGCTAGTATAAAATACAAAAATACTCAATTAAAATAAAATCACTTATGTAAAAAACAAAGAAAAAAGATTACATAAACTAGAAAAACATTTGCATTTGGTAAAGTTAGTAATTTTTTTTCCTGCGATATTATTTTATTCATACATAGGGTTGTTCTCAACTGCTCTGCTCAACAAACGGAAAATATTTTGATACATTTACAAATTCATTTTTAATGGAAAGATAAAAAGCTGCAAACTCTGACCATGAAAGCGATCTGGTATCTAATTCAGTTTTTTATTTTATGATCAATAATTACCTATTGAATTACAATTTTTTTTGATCACGTGACAAGGCGATTTTTAACTCACTTTAGACTGTTTTCCTCTTCTCGAGTAGAAAGTCAGTTCAAAACACCCACTTTGACATTATTTTCTGAAAAATCTATTGTGTTTGTAAAAAAACGGGAAACTGTGTGCAATTAGATCAGTGTTGAATTCAGACACTTCTCTCCCGGGGGGGGGGGGAAATACACTTTTTGACCATTGAAAACCCAAAATCTTAAAATTTACGGGAGGAGACATTTCATTGCACCGGGGGGGGGGGGCAATGTCTCCCCCCCGACCACCCCCTGGATTCAACACTGGATTAGATAGCTTTTGAACAACAATACTTGATAGTTTCATGCATTACTAATCAAAAATAAATTAAAAAACTTATGCCATAATTTTGCCCTTTTTGATTTAAGAACAGCCTTAAGATTTTTTTTTACGTTTTATTGATACGTAATTGATACGTAGTTTGACGCCTTATTTTATTTGTACATAAAATTAAAAAAAGCACAAAAAATATTTCCATGCATAATTTTTGATTTAAAAACTGTAAGATAATACATGGTTCACTATTTATGTATCCCAGTTGTGTTATTTTCGCGAAATTTTGTAATTTAAAAACCTAAAAGAATGTTTATGCGATAAAAATAAAGTTATATAGGAGATTTTTATTTCTTTCCGTTACTGAATTATCAGAATCTTTTTTTTTTTTTTTTTTTTTACTTTATACCAACATGATAAAAATCCTCCTATCCTATCCGAATCCAATATATTCAAAATTCAAATTTTAAAACTTTCATTTTCCTTTTTCTGTTGAACAAGAGATCATGCAAGCTATAAAATATTTTGCAGCAAGCGATAAAAAGGTATATCAAATTTTCAGAAGAGAAAATATATCAGTCTACTTTAAAGCATAAACAGCGAGATATTTTATCCGTATATTTCACTTTTAAAGAGATCCCATAAGAATATTCATATAAGCAGCAGAAATATGTTTTCGATGGTTATAATCGAGTTTGCATCCTAAGGTTCCCAAGTTATTATAATTTCAAATTTCTTTGGTATTTGCTGCAAAGATGCTAAAGTATGCCTTAGAGAAATGTGGTATAGGGGATGGACATATATATAGCTGTGTCAACTCTTTGGCAATTTAGACCCCCCCCCCCCTCATCCCTTATGATATCATTTGTTATCATTTCTCGATCCCCCATCTCCACCCCAGTAATGATATCGTTGTCAGTATTTGTTTTTTTCTTTTTAAACATTTGTAATAATATACAGGTAGGGTTATACATTTATCATTGGTATACTTTACTGATTTAAATGAAGAGAAGGAGTTAATAAAATATCCCTATATATATATATATATATATATATATATATATATATAAACAACTTTATATCAAATAGCATTATAAAAACACTTACTATTTGAAAGTATTTTATAATAACTTTTTGTTACGCAATTCATTTAACAGTAATATTGTATTCTTGTTATTGCCTTCTGCCCTAACAAAAAGTGGATCCATTCTTTCCCATTCTTTACAAATAAAATTAACAAATATCATTTCGAATTTGACTTTCCTAACAGCAAAATGTTCTTATGCGCATATGGCAGAAGAATGATTGTTGGAACATTTCACATTTTGGTTGGTAATGTTTATGACTGTTATTTATCAACACGAGGGATATAGGCCTAAGTGGGGGAGGGCCTTCTAAGGGAACCTAACCCGTATTTACGCAAGAAAATTCAAGGTTAGAAGAAAACCATGGATAAATTTCGAATGATTAGGCCGATGAGCGCGATCGGGTTCGAACTCAGTATCTCCCATGTACTAGCTTTGAGAATAGAATCTTTCGGCCACTGGTGGGGGCGCTCCATATTTTGGAGAGGAATAATTTTACAATCATTAAATGTTTCGCTTGTATTTTCATAATAAAAGATAACAGAATAATAATATACAAATATAACAGACCAACAAAAATTAAAACTTTGGTTGGATAAAAAAAATAGTAACAATATCAAAAGACAAACACCCTTCTCCTACGTATTTAAGTATATAAAATGACGGACACCTTCCTCCCTTCCTTTACTGATAACTATATATACATGCACATCCCCTATGGACGAATTCTCACCCGGTATTAGATCACTTATATTGGATCATGTGAATACCATTAAGCTAAAACCGACAATAAAATTTTTCATCCCAATATATCCAGAAATACATAAACGCTGACACTCATAGTGGCTATTAGAGAAATTTAGAATTAAGAAAGCTAATGTCATACGGGAACTTTCAGATAGAGTAGGATATTAGCATGTTGAAAATCGCACAAATTCTGAGTTTTCATCGAATGCTCCTGCTTTTTTATCCAACTCACAATGATAAAAATCATGACATCACGCGTATCTGATTGGTAAGGAACAGTAAATTGCCGCGAAAAGGTCCAATGAGAAATATTTTGCAAAGAAATCTGTTAAAAATGTGCAAAGAAAGAGAAAATCTACAGAAGAAATATCTACAATCAGAATAGCTACAATCAGTATAGCTACAATCAGTATATCTTATGTCTGTAATCACACTTGATCCTACTTCAACCTCTCAATGACATTTTTTTTTGACAAATTCTTGTTTTGAATTAGCATAATTAAAATTATATTCAAGGTTGTATTAAAAAAAAGGATTTATGTTATATGAAGTCTGAATGTTTAATAGACATCACTCAAGATAAAATTTAATCTGAAACGGTTATTAAAATTCTACATGTTATTTATAAAGAAACCTCCCAGAAGGCTTAGATGAATAAGCGATCGTTAAAGCGACTGCAAATTTTGCTCAATATTTTCGAAGAAAGTAGTTCAATTTTTTTTTCGAAACTACATTCGCGTTCACCTTGAGATTTTAGAGATTTTTAAGAATGTTGTAATATCCTTTTTCACTCCCAATTTATTTACCTGATTAATAAAACGTTTACATTTCTAGCCGAAACGTTAAAACTATAAAATACTTCACGAATTAAATATCTTTGGATTAAAAGAAGGCGCGGGGTAACATCAAAACGATAAAAGCAACAATAATAGGTGGGAATACGACCGTGAGAAAGGTAAGGAAATTTATCAGAGATAGAGGTGGGAAAGCTGGAATTAATATCCAAAAGGAAATGGGAGAAGAGGATTACGATATCAGACAACAGGGCGGAAAAGACAGAGAGAGAAAAAAAAAAAAATCAAAAGGCTTTTTTAACTTTCGGCGTAATGCTAGAAGGAATGCACTGAAAGCTTCTTTCGGATTGCGAATGATGACACTAGTTCGAACTGAAATCACAAGAAACAAATATAAATACTTAAGAAACACTTATAGTCTGACAGGTTGCGACTTTTTAATTAACCATTTTATAACTCAAATTCAAATATTTAATTGATTTTACTTAATTAAAAAAATCAGCCGTTAGCTGTTGCAGCAGCGGGGGATGCGGTCTGTGAAGCCGCAACATCCCGTAATAAAAAAGAAACGCATGCCAACAAAATTTCGAAAGATCACAACAGGGTAATCTTCCGTAATCTGGTAATGATAAGATGAGCATTTTTACATAAAATCACATTGAGGTTCCCAATATGAAATGTTTCATTAATTCCCATATCATTTTGAACTATATTAGCCTACTATAAATTAACTATTTATCACTAACACAAAATAATGATTGCTTTAAATTGAATAGTATTGATTAAAAACTTCAGAATTACAAGTAAAATTTTAAAAAACAAAAATATTACTTAATAAAAACAAACATACCCCCCCCCCCCCCACCCAAACCTTTGCTTACAACGGCTTACAACACAGCGGTTGAAAAATAATGTTTTACACAATTATATCATGATATCTGAAATACACATATTTACAATTTCAAAATCGAGTTTTTGAAAACTTTCCATCACTGGTCTATTTCCGATGTGTGTTATGACTAATTCGAATTACTAGTAGAATTTAAAAATGATGTTACGATATTTTCTGGCTAAGCTTCGTTGATGCATTCAATAAAACCAGATAATTCTCAAAATTGTAACTTAATATTTAGAAGAATAATAATAAATTTGTCATACTCAGAAATTAAGCGACTAAAATGCAAATTCTACGTATAAAGAAAATTTTCACTCTAGATAATTCGTAATATTACCTTTCAAGAATAAATTTTGTCGCTATTTGTTTATTCATTTATATTTTGCGTGTTTAAAGTGACATCTTATTTGAAAATGCTATTCATTTATATTTTACGTATTTTAAATGACATTTCATTTTAGAATGACATTTCTTTTGAGAAATAATTTTTAATTATTTCTCTTGAAAAATTTTACAATAAAAATAGGTCAACTTGTGGGCATGTATTTACATATATGTGTGTATGTACTGTTTAAAAATGTATCCTAAGATAAGATATCACCAATGTGTGAAACGGATATTACAACAATGTTTCGCCGTCATTTTGGTAAGTGCTAAATAAACATTTATTCAAAATAAATAGAATACATAACAATTAATCTTGAATAATGATGTTTAAATTGTTAGAACTTTAAAAAGCTATATATAGTAATTCTAATTATAAAACGTGCGGAATAAAAGTTTAAATATTGATATAATTTTTTTCATTACCCAAGAACCTCATTTTACATAGTTATTTTTCAAAAAAAGTATGCTGGATGAATTTTGTTCAAAATGTCGCGTGGAAGTATAAAAAATGCTGTCACAGTTTTTTTAACAAAAGAAAAGATACAAATATCTAAAGAAAAAAATAAATAAATTAAGTGAAGAAGGGGGGATTTGTTTCAGTTATTGCCGTACTGCCACCAAAGAATAAAGTTCCTGTAGTTAAAATTATTTAAAAAGAGGCTTTCATGGTTTATTGAAGATCAAGTACAGCTCATATTCAAAATATTAGAATAATTGAGAAAAAGTAATAAGAAAAAAATATTTGTCATTTATTTATTTTTTATACTAAGTAAATGCAATTAAATTTCTTATAAATTAAATCTGGAATGTTTAGATAAGATTTTAACATTTATAAAATATAAAATACAGCACAATAAATTAGGTATACAGCTTCCTTAAACACACCAGAATATTAGAATAAAATTTAGATTGGTTCAAAATATTAGAATATTTTATTTTACGCTACAATATTACCTTATGAATATGAAGTAAATGGTAGTTAATATTTTGTAGCATCCCCTTTAGCTTTCATAACAGCGTACAATCGATCTTGCATACTATATACAAGGTGTTTACAAACATTTCTATCAATATTAGCCAAAATAGACTTTATATGTGCCACTAACTCAGTTTTACTTGAAGGAGGATTTTCTTGAAGTTTTTTCTTCATTATACACCATAATTTTTCAATGGGATTAAGATCTGGTGAATTTGGTGGCAAAGGAAGTACCTTAATGTTGCGTTGGCGGAACCAATTCTTAGTTGACACCGAGGTATGCGGGGACGCTAAATCTTGTTGAAAGATGAAATCATCTTCAAATAAATCTTCTGATGATGGAATCATGTAATATTCTAAAATTTCTTGATATATCAGAGAGTTAACCTTTTCGTAGACGATGCATAACTTTCCAGGTCCTTCTGCACTCATACAACCCCAAACCATGACACTAGCAGCAAATTTTACGGAACGTTTAAGGCATTCTTTATCAAATGCTTCTTGCTTCATTCTCCAAACTCGAATACCTTGACTACCATATGAAACACAAAATATACTTTCATCACTAAATAATATATTTTTCCAATCTTCATTGCTCCATAAACGTCTTAATTTACACCAATTCAATCTTATATGCTTTTGTCTTGCAGTCATGAGAGGTTTTGTTTTCGGTACACGAGATTCAAATTTAAATTTATGGAGACGTCTTAATGTTGTCGATGTAGAAACTTCAACTCCTTCTTCTTTCCATTTTCGGTGCAAGAATCGCACACTTTTAAAACGGTTTTTCTTAACTATACGCTTCAGTTTCCTGTCATCTCTAGCAGATGTTTTTGGTTTTCGGCCACCATTTCGGCGATTATTTTGAAACTTTCCAATTTTTGAATATTGTGTTAGTATTTTACTAACGCTCGATTGCGAGCAATGTAAATAATTCGCTATAAAACATTGATTTTTACCGTGCCGATACAAATCAACCATACGAAGTTTAGTAGATTCAGGAATATCACTCACACGCCCCATTTTAAGACGAAAAAGAAAAAAACTGCAAAAAAGAATACTGATTTTAAATAAAATAGTCTGAATTTAATCAATGATGCCACCAGTTAAGAATTGGTAATAATTAAAGGAGAATTAATGTGAAATATTCTAATATTTTGAACCACTTGAATAAATATTCTAATATTTTGACTTTTCAAAATAATTTTTTTTGTAATTAATCTTTTCAAAAATGATATTAAATTTAAGATAACAAGTAAGTTTAATCAACAATAAGTTCTTAATAAAAATATCGTTTGCATATTTTCATTAAAAGACATTAAATTACGAAACGATATTTTCAATTTCTAAAAAAAAGGTAATTATTCTAATATTTTGAATATGAGCTGTATGGTTCATCTTGCATCACAGAACTATTTTGCCAGCTCTTGAAATGATGGAACTAGAAAATCCGGTGGCAAGATTGTATTTAGTGCATGTGCTATCGAAAGCTATTGGCGAAAGGGTTCTAAGTGAACAATTTAGAAGAGACTGGAACGAATTGATGATGATAAAGCTGTGAAAGTGATATGAATCATGCTGAAAATCTTCTAAGCACAATATGTTCGCCTCTGATTTTTCGGCCTCTTGAATGCTTCAGAACCGCGGCAAATTAAATATACAGAAAGTGAAGTATTGTACGATTTACACACTTTCGGATTGTCAGCTTTGAATCTTTTGACGGGTCATTGGTTACAGATCGAACTGACAAGGCTCATTCATGGAAATTGGAGATGGTCCATGCACGTCTGGCCGATTTAGAGAAAAACGTTGCAAAAATTTAATAACGAATATTTTAAGGAAAAGACTTTTACGCTCGCTGATATATCAGTAAGAGATGTACAGCAAGCAATACATTTCGTCCGAGCTATCTTAAAGATACAACCTGAAGGCAGACCAACTGTTCGAGGCATGGTGAAACATTAGTGCTTGAAAATGGGCGGAAATCCCTTCACGGCACCGAAAAAAAGACTGCGCGTAATCAATGGAAGATAATACATATAAATAATCTTTTCCGAAAAAGAGTTTGCTTTATTGTGAGCGGCAACGAATGCAATACCGCACAATGGGTGATATCTATAGAAACCTCAATAAAATCAAAATCTAGCAGCAAAATGTCAAAGAACTACAATAGGAAAATTCAGAAAGCGATGCAACACTTTATTATTTGTAGGCAGTGTATGATCCGAAACTTTATCTAGTACAGAGTGAATCGTACCCAATTGCAAATAACGAAAAAGCTACTATAAAGAAAAGAATCAAGAAATGGATAAGAGAGATATTTCAGAAATCGGAAACAATCTACATTGTTGTTTAATAGTTTCCCCGATTTGCCCGTATGTCATTCGGGCAACGTGTTTTTGCCAATCATGATATATTATTCTCACCAGTAAATTTTTATTGTAAATATTGCATTATTTAATCTTGCATTTTTCTGATTGAATTTGGTAAAAATTTCTTTTTTGAAAAACTGGTGATAAAAAATTAAAAATTCTGTAAAAGACATGAAAAAATAGGCATTATTTAAAAGTTTCTCTCCAAAATGTTGATCAGTTAAATGTAGAATTAAGTGAAATAAAAAGAAATAATTTTGTTAATGTTTTGAATGTTAATTTTCATTTTATTTTTCAGAGACTGCAAACGTACTTAATTATATTCACGGTAAGGAGAACATATTCTAAATACAGTTATTATTACAGATTATTAAATGTAGTTCAAGAGAAAAAAAAATTGTGATATTTTTATTAAAGAAAAGAAAAAATATTTCTAGGCATCCTTACTTTAACTATGAAATGTCGAAGTGTATTTTTTGGGCCGAATTAAACGAAAAATTAATGTAACAAATAAGTATTGAGCTAATTTAATATCATTTAACAGTATATTTTTTTTGTGTTGTTGCAGAAAATTGGAATTTTTTTATAACTTATTTTTATTTTAATATCAATAAAAAAACGGGAAATATTTAGTTGTAGCTGAAAAGATGTTAAAAGTATTGGCTATATTTTTCATACGTGTGTATTTACTGTACTTTAATATACGAATATCGTTTTAATGATTTTTATGGCAAAGTAAAGCCTCTACAATATTGGGCCAATATTTCTTGTACTTATTAGGTTATATTTTGTCAATAACGCCACGAAATATTTCGATATTTCATTGTTAACAACATTGTTAATATTTCATTGTTTCCAATTTTAAAAGGGGCCAGGATCTGGGTTGCCAGATTTGGCATCTATTTTGAATCTTTTAAATTTGAAATTTTATGTTCTCACCAAAAATTTTGTATGGTTTTGTTTCCTTTACTCAATGACAGCCGTTTCGTGATTACCTGAAGTAAAAATTTTTCTTTCAGAATTTTTGATGTGAACACGAAGTTTTTAATTGAAAGTAGAGGCCAAACTGTCAACTCAGGCCAGGATACAAAATTCTTCAAATTTTCTTTAAAAAATATCATTACATTAAAATTTGTTTTTTAATGCTCAAAATAACGTTTAAATGATGTCTCTATCTTAATTAGAAGGGAAAATCTTATTTTTTTTTGTTTTCAAAATCTAGCTTTCAAGCAATGGCTGTCATGAAATGACTTTTTGTGAAAATGCGTTTTTCTTCATGATGGGTTTTTTCACAATTTCTCGGATTTAAATTAATGATAAATGCTTCAAATTTGGAATATGTATTTCTTGATTATTTTACTTAAATTTTGATTCAACAAATTTGAAAAAATATTTACTTTTGAAAATAAGATTTTTGAAATAAAAGTTAAATTTTTTTCATATTTTTACTTTAAATATTTTTACTAAATAAAATTATATTTTTAAAAATGCTGAATCAAAATTAAAATATAGATATTTCTGCTTACTTAAATATAAAAAAATGAAATTTTACAAATAATATTTTGAGTTATAATGATTTTAAATTTCCATACTTTAATAAACTTTAATTTTCTTTTTAAATTATGAGAAGTTTTAGCGTGTGATTCTGTTTACAAATAATATGGTTAGTCATAAAAAAATTAAAAATTTTAACTCGATAAATTAAAATTACTATAAAATGTGTCAAGGATCCCCTTTCAAGGCAATAATTAAACAGTATTGCTATTTACTGGAAATCTTTCAATTGCAGAGATGCTAATATATCACGGTTTTTCCGTAATCGTGGGGTTTGCCTCCCATAAAATTAGAAGAATTTTCCTAATTGTACTGGGAAAAATCTCCGATCTTCACATTATTGATAAAAATACAGAAAAGTCTGAGAAAGACTGTTGAAAATTACAGCTATTATTGTTGACAGAACTTTCACAGATTGGCATCTGTGCAATCAACATAATATTGGATTAGTATTGGCCTTAATTCAGTTAATAGAGATCGACTGCATTCTTAAAAAATATTTTTATTTATTAAATACCTTACAACTAACAAATACTGAAATTTGATTTTCCAAGATCATATTTTTCAAGTCTTTTCAACACAACGGAAAAGAAGTCTGAATTGTCTTAGTAGCTAATATGCGATTTAATTTTTCTCTGAAGTTAATTTTACAAAACTCAAACATGACATTAAAAAAGATTTCTTGAAAACCATTAACCGACTTGAATCTTTACTGTAAAATATGCGGGCATTTCAGGAATTCATAGTTTTATTCTGAATTTATGAATCCATGCCAGAATTTCGAAGAATTTTTACTTTACATCATTGAACACTTCCCATTAAATAAAGCAAAAATTATAATTTGGAATTTCTATAAAAAGAAAGAAATCCCTGAAATGCACATATATATGAGTTATTGATATAAACGTGTTAATTGTGATTTTATTGATTAAAATGATCTTTTTTTAACAAAAAAAAAAAAAAAAAAAAAACATTATGCCTCATAAAAGATCAGATGTATTCCATATACCACTCTGATATCCGATATATTTCAGATATTATTTCGATATCCCATATATTTAACATATTATTTGAATATCTAGTATATTTCATATATTATTTAGACAACCAGTATATTTCATACATTATTTCGATAACCAGTATATTTCATATATTATTCCTATTACCGATGTTGTTAATACCAAACATAAATAATGCGTTATCATCATATTTGTCAAGAATCAGTGAAATAATGAAAAGAAAAGAGCGATACAAACTACAATATAGATTATAAGCTTAATGAATTATTTGGATGGGATATTGATTACGTGCTTTTTTTAAAAAAGCAAATGGCAGCATCTGAGTAAAACTTACATGAATTTATTACGTTCCAATGAAGTGGTATGGTTACAAAATATGAAGTAATTAAACGATAGTAAAAAATTTTCTAAAAAAACTGATAATAGAAAACAAATAGAAAGATCCGGGCCGATATAATAAAAGAAAAAAAATGATGGGGTTGACCGGCCCGATATAAAGGGGTCGAGCTAAGCCTACAAAATATGAAAACATTTCTAAAGGACCAGCTGACTGGCAGACAATAAGCTGCATGAGCCGACAATAGAGAAATTTAACATTTTCAGAGTAGAAATCTGCATCGGTCAGTTACATTAATTTTTCCATCGGGCCAGAGCAGGGCTGACTTTCCCCCGCCCCTTCATATTAGGGACCAACAGGATTTCGAATCAATTATTTGAAAAAACGTGTCACACAGGCATTTTTTTCTTCTTTTGGGTGTATGTGTGTATGTAAAAATAATACTGATAATGAATTTTTGTTGACGGAATCTTTGGAAATATGCTTTGTAAATTACAGGTATACTTTTAAAAATCTACATTTTTTTTATTACTCAATTTTAAAATTTATGATATGTTTATCGATTTCTGTAATTCTAAACTACATTACTTTTTTAAATGAGTCTTTATTTAAATGTATTCTAAGCGATCATTAATGTTACCATTCTCTATACTATGATTGCGGAAATATACTCTTCAATATTCTCTAAAAAATTCACATAAAAATGTATTAAAATAGTCTTAATTGTATATTAAGAAAAAACATTATTTTTTGTAGAAATTGAGTCGGGTACATCCGTAAACAGCGAAAAGATGAATGGGCCGAGCTTTTAGTTTTTATGCAGGGCTGAGGAATTTCTGCCCGCGCAAATCTGCATGGGTTAAAACAAAAGCTATTAGATCGGGAGGCAACAGCACAGACAATCACCTCATCGGGGTTCACGGATGAAAATCTAGGATTAATTAAATCTCTATTCGCATATTAAAACGCAATCGGTTTCCCAAGTCATACCTTGGTGGAAAACAACTAAAAACCACATTTTATCGGTTGACTCAAAGATTTACCATTATGATTTCCTGCTGCCATTCTCCATGTTTTTATACTTTTGAATACAGGAAAGCACAATGGTATACCCATGAATCAACTGTTAAAATCGGGTTTTTAGATGTTTAGAACCAAAATATCTAACTTGGTAGACCAATTGCTTTTTAATATACGGATAGAGATTTAACTAATCCTAGATTTTTATCCATGAACTAGATGAGGTGATTGTACTGCCGTCTCCCGGTCTATATGTGAAGTCAATTATTTTTTTTGCCGTAATTAAAAATCCAGCAATTACGTCACTCTTCGAGAGAAGGTGAGAAAATTCACGAAATGTGACAGTTAGTGGAGGGAAGATGGATTAACACATTGTCTCTCCCTCTCTCACACATACACAAATATATGTATACTATGTATAACAAATGTGATTTCACGCAGCGGAGTTAGATATCTCTCGAGTGTGACAATCTGTGACCTAGGAGAAACATGAGCAAAAAAGGCAAAATTTACGGGACTTAAAATTTGGATAACTGCTTATTGTTTTTAAATTTTTTTTCTTCAAAAAATAATCATTGCAAGTTTTCGAAATAGGAAGAATAAACAGAGGAAAGGCTGCACTTACCTTTGGATTTTCGTATCTGTCCAGACAGATACCGCACTTGAGGAACTGGGAACTGTACTGCCTGACGACCGGTGATGTCACACCAGACATAACATCTGTCGCCGAATCTGTGTACAGCTGTATCAGATAGAGAAAAAATAGGCATTAAAAATAATCCGCGAAACACGCACACATACTATGATAAAAATCGATGAATGAAATATATTTGCATGACACTAAAATGATTGACATACCAGCTATCATTATCAGTAAGAATTCTTGGGAAGAAAGTAAAAGTGATAAGTAAATTCAACAAAATTTTAAAGTAAACTTTGATAATAAAAGTATAAAAATTTTGAGAAATGTGAAAAAAAAATATATACCTCACTTTGTTTAAACTAACTTTCCGCATGTTGTTTGTTTCTCCTTTTCTTCACGCATAAAAAAATACCCAATTCTTATTAGTCATATTACGTAAGATCGCACATATGTTTTACGTGATAATTGTTACAAATTTATTTCTTTTGAATGTAAGATCTTTTAAACATGTCGGAATTTTGAAGAAGTTTTCCCATAATCTTAGAAACAAAATTCACTTTAAGGAATTGCAAATCCTCTTATTATTATTCATATACTTATTATTATGTATATAAAACTATATATTTGATCTGTTAGTTTTGATTTGCCCAAACTATTAAACTAAGGCATATGTTTAGCTCAGAGATTTTTTTTTCCGGAAGGGATTTCTGTGGCTCCGGGGGGGGATGTCCGTCACACCGGGCCACTCATGACGCAGAAATTTATACGTGTGATAATTAACTAATATAAAATTTAAAATTCACGCGATTTTTCGTTACCGCTGTTACTTCCCTGAAAATGCAGAGCTCTTACACGAACGCGAAAACTAAAATTAAATGTTATTCTTATGTAGCATAATGAAAGAATTAAAACATCTTTAATCATTTTCCATTAATATTGTTTAGAGTTGATAGGTAAAATATACATACATTTAACATACCCGTTTCGGTCCTTTGCAAAATCTGATCTTTGTTTGCTAAAACACCATAAAAATTGATGAGATTGATTTAGAAACTGTCACATGCTTAGTTAATTAGTTGTTTCGCTTTCCTGTTGATATACGTTGTTTCATCTAATTTAATTTATGCCTGGAAAACCTTTTGTCTTAATTGAAAAACAGTCTCATCATTCATTCGGAGAATTGCTTTTCTGAATTCCAACTAGGAGAAGAAGTGATACATTCAATCAGAGGGCTAAACCTGTTTATTCCTAAGATTGCTTTTTCTCTTTGTATTCCTACCGAGATGCAATAAGTCTGTAAATTTATCATTTCACACAGTGATACTAAATTTCTTAAAAATCAGAGTCAAGTTAATGTGAAAAAGACGTGTAATCGTATAACGCTATCACAATGTAAACACTTTCGAAGCAAATTGAAAATCAAATGCATAAAAAGTTCAAAAAGTTAAGGATAGACGGAAACAGGATTTAAAAATCGAAACCGGAACCGAGTTTCGATGATCTTTCTGTTTTCGCCTGAAAACGAAAATGCCCAAGAATGTTTAAAAGTAATTAATATACATAAATATACGTAATTATTAATTAATCATGCGTATTTATTAAATAGGCATAATTATTAATTAATTACGCGTATTTATTAAATATACATGATTATTAATTAATTATACGTATTTATTATATATACATAATTATTAATTAATCATATGGATGCCCCAAGCTGGTTCCTTGTCCCTTATATCCAAAACTTTAAAATTAATTCATCAACAACATTAAAAGATTTCCCAATTATACGAATATCATTTATTTTTAGGTATACACACGTCGATTCATCTTTTATGACTTTCTGTAAATGGTCATCTATCATACCAGAACTTTCTAAAAGTGTATTCGAAATACTTCCGCGATTTCAAATTAAAAATTCCCTATTGCTATTAAGTCTGCAGTCTTTAAGAACTACGTGAAGAAGTTTAGTCATATATATGCATTGCTTGCTTTATAGTTTGCACTCACGTCACATTCATGATCAATAATTATGAACAACGAAGTTCATAGCAATAAATAGTCTTATTTGAGTGGACACAACTCAAATCGATGAGTAATGTAGAAAATTTCTGAGTGAAGTAGCGAGATTTTTTGAAATACAGATAGTTACGGTTGAGTTTCGGTCCGACCGAATTTCCAGTATCATTTTCTCCGACCGAATTTTTTGGTCGAAAATGAAAGCGAATTTTCAAGCGATCTCTGTAAAAAATGAAAGATTTATAAATGCAACATTTGTGCTTTCATATCGTTATCGTATTGACACTGAAAACTAAGTTATATCAATTAAAATAATTTTTTTAATGTGAATCGGTCAACAACAGAGGATGCTGTCACGTCCTTTGTTAATTTAAAAACTCTTTATTACAAATATATATGTATTAATACTTTTGCTGTCGAAATTGAGTCTATTATATGATCTTTTTATGTTCTCGGATTATCCTGGAAAAACCATTGCATATAAAAACATGAAATGATAGTTTCAAAAGAGTAATGCATGATAAGCACTCAAAAGTAGCAGATTTAAGCATAGAAAAAATTATTTAAAAATCTTTTTATTTATATTGATATCTGACGAAATAATTCAATCACATAAGCTTTATAGGATCAAAAACAATCCACAGCAATTTAATCATCTCTTTCATGCATATACTTGACTACATTGTAGTGTGCAGGGTCCAATCTTTTTATGAAAAATTGTCTGAGTTTTTTCTCATTTTTTATTCAAAGTTTTATTTTATTTTATTTAATTCATAACTAGAAATAGCTGTTTTTTTATTTACTTAGCAGAATTTTAAAAGCCCAAATACTGTATTTTCAATTGAAATATACACTGGTGTCCAAAATTTAAGCATAATTGGTAATTAAGTAAGTAATGAAAGAAATATAAAGCGAAATGCGGTGAAACTCCAGGTGTGTAAACAAAATAGTACGCGTAATATAGTTTCGCGAAGAGTTTTCCCAAAATCGAACAGGGGACCGTCAACAAATTGAAAAAGAACGAAGATCTTTAGGATAACCCTGTCAAAACTAATGTAGCAAAAGCGTTCAAATTGCACATTATCATTAAGTGGCTTATTGTAATGTACTGTGTTTATTTTTATAAGGATAGCATGTATACTCGTAGAGAAATTAAGGTTTTTATAAAAACAGTCCTAAGTTTTTTGCTTACAATTTGCAGAGTTCTTAATATAAAATAATGTTCTTTTCTGAAAATATGACAAACATCATTGTACACAATACCCTGTCATCAGAATTTAAAAATAATAAAAATTGTATGAAAAATGAGTAGGTTTAGTAAATAATTTTTCATTGCGCATGCGTCAACGATATCAAAATTTCATTTGCATATTATGTTAGTTAAATGTATAGAGCAACGTTTGTGAAAGTCTCAAAAACATAGCTTACAAATTCTGAAAGTTATCGTTGATAGAATGAGATCAAAATCCTTTATTCCCTAAATGAAGCAAAAAGATGAGGGGCTGTATCCATATTCCATTGTTTCGCGCCTACACAATATTGCATGTACAACTATATTTGGATAAAACCCCTGATTTTTTTTTTTTTGCTTCTTTTAGGAATAACGGATTTTGAGTTGATTCTATAGACGCACATTTTCAGAATTTTCAAGCTATGTTTTTGAAACTTTTACAGAAGTTGCTCTATACATTTAGCTAACACAATATGCAAATGAAATTTTGATATCATTGACGCATGAGCAATGAAAAATTATTTACTAAACCTACTCATTTTTCATACAATTTTCATTATTTTTAAATTCTGATGACAGGGTATTCCGTACAATTATGTTTGTCATATTTTCAAAAAAGAACATAATTTTATATTAAGAACTCTGCAAATTATAAACAAAAAACTTAGGACTGTTTTTATAAAAACCTTAATTTCTCTACGAGTATACATGCTATCCTGATAAAAATAAACACAGTACATTACAATAAGCCACTTAATCATAATGTGCAGTTTGAACGCTTTTGCTATATTAGTTTTGACAGGGTTATCCAAAAGATCTTCGTTCTTTTTCAATTTGTTGACGGTCTCCTGTTCGATTTCGGGGAAAACTCTTCGCGAAAATATATGACGCGTACTATTTTGTTTACACACCTGGAGTTTCACCACATTTCGATTTATATTTCTTTCATTACTTAATTACCAATTTCAACATACATTCGGGTGGAAACATATTTCCATTTGAATGTTAAAATAGAAAATAAACTTTAAATTATAAAGTGGAAAATCATTTAATGATTACAATTTCTTCATATTTGAAATGATTTATTTAAAACGATTTTATTATAAGATCTAACAGAAAAGTTTTCTACTAAATGTTATAACAGTTCGAGAGCCAGCGATATTTTTTACTTAATCATTTTATATAAGTTGACTTGCAAATAAGTAATTAACCCTGCATAATCACGAAAATAACAGTCAGATATCGCGACGGCTGTGGACCGAAAAATCCCCCCATTCAAACGGAAACTAATGACAACCAGATTGTGGAAGATTGTCACTGGTCAAGATAATCGATTTCAGTATCTCGTAATCGACTAACCTTATTACAGAACAAGTTAGCTCGTTTTTAGAGTCTGCGACTGCGAGGCCGGATGTGAGAAGTTGAATTCATTAGTACGATAAAAAATATTTAGACTATTCTGTTGATGGTAGACGAGAATTTCAATGTTTCAAATCATCCAAACTTTTGATCAAGATTTGAATTTTTAGAATGATTATTAAATTTATCACTCAAGTTTGGATAGTACATATTGTCTATAGATAAACTGTTTATACAGGGTGTCCACTCTCAACGGTGGCCAATGGCTAATTTCTAAACCATTTGTCATAGACATATAGTTCTAATTACAAAAATGTTTTAAAAAAGCTAAATAATTGTTTTTTGAGCGATTTAGGTCAAAAAAAGTTTTATTAAAAATATACGAAAATTAAATTTTTATACGGTTCCCCGGTCCTGTAAGTGATATTTAGCAAATTTTTACCACCACTGTAGCAAGTAAGACAAAAAAGATTTATTCCTCTGCGATCAAAACTGATCGAGTAATAGCTGTTTAAAGTTGTAGCATCTTTTTGCTGCAAAATAGGGTTCAGTGACAAATTTACTGGAAATAAAAATAAACGACAGGTATAAAATTTAACATTAAACATTGAGAGTAAAATAATTTTTACACTATTATTTTTAAATATACTAGCATACCCAGCCCGCTTCGCCGGGCTTAATTTGAAGGTTTATTTAATAATTTATGTGTATGGTACGCTTCCCGGACCATCGGCACTCCACGTGCGTCGGGTGAGCGTCAGAACAAACTTTCAGCATATACATATGGGTGGTTGTACTTGAATGCACAGACCTGCGCGTTTTTTTCTATCTTGCTTTTATACCTCTGGACCGAGTTGGCGCATTGCCAAGATTTGCTTCCTCTGGACCGAGTTGGCGCATTGCCAAGATTTGCTTTCCCCTGTGCCTCAATTAATTAATTAATTAATTATCCTCGGAATTCCTTTTATTTATAGAGATTTTGATACGTACATATTAAAGCAAAATATACAACTTGTACTAAAAATATAAATAAAAAAATAACAAAAATTTTGTTAAATTAAATTATGAAAAGAAACAGTTACAATTCGTTACAAAATTATACATATTTATAATTCTATTAGAATACTTAACCTAATGGAATTTGGTGTATCCTATAAAATAAATAAATGGTACGTACCTAAAATAGTATTAATATTACATTGTCATTGGATATAAATAAGTATGAAAATTGAACCTCGATCAGATATTTGGAAGCGAATTAAAATTTGAATACAAATTTTAAACTAGGAAAACATACGTAGGAACGTTTTAAGTAAAATAAAAACTTATTAAAATAATACAACTTTTTAAAAATAAAATCATGGAAAGAAGCAGTTTCATTTCTTTACAAAATAAAACATATGTAAAAATATAATTGAGGATGTTCATTTCAAAGCTCTCCTTATCGCATTTCTTTTTTTTATCGGTCTATACCAATTTACACTAATGAAAATCAACTATCTCAAAATTTATAATGAAAACCAATGGACACGTTGAAAGGATTTTCGTGATTTCCCAAAATTTAATTTTCTCGATAAAGAGAATTTCGAAACTCACGTTTTCAATTATTTTAACCAATCTAGAAGTTAATTAAAATTAACACTACCGTAAAACTTATATTGGGCAACACCTTCAGTTAAATCGCTTTAAAAATATTTCTTTACCTCATTTTAAACAATTTTGTAATTGGAACTATATGTCTGACAAACGGTTCAGGAAGTAGCCATTGGACCGTTCTGGAAATGCACGCCCTTTATGATACTTTAAGCACTTAGTGTACGTTCCCTTAAAGCTCAGTCCAACACACCCGTTTTAGTCACAGAAAAGTGATTTAAGTCATGAAATTTAAAGTTTCATAACTTGGTCAATTTTAATGTTAGATGAATGGGACCTTTTTTCATTTACTTGTTAGAGTAGTGGGAAAAATTTACTAAAAATCACTTATAGGAGCGGAGGACCGTATAAAAATGTAATTTTTTTTTGTCTAAATCGCTCAAAAGACAATTTTTTTACCCTTTTTAAAGCATTTTTGCAATTGGAACTATATGTCTATGACTAACGGTTTCGAAATTAGCCATTGGCCATCGTTGATAGTGGGCAACCTGTATATTTTTTCCCTTGTATAAATAACAAAAAAAGTATTGGATTCATGAAATTTTTGACTACCATTTATGGATGAATTTGTACTTTTTCGGATGTACACAACACTATGTGCCGATTTTTAGTGTTGCAAAAGTGTTTCACGCATTTGCAGTGTAGGTTCCGATAGTGCATTTACAAATCTGCCAATTCGCAGTTTTCTACACTAAAGTTTGAGTTCAGGCTTGTTTTTCGGGGTCCAGGTCCGCCCCGACGATATGTCCGAGCTCGCCCGAGCACGAAAGATTTTTTGTCACCAAAGCATGAGCCTGCCCGAACCAGATACCAAAAATATACATAACAAAATTATATTTAAAAATTGTTTCAAAAGTGCTATCTCCTTTTCAACGAAAATCAAAATCAAAATTTAAAAAAATTATATTGTTGTCTTAAAGGTCCGATGCTTTTATAGGAACAGAGGAAACAATGATCGATTGCTTTCATTCAGAATAATATGGTAATTATATTTACTTGCGAAAAGGGTTGAGAGTTCACTTGAAAAAAGTGACTTCGAAAATGTACAGCGTCCTCAGCATGAGCAGAGCTCAAAATGACAAATAGATATAATAATCATTAATTATTTTCATATGCAACATTTGCTATGACTCGAGCACAATAGAATG
Source organism: Maratus speculifer (assembly GCA_964019185.1). Classification (NCBI taxonomy): domain Eukaryota; kingdom Metazoa; phylum Arthropoda; class Arachnida; order Araneae; family Salticidae; genus Maratus; species Maratus speculifer. Next base: position 212,707,010 of record OZ025296.1, read on the forward strand.
TTAAATAATTTGCAAACTTGCAGCTAATTCTCGTCTACTAAAATCAGAAGAAAATATTCTCTTCGCGTTATGTAAGTAAATAATAAATAAATAATTGAACTTATTAAAAATTATTTTCTGCTAAAGAAAAGCCAACTAAAGTCAAATTCATTATTGTGTTTGTGTAGATTGGTGCCACATTAATAGATCGTCGCCAAAAATTCCGTGGACATTAATGTGTAATTATCAGAAATTTTCGTTTGAAACAGTAATGAAATACTAAAAGAAATAAACACCATTTCAGTTCCATCATTTTGATCAAAATAGCATTATAATGATTTGTAAAGGAATGAGTTCGCAATTTTAAGTCGAAAAAAGTTCTTTCAAACCTTTCTACACATAAACAAATAAAATTTTCCGGTTTCAGAAAAAGAGTCCAAAGACTACAATAAAAATAGAGCCCGAGTCAGGCCCGGGCTGAGCCCGTTTCATCTCTATTCCAAACTCGTCGTACGTCCCATGAATTTTAACTACCTACAATAACTTAATTAGTTGAGCGCAACAGGACTAGCTGGGTGTCGGCGGCTGGTATGTCATAGATTTTCAGCAGAAACATTTATTCCAATGCAAATGCAACGCAGGAGATCAATTAGCTAAAACAATGTGTTCATTTATGAGCCAAACTAACTACTCAATGACCATCCATCACGAGTTCTACATACTCGAATCGAAGGTCGGCGATGACACGACGCAGCTTCAAAAAAGTGAGATGTGACAAGGTTAAGCCGGTCAGATTATTTAAAGTGATCGGAACAGTTTGTTACTTGTTTGTCTCGGAATGTTATTATTATAGCGACTAACCTAGAATCTAATTTGAGCATAACGCAGTTGGAACATGCGGGCGAAATCTTTATTAATCCAGATGATAGATAAGTTTAAACAATACAGGCAAATAAGAAAAACGCTAATTATGAAGATGAAGGGAAAAAAAGTAATACTAAACAGATATTACTTTTCTTTATAAGCATTCATTTGCAAAGGGGATTAATAATTGTAAAAAACAATGCAGAAGTTTAGTAATTGTTAACACTTCTCTGTGTTTATTCTCATGTACGATGCATGATAAGCAACAATAAACGCCATATTTTTTTTCCCAAATATGCAGTATTTTCAGGGTCCGTCTGTCTGTCCGTACTTAACAGCGCAAAAACTACTCAACTGAAAGGTTTGAATTTTAATGTGTATAATCAGTGGAGAATTTTGTCGAGTTATTTCAAATTTTATGAAAAACGAATGAAAACTTAAAAAGATATTAATAAAAGTTTTCTTCATTCTATTAAAATATATCTTGCGTCATTAATTTAATGATATCCAATGATAGGTATGATTCTAGGTTGCTATGGTGATGAGGTTTTTAAGATAAAGTCGTATTATTTCCGTATTACCGAATTTAACATCGTAATAAATCATATAATTATAACAAATTTTGTATTCATGGTTTTTTTTTTGTATAAGAGTTCAACAGATATTGCATCATTATTTGAATATTTACAAAATTAATTACAGAACGAACGAACCTCATTTGCTTGGTTTGATGTAGTACAATTTTTGATTTATTTCTTCAGTTTGTGAACAAATAAAATTTGTATTTTGAGCTTGAGTCCGCTCAAAGCCAAATACTGTTATATAAATCAAGCTCGACTTGAGCCCATTTTCGGACTGGTATAAGCACTGGCGGGCTCGAGCAGAGCCCGTCTCATATCCAATTCACATTTAGAGCAATCGGATATACTAAATGACGCCAACACAGTCCCCACTTGATGACACTGTTATGCTAAATAACGAACCAATGGTAGGAAAAAAGTATACCACATATTAATCTTGCTGAAAATCATATAAAAATGTGACTCGTATCAATCGATTAGCAATAACATCTATAAATTAATCTTATGTATAATTTTTGCTCAGGGAGTCGTCTACACACAGAATTTGTAACATACTTTATGATTTTTAATACTAATAGCTAATTTTGACATCTTATTTAGATTTTTCGATAACTCTATGATCCTATTCCTAGCGGAAAGTCATTTGTTTAGCAATATATTATACACAGATTTAAAGTTTTGAACTAATTTTCAATTAAAATAATTGAAAAACATTGCAATGCAAGTAAATTTTGAAGCATAATTACATGACAGAATGATGCATCCGCGTATTTAAAGATTCAAATAATCGATTTTTGTTTTAAAAAAACGTAATTTGCAAATATATATATTTTTTGAAAATTAATTTAAAAAATACGTATTTTTGGTATTTATTTTCGATTATATGAATTGTAAACTACGATTTAATATAAATATCTCTCTATATATGTGTATATATATATTTTTCATTTCTAGACGCTTGAAATATACATATTGGAAGTTACAGATCATTTTCGCCACTTAATTTTTAAATTACGTTTAAAAATCTACACGTATTTACATAATTTCGTAGCTATTAAAAATTAATTTAACATAAGGAGTTGCGGAGGTTGAAACTGAAAGACTCTTAGCTTCTAAAGTGCTTGACCGCATGACTTTTTCTATTGGTACCGGGAGATAAAATTTATTGACGAATCCATAAATTTGATGACAATATTAGGTATTTCTATTGAAAAATTTAAAGTTGGGCATAATTTCTATATATAGGCAACCCCGTAAGCAAAATGTAAGTATAGCATTGAAAAATAGACGTCATTATTTATGGATTATTTATTTTCATATTAAAAAATTATTGACACTTGGCTATTATAAGCGGAAAAAAAAAAGATTTTCAAATTAGAATTAAATAATTTATGTATTAAAAGCACGAAAATATTGAAAATTATGCTACAAAAACTACATTTACACATTAATTTTAAAGCAGGAAAAAATAAAATAAATTAACTTACATAAAAAATCTCTAAATGGAGGAAATTACGTCATATTTAAAATCGCCAAATTATAATAATGCCAACTAGTTTAAATTAAAAAAATATACTTGCACGAGACATTTATTTCACATTTTAAGATAATCCTTTCAACTATTGTTCTGAGCAGGCCAGCGCTAGTAATATTTCCTTTCTAACAAAATTATTTTCACGTGAATATTAAAAATAGAAGAATACTTCGGTGAAATTTACGTTAGATTTAAAGCGATACAACAGTTTAAATTGTGAGGGAGTGTCCTTTGTGATAAAGGCACTCTAGCATTTTAGTGAGATCGTGACGTCAATGTTCTAACATGTGTGGCGTGGAAGCGACATCTATCCTTTATTGAACTTTAACTTTCCAGAGTGTGTGTCGTCCTCGGTTCTACAATTAGTTGCGGTTAGGAGTAATATGCAAATTTATAGCGCCGTCTTCAGTTTGCAATGTATAAAAGCTGTGAGTTGAAGCCAGCTAGTGTGTAGTGTGTGGTGAGAAGGCAGAAGCCAGCCAGTGTGTGATGAGGCGGCGAAAGCCAGCTACTGTGTGGTGAGGCGGCAGGCAATAGTCCGCAAAGCGAGTTAGATTGGTGTTCTATAGTGAGATAGATTGTGTTCTAAAGTGAGATAGATTGTGTTCTAAAGTGAGCCAGTCAGCATTGTGAGCCGAGTTAGTTTGTGGTAAGCTGAATTACCCAAAAAGAGTGCCAGTGGGTAAGAATTAATTCAATACGTTGGATATGTTTCAGAATAAAGAGTATTTGCAGCCACGTCTGTCTGCAGGGCTGTCTTATTATAGAGTTAAACTAGCTTTTAGCCGCAATCTGAACGTGAGGCTGGTGTGAAGTGCCCCGAACTGAGCTTAAGCCGAGGTCGTGGGTATAGCTTGAAGTTTAATCTCTTAGTATTGTGATTAGTGACTGAAATCTTGAACTATCGCTCCACTTTCCCATGTTTCAGAGGTTTAAATAAACTGTTTGATTTTATCTTATATTTAGAATTATGTACCCTAATTTCCGGCGTATAATCCGCAGATCAAACAATCATTTTTCGACCCAGAAACTTTTTAAAAAGAAATGTAATTTTTTAGATCGCCGTAAATATTTGTCATCAACCACTTAATAAAATTTCTGGTTCCAAAAAGAATTGTTTGATCCGCGGATTATACGCCGGAAATTAGGGTATTCATTTAACTAGCAGAACACCAGCCACGTCACAAATGACACCCAACGTGTGTTCCATCACGTTACAAAATGTATGTTTACAGAAGACATTTCATATTTCTAGATGATCTTTTAAACTATTGTTGTCAATCATAAAGCAGCCCAAATAAAAGCATTTTGTTTTCTAGCAGCAAAAGTATTTTTACATGAATATTATAAAGAGAAATAAAGTTCTAAAATAATAAATTCATTAATATGCGTTAAATGCAGTAAATAGGAGAAATTACGACACATTTGAAATGATCAAACAATAAAAATGCAAAACAGTTTAGATTAAAAAATATATTTACACGAAACATTTCCTTTTTTGAGCTAATCTTTTCAACTATTGTTGTGAATTCTAAAACAGCACAAATAAAACTATTTCCTTTCTAACACAAAATTATTTTCACTTAAATATTAAAAGAGAAAGAAAACTTTGGTGAAAATCACGTCAGATTTAAAAATATACATTTCAAATGCCTTTTAAAGAAACTTCTGTAGCACATCTAAATGATATATAGAAATCACATTATGTTTGAAGTATCAATAAAATGCACTACAAGTGATTTTTTCCTTCGACCGTACTCTAAATGAATTCTCTTGAATGTATCTGTAAACGATTTATAAATATCGAACTACAGAAAGTCTTTATAATATAAAATCTGTATGGCAAATATATGAAAGTTAAAGCACGGACAGACAGACAAATCGAATTCATACACTTTTTAATTGTATTGGTAAAGTGTTGACAGTGAAAAGTGATCAAAACTGATAACAAGAAAGATAAATCACATTGCACTCGAAAAATAAATTAAGAAAAAGTTTTATTTAAAAAATAAAAATAAAATCCACCTTTGACACAGTCATAATCCGCACGCACTTGAAGTGGAAAATCACATGAGAGTAAAACAAAGAAGAGAAACCAAAAAGAATGCAAATTAATACCGCAGCAACCACAGTCGTGAGAATTAAATGAAAGAATTTCCCCTTGCAAATGAGATTATTTGGAGAAAGTTCATATCCGACTTAGTTAACAAAATAAAGAAAAAAAATAAGAAAAGCGCTTTAGTTAAGTCCTTGTTGCGATAATTTGCACAAAAGGGATTAGTTATAAAATGGAAATTATGCATTAAAAATGAATATAGTACTTTTTGAAAATGAAGAGAATAATTTGAATTTCAGAATTAAGGCCACGTGCTTGCTTCCCCAACGTCTGTTGATTTCTGGATCGATAGCAGTAAAAGTAGTATAAATTCAAATATATTCAGTTAATGCCAAGTACTTTCAAAACGAAGCTGTAAATTTAAACGATGAAATTCCCATTTTAAATTTAGAGCTTTGAATTATGTCTCGTGAATGATGTCGAAATGAAAGTTGTAAACAGATTTTTTGTGATAATTCAAAATAACTATTTTAAAGATTTACCATTAACTTTTTCTCATGTATAATTTAGAATTCAATGTAATTAAAGTAACTCGATAAGTTAGCTCCCCAAATCCAAAGGAGTTGCTTTCTGAAGTACTCCTAAGTTTGCATTTGCTCGGAAGCGCATGCAATTAACAGATGTTCTTATTCAGAAAATACGTAATCGAGTGGTGTTTTCCATTTTTTGCTAAAGACAAAAGATCGTTCAGAAAACGTTGTTAAAGTTGGTGAATTTTTTAATGCAATAGTGCGGGATATGAGAAAAGCCTGCCGTTACGAGACAACAAATGCTTAACTTGATAACTAATTTATTCAATCAAACTAAGCTAAAAATTGCTAATAGTGATTCTCTTCTATAATGGTGTATATATCCTCTTCAACCCCCAGGGTTTATTTTTGTAACTTTTTAAATTTCAGTTATGGATTTATATTATCAAATTTATTATTAAGAAGAATTTAACAGCGAAAGAAAAGTAAGCTTTACTTTTTGTACATAAAATTTGATGATACACGGGGACTCAAAAAGTACATTTTTTTTTTACAATTTTTTAGATTTTTAAATATTATTTATTTATCTATTTATTTATTTATTTATTTTTTTTTTGTATTGCAAAAACATTGAAAAACATTGACTGAAGTAACCTCCTAAATGTAATTCTCTTTTTGAAGTTTCTGAAAATTTGTGAACTTATTCGCTAATGTATGGACGGTAGAAGTTTGATTATAAAATTAATAAATTATGAAAATGTTTTACTATCATAGGATATTTTAAATGAGCTAAGCAATATTATAAAAAATATGTTTTTATTTCATAGCACTTCAAATTATAATAGCTAACAGGAGAACGTTAAAAGCGATTGCAAATAAAAAGGAAATCGTGAATAAATATTAATACCATAAAAATATCCGGGTAATGTGAAACCTAAAGAATTTCGTGCGATTAAATTTACATAGACTTAGATTAATAAATAATCAAAATCACTTGAATATAATTAGCCAGTCAAATGAACTTCCTTGGTCACATTATACAGATTAAGAGAGGTCAGTAATAAGAAAATATCCCAAAGGCAGAAACAGGGCAGATTCAAGAGGATAGTAGCTTCTTAAATACTAGTTAACTGGAATCGTTATCTCGTGATACAAATCATTAATAAAACACAGTATATAATGTACAGTGATTTCTTCTTTTTTATATAAATCTCCATGGGCTTTGACTTAAGGCGCAAGCCCCAAGTTACATGAGCTGTATCAGTTCTTAAGAGGAAAGAAAACAAAGAAAAATATTATGGTAATTATAATAAAGTAAATGTTTTCGAAAGGCAGAAAAAAATCAACTTCGAAATTAAGTTTAGATACTGACAATGAATTAGAGAAATCATTTAGAAATAAAATAATTAACATGTCAAAATCGCACAAGGATATCACGATTTGAGTTGCCGCTTAAAATTTTAATGAATCTCTTCACAGACAAAACATGATTTCAGTACAATCGTTTATGCTATACAATTTTATGCTTTTCACGCAGTCAATTATGCATGGTGTAGTTTTTTTTTTTAAATTTTAAAAGCGAATGATAAGCGATTTATAATAGAATAAATAAATGAACAGAACAAAAAACTTAAAAGATCTCATGACTCTTAAAATTGAAGGGGGAAAAATGACTATTTTCAACATTTATTATCTTAAAATTTGTATGATTTTAAAACACAGTTTTTACTGGGACGGTGAACATGTATAAATTATTTCATTTCATGTATTCAAAAAATTGCAAGGTGCAGAATCAGCCTTTATATTTCCAAGTTGTCAGATATTTGACAAGCTAAAAATTGATATAGCAGTTGATGAGCAAACAAACGAAATAAATTTTACAAAATAAATTTTGCAACTAGAACGATGATTTTGGTGACTATTTATAGTTCAGATTGTAATAATTACCCTGAACCTCTACAGTTTAGATTGTAATAGTTACCCTGAACCTAAAATTTTTTGCATTTAAAGTATTTTTATACATTTAATACAGAGTTGTGTTTAACCAATGTAAAATTTAGAAATTTTTGACAGTATAATAATCTAAAAAAAGATTTTTTTAAACACCACCAAAAAATAAATTAATTAAGTAAAATAATAATGTATTATAATAAAATAAAAAAACGGTATAATTGATACAGACTAAAATGAAACATATGTTTTGAAAATTTCATGAAAAAATATTTAGACATTTTCGAGGTATCGTGCACGTTATGTCCAAAAACGCCATTTCGAGAGAAATAACTTCAAAGCTTAGGAAACGCAGCCGCATCGATTCTAATGCAGTAGAAATAACAAAAGAAAAAACACCTTTAGGTGACATTAATTGGAACAAAAATTATTTTTGTTGTAAATGGTAGACAACACGCTCCTGATGGGCACACAAAAAACATAGTCTTTTGCACAGCTCAAAATGCGTTTTTTTCTTGGCTATTGTGAAAAACATGAACAATTTTTAAAAATCGCAAACAACCACGTGGGGTATCAAATAACAAGAATTTTTGCATTGAAAAAAAAATATATATATGACATTTGTTTTTAAGAGTAACAATAAATAAAAAAATTATGGCGAAAAAATAAAAAATTTTGGATCCTTTAAAAACATTATTTTATTTAAAAAATTAAAATTTTGAAATAAGTACACAAGAAAAGGTATTTGGTTATATCTATAAAATCATATTTATGTAACCAAATTCAAATCTCCTCTTCATCTAAATTAAAGCTGTCTGCTGTGCTTGCACTGTCTTTTCCACGACAAATTTTACAAACCATCGAACATGGAAGTTCATATCTGCGACAAATACACTTTATAGTGTTACAATAAGGTACTTCAACTGCAGTTTAGCAGGCAGATTTAATCATATTTCAGAGTTTATTTGGTGCTGGATTTAAGTGTGTTAATATCGGCTGAAATTTACCAGCAGCTGACCCCACATAAAAAAATCAGGAATCGGTACATTAAGCGTATTCTAAAACACCTCAAATGAACTCGGAGTAGATGGTATTTCGATGCTTTTTGTGTTGGAAGAAAATTAGCTGTATCAAATTCTTTTTTAGCTGAAGCTATTTTTCTCACAAAATTGTTCATAATGAAGCACATTTAGGTCATTTATTTCAATACTGACTCCATAAAGTTATACAAGAACTTTATAGGTATTTTGAATCAATTCTTCCATATTTGAACGATCTATAATGTGAAGCCCATTCGCATAAAATTTTCGACTGAATTTTTTTTAATAGCAAAAAATTTATTTTTCTCACATAAGTGACAAAATTTATATTGCACTATATTATTATACATTTATCAGTAAGTTGAGTCAGTGTTTAAGTCAGAGAATGGGCGGTGGGTGGGGAGCTTTCAAAGTGGGAACCATGAAACAATTCCCCCGTGGAAGGTTTGAGATTTTATTTTTTTAATGGACAAAAGTACAATTTCTCTCCAAGAACTCTAGAACCTCTTCATCCGTCCTCCATCCAGAAGCTGCAGAAATACCCCCGCATAAAAATATCGGAATTCCACACTGAGTTGAGTTGATCGCATCAGTAAAATTTCTTCAATACATCGGCTTCTGATATATGGATTTCTTTACAGACATTAATATTTCTTAATCAAAAACGATATATAAAATTTTCAGTGTGAAGTCTCTAAAAGAAACGCTATTGTAAAGTGTATCATCACAGAAGAATTTTAACCCAAATAAAGCATTTTATGAATGAAAATATAAACTTTCTTGTTGTCGTAATTTTACACTCAATGAACGTATCAGAGGTGTTATTTAGGTTACGGCCCTTGACCTCATATTTTAATCTCCGAATAAAAGATAAAATCTCATTTGATGTCGAAATTAATCTGATTTCGAGTTTATTTAAAATGCATAACAATAGAGGAAAAAAAGCCAACTTAACTGATAAATGTTTTTGACTAGGAATGACATCTTTTACTTTAAATGTCAACGGAGTTAAGTAAAATGTACAGAACTAGTTCATCAAACATTCCAGGGGTTTAATTTTTTTTTTACTATCGAAATATGTCCGTGAATAAGTTGTAAAAGTCATAAAAATAGAAGCACTACTGATGCTGTCTTTAGATGCTAGGCACTTGAAATTATTGGACATAATTACTACAGTAATTTAGTAAAATTTTAGCTCCTGAATTGTTCTTGGAATTTCATAATCGCCAACAGGCATGACTGCCATTTTTTGCCACTAATTGTCTTTAAAAATCCAAATAATATTAAAATTTTCACTGAAAATGTTTTTAGTTTTAAGATATTAATAGTGAGTATAGAAATTCACATTTAGTATTTTTAAAGAATGATTTTTTAAATACTTTTTTTAAGTGCGACTAAGTCACTGAGTACCTTGGTTTAGGATTATTATAGCATAACTAAAAATCATTCAGTAAGAAGAAAAAAATCTTGTAAAATAATGCTACTCCACTATTATGATAGAGTAAATAAACATAATTAAAAAAATGCATCACTACGTCATTAAGGGGCCGTCCAGAAATGATGGGCCTCTTCCCATAACAGCCAAAATCGATTATTTTTAATTTGAGGTGATGACATTTTTGGCAGGTTAACAAATTAGGGGCGGGACACAGTGATTAATCTTCTGCTGTTTTTGATAAAATTAAAACTAACGCCATTTTGTTGCCTTAGTTTTTCCCTTTTTATCAGCGGGAATGAAGTTTTTCCGGGTGATTGATTACGTCTTCGAAAAGTCATGCATTTTCTCCTTGGTGTTTACTTTATTTATTAAATGGTCAGTCCCTTAAGAAAGATGATCTTATCTGGGCTCAAGAGCATCTGGGAAACCAGTGGTCCAGATGTGTAATCTCTTCTTTACTTTTGAAAGCGGTTCTCAAACAAATATTTCTACCCATCCAATGACACAAATATTCGGTTTTTTAAGTTTGTATGTAGAAATGTCACTCTCAGTTTATAACATGAAATGCGGTATATACATTGTGCATTTTATCAACTAACGTTACAATGTTTTTTTAAATCTGCCATGCAACAATACAAGAAAAAAAAAAAAACTTTTAATTATACAGCATCATTATTTGAAGTTAGTTCACACTTTAACTAAAAAGGATTTTTGCATAGAATGTAAAAATGAAATAGTGTTGGGAAAATATTTCATATACTGAATTATTATTCTGCAATATTTTGATTGAAATTTATTTAAAGCTGTTTTTGAAGAAAAAAAAAGAAAAAAAAAACAATAATGCTGAATAGTGCGAAAGTTCTTCCCACGTTAACATAGCCATTTTTTATCTGCGCAAAATTTGTAGACATGTTCGCAATAGTGTTTGAGCTCTTTAATATTGATGTAAGGAACTACTAGCTTAATCCCATCGCTCTGCTTTAGATTTTTTTTTTTTTTTTTTTTTTTTTTTTTTTACCAAACTGTTTTTAGAGAAAAGGATTTCAAAATAAAAAAAGAAAAGAAAAAAGATTCAGTTTTTGCTGATGTGATTTTCATAAAAGAATTCTTTAATTTTCCCCTCCCCCCCCCGTTTGAAAACCAAAAATTATGAGATCTAATAAATATTTTTTATTTCTCTTTAACAAATATTAAAAATTACGAGTAAGGTTTTAATATAGGTATTGATACACGTTTTTATTTTTAAAAAATTGATGATTTTTGTTATTTCCTCGCTAATTTCCTCCTTATTTACCAATGAGGGAACATCTCCAGTAGCAGAAAGAGCGCGACGTGCGACATGCGTCGTATAGTCATTTTTGTCCTTGCATAATTTTGCCGCCATAATTTCTATTTCGAAAAAAAAATTATCATATAATTAACTTTCTTTTAAAGAATATTGCATACTTACTGCATGCATTTATGGAATGATTTTACTGTATATATTCATTGCAGAAAATGCACAATAGCAATATTAATGATTATTTATATTCTTAGACTTTCAACATTTAAATAAAGATTCATTAAAAATAATAAGGCTTAAAATAAAAGAAAAAGAGAAAGTTAAAAACATCAAAACTTTTGAAGCTTCAAAATAAAAAGAAGATTTATGAATATGTTTCTATATCATTATTTTTAACACAATCAAACTGATTGGTAACGTTATCATACGAATTGAATATTTCCAGCTGAGCGAAAAATTGTCCAGGCCGGGGATCGAACCCGGATACTTGGCTTACAAGCCGGCTATCGCCCAGATAGCTTAACAGGTAAAGCATTGGCCCTGAAAGCCAAGTATCCGGGTTCGATCCCCGGCCTGGGCAATTTTTCGCTCAGCTGGAAATATTCAATTCGTATGTTTCTATATCATTTTATTAATGATTTTCTCAAATCCAAAGGCAATCTGATACATTTCTGAATTCATTTTTTTTTTTTTTTTTTTTTTTTTCGGAAACGCATAAGAATAGCATGTGTTTTTATTTAGAAACTATGTAGTCGAATGGCTTTATCCATTTTTTTATACAAGCAGTTTAAGAAAATGCTATCAAAGTATATCGTTTTGAATCTAATTTCCGGAAGCGACAGCATGGGAAGGGAAAAAAAATCTCCAACCACATGACAAGAATCTCTTATATCTCAACAAGTGTATACAAGTATCTTATTTATCAAAATAGAAAACGCTATTCGACTCTAAATCTTTTCAACAGTCAAGCTTGTTGATTTTATATCTTTACAATTAAAAATTAGTCAGAAAAAGTGTCAGACTTTCGCGCTGTTGTGAAATGAATTTAAGAACCACTAAGAAGTATATTTCCAAAGATTACGTTAACGTATAAATTCTTTATTGCTATTCAAATTTTTACAAATCTTGTTGTCTGCCCTACACATCGTAAGCGCAATTAAGTCTGGTTCCGACCCGGCTCGACTATATGTAGAAAAGCAATGCAAGCCTGATCTCGGCCAGGAACGAGTCTGCTAAAAAAATATTAAGCCCGGATTAGATAGAATGTAACTGTCCGATGCCGATCTGTAAAACGTACATCTCTATATTGATGTTCTCAAATAAGAATCGGCTCGTGACGCACATTTATATTCATTCTCGTTAAAGCCATATTCATTAAAAATAGTTCACATTTTATCGTTTTTGCACAAATCTTTCTAGCGGGCCGAACGCCCCGCTAGAAAGATACGTCTCGTCCCGAAAGTCCGGACCGCTAAATATTTTATTTGCTCGGCCTGGCCCGTAAGGCCAGTTTAATTTCTTTTTTTCTTTTTTCTTTTAATTTATTTATTTATTGTCGGTCCAGCCCGTTAGAAAATTCAGAACTGCCTCTACCTGTCAACCTGGAAGGAAATATCAAATAAGCATCTTAGAAATTAACATTTCATTTCAGTTATGTCGAAAAGTGTTAAAATCATAAGTTAATTTAATTAGTGTTAACTTATTTTATAATTGCCAATTTCCATCTTTTCCATTTCACAATTCAATAATGCGGAACGTTCTGACAGTGCTATTACGAAATTTCCTTTATTCTTACACATGTGTGCTTTTTCGGTATTCTCTATCAGTTTTCAAAGAATTGATCAAAAATTTCAGATATCATGAAAGATTTTCAGTTACAACACAACAGATTACATCTGTGATGTAATTATTTTCATGACTGTTAAAGTGATCCTTTCTCTCCCCTAAAAAAGGGAAAAAATATTTGCTCTATACAACGCAAGAGTTACTGGCACATTAACGGATTCATTTAAAGACATAAAAGCACAATACTTGGAGACATAACTATTCAATGATTTGTTATGCAAAGATTTTTCGTTTTCCGATAAATCACTTATATCATGACTTATAAACAGCTGTTTTCTCATGATGGCAGTTTTTTCTTTTTCCGTATTCAAAAGCGGTTCTTTGACAACGTTCTTTAAAATATCTTCTTCCTTTATCCAAGAATAGAAAACTGTTCGATTGCACAGTTTTCGAATAAGAGTATCTGCCCCTTTCTTTCGTTTAAGAACAAAAATTAACTAAAAATGTGTCAAAGTAGTCAGTTTCTATTTGAGAAATGCCATACGGCTGAAACATTTAATTTAAATTTCCGTGTTGATAGCATAATCTGAAACATGCTTTACTTGAAAGAAAATTAAACACATTATATCATTATCAAGCACCGACTGAAAATTTCATGCATGTATTAATAGAACACATTAAATGTTTCATATGTCCAAAGATATAATACGTCACGATGTGAGAACACTCTAAACTGTGTCATTTATTAAAAAAAAAAAAAAAAAAAAAAAAAAAAAAAAAAAAAAAAAAAGGGGGGGGGGGGAAATACTGATGTGAAAAGTTCAGTTACTGATGAATTTATTCATATGATATTGTAATCACGAGGGGGAAAATCATTTATAACTTAAGATGTAATTCATTTATCAAAAATAAATAAATAATAAAATAAATTTTAAAATAATCTTTAGATAATGAAAAATTCAATAGTTTTGCCAAAGGCGGATTAATGACCACACGAACCCGTAGACTTGACATATTTGCGGACTTCTTTATCATTTATTCAAAGAGATATATTTCGGTTGATTCAAAATATACATCTTTTAGATCATATTATAAATCAGATTATAAAATTTAAGTACAGATTTCATGTATGGTATATTTGTTTTACAAGAAGCTGTATGCATATTAAAACATGAAATTTAATTTGTATACTGTTTCTGTATTTTATAAGTTATAGTTATATTGATTTTCATAATAGATCTAGATAATCTAGAAAATTGAATTTTCATAAAATTTAAATAAAATTCAATAAGTTTTGGTCGCAAAACAGTATAATATTTTTAAACGTCCTTTGTAGAGGGAAGAGAATAGTTCAGAAATCAGGGACTATATTAAAAAACTGAATTTCTTATGTTAATATGTATATATAGCATCTTTTAAAACAAATCTGATTCGGTACTTGATTTGCATACTTTGTGCAATTAAGTGGTCTATTCACTCACTTGAAACACCCGCTTACTGATTCTAAACCTATGCGCAGGTTATTTTCGAATTTCTGAATTAAATTTAAATATTTTCAAACATTTCTTTTTTCTATAGGATAACTTATGTTAATATCTAATATGGCTTGTTTCACTTATCCGATTTGCAGATTTTTTAATAACATACTTCCACTTTCAGAACTAGTTTCGAAAGTGAAGTATCTTTATTATAAAAAAAGTCCGAAACCAGTATAAACATAGTTGAAAGTGCTTAAAAAATTGGTTTATCTGTCCGACTATATGTCTAAACTCTAACTTGCGTATATACAGTTGGATTGCTCTGTAATTGATATGTGTTATTGAGATTTTCTGCGTCATGTTCGGCAGTGAAAATAAAGTACGTAACGTTCATAGTTCATTTACACAGAGACATTCAAAAGTATTCCAATACATTACGGTCTATGGGGAAATGTATTTTTGTAAATATGTTGCACCTATAATCGTCATCTGATCTGTCTGTCATTCCGCATATAACAGTCCAAATCTATACAACTGAATGGTTTGAAATTTAATTTATATAATTATTGGAGAATTTTGTCGAGTCATTTCAATTGACTTACAGACTCAGAACTTAAAAGAGAAATAAAAGTATTCTTTATTCTACTAAATCATAGCGTAATTGATTCAGTGATATCCCATGATAGATTATGATTCTGGCTTTATAATGTTGATAACGTCCTACTTAAGATGGAGTCTTATTAGTTTCGTATTACTGAATTTAATATGTATAATCGTATAAAATATGTTCATGCATTTTTGCATGATTGAACCAAGATCTGAATATTTATAAAACTACAGTACGAACACACTTCATTTCCCACGTTTAACGTGCAATTTTCAACTTGTACATCTTCCTCCCTGGCAGAAGTTATTTTCTTCATTATTACCATCGAAATCTAATAAGTTTTAGTGCATAATCAATAATCATCAGACTGGGTTACACTAAATATAAAATTTCTTTGAATTTTGTGTAGTAATTTTGCATTATAGTAGCACTCATAAATTTTTAATAAACGGACAGAAATCGTTTGAAGAAAAAAAATCATATTTAAGATATCCAGAAACGTAAAATACAGGGCTTTCTTTAAAGAAGTGTTGGAGGGGGGAAGGGAAAGGTTTAATAAAAAGAATATTGCCCAGTTAAACTAATGATATTGAGATCACAGTCTATGCACACTGATTGTACTATTACAGACTTATATAATAATGCCCTTCGAAAAACAAATTAAGGGAGGAAATAGCCTCCCACAATTATTTTTATACTTAGTGATTGAATTCAAAAACTTATTACTAATACGTCCTATCATATAATAAACCTGTATCCAAAATTTGTAGCAAGTCGGATATTTTTGCATGAAAACCCATTTATGTAATTTAAGAAGAAGTTCCCCCTTTACCTCTTTTATACTAAACCATTAAACCTCCAAAACTATTGAGACATTCAACTTAACAAAAAGAACCTACATACAAAAATTTAAAGCAAATTGAATAATTCTGCATAAAACTCTATTTAGCTAACTTAAGGGGGGTAATCATCCTTAACTTCTTTTATAATTAATAAAAGAAGCCCACAATTAATCAGGGAAGCTTATCACTATGAACCTGTATCCAAAAATGGAAGCAAATCGGTTAATTCTGCATGAAGAACCGTTTACTTAAATTAACCCGTAACTGCTGTGACAAAAATTGTCGCATAACTACTGTGAGCGGTCTGTCAGACCGCTTAATCTAAAGATGAATAAAATTTTAAATTGACACTCACAATACTATTTTTATATGAAACTTTATGTACAGGACTATTATAAATAAAATTCAGCTTTTCAAAAGTTTCTAAAGATAGTAATAGGGCTCTAAACGAAACAAATTTGACCATTTTCTATAGTTAAACTAAAAATTACGAGTTAAACTCTAAAACTTGAAAATATTAGCGGTCTGTGAGACCGCTGACAGCAGTTAAGGGTTAAGAGGCGTAGTCCCCCCCCCTATCCTCCCTTTATATTTATCCTATAAATTCCAAAAACAAATCAGGGAAGCATCTTATCAGAATGAACCTATATCAAAAATTTGAAGCTAATAGGTAAATTTTGCGTGAAAAACACATTAACCTAAATTATGGGGTGGTTACCCTCCATTTCCCCCTTTATACTTATCCAATGAGCACCCAATACTAATCTCGGAGACACCTCATCAGAATGATCCAATATCTAAAATTTGAATGAAATTTGAAAATTCTGTATTAAAAACCCATTTTTCTGAAAAAGGAGAGGGGGGGGGGGTAGCTTTCGTCCCCAATACTTATCCATTGAGCTTCAAAAATTAATCATGGAGGTGCCCTCTTCAGAATGATCCTATGTCTAAAATTTGAATGAAATCTCATAATTCTATATGAAGAACCCATTTATCTAAATTAACGGGGGGGGGGAGGAATTAGTCTCCGTTCTTTGCTCCTTATATTTATCCGATGAACTTCCAAAAGTAATCATGGAAAAGCCTTATCAGAATGATCCTGTGTCTAAAATTTGAATGAAATCTGATAATTCTGCATGAAAAACACATTTATATAAAGTAAGGGGAGAGGCATTAGGCCCCGTTCTCCTTCTTATACTTATAAAATGCGCTCCCAAAATCTAATCAAGGTAACGCCTTATCAGAATAAACCTATATTCAAAATTTTAAGTAAGTCGGACATTTTTATCATGAGTTATCGCGTTACACACATACATACAGAACGGGCGGGTGCATAAGGTCTCACGCTTAGATAGCCTGCGAGCTAAAAACTGAAGGGTGAAAATAGACAAACCGTTTGATACAAATTTTAAAAAGTATTTAAAATACATTATTCGTAAAGTTGCTTAAAAATCATGGCTTGACTGCCGCGGTTCTATGTAAAACCATCATAAATGCATAAAAAAAATAAATAAATAAATAAATAAAAATTGGGGGGGGGGGGAAATAGAAGATATTAAAAATGGATAGTATTCAGAATGCAATCTATGTTTTAATATCTTTCAAAAATTCATAAACGTGTACAACAAAGAATATTGCAATTCATTCCTCTTTTGCACTAAATATTAGTTCAATATGAAGAGAGAACCCGAAAGAAAATCTTAGTACTGAGGCCACTTTTCATCCGGGCCCTAGGCTATAGCCTGCTCAGTTTAATGAATAACCCACCTCTGGTTATGCCTGCAAGTATCATGATTTATGTTTTAAAATGAATCAGAACATACTTTTAAATCTCGTCTAATGTAAAATTTGCATGCTACAATTTTACATAAAAAAAGTTATGAACAATAAATTTTACGATGGAATCGTGTCATTTGATCTGAACGTTTTATTTGACTAGCTTTTAAAGTATGTTCAAGTAGATATTTTGGAGAGCTTAATATTTAACCATTCGAATTATCGCTGAAGAAAACAATTTTCAACATACCTCATTAATAAACTTATCTATGAATTCTGTTTTCATAAAAATATCAAGGATGTAAACCATAAAGGAATGACATATAAAAGTTTTAACTGTTTTCCTGGTTTGTACCAGAAGTTACGATATGTTCCATTGAACCACTTAGACATAATATAAATGTAGTAGTCTGGTTATCAAAGAAATTTAAAAAGTTGATTTGCACTAAAATAGATCGGACACCGAAATGTGAATTAGCTGGTCTTTATGAGATTCCTTTTAGAACTGATAGCAATAATATTCAAATGTCCAAATACGCATTTGAAGGTTAAAGTGATGCAGGGGAACAAAGTGATGTAATAAAAGTCCTTCCGATCAGTGCCGGGAGGAAGAGGTAGCTTTCATATTCCTTGCTTAGAAAAAAAAAAAAAAAATCACCGAGGTTATGTTATTAAAACATACGAAGCACAAATTAGTGGAAAACTATTATAGAAGATTCAGTACTTGTTTTTGTCAATACTAAAAATGAATGGGAATTTCGAGAAATTAATCAACTTTATACAAAATGGTTTTATTTAACACGATTTACATTTAATGGACTTAAAAAAAAAAAAAAAAAAAAAAAAAAAAAAAAAAAAATTGAAAATAACTTAATATGTCGCTAAGTTGAGAGTCATTTTTCAAATAACTTTTATCCTAAAGTTAATTTTATTACTGTTTTATCATGTGACTTCTGAAATTATACAGTACTTAGATTTAGAAGTAATGTAAATACGATAAAATGAAGGCAATAGCACTGTTCACTGTCACCATCGTTACACATTTCTAATAATTGAATTGCTGCCACTCAAAAGTATACTGCTATTTTTTCAAGACAAAAGAGAATTCCCTAATGAAAGAAATAGGACTCTGTCAATAATAAGGAAATGTTAAAGGAATTTACAATAAACCAACAAAAATTATTCCTATAGAATTACATGCCTTACAAAACGCTTTTTTTTTTTTTTTTGGCACAACCATTTTTTATTAATTTTTCTGAAATTCTTTACTTTTCTGAATTCTTTATTAAAAAACTAATGTATCGTACTAAAATAAATACATGGGTCATTTTCAAAAAACTTGTACATTCTATGTCCCCCAACTTTAAGAATTTTTAATAACTAAAATAAAGTTTTAAAAATAAAATTTAAGCATTTACATTACTTGTCTGACTGTTTAGAGTAAATGTGGGCTAAATATTATCAGAAATTAAAAATAATATTAGTGTAGTTATGGTTTCAATGTGTCAGCTATAGCTAAAATGCTATGTCCCCTCTTCCCTTTTTACTTTTTCAACTGCTATAAAATTATAAATCAATTGTCAAAAGTGTTAATTTTTTCAGTTGTGACAATTGTTGTATGTCTTATGTGTAGCATAGACCATATAATATATTTTTTAGAACTTGTTTTTTTATAAAAATGGAACAATTTATTGTTGTCCCCAGATTTTTTCCCCTCTGTTACTTCCACTCTGTTACCATATTTATTGTAATAAATTATTATTACAAAGTGTTTTTGCAGTTCTTCGAACAGTCTATTTTTAGATGAGGCCATCATTTTTTAAATTATTAAGTTATTTTCACCGTGGTGTTGAACTAAAGCATTTACAAGATAAGGATGTTTTATTCAGTTTCCCCTCTGTTACCAGCTTATTTATGTGAAATTAATTTTTTTTATACTTTTATAAAATTTTAACAATAAGATCAAATGGTGCTTCTTAAATAAATAGGCTTAGTTTTTCTTGTTTTTAATTCACTTTGTGCTAATAAAATTATTTGCATTTTTTCCCCCTCTGTTACCATGCTTATGGTAACAGAGTGGAACAGAGTAAGAAACTACTAAAAAAACAAGTTTATTTAAACATTGTTCTTGAAGGCTGCACATTCTCGTTTCATGTTCTTAGAACAGAATTAAAAATATGCATTTTTCTTTTTAAATATAAAATAGTAGTTTTTGTGGTGAGCTAGTTGCCATAAACATTAGGCTTTAATTTTCTCAAACAAAATGCTTCTTTAATTGTAGTCATTTATATTTATGAATCAATACTATTTATTTATGAAAAAATAATGCAGCGTGAAATACCACTATTTTCGAATATTAATTTTTGTAAAAGCCTTTAATTCTTGCTTGGTCTGTTTCAAATTTTATGATATTTTATAACACATGATAAAAATGTATTAAAGAAGAAAAGATCATTATTTAAATAGGAAAGAATTGATAAAAAAGATACACCGCGTCAAATACTACTATTTTCAAATAGCAATTTCTGTAAAAATCGTTATTTCTTGGGTTAAAGCGTCATCCAATTGACACGCGAATTTGTTAAAATTTGAAAATCTAAGACGAGCTGTTAGAAATTGAAACACAGATTATAACATATGATAAAAATTTATAAAAACAATGCCGCATGAAATACCAGTATTTTCGAATAGCAGTTTTTTGCAAATATCTTAAATTCTGCCTTGATCTGTTTGAAACATTGAAACTTCATGATAGCTTATAACACGTAATAAAAAGTTATATTGAAAAATTGCCTAGTCTAATCCCACTATTTTTTATTAGTATTTTTTGCAAAAATCTTAAATTCTTGCTTTAAAGCACCACTACCTCGACTAATATATGATAAGATTTTTTTTTTTATTTTTATTAAGCAGTGCGTTTGTTATAGCACATGATATAAATTTACAAAAGAGAATGCCCTGCCAAATACCACTATTTTCCAATAGTAATTTTTGTAAAAATCTTTAAATTCTTGCTGGATATGTTTGAAACATTAAGATCGGATACAATACATGATATAAACTTATAAAAAAAATATGTCACATCAAATATCGCTCCACTATCAATCAGCGTTCCCTTCGGTTACTTTTTTTCCACTCTGTTACCGTCAATTTAAGCTGGTTTATTTCACTAAAAGTTTTATCAATCATCATTTTGAACAATTAATTGTGTAACTTTAACAAATATTTTATTTATGTAATATTTTTTTATAATTTAACTGAAAAAAATGTGAATGCATATTTAATTAAAACTTATGATTTTTCCAAAAAAGTAAGAGAGGAAATCCTTTGTATTTTACAAAAATAAAAACAATCATAACAAAACAACAGTTAGGATTTTCTGAAAGTAGCAATCATGTAATTAAAGGAAATGTGATATTTACTGTTTTAGGTGTTTTATTTTTTTTAATAAAAATTTTTGACTGATGGTAACAGAGGGGAACATTTTACTGTTGCAAGTTCATACTTTATTTTTTATTTGACATTCCAAATCAAAAAGTGAACTGCTGTTTTCAGTTTTATATACAAGAAATGTTTTAGTAGCGTCTAATATTTTTATAAGTTGCATTAAAAAAAATTTTTTTTTGTAAAAAATTTCCCAAATGTACAAGTTTTTTGAAAATGACCCATATATATATATAAATTTTTAAACCAGACAAAAGATGTAATAAAGATGAAATAATCAATAAAGTCTCCGATCATAATCTTTCCAATACAGAAATAAAAAATCAATCTAAATTACGTCATTTTGACACCATCACATCATTTTTTTCTTTTTTGTTACATTTGACAAAGTAAAAATAAATTTTAAACTAAACATGTAGCTACTTTCACCGGAACAAAATTTCACACGTACTTTTTATACGTATATTTTTATGCTTCACCAGCATGTGTTAAAATGTACTCTATTAACATAGTTTCTATTTCATTGTAATAAAAAGTGGCATCAATAAAATAAAAAATACATAGATTAAAAAAAATCCCCTGCCGGCTTGGTCTATAAGCGGAGGTAGATTTCCTTAAGTGCTCATTTAAACAACAAAAATGAAATATAATTAGAGAAAAACTCAATTTTAACTCAACTTAGTTTCACAATTTTATTTGGCCGCTTTTGAAGAAGTTTTAATTTCATTTTTCTGTAAGAGAATCTTTTATGAGAATCATCTTAAGTGAAATTCGGTTCAAAATGCTCACTTTGACAGCATTTTTTTAAATATGCAGTCAAACCTCGTTAACATAAACCTGGGGGGGAGTCAAAATTGTGTTCATGTTAACAGTAATTCATGTTATCAGCATCAAATCTTTGTATTCGTCTTTATAGGAGACTGTGAAAACAATTTATGTTAAAAGTAATTCATGCTAAGCGTGTTCATTTTAACGAGGTTTGACTATATTATGAGCATTTTGTTATTTGAATACATTGTCAATTTTTTTACCACGTTCGCTTCGGGAAATTCTCTTCAAAACACCCACCTTGGCTTTTTTTTTTTTTTTAAGTACATTCTGCCTTTATAAAAAACAAAAAAAAAAACAAAAAAAAAAAAAGAAAAAAAAAAAGAAAAAAAACTGACCAATACGGCACAATGTACAG
The DNA here is from genome assembly GCA_964019185.1 of Maratus speculifer. Taxonomy (NCBI): domain Eukaryota; kingdom Metazoa; phylum Arthropoda; class Arachnida; order Araneae; family Salticidae; genus Maratus; species Maratus speculifer. The sequence continues at coordinate 212,729,382 of OZ025296.1, forward strand.
TTCCTAAATAAGAAACTTGTCAATTGGATGCCTTTGAGAACAAAAATGAATTTAAAAATGAGTGAAAAAAAAAAAACAATTTGTTATTTCAATACCTCAATTTTTTAATCACTTTGAGAAATTCTGTTCAAAACGACATTTTGACAGCATATTTTGAAATATATTCTGCTTTTATCAAAAAATTGGCAAACAGGTCACATTATGTAGTTCCCAAATAAAAGAACCTGTCATTTGGATGCGTTTAAATTAAAAAATGAATTTAAAAATGAGTCAGAATGTAAGCAGTTTGGATTTAAGATTTTTTCTTCGACTCCTATTATTGTTGATTTTTTTTTTTTTTTTTTTTTTTTGGGGGGGGGGGGGGCTATATATAAAATATTTTTTTAATCTTTTATGTCGTCAGATTTCACATCATTTTTAATAAAGTTTCAATTTTTGGTAAAGTCTAAATATTTTCTAAACTAAGAAAAAAAAAAAAAAAAAAAGAAAAAAAAAGAAAAGAAAAGAAAAAAAAATTAAAAATAAAAAATCTCTCTACAAATTTTGACGTATTTTCAGACACAAAGAGCATAACAGTGAAAGACATGGGGCAAATGAAGTATCTGTAATGAAATAGGATTTCTCCTCTTTGGATAAATGAATTATATCTAGAGGGATATTCGGCTTTTATCTAATTGCGACGTTAACCAGGTTGTCGCACCCTGAAATTCCATTCAAAACATAAGCTCTGTTCGGTAAACGGAAAAAAAGTGACCGGAAAAAAGTTATCGGAAAAAAGTGACATAAACTACAAAAGCGGAAAAAAAGTGACACGGAAAAAAGTGACAAGGAAAAAAAGTTACCAGAAAAAAGTGACAAGGAATTGATTTTGGGGATTCATTCGTTAAGTATGAAAGGGGGGGATCGGGGGGAGGGGGGCTCATAATTTAGGTAAATGAGTTTTTCATGCTGACTTAACTGTTTTGGTTCAATTTTTCGATATACGTATATACTGAAAATATGCTTGCCTGATTAGTTTTGGGTAGGGACGATTACCCCCCCCCCCCCATCCGTCCTCAATTAGATAAATGGGTTTTTATGCAGAATTAGCCAACGTGTGTCAAATTTGCATATAGGTTCTTTCGGTAAGGCTTATGTATAGTAAAAAATGTCTGAAGAGATTTAGGAGTTTGATGGTTAAGTATAGAGGGGAAACGGGGAATAACTTTTCTTAAATTAATAACTTTTTACGCATAATTATCCGATTTGCTTAGAATTTTGGACATAGGTTCATTATGATAAGGCGTATCTCTGATTAGTTATGGGTTCTTCTGCTTATTATAAAGGGGGGGGGACGAGCAATTATCTCCCCCTCAAACTAGATAAATAGGTTTTTATGCAGAATTATCCCATGTATTTCAATTTTATATATAGTTTTTTTTCTGATATGGTGAATTCCGGAATAGTTTTAAGGGTTTAATGGCTAAGTATAAAGGGAAGATGGGTGAAAACCCCTCTTAAATTAAGTAAATGGCTTTTTACGAAGAATTATCCGATTTGCTTCGAATTTTGGACATGGGTTCATTATGATAAGACGTATCTCTTATTAGTTATGGGGTTCTTTTGCTTATTATAAAGGGGGGACGAGCAATTATCTCCCCCTCAAACCAGATAAATAGATTTTTATGCAGAATTATCTGATGCATTTCAATTTTTAAATATAGGTTCTTTCTGATAAGTGAATTCCGGAATAGTTTTAAGGAGTTAATGGCTAAGTATAAAGGGGAGATGAGGGAAACCCCTTTTAAATTAAATAAATGGCTTTTTATGCAGAATTATCCAATTTGCTTCTAATTTCGGACATGGGTTCATTATGATAAGACGTATTTCTGACTAATTACGGGGTTCTTTTGCTAATTAAAAAGGGGGGGGGTGATTACTACCCCCGCCTTAAATTAGATTTAAAAAAAATGTGCACACTTATCCGATGTATTTCAAATTTTGGATATAGGATCTTTCTCATAAAGTGAATTCCTGAATAGTTTTAAGGGCTTAATGTCTATGTATTGGAGGAACGGGGGATAAACCCCCTTAAATTAAATAAATGGCTTTTTAAACAGAATTATCCGATTTTCTTTAAATTTTGGATGTATATTCATTTTAAGAAGGCGTATTTCTGATTAGTTGTGGGTTAACCCCACAGCTAATCAGATGCTAATTAAATAGGGGCATTTTGCTAATTAAATAGGGGAAGCGGGCGATTTACGCCCTACTCTTTAAATAAGATAAATTGTTTGGGTTTTTTTTTTGGCACAACTATCCAACGTATTTAAAATTTTGGATATAGTTTCTTCCTGATAAAGTGAATCCCTGAATAGTTTTAAGGATTTAATGGCTAAGTATAGAGGGATGAACGGGGAATAACCCATAATTAATCAGGGATTCGCCTTATCATAATGAACGCACATTCAAAATTTGAATCAAATCAGATAATTCTGCATAAAAAGTCATTTATTAATTTAAGGGGGGGGGGTATCCTCCGTTCCCCCACTGTATACTTAGCCATTAAACCCTTAAAATTATTCTGGGATTCTTTTTATGCGAAAGAACATACATCCAAAATATGAAATATATCGAATAAGTGAGCATAAAAAAACAATTTTTCTAATTTAAGGGGGGGGGGGGGGATAATCACCCACCCCAATTTTTAATTGGCAAAATAACCCCATATGTGATCAGGGATACGCTTTATCATAAAGAATGTATAATTCAAAATTTGAAGCAAATCCGATAATTCTGCGTAAAAAGTAATTTAATTTAAGATGGGTTATATTCTATTCCCCTTCTATACTTAGATATTACATCCTTAAAACTATTCAGGGATCCACCTTATCAGAGTGAACCTATATTTAAAAGTTGAAATACATGGGATAATTCTACATAAAAACCTATTTATCTAGTTTAAGGGGGAGATAATTGCTCTTTCCCCCTTTATAATAAGCTGAAAAACCCCATAACTAATCAGAGATACGTCTTATCTTAATGAACCTATGTCCAAAATTCTAAGCAAATTGGATAATTATGCGTAAAAAGTTATTAATTTAATTTAAGAAAGGTTATCCCCCGTTCCCCCTCTATACTTAACCATGAAAACTCCTCTAAGTAAGATAAATCTCTTCAAGCATTATATAATATATATAAGCCTTATCGAAAAGAACCTATATGCAAATTTCACGCATGTTGATAATTCTGCATAAAAACCCATTCATCTAATTGAGGACGAATTTGGGCCTTTCCCAAAACTAATCAGGCAAGCGTCTTTTCAGTATGAACGTATATCCAAAAATTGGACCAAAACAGTTAATTCAGCCTGAAAAACCCATTTACCTAAATTATGAGCCCCCCCCCCCCCCCCGATCCCCCTTTCATACTTAACGAATGAATCCCCAAAATCAATTCCTTGTCACTTTTTTTCCTTGTCACTTTTTTCCGGTAACTTTTTTCCGTGTCACTTTTTTCCGCTTTTGTAGTTTATGCCACTTTTTTTCCGATAACTTTTTTCCGGTCACTTTTTTTTCCTAGATTCGCTTTGTTCCCTTTTCCTGAAAAATCTCAAACCTTTATCGAAAAACTAAAAACATTCGATTTAGTAGCTTCTGATGAGTAAAAGTACTTACAATTCTCATGCGTTGACAAACAAAAATGAATTTAAGAATATGTCGGAAATTAGATAGTTTTGATTAGGATAACAACGATTAAATCATAATTTTATAGAAAAACACAGATTGTGTTTGCAATTTGAGGTTTAGTTGTTTTGGGAACTCAAAACTATTGGTGACTATTCAGTATTTGAACGCTGAGGGAAAAAATTATAAAAATCCGTTTCAAATAAATAAAAAAAAATCAGAACTAAAACAAAAAGTCTAATTAAAAAAAAAAAAAAAAAAAAAAAAAAATCAGGATTTTTACATCCTAGTTTAGAATAGAAAACAAACGTAAATGTTACCTGAAATCGCTACTTATTACTGATGCATTCGTGATTTAAAACTATACTGAATACTGTCATAAATCTTGTTGGCCGAACCAGTGGCCAAGAGGTTCTGACCTCTCAACTGGTAGATGGCAGGTGCTGGGTTCGAACCCAATCGCGACAATCGGCCTAACCGTTCGGAGTTTTCCGTAGTTTTTCTTCGAACTTTGGATTTCCTTGCGTAAATACGGGTTATGTTTCCTTAGAAAGACCCCCACGAAGGGCATCCCACCCCTTTAGAGACCATATCCCACGTGTAGATAGTAAAATAAACCAAACCATAAGTACTATATCTGATGCAAACACATTGTTAAAAAATCGTAATTTTTGCTGCGCCCTTACTCCACCGCTTTTATAGAATATCTGTATTTTGACCTATAATAATGCTCCATAAGTGAAGTCATTGTTTTGTATAAAAGCGGTGGATTGACAATGCAGCAAAAGTTTCAAAATTTAAGCAGTGCAACGGAAATATACATAAAACTGGAAGGCCTGCCTATAAAAACGAATCGGAATCTATCTGTATCTCCATTTACAAATTATTTTTTTCGTGGAAATATACATAAAACCTGAAGGCCTGACTATGGAAGTGAATCGTAATCGACCTGTATCTCCATTTTTTTTTTTTTTAAATGAATAAATGACTTCTTAAGTTACAAGCTATTTTGATCACGTGACAAATACGTTTCCCAACCCTGTTTGAGTGAGCATTCTCCTTTCTTACAGAAATTCGGTTAAAACGCCCATTTTGACACTATTTTCTGAAATATCTATTGCGTTTGCAAATAAACCAGAAATTTTTTTTATTTTTTTTTAAATTAAAAATTATTAATCTAAAAAATTTTTAAATTAATAAATAATAAAATTTATTTTAAGTTAATAAAATTTATTTTAAATTAATAAAATTTATTTTAAATTAATAAAATTTAAAATTAAAACTTATTAATTTAAAAAATAATTAATTAAAAAATTTCTAAGATTTTAATATTTTTTTTTCTATTTTTTTTAATCATACAGCACTTTATAGAAAATTTGATGATTTTTGAAGCTTGAAAACAGCTTAAAACTTGTATTAATGTAGCAATCAATTATAAACAACACACAGGTTTACAACAATGTTAATATGCTGTTCGACTCTTTATTTATCTTATGAAAATATTTGGACAATTTAGGAGTAGGCCAGAAACTAATTGCGCAATTGTGTTTTAAATATTTATGTAACAGAGGAAAACGAAAATATATTTATCTAAATAAGAAAGCAAAAGGTACATCTGTACAGTAAAATGTAAATCTTTACAATTAAAAATTTTAAATAAAGTGAATCCTACTTGATCTATAATTGATTTAAATAGAAAAAATAATATTTTAAATGAAATATGAGAGAAATATGATATTATTAAAGTTCTTTTACAATTATTAAAGGATTTTGTTTCATAGGAATATGCAGGGTCATCGCTGAGACTTTTTATTGGTTGGGGGGGGGGTTAAATTGTCAAATCAAATTATATTTGGAAATTTTGTCAGCTCTATCGGAAATTGAATGTGTGTTATAGCTTTTATTAAAGTTTAAAAAATATTTTGCAATTTTTTTTTTTTTTTGGGGGGGGGGGCATGAGTGAGGGTCTTGATAATTCATATTGAATTTCTTCATAATTTCTTACATATTTAGTTCTTCAGTTGGCTTGTTTTATTTATATAAACTTTAACTTTTGATTTTAAATAGAATAAACTTTGCCTAAGGCAAAATCAATCAAAATCGTATTTTTTTTTTTTTTTTTTTTTTTTTTTTTTTTTTTTTTTTTTTTACAGTAGACAATATTTTACTTTAGACAATTTTTACTCTTATGTCTATAAATTCAGAGGACATGGAAACCTTTTGAGGATGAATTTCCTTCTGACGCAGAGAAGGTGACGCATCACAGAAAGTTATTGTATTTGCATATGCAATTTCTAAAAACATAAGTGATTTTTTTTCTTTCTTTGAATTTTGGATAAAAGTTTGGAGAGCTTGACATTATTATCAAATTAATGCTTGTATATTTCACGTTTAAGGATTTTCTCCAATTCAAATTGGCTACTTTCTGACTCATTTTTAAATTACTTTTTTGTTCATAAACGTATCAAATTAGCAGATAACCTTATTCAGAAATGATGCAATCGAACTGTTTTTTCCCTTTTGGGGAACAAACACTCAGTCAAATTCGGCGTTTTGAACATAATTTCCAGAGACGAAAGCGCAAGAAAGGAGAAAAAATTCATCTTCCTGAGAGAATTATACTTTTAATTTCAGATGTCATCACTTGTCATCACGATAAGAATCACTTACTGGAAAAAAATTTTAGATTACAAAAATACCTTGAATATAGTTGTGTCTGCAGTTAACACGCTTATATTTAAAAGTAAATTAGAAAATGTCTTAGAAGAAATATAGCTTTCGAGTGCTGCCTTAATCAAATTCGACCATACGATTGTCGTCATGGTCTATAGTTGGCTCACCTACTTTTGGTTAAAAACTACTGTTCAAAAACTTTAATATATGTCTTGTACACATGCTCAATCCATGTTTAAAATTTCAAGTTATTTACATGGCATGATATTTCCAGTTCTACATTTACTTGCATTTTAAACGAATTCGGAAGATATTATTTCATACAGATTAATAATATGAAAATATATCACCTTTTGGATAAAACTTTTTGTAAATGTCGAACTAAATCATATTATCCTGCTTCGGATTACACATTTTTCGGAAAGTGTAAATTAAAAACCGTTAAATCGACATATTTAAACAAAAAATAATGATATTTATTCATAATTTCGAGTAGTATTATTTATTTTTTCTTTTCTTTTCTCTCCGTAGAATTTAATATATTTTAGTAGTATTTTTGAGAAACGCAGTTAAAAATTACAATGGCAAAATAAATAAAAAAAACTTTAAGAATTTTAAATTTTAATATTGTTGCAATTTTATTGCTTAGCTCTCCAATAATAAGAAAAATAAAAATACTTAGAAAATCCCTTTCATCTACCTTAAAATAATCAATATATTTTTTTTTTTACTAAGCATTAATTTACATAAAAATAATATATTCCATTCCATTTCATTAATCTACAGATGTATGCAACTAATATAATAGGGTGATGTACTAAAAAACATACAGTCGACTCTCGTTAATTTGAAATCGGATAATTCGAATCTTCACTTATCTCAAACTAAATTTGAAGTCCCGAAATTTTCAATGGCAGAATAACATTAAAAATTTTTATTAATTCGAACACATTTTCTCTCGACTTCGTTTAGTTCGAACTAACGGGAATTCCGTTTTTTTATTTTTACTTTCTTTCTCACGGATTTCAAATCATTTGAATAACTTTCTTCCTTTGATTTTTGTGAAAATTGTTCCGAACAAGTATATATATAATCCAATGCATTTGGTATCCACTTTCTTTGTGTCCCGCATGTCCATCAGTTACGCTTGAAATTTTTCTTTCATTGTGCTTGTTTTTAATCTTTTAATTAGTTCATGTATTTATACTTTCTAATTTAATATTAAATCATATTCTAACGATAAAGTCCAAAATAAATTTAAAAACACTATAACATTAATTCCTTTGTAATAGTACCCTATTAAGCATGTTTTTATCGATTCGTTCCCTCCATAGCCAAAAATACTCAATCATCAGTGTGACATTTTGTGACAAAGAGAGGGGGAGTGAGGTAAAAAATATTAAAAAAATGTGCGACATCATTTATCGACATCAGTCCCTAAAATAGAACGGAATTTTATATGGAAAAAAAAATCATTTTTCCGTAATGTAGTCGGTAATTGTTAGAAATATATTTTCAGTTGTGTCATGCTTTTTCAGTTAATAAGGATAATATAAGCATAAATAATATCTATGGATCTTATACGGGAGCATACAAAAATATAGGCACATTATAAAAAGGGCTGTAGTGGTGGGAATACAGCCATATATGCACTTTGCGGACAGCATATAGGGTCTGGTATTTTTACAATTGTAGCACTGATTACGAATTACGACCTATGGACAGTCATTGCTTGATCATCGATGTTATCATTATTTTAACACAACAGAATTTTCTTACAAATCACGGAATTTTAAATTTGTCGTACGCGCGTTTTGTTGCAGCTAAAAATATTTTACAGGTAAAATTCTATAATAAGTATAATATATAGTCAAGTACTGAGACTGACTGTCGCGTTAAATAAATCTCTGTGAAAAAAGAAAAAAAATCATCTTCCGCGATCCATAGAAGTTAAATTATTGAATAATAGCCAGAGTTATCTGTGATGGATTCGCAATATTTTTTTCGACTAAGTATAAATAGGATTAGTATAGATTAATGTCGCAAGCCGTAGTCTTCAACAGTAAAGATCTCAGCGATAGTCTACAGACGTGGTTGTGCAAAATAGTGGTAAGCAACTACAGGTAACTCTGTCTAAAGCGGAATCCATCGGGATCGAATTAACTGAAAATTTTTCCGAAGTACACAATATTCCGCTTTAGACAAATTTTACTCTTTGAATTCGCAGGGATTTGAAAATCTTTCCCAGTTAGACATATTTCCGTCTTCCACGTAGTCCGCCTTACAGTGAGTCTACTGTATTACACTACCAAGATATAGTAGTTTCTGTTATAGCAAATAGAAGAAAAAGAAAATGAAGTTTTTGGAATAATATTTGTAAAATGTTGAACAGCGTTCCATAATCTACATAAATTGTTAATTTCTTGCTTAAAAATACAAATTTACTAGAAAGAATGGCTTAAAATTTTGTATAATGTCAAAAATAGAAAAAGATATTTTGAACAAAAAGAATAAAACATAAAAAAATTGGTGCGTAAGTTTTTTGAAAACAAATTATTAAAAGAATATGTAAACAGATTTGGGAAATTTGACATTTTTTGAAGCAAGCATACACACACACACACAAAAAAAAAAAAAATCGATTAACAAAACATTTGATTTTTCTTTTTACCATACAAGTTTATATTTATAATATTATATTTTTTTAAAAATTGTATTTTCACACCTTAGCATTTTCTTGTACTTTTAATGATTATTTTATTAAAAGTAGAACTAAAGAAGATAGCGTGTGTGGGCAAAATACAGGCCACGCAATGCATGCTGTGCTGACAAGCACGCAAAAAGTACGTTTTTAGCTCCGAAATCTGTCTTTGTAAACTTTATTATTTATTAATTGACGCCAATTTTCTTAATACGTTTTTGTTTTATCATCAGATTTTATTTCCTTGATGTGCTTAATGCATGCTGACTGAAAAGAAAATCTTTAGATTTCACATCTGACAGACAAAATTATCCCTAAAAAATAAATAGCATTCGAAGAACTTACATAAGAGAAGATACATCTTTCTTTACAAACCATTTTATTTCTACATATCTCATGTTTATATTTTTATCAGTTATTGAGAAAGATTTCTAAAACAAATAAAAGGTAAGAAAATTTCTTTGACGCATGCAACCTTTCTAAACCTGTCATAAATTTGAGCTTCGTTAAACTCCATTCTCCGATTCCAGACGGCAAAAAAAGAAAAGAAATCAAACCTTACTATTCTAACATGTGAGGAAAGTAATTATTTACTTAGGGCCTGTTTTTCAATAAAAGATAGGAAAATATATTTGATTTTCGCGTCACTGTTGACTTTCAAACGTGACTGGGAGAGACATTTTATTCATTTAGATACGTCATTAGAGACAAAAAAAAAAAAAAAAAAAAAAAAAAGAGAGAGAGAGAGAGAGAGAGAAAGATATGAAAATACATTGAACAAAGGTTAACTATACTACTTAAAAAAAAGTTTAGAAATAATTTACTGATAAAAACTAAATCCACATTTTTAAAAATTGATCTCGACAGATTTTAGCTTCCAAGTAACCAGATTGCGTTTCAGAAATAATTCCTTAAAATTTAATAAACACTCACATGGCATTTAGATGACATTTTAAAAAGGACACATGAAATTATTATGGGTATCAATGTGATTCTGTTCTTTTTCAAGAAAAGGGAAAACGCTGGTTTCTTGTCAAAATGAAAACAAGAAAGAAAAAATTATGCGTCAAGCGTAGATTATGAAACATTTCCCAATACATTCAGAATAATATATTAAAACTACACAGTTTGATAAGGTGAAAGACGATGTCTAATTAAATCATTCGGAAAAAAAACCATAATACATTTGAGAACACAACTTCAGGAATTACACAATTAGACATTTTTAGATTTACTGATAGTATATCTTTATGTGATCCATAGATCTGTACATTAGTACACAATATGCCAAAATTTAGTTCAGTTGAGAAAAGCTTAACACTTTTGTGAATTCCTCATCAATTTCCACCAACAAACGAATATGTTGCCCAGATCTTTTGTGCTGTACTATATATAATCTATTAAAATTCTTACATACTAATAGGCAAAAAAAAAAAAAAAAGTACCGCAATAATAATAATAATAATAATAATAATAATAATAATAATAATAATAATAATAATAATAAATCCGTTTAAAGAGCACATGGAACATTTTGACAAGTAAAATGAAGCAGTGTTTATATTTAACATCATGTTTGAATGTTTAACATCATGTATTTTACTTAAAAATAGAGATAGAAATGATTTTTTTTAAACGATTAGTATACACATTATAATCAATACATAAATAAATAAAAAAATTAATTTCATGCAAAAATTACTTTTTAATAACTAAATTTTTTACACATTTTTTAATATGTCTGTTCGGTGCAGTTTTCTAAAACACTGTTTAATATATCACCGTAAAATTTGTTGTGGTGTCAGAAAACATAATGAGAATAAGAAGCTGTTTTCATTTTGATTTAAAAGAAATAAAAGCATTTTATTAAAAAACTAATAGTTTTTTTTTTTTCCACTCAGACCTATAATATTAGATAATTTTAAAGAAACAAGTTTGTGATACAATTTTGTAAAATTTAAACTGTTTACCTAAAAAGAATTTCAGAAGAGTGTACCAAAGCATAAAATAAACACTTTTCGAAAAGAAGACAATATACCAGCAATACAGTCGGGTCTCGTTAATTTGAAGTCGTCGGAATTACAAGAAATGTTCGAATTATCCAGAGTTCGAATTTTGGAAAGTATGAGAGAAAAACATGCTTAAAATAAATACTGTCACAAAGAAATTAATGCTATAATATTTTTTAAATTTGTTTTAGCCGTTATCATTAATGTGACTTAATATTAAATTAAAAGATTATAAATATATAAACTAATTATAATTAGCTTAGTATTTATAATCTCCTTTACAGGGGAGGCAAGTACAATGGAAGAAGGGTTGGAGGTGTCATTGATGGACAGACGGGGCATTAAGAAAGCGAGTATCAAATGAATCGGGTTATATGTATACTCGTTTCAGAACAATTCTGACAAAAATGAAAGAAAAAAGTTATTTTAAGGATCTGAAGTTTATGAGAAAGTAAGGAAAAAGGAAAAATCGGAATTCTCGTTAGTTCGAATTAAACGAAGTCAAGAGAAAATGAGTTCGAATAAATGAAAAATTTTAACATAATTCAGCTCTTGTAAATTTAGGGACTTCATGTTGAGTTCGTATTAAACGAAGATTCGATTTATCCGATTTCGAATTAACGAGAGTAGACTGTATATTACTTTTAATAACTTCGAACACCATAATCTTTTAGGTCTATAGTCAATTACCATCATTTAACTTTTAGGACGATAATTAAAAACTCAAAAATTTGAATCATGTGCCCTTAAATAGGCTTTTGTCTTAGTAGATTTCGTGGCATTTCTATCGTAGAGACAATTTATTTGTTATCCTAGAGAGAGTTCTTACGTTTAAAATGGGATTCTGATATAGAAAAGTTCTGTTTTCATAGAGTTCTCTGTATTTTTATGTCCCGATTTAAAAGCCCCTGCTCTGATTTGTATGTCTCTGTGGACCTGACAGCACCAGTTATCACCCTGTTCGCCATTTCTTTCTCACACACACATAAATCACATTACAATTTATTATTATTATTATAATTACTATTATTAACACTATATGCTTGGTAGGTGAGTGTCAAACGTTGAGGAATACTGTAATCCATTTATGCCTCTTGTCTCATTATTTTGGGACGCTTGGAATTTTAATAAATTTTGCTATTTTCTTCTTCTTGACATCAAAAATGTACTCAAAATATACAAATAAATACTTAAAAAGGTGTTGCAAAAATATAGATATTATTTATCTATTATTTTACCTGAGATCTTTTGAATTCCCACGCATTCATTTTCAAAGGAATATAAAAGAAGATAATTCATTAGAAATAGAAAACGTAAAAAACAAAACAAAAACAGTCCGCGTGTATAAACAAAGTCACGATGAATTATACACGCGGACTGTTTTTGTTTTTGTTTTTTACGTTCTCTATTTCTAATCAATTATCTTCTTTTATATTCCTTTGAAAATGAATGCGTGGGCATTCGAAAGATCTCAGATAAAATAATAAATAATATCTATATTTTTGCAACACCTTTTAAGTATTTATTTGTATATTTTGAGTTTAATAACAAGGTGTAAATTTCCATTAAAGGCACTGGTATTAATACAGTGGCTTGACTCAATGAAAATTGTATGAAATAATTATTTAGAAATGTCTATCTGTCAAAGAGAAATAACATCAAAAGAAGGATATTTATGTACTTAAATGAAATCTTTTTTCGGGGTTTATATATTTTTATTTTTTCAAGATGACGAAATGCGAAAAGCAAGTTCATTTCTGTTTTCTCTACCAAGATTTCAAATAAATAAGTCTTAATCTTATCTTGTAGACTTCCTTTAAATAGGTATTTCTTAAATTATGAAATTATATTTCAAGACTATTTTTTGGTATTTTTGTAACGTACAAAGTACAAAACGATAAGGACAAATGTTTATGTACTTTTATTAACAATTTAAGGGAAATTTATTTATATAAAGTCTTTTTATAGATGATTATGAAATAGTTTTTAAGCCTCAAATATGATTATTCTTAGTTTATTTTTAATAATACTTGTAATGTTGTTAATCTCTCTAAAAAAATATATTATTTCTTAGTAGTTCATAAAAATAACTAAGTGTAATGCATACAGTATAAAATTTAAAGGTTTAATTTATGTAAATTAAAATATATATATAATTATGCATATAAAAATTACATTACAAATTACTATTACAAATATTATGCATATTCCCATATTTACCATTATTATTTTATCAAATAAATAGAAAAAAACATTCAGCGTATTTTTTCTTTCTTTTTTCTTTTCTTTTTTTCCTTTTTTTTCTTTTCTCTTTTTATTTAAAGGATTTTTAGAATTTATTTTGAAATGTTTTAAAGTGATTTTACCAACAAATTTGCTGAAACAAAAATTAAGGCACAAATGGGTTAAAGACAGAAAAATAATTTAAAAAACTCATTTTGAAATTTAGATTTAAAATTTTGACCTGAAAGCAAACTACCTCAGCTTTATTACCGATAAAACATAAAAAGAAAAGAAAATTTTGAAACTTGCACACTGCACAGTGACAGTCTAAGAAAGTTTTATTAGAAAATAGGAAATACGATATGAAAGTTATAAACTACAGACGGACAATACTAGAAAAATGTTAAATAATAATAATAACTCTTATGTGATGCAACTTTACCCTAAAACTCTTCACACTTCAAAGAGCTGAGAGTTTCAGAAGTTTGACAATCTGGTTCGAACATTTTAAAAGTCAACGAAGAGTGAAAAATCAAGTCAGAGTACAGTAAAATATTGCATTAAAAGTTTTAAGAGCTTAAAAATTAAACGAAATAGTCTTTTTAACACTTTTCAACCTAAAAAAATAATAATGAAAAAGAAGACATCAATATGAGTTTTTAATCGTGTCAGAGACACAAAAATCTTCAAAGTCCCCCCCCCCCCCAAAAAAAAAAAATAAATAAATAAATAAATAAAATAAAATAAAAAATAAATTATTGCATTAATTTTTTTTCTTTTTCCTTTAACTTAATAGGGAATATAATTTTTTCATTTTAGTTTGTTTCTAAATCTAACTTTCAAGCAATGGTTGTCATGGAAACTACTTCTTGTGAAAATACATTTTTCTTCATGATGAGTTTTGTTAACCATTTCTCAATTTAAATTATCATAAGTCAAGAACCGTTAAAGCTAAATGGTTCAAACTTGGAATATGTCTTTTTTAATTGTTTTACTTTAATTTTGATTAAGAAAATTTAAAAAAAAGTTTTCTTTCAAAAGTTATATCATTTTATTTTATATATTTTTATATCCATTATATCTGATCAATATCTTTTTATCTATATACAGGGTGAGTCAAATATCGAAACAATAGGCTATCTCCTTAAATATTGTTCTTAGACCCATACTTCCAATTGCAAAAATTCATAAAAAAAGATCAAGTTTCAGATAAGATAAGTTGCAACTCCATGGGGGGGTCTATTTGAAAAAATACGAAAATTAAATTTTTATACGGCCCCCGTAGGGCAAAATTCCCAATTAGGAAATTATTCCTTATCCATTCCTAAAACGAACAAAAAAAAAAAAGTTCATGTAAATATCTAAAAATCTGACAGAGATTAAAATCTGAAAATCTTCAAAATTCGTGACATACATCACTTTACCATGCCTGTAAACAAAGAATTTTTCGCTAATTTTCAAAGCAAGTAAGAGGTCATCCATATATTGTCCATTATTAAATATCGATTTAAGACAGTACTTCTCATTTGGACATAACAAAGCAGTGTATTGAATTAAATCTAAACTTTTTTCAAAATATGTTGGTAGTCTGCACTGGAGGTCTGCATGGATCGAAATATCTTGATCCGGACCCAAACTGACCCATTTGAGAAAAAGTTCGGCCCGGCCTAAAAAAATTTTAAAATCATAACCCGGACCGGTCTGGAAAATAGTTTAAATCATAGCCCGGTTCAGCCGCAAATTTCTGCATAGTTTTTTACTTCGGTGTGAGGAAAAATTGTTTTGTATGGAAGAGTTCTGACCAAAAATTTCTGTTATAGCTTTTAGTTTTTTATATTTATACTTTTAAATATTAAAGAAGCGCAAAAGGCTGTAATATTTATATTTTATCAATGAATCTCTATTTATATATAAATGTTTCACTTATATTTTAATATCATTAATCTCCAACGCATGGGATGCGTTGGAGGCTTTCAAAAATGTAATACAGTAAAACCTTTTAAGACGGAATAACATAGTAAAGAAAAAATCCGTTATAGAAGGATGCCCTCCCTAGGAGGTGTAATTAGAGTTTAATTTTTTCCTCGGGTATCATTGTATTTATTTTGCATGGATCAACATATTTTCTGTTTAAGACAGAATTCCGTCATAGGCAGACTTTTTTTCACTGGTTTTATTGTATTTAATTTTTCAGCCTTTGAATATACTATTCTTAAAAAAAAAATGAATTTTACTTATTTGTATTTATTTATTTATTTTGTAAAATAAAGATTTTAAAATCTATGTGTTTTTTGAAAAAAAAATTCGATTGAGCCGAATTTTATTTATTTTATGCACGTATTAAGCCATTCAGAGACAGTGATTTTAATACGGGTTTTGTCGAGACCGGGATTGAAAATTTTGTCCAATGTACACCTAGGAAGAAGATAGCAGTCCTCTCCTTTATGAAAAGTTCGTTAGGTCTGGCCTGGCATGTCTTCAGAAAAAAGGAACCTCTCGGTCATGGCGCGGCCTGGGCCTAGAATACAGATTTTTTACAGACTTAATCTGCATCTTAGAAAAAGCATTCTTTTAAATAAATGACAGGAATTTAAACAGTACACTTCGTTTTTTTGCATAATGAATTTTCCCCCCATTATTTCTTGTCCTTAAATTATTAAATGGTAAGAATTAAAAAATAAAAAGAACTTGAAACACGTCATTTTTGATTTTTTACCACGCTTTTATTAGCTTCACCTGTATGTTTGTGAGTTAGTGAGTTTGTGACTCTCCTTATTTTATGTATGTTCACCGATTACTCCAAAACCATGCAACCGATTAACTTGGTTTTGGTGTTAAATGAAAGACGATGCTCTCGAATTGGTACCACTTCAGTTTCATCGAAATTGGTTCAGTACTTTTTTAGTAATTAGGCAAAGACTAATAAAATTAGTGATTTTTCGCTAATTAAAAGTGTTGAATACGTTCACTGAATGGAGTGTAGACAGAATGGCCGAGCGGTCTAAGGCGCCGGATTAAAGCTCTGTTTTTCGAAAGAGATTGTGGGTTCGAACCCCACTCCTGACATTATTTACATCTATGTAAAATTAAAAAAAAATCCGTATTACAATTTTTATTTTTAACCGGCTTCAGAAAAGGAAGAGGAAGTTATCAATTCGACGCGTATGTATTTTTTTTTCTATGTATGTTCACCAATTACTCTGAAACTATCCAACCGATTAATTTGGTTTTTGTGTTAAATATAAATATAGTTTAAAAAAAACTAAATACCACGCTTTTAAAGTAATCAAACTAAAAAGTGAAAAATAAATATAGTTTAAAAAAACTAAAAAAACACGCTTTTTAAGTATATCAAACTAAAAAGTGAAAAAAATAATTCGTACTACTATAAGCTGAAAACGAAAATAGATGAAAAATACTATATTACTATAAAATCATTGTTATTATAGAAATCAATAAGGAATAAATAAAATTATCGTGGAAAAAAAGCATGGGGTGCTTCTTAAGAACTGATAGATGGAGCATGGTAGATGGAGCACCCCACGCTTTTTTTCCACGATAATTTTATTTATTGCTTATTACTTGATTTCTATAATAACAATGATTTTATAGTAATATAGTATTTTTCATCTATTTTCGTTTTCAGCTTATAGTAGTACGAATTATTTTTTTCACTTTTTAGTTTGATATACTTAAAAAGCGTGTTTTTTAGTTTTTTTTAAACTATATTTTTTTTACATTAGTTTTCTTTCGGCAAATTTGAAAAAATATTTACTTTTGAAAATATGATTTTTTAAAAAGTTATATTACTTTTACAATAAATATTTTAAATATTTTTAAAATTAATATTAAAAAACAAATACCCTGGAACAAAACTAAAATCAGATTTTCATCTTTAATTAAATGGAAAGAAACTGAAATCCGATAAATAATGTTACGAGTTATTACGATTTTTAATTATCCCATTTTTAATTAAACAAGTACTAACCACATGAAATTTTTATAAATTGTATGAGAAATTTTAGAATGTGATTTTCTTAGCAAACTATAAGGCGTCACAAAAAAGAAAGAAATCAAAATTCGAACTCAAAAAATAGATTTTTGCCATTGTTTTTTTGAATTGCGCACATTTCAATTTGTGTCTAATCCCTTAAAACCTGATGAATTTTTTAAACGGCTATAACTTAGCGAGTTTTAAAGATATGAAGATGCAACTTTTTGTGTCTTATTCAGGCCTGAATAAGGAAAATTTTTCTAATTGGAATTTTTATCCTACGGGGGCTGTATAAAAATTTAATTTTCGTATTTTTTCAACTAGACCCCCCCCCCCCCCATGAAGTCGCAATTTATCTTATCAAAAATTTCACCTTTTTTTAATGAATTTTTGCAATCGGAAGTATGGCTCTAAGGGCAATATTTAAGGAGATAGCCTATTGTTTCGATATTTATGACTCACCTTGTATATCAGGTATTTAATATTGTTATAAATTGAGGGAACTAAAATATTAACTATCGATAATTAAGAACTTAAAATATCGCAATTTTTAGTGCTCTTCGTTGGAATCTTTTTAAAAATTTACCAAATCTGTTCTAATTTTAATTACTTTAAAAATTGAAAACATTCTTTTTATTTGGACTATAGTTAAATCAAATATTTGAACTGATTTTTTTTACGGACAGGAAATTCGGTAAAGATTAAGTAAATAAATATTTCTGCACTTTCTAGAAAACCACCGAAATGCCACATTTTTGTAATCACGAATTCCTTCCACTAATATTGATGGAAAATATTTACCAGCACTTCTCGAGGGAAATACATCTGTGACTGATTTGGAAAATGACTTTTAGAATCTGAAAAATAACTTCCATAATATAATTTGAAAAGTTAATTTAGAATCTTAACTTGTGGACCTTAAGGAAACTTTCAATTAATTTATTTTAATGATAAGTGTAAAATAAACAAATCTTTGAAATTTGGGGTGTGACTAAAATGTTTATGTTGAAATAATATTCCTTTTATAAAATATGAGAATATTTCAAAAATTAAAAAACATTCTTAGTTAAATTTTTACAAGGTTTATAATTACTTTATAATCTTGTCTTTCAAGGAGGGGGGGGGGGGATTATTTTAGTGAATAAATAAATCTCTCAAATTTGGTCGGTCACTTTACGTCAAATACTGACGTATATGCTGAAATAAGATACAGTTTTGATTGATAGGAAACATGCTGTGCAGTGCAACTTACAAACTGTAAAGAGATAATAAAAAATATTGAAGTCAATTTAAAACAAAATTTCTAAAAATTAAAAAAAAAATTTTAAATAACATATTTTTTATAAATATACTTTATTAGCTTCTCATTAAAAAAAAAAAAAAAAAAAAGACGTTTTTCATCAATAAAGCATTTCAACTATAAACACTGTATGCGTTAAAAATAAATGGATTACGTACTTGAATTCAAAACAAATTTAGGGGGAACTGGGGTACATTGATACAGTTTTTTTCTAAGATTTTTTTTGGTGTCAAGAAAGTAGAAAATTCGAGTTTTTTTTCCATGAGGTGACAGCAAAACTTGTGTAGTATGTTATAAAAATGTACAATCATTGTTTTATGTAGTATTTTTGTATGTAATTTTTAAAAAATCAAAAAAAGTCATTTGTATCAATGTGCCCCATCCCCGGGGCAGATTGATACGTTTAAGAAAAATGACAACAAAATAATACCAATGCA
Source organism: Maratus speculifer (assembly GCA_964019185.1). Taxonomy (NCBI): domain Eukaryota; kingdom Metazoa; phylum Arthropoda; class Arachnida; order Araneae; family Salticidae; genus Maratus; species Maratus speculifer. Next base: position 212,748,384 of record OZ025296.1, read on the forward strand.
TATTTTTCATAAAAAATGAGTTAGAAAACCATTTTATATTTATTTATAAAAATTCAAATCACCCACAATTTATTTTTAAGCAATATTAAAACAATCAAAATTAAATATATTATGACTTGTTGTTCTGTCTGTTTCTTGTCTGATTGTTGGCTGTGGTAACTTTGTCATATCTAGCACTTCAACCCCAACATTATCTTCTTTCTCATGAAAGATGAAAAAATTACCAGTTTTTCTGTTTATAAATAGGTTCATAAACAGAAAATAAAGGATAATTATATTAAAAATTCTGTTTATAATATAAGTATCATTTTCTGTTCTGCAGTTTGTTTCTCTTACTTAACATTTCTCATGTCGAAAATACTTTTTTCTCTGGAGAATCGATATAAATTCGAGATTTGCCAGAATGCCGTCCTTTTCCTTTATTAGTTCTACTAGCACTAGATGCTGGGTAAATTCCTACGTCTTCTGTTTTCAAAAATACTATAAAACGCTCTAATATAAAGAAATTAGAGCTATTTCACTTCAATAAAAACTAATATTAGAAATTTTTGTGAAAAAAAGGTTGGATTAAGGAGTGTATGGTAAAAAAAATAATAAAAGATAATGAAAATATGAACTATTAAAGGATTTAGGCTGTATCAATGTGCCCCGTCATAAACTGTATCAATGTGCCCCATACAGCGATTTTGAATAAAATGAGTCTCAAATCCAACACTTCACAATATATCTAACAATAAATAATGAGGAAATGATAAAGAGTAGCAGTACTTACCAGGGAGGGTATTCATTTTGGTTGAAAATACTCGAACAATTGTATAATAGCATTTCAATTGTAAAACTCAAATTTACTTTTGAACAACAAAAACAATAAATCATCCGTCCCATTTCATCAAACTGCTGAATCATTCCAAGATTTTCTGTATGTAGTTGAATACACTAGCATCACCTTTTGGAGCTGTTGTGAAACTTCCTGTAATGACCCTGTGAGCGGTAGAGGGGGTGTATCAATGTGCCCCATGTATCAATGTACCCCAGTTCCCCCTATTTAAAATGACATGGATTTATAGAAAGGACAAAAGAGTTAAAATTTATCACGATAAAAATATTCCCTTTGAAATTGATATCAAATGTTTGGCATGGTTTCTGGAAAGACTGCTGAAAGGATATTCAAAATACTTTTATCATTTATATGCTAAAGGACATTTAACTTCTGAGAAATCGCTTTGAAATTCCATTTTCAAAAGAAGATTTAAAATATTGTTCCCAAAAGTCGATTCAGGTTTTTTTTTTTCTTTTTAAAGCCCATTTTGTGAAAAGTAAAAATTATTTTTGTGAAATTTTTATAATATTTTTGTGAAAAATAGCATTTTATAATGAAAGATGAAATTCTATTATTCAAATTCGGATCAAACATTCACTATTAACTTCTTTAAGTCCTCCTGCTAAACTTGTTAACTTGTTTTGGTAGGAAATCATGCATAATAAAACGCAACAAAATGAAAATAATTAATGAAAAGTATGTTTACGTAGTATGAACTTTTGCAAAAGGGGTTTTATGAAAAGGAATTTTGTCAAGGGGCCTGTTTTATTTAGAGCAATTTTGCGAAGGGGTTTATTTTATTAAATGGAAATTTAATAAGGGGCCTGTTTTATTGAGAGAAACTTTGTGAAGGGGCTTTTTTATTTGTATTATTATGAATGTATATGATACTATGAATTTTTAAGAAAGGGCCCTAAACAGACGTCAAATTTCGCTTGGATCTAACCCCCCCCCCCCCCCCCCGCGCTTCTAAAAGCAAATCACATCATCTCTATCTTAAAGAAAATTGCAAAGCAAGGAAATAAACTGCTGTGAAGGTTTTATTCCAAAGGTGAGAAATGAAATAAGCTTCTTTTAGAAAACCATTAGACGAGCATTCTTTTAGAAGCTTGTTGTGAAACTTAAAATCTCAAAATTAAATTACTTTAGTACTTAATACTAAAAAAGAATTAAAGAAAAAAATAGTTTTTTAAAAAGTCTCTTATAATATTGAATATTCATCTTGAAAATTACGCCCAATTTTTTAGCTGCAGTTCATATCCAGCCCCCACCCCCTCAAAAAATCTTTTACATTATTATACGGAAATTTGGTGTGGGAAACCAATTCTATTATGGAAAAAACAACTTCTTTTTACTATGTTTGGTAGAAAGCGCAAGCAAGTAAATTTATTATAAAATGTAAGTTTTAATTTCTTTTTCCCACAGAAAATAAAAAAAGAAATATTATTAAAACTTTTTTTAGGATTTCTAAGTTGATTTCTCAACATGTAATCGTAATTAATATTTATTTATTGATAAAAGCGGATTTTTTTGGCCTTATTAATTGATTATTGGCGCGTCATCAAATCCATTGTTTTTTCAACTCCTATAAAACGTTGCGAGTCAGAGAAATTCGGAGATTTATCCCTTGTGGTAAGCTAACAGACATATTAAAAAAAAATGGATTCTCAGAAAACTGAATAAAAAGTATTTAATTTTAAATGCGAAACTTTATTCAGAATAGCTCCAATCCAAATATTTTAAAAATTGTGAAATACGTGTACTCATTTTTGATTCCATGGTTGTGTTCAAATATTTATCGTTGTTTACTGCACCCCCGAAACAACAAATTAAAGTAAAAATGTACTGCCGTTTATTTCTTGATCAAAATTATTAACAATAAACGTTTAATTAATTATTTACTAAGAAAAATAGCAAAAATTATTAGCAAAACACCCAAATCGAATATTTTATGACAAGAGCATTATTTGTAAGCTCTTACAAATAATTTTAAAATACTGCTCATAATTTAATATTTACATTAATAAACATCTTTTATGCCACCATGAATTTAATATTTACATTTATAAACAACTTTTATGCCGCCAGGAATGAAATAAAACAAAACAGGATACAAAATTATCACTTGTTTAGATTTGTTAATGTTTCACAATTGAGAAAGTAATGTGTTTCTGAATGTGTTTTTGTGATGTGTGTTCAAAAAGTGTGTGTGTTCATTTTTGATCCAAACATATTCACAATTCGATATGAATACATCAATTTACTCATTTTTGAGTACTTTTTTTTAGTGAAAATGCCTTAAAATGAGCATATTATCAAAATACTATCCTGTCTTAGGAAAAAAACTTTGCACATGATTGTTATAATTTTAATGTATCCGGAAGTGGATTAAAAATCGATAGCTAAATTCCATCTTTACATACAAAATCCGTTAAGGAGTTTCAGGACTTAAAATTTAAAAGGATAATAATAATTATATATTTCATAAAATGTATACGACTTAAAAGCACGATTCTTGTTGGGATGAAAAATCTAAGTATGTTCTTTCATTTCATGTATTTAAAATAATTCCAACATGCAGAATTAGTATTTACAGAGCGCTCCAAACAGACAGACATTTATCGAACAGAAAATTTGAATAACAAATTACGGGCAAGATTACAAAGTAAATTTTGAAACTAGAATAATTTTTTTTTAAACCTAGTTATGCTTCAGATTATTATAATTACCCTGAGCTTAAATAAATTTGTATTTAAAGCATTTTTATATTTTTAATACAAATCCATATTTATTTAATACAAATTTATATTTGTCTAATACAAATTTATAATTATCTAATAGAAAATTTTGAAAATTTCAACAGTAAAATCATCTGTTTTTTTTTTTTTCGGGAACAATAAAAATGAAATTTTAGGTTCAGTTTACAGAGATTAACATGAAATATAAGTTTTGTTAATTTCACAAAAAAAATATCTAGAAGTTTATGAGATTCTATGTGTGTATGCTCAAAAACTCATTTGGAGAAAAATTACTTCAAAGTTTCGGAAACGTAGCGTCGCTTCAGTTAAGCGAGCATAATCCTAAAGGCTATAACTTCTGTTCTAATGGGAAAATCAAGAAAATATTCATATCAAAATATTCATAAAAAAAGGAGTATAACATGCAAAAAAAATTAAAATTTCGAAAATTTTGAAGCTTTAAGGACCCCGAATTTAAATAAAAGAGTGTAAAAAAGAAGTTTAAACATTTTTTATTCATGCAGGAAAACTTTAAAAATTCAGTAAATTGGGATACAGTTTCACCAAATTGAATTTGAAAGAACATTTTTTACCATCTGACGATGTAAAAATTTAAAAATGTGCGCTATTTAAAAGTAAAAAGAAGTAGTAAGAGCGAAATAAATTGGTCAGGTGTTCATCAATGTGTCGTCAACGGTACTCAAGAAGGATAATGTGTATACATACATGTCGCTCATAAGCATGAAAATTGACACCTTCCGACAATCACAAGAGTGGCAAAAGAAAATTTGCATTATTTTACTGTACCATGAAATTATAGCACTTAGCTCTACAAGCAAGAGCTAAAACGTGCTTAAAATAGTGTATAACATTTAAAAATTAAGATGTAGGATGAGATTTGCAGTATTGGATGATTTTAATTCTATAGACAATCCACTCCTCTTCTTTGTTACAAAAGGAACATATAGCTTAATAAAATGATTTTTCATATAATTACACTTGTGAAACGGTTTGTGTAGTAAGATACACCTATGACAGATGTATTAATGTAATAAAACGCAAAATGAATTTTTGTGCGATGCGTCACTTTTCTTGCAGGTGAGTGATATGCAATAGAAATAAAAGGGCTTACATGTACATATTTTGAATTCAAAACAGACAAATCTATTTAATGTTACATGGATATAAATTAATGATTTTTTTTAATTTATCGCGATTTATCACAAAATTTATCACGATACTTCCTTTGAATTTGAATGAAACTGCTTGGCATAGTTTCTGGAAACGGTATTCAAAACTACTTTTGTCATTAATTTTCTAAAAAGACATTTAACTTTTGAGAAATCACTTTGAAAATCCGTTTTGAAAGGCAGATTTAAAATATTGTCCAGAAAGAAAACCACGTCAGCTCTATTTATCTTAAAGAAAACTGCAAAGCAAGGAAATCTTTTAACACTGGAGCGGAGATTTTATCCCTAAGGTTCGAGTTGAAATAAGTTCTTTTTAGAAGATGGCTGTATGTTGTAAAACTTGCAAAACTGAACACAAATAATACTGGAAAAGAAGTAAAAAGAAAATAAAAAATGTTTGCCAGAGAAAAATGCAATGCAATTTTCTGTTAAAAATTTTCACACTTCATGGAACCGAAAGTTTCTGAAATGTCATGGATAATTCTGACAACTTTTTGTACGAAAACATAGAGTTTGTAAAGAAAATTCCACCATGAACACTATTGCGGTTTAATCAGTCCAGAGATTATGATATAGAATCGAGTAGTGATTTTCAAATAAAATAAATGTATTTAAGCAAAAATTTAAATATTTGTGAGAATAATTAACTGTCTAAGCTAATTATTAATGCCATGTTTTGCATAATCAATATTTTCAGTATTTTAGAGGGACTATACAGAGTTACGATTATAAAATTAAACAAGAAAGAAAAAAAATCATACTTCAACTATAGATCATGAAACACTTTGCAACAAATTCAGATTACAACACATTAATGTAACAAAACTGCACTGTTTAATAAGTTAAAATATTATGTCTAATTCAATCATATGAAACGTAACACAATTGAAAACCAATTTCAGCAATTCCAAACAAAGTTTTTTGGTAAGGGTGAAAATTATTTTCAATAAACAGCCCTATATATGTATATAGATTTATATCTATTAACTACATGTATGCTAAAATTTAGTTCAATTAAGAAATACATATACTTCAGTTGGAAATTCTTCTGGAATTTCCGCCATTAAGAGGAATAGTGAGTGAATTTATTGGCACTGACCTCTATATGATGCATAGAATGCAAATACAACGAATACCACGATTTTTTGAAAAATTAAATTTAAAAGCGCATACCTAATTTTAAAACGTACTCTAGCAATTATGATTCAAAGACAATACAGTAACAGATTTTTTTTGTGTGTAGCCCTGTAAATGAACGACAAATGCTATATAAATGCTCTTTTCAATCGTGATCATCTTGTGGTGAAATTCAATGATTTATACCAGTTTGGTTTATCAAAGATACAAGATAACGCATCGACAGTTAACTCTACCCCATGAATTTTATAACTCAATAACTCATCTTTGGAGATCTTTGAGTTGGGAGAAAGGAAGTTTTTTGGTAAGGGTGAAAATTATTTTGAAATCATATTGTTGAAGACTTTTAGAAATGATAAAGATGGAATTAGGAAAATAAGGTAAAACACTGCTAATATTGAAAAGAAAAAAATTGTTTCGAAAATCTATATGAACACCGTCAGAACGAAATACAGTGAGAGGCAAGATTTGGTAATGTATGTCACTCTGGTTCATACCCTCGGATTGGTCTTTTTTTTCTTTCGTTTTTCTTTTTTTCTGAAACCTTTAAAAATGTCATTTCTGAAATTGATCATAAATTAGAAAGTCAGCGGAAATTCAGTTGTTAAAATAGCTATCAATTTAAAAGCTTAAAATGTAAAATAGGTTTTTCTTGAATTGAAGAACGTAAATGTGATGTAGTTTAAAGTAAGAATTTTTTGGTGTAAAGTTTCCTCTGCAAGAAATTTTTAAACATATCGAAAATTTAACAATTAAGAAATATTAATATACAGTCAGCTCTCGTTATTTGAAATCGGATAAATCTAATTTTCGCTTAATTCGAACTAAACACGAAGTATCGAAATTTACAATGGCAGAATAACGTTTTAAATTTTCATTCATTCGTACTCATTTTCTCTTGACTTCGTTTAATCCGAACTAATCAGAATTCCAATTTTTCATTTACTCTTACTTTCTCACGGACTTCAGGTGCATGAAATAACCTAGTTTCATTTTTGCCAGAATTGTTCTGAAGTAGTACACATCTCATGCATTTGATATCCGCTTTCTTGGTGCCCCGTCTGTCCATCACCACATTTTTTCCACATTGTATTTGTTCGTAATTTATTGATTAGTTTATGTGTTTATATCTTTTAATTTATCATAAGATATATTTTAATAATAAAAACCGAAATAAATTTCTAAATACTGCAAAATTTCCTTTGTAATAGTACCCCTTTAACCAAGATTCCCTCTGATACTTTTCTCTGATACCTCCGAACTCTGGATAATTCGAACATTTCTTGTGGTCCCGACAAGTTCGAATTAACGAGAGATGACTGTATATCTTTACATTTTCAAGTGGGATTTGACCTCCTCCTCTCTTTTATCTAAACTCCTTTATGATTATTTTCCCCTAAACACATGAATGTAATAAAACAGAATTAAATTTGCATTGCAGGCGGGGTTCAAGAAGACTCTGCTGACAAAATAAATTTTTAGTTCTTTTTCTCTTATTGTTTAATTGTTTTAAGTCACTGCGAAAAAGAACTTTAATTTTTTCAAGATCAGAAATACTTTAATTAAATTTCAAAAATAAAGCGAAAAGGAAAGGCTTTTTAGTGCCCGTGAAAATGTATTAAGTAATTTTATACTTACATGAACAACAGTTATATGGCCCATTTTTGTGTGGAACATCTTCAGCAGACAAACGTCATCAAGCACTTTAAAGTATATCTATACTGATCAATAAACATTAACGTGGAACAATTTAATCCGCAAAAACACCTGGCGTGACATTCATAGAATATTAAAATACAACTCCGCCAAAGCTTCCCTAATATAATATGAATATTATTGACTAAAGGTCATCATATATCAAACATTACACATCAACAATAGACACAAAAAAATATCGAGTTTCTTCAGCAGGAGTGAAAATTAGAATAAATTCTTCCTGTGAGCACGATTTATCAATCATATGCCGAAATAACTATTGATACTTCCTTTTTAAGTGGAAGAAGGTCGGTCAATACAATAATATATTTATTAATCAGTAATTTTCATCAAATTAGGAACAAGCTTCGAATTGTTATCAGGGAGAGGATCTACAAGGTACGGAAGAAATCGTGCAGTTATAAAATGCGAACTTTGACTCTCTAATTCACGCTAATGAGTTCTTAAAATCAACTTTAAGAAGAAATTAGCAGCGTAATTAATTTAAGGGAAAACCGAATTAAAGCTTTTGATGGGCACAATAATTAGACAAAGAAAAGAAACATTCAAGAACTAATAAGTTACTTATTAACGTAGAAATATTAGTTATGATTTATTATTTTTTTTTTTTTTTAGTTTTCTGAACAAGCAGATGTTTTCATAATTTAACTTAACATTACATTGATTTGCAAATGTATTCACTGTCATACAATTGATAAATCTTTAAGAAAAAATCTATTTTTCAAAAACAATCTATATGAAAAGGCAAAATTTTCTGAGCATTTTAAAACTAACTGCAAAAAGAAAAAAAATCTATAAGTAAACTAGTTATCTTTAAAAATATCTCGGACGTCTTTAATGTAAATATGCTGTTTAAAAGGGTTCTTTAAATTTGACACGCAGTGGCACACTCTTTGAGAATTTTGCAGTACTTTCACAAGATAATTAATAAATTATTCTTAATCTCTATGTATAATAAATATTGTAATGCATATTCTCAAAGTAGTAGTTACACTAAGTTTTAGGCTTAATAATGATAAATGTACAATTATATCTTAAAAATTTTGAATTCTTGCGGAAGGAAAACATGGATAAAAGTTTTCCGGGTTTTTTTATATTCCTTAAAAACTTTTCTAAACCTAATCAGATACTAAATTAAGCGAATATCGCTATACGAAAATAGTGGTATTAAATAACCGAAAAAACTTTCAAAATAAAAAAATATTAGGTAAATTTTCATAAAAAAGTGACAAATTAATAAGTTTTTTTCAATTGTGCTAAAAACCCTAGTAAAAACATATTTTTCCTAAGATGGTAAAAATCATGGTAAAAGCCACCATATGATAAAATACCGTCCAATGCTGCATTTAAGGATTAGAAGTTTGATAGTTTTCAAATAAACTAAATTTGAAAGTACATTCCCAGCTTGGACATTTTTCACTCTGTTGGTTCTACGATTAATTAATAATGTGTTAAATTTTATTGAATATTACTTATTAAATATTGAAAATACATTTTTTTTTATCTTTTCGACAGTGTAAAAATTATAATTATGCGATGCTTAGAAGTTGTTAATAAAAGTTTGTGAATAAAATTGAAATTAAAGATTTCGAGCTATGGCTACCACTGCTGTGACGGTAGCTTACTTACGCGTATTTTTGCTTTAAACAATAGATTTAAGTATTGACCGAATAAGGTTTTTAAGGCCGAACCGAATTTTGGTAATCTTCGTATTTTCGGTCGAAAACGAAAATGTCCAAAACTTTTTAAAGTAAAAAATATATACATATCTATACACAGTTATTAATTAATTATATGGGTTTCTTAAATATACGTAATTATTAATCAATTGTACGTTTGGCCCATGTTGATTCTCTGTGTCTCTGACCGAAACTTTATTTTTATGTAGAATAAAATTAAATTAATTCATCAAACACACAGAATGATTTTGTAGTTTATCGAATTCCCCCTAATTAAAAATTTCTTTAGATATACATATCTCGATTTACTCTTATAGAGAATTTTCTTAAGATAATCTGTTATATTAGAACATTTTCAATGAGTACTCGAAACACTTCTAAAAATTTTCTACTACTGTTAAGTCTGCAGTTTTAAATGAATACGTGAAAAGAGTCTTCGATGTTTAGTCATATACGCATTATTTGCTGTATAATTTGCACTCGCGTCTTGAACCAATCATGACAGATAGTTATAAACATTGAAGATCATGGAAATAGTAAATAATGAGCGTCTTGCATGAGCCGAACAGTTCAAATCTGTGAATCATGTTAAAAATTTCCGAAGGAAGAAATGAGATGTTTTCGAAAATAGGTGGTTTCGGTCGAATTTAGGTATTGTCAAATTTGCGCTGAATCCATGATTTTGAGCCGAAAACGAAATTCATCGATCTCTAAGACACACTTATAAATTCTGAATAATTCCGCATCCAAAATTGATTTGGTCTGCTGAAGAGTCACCCATACGTGATGCGTTACGATTACAAACAAAAATTGTCAGCAGAATATACAAAGAAAAATGTCTCTGCAATTCCAAAGGAAAGAACAATAAATATTCGAAAATAAAAATGGAAGATCATTACACTTTTGTAGAAGCAATTGCTGAAGCATTCCGCAAATTCTATTTAGAGTCTTTTAGTAATATTTTGAATTATTTTATTGTGAAAACGTTCTGCCATCGAATTAAAAAAGAAACCGCACCCGATTTGATCAAACTAACCTGTTCTTCCTTATAAGTCACACAGAAAAGTCTATGAATTAGAAAAAAAAAACATAAAAAAATCTTTTAAATTTACTATGCATTAAAAGAAGTTAACATCTGTTTATAGTTTTTTTAAATATGTTTATGAATTCGATTTGTTTGTCCGTCTGTCTGCCCAACATCTAAATCGCGTAAATATCCTCAGATATTCGTGAAATTGATATGTATTAATTATGTTTACTATAACATGTTTGGTATTGAATATCAAGTGTGTAGCATTTACCCTTCACTGCACGATTTTTTCTATTTTTAAGAAAAAAAATATTTGAAATCTATATATTGGTCTAATAATGGGAAAAAAGTAAAAAAGTCAGATTTTCAGCTAAAATTTTATATTTTATTGCGTGTAACCTACGTACACATTAAGGGTTTTAAAATACTGTAGATATATTTTGCAGCTAAATGAGTTTAAATTAATTAATTTTATCTGCTTAACGCACGGCAACACTTTTTATATTAATATGTTTAAATATTCGGAAATAAATAACGAAAGTAAATTTTGCCTTAATAGCTTGATCGATTTTTGTTTCGGAAGAACAAATTCGAATTTTTTGTCAAATGCAGCCATCTGACACGGACAAAATAAGCGTTATACCATTCTTTGGACTGTTCTTGATCAGTCACAGCGTTAAAAATCGAATATCAATATTTTTTTTCTATCCATCAACTAGAAAACAAACTTTGTAGAATATGTTTATAATTATTTTTTATATATTATATAATTTTATGTATTATATATTATATAATATTTATTTACAGCATGCATCTTTTAATGCTTCTTATCTACATTTTTTATGTTTCAATTTCTTTTTTCCATTAAAAAAATCGTAAAACTTAATTCCCTTTTATGCACTGGAAGATAGCATTCATTTTCATCCATAGCACTAGTTCTCTGACAGAGACATACAAAAGAATTCGATTACAGTACTGTTTTTGAACAATAGATGCCGGTATAAGTGCGTTTTCAGTTTAGGTTTGTGCTTTTAAAATTGAACTATTTTTTCATATTTACTCTTTTTGTATAAATTCTATTCCTCGGATACAGCACAAAACCTACCCAAAAGAATTCGCGTTCAATCATCTTTATAAGCAGAAATTGCTAAAGAGGAATTTTAAACTGTGGTATGTATTTCCGAATTAAACATTGCAAGCACATTTTATATGAGGGCGGTTCAATAATTATTGCCCCTAATGTACATAAAATATGAGTACTGCGATGGTTGATGTGGAATGAAGCCTAATGTCTTAGATGCCTATATGCTCAATTTCAAAACCGCGTAGCTGCTATATTAACATAGTTTTGGAGGGAGGAATGAAAGAAGGGGTTGTAGGAGGTCTTATGTCAATTATCTCTATTTTCAAAATTAAAACATTTCCAAATTAGAATCCCCCATTTTCTGTAATTAAAGCACATGTTCCCGTATTTTTATTTATGTTTCTGCCCTTCCTCACTCTCTTATGTGTGAGAAAACATTCTCTTAAAACTCTCATACTTAAGCATAAAAGCATACCACCCCTGTTACATTAAATAAATAAATAAAGATAAAAAAGTAAAAGCCTTTTTGTTGTAAAGATGTTTCCTACGAAAAGCAATATAATTTTAGTGAAAAGCGACAGGTTCCCACTTAAATTAGACCACACAGAGACTCTTTGTAAAAAGAGGTTGTTAAAAATATAAGAGGATAGTTTTTATAGCCCGCGCGAAGAATTGAAAATGTCATTTTCAAGAATGATAACAACAGGCTTTAAAATGCTCCCTCATTCGTAATCTCACCCAGGAAAGAACGGCTTGAAGTATGCAGTACTGAGGGAAATTTTATGACTATCATAAAAACGGGAAACTAAACAACAATAGATGTTTTTGTGTGGGAATAACAAGCGCGAAGATTTGCACCTGTTTGTTCGAAGTAGGGTCTGTGTACATCACGTGATTTTGTGTCTCAGATCGCCTTATTCGGATGTGAATGCTTGCGAGGGTGTTTTAATCCAATCAGAGTCCACCTTCTGACCACAGTGAAGAGGGGGAACGTCCCTGGTCTTACAAAGAAAACCCCGTAGAAAAGGACGGATCGTAGGCGCTGGAATAGAAGTTTTTGAGTTGAGAAAAGTTTTCTTCGCCATGAGGATGTAAAAAAAAGTGGTTTCTGAATTTTTAACCCCCTTGAGAAGAGGGGGGGGTGTAGGAAATGTACACATAAGGTTGTTCATTCAAGATTCTGGCTCTGCAGAAGAAGGTTCTTGCACCGAACTGTTTTGCGATAAATTGTTGTCGACTCTGCCTCTCAAGCTGGAATGCATCCTTGCACTTGCTGATTGATGGAATTCAGTCGAAATTTGGAGTGCATCCTTTGATGTGGGATGACATATGTGCGCCGCTTCTGTTGGTATAGGATGGTATTTGTGCGCTTTTGTGCTTCATTCGGCAGAAACTCCCGAATGACTTTGGGAAAACGCAGTTTTTCTTCCAAGATTTTTGCACGTCTCTACTCTTTTTATCGGGAAGTTTGAATAACAAGTAGTCTTTTCAGTAGGACTGCGCGTGTTTCATATGAGACAAGGTATACGCATTGGTCGAATTCCTGGTCGCTGATGGGTTCTAAGAAGATAGATGAATTCGAGAATTTCCTGTGCAAGTGTGTAATTAGGATGGAAGCTTAGAGGATCCGAATGTTGTCCTGACCTCCAGTGTTTCCTGTTTGTGTTCCGAAGGATTCTTTGGATAGGAGTGTAAGAGCGTGGAAATTTTCCAATGGCGATGTCTAAGACGGTGATATTACGAATGAACTGATATTGACCCAATCTACCGAGCTGAACAGTAATGTGACACGAGTAGTTAGTGCTCTATGTTAAATCGTTCGAACCAAATCCGCAAGATGAAACTAAGTGTATAAAATCTTCTCGCAACAGCGAGTAATATTTAAGCTTTATATCATGTCAACTTCATCGAAGGTAAACGTCTTTTATTATTTTGATTTGTAAAATAACTTATGTCTTCATATACATATATACACATGAATTGCTGTTGATTGCAAAAGCTTACTGAAAATTATGGAATTAAATCCTTATTGTCTTGTTAAATAACGGTATAGTACTTGAGTATATACATAAAAAAAGTATTAATGATTCAATATATATATATATTGTATGATTCAATAAACTAGAATTATTTGTTAAAATGTATGTGTATTTCTTGTAGTTTTATTCTGCTTCCTTTTTATTTATATAATGATGAAGTTTAAGAAACTCTAACTCATGTTAAAATTTTTGTTTATTAGTTAAAATTTACCTGGGTATAATTTTACCTTATCCTTAGATTAAAGTGAGATGTTTACTCAAATTCTTATACCTTCTTAAAAATTTTAAATAGATATAGGTGAATTTATTTTATGCCTACTCTGTAAAATTCTTTTCATAATTTTAATTTAAAATGGAAATATTTAATTAATTTTCTTTTCAAAAAAAAAAAAAAAAAAAAAAAAAGAGAGAGAGAGAGAGAGAGAGAGAGAGAGAGAGAGAGAAAATAACAAAGAGGAAAATACCCTGGAATTCTCTAATTGAATCTCATATTAAGACATTCTGGTGAATTTATATGAGATAAAGATATGAATTAATAAACTACAGTGCAATTAGAAAAATAAAGGAGAATGTTACCACTATACCGTCTGAGGCCAATACCATTGCTTGTTTTGTAGGGTGTTTGTTTTTATATGTTATCGATATCTTAGTTTATTTTGGAAATTTGTCTTTCTTGGCTCGCCGAATATCTGAGAGATTTCAGGCTTCCCTTCTCTTCCTTAAATTTAATTAATAAATACTAGTTATTTTCTCTTAAGTACTAAAATGCATATAACACCTTATAAAACAGCATTGGTAATGTTGGGATCACTGCTTCAGATTTATAGATAGATAGAGATTTGAACCGGTTGAGAATCTTTTTGTTCTTTTTATGAGTTGTCTCTGTTATTTTATTGTTATGCAAAATAAGAGTATTATAATTAATTTTTAAATTACCTTTTATTATTTACATTACTGTGATTTAAGACTATTTCTTTATTTCCTTAATTTATTTTAAATGTTACTATGGAATTTACTTTAAATTTAATTATCTTATAACAACATGATTCATGAAAGTGGAAACCTAGTTCAGGCCTCAATTAATTTTAGTAATTAAATAGATGAAGTAATCAAGGTTATATGTCAGTAGTTTATGAAAATGATTATTTTAATTGAGATTTATGCTTCATAATAAGTGGTAAATTAGGAGTAGGATTTCAAATTGAAGTTACTGAAATTTGTAGCAGGATCCCAATAAGGTGAAAAGCTCATTTTTTGCTCATATGGGGCTAGATTTGTGACAGTGCATGAGACATATACTGTCGTTTGGACCCCGGATTATAGTGATGTAGCCACATCTCATCCAGTGTATAGCCTCACACGCTCCAAACCAGCATTTCACTTTCACCCCCTCCTGAAAAACTCTCTCGAAATTAGTCTTTAAAACTTCACCTTTCTCTCCAAAGCTATGTTTATATAGAAGCTACGATTCTGAAATTGGCAATAAGTATTTAAAACATTAGTATTTGATGTTCCACATCAACCATCACAGCAAAAATATTTTATATACAATAGGGACAGTAATTATTGAATCACCCATGTATATATAAATCAACTTATTCTATGCAGGGATGTTCAAAGAATTTGAATAATTTTCCGACTGTAAATTGGAATTGTTGAAATTTGGTTTTCAAATGCGTTATGCGTTTTTAATGATTTAGTTAGACAACTTATTTCATCTTATTAAACAGTAAGCGTTTGTTATATTATTCAGGATGTGTTGCAAAGTGTTTCATAAAGACGCTTATTCTTTCTTGTTTAAATAATGCAATTCGAAAATTACACAGCATAAAGTATTTTAAGCTTAAGTTATATGCTAGTAATGTTGAAATGTATTTTAGAATCTGGTAAGGAACATTTCTTTCCTATTTTTGCAAAATCTTAAAATTCCTGTTATCTTACGAAATGTTATGTGAAATGTTATGTTTATTTCGGTTATAATCTTATTTCTTTAAATAGGGTACTTTTATAACATGAAAACAATGTTCTAAAAGTTCAGAAATATTTTTACTTTTTTCGAAATTCAAAAGAAGAAAATATTTGATTCGTACAAAATTACCACTTCTGGTTTTCGACTGATCCTGAACGCGATTTGATTATCTTTAGAAAAGTGAATCTGAAGTCTGTTTGTGACCCAGATTTTGTGAGTACTGCATTTCAAGAACAAATTCATGGAATTTAATAAAAAATAAGACTCAGTTAGACCTTGCTATAAATTGGTGCTCATTGTTTTTTGGTCTAAATCGCCCAACAGATGCCGCTGCTACGCTTTTACTTGATTCCCGCAAGAGCTCTATCTTAAGAACTCATAATGCGCGGATTTCCGTCAAACTTCAGATTCACTTTGAAATGACCATGTTATTACTTTTAAGTTTTTGGTGTAAATCATTCAACAGGTGGCGGTGCTATGCTGATATTTTCAGGATTTACACGATTTTAACAATAGCCATATTTCAAAAAATAACGCACGGAATTTCATCAAATTTCATATTCTGTTATACCTTGACATAAGTTGATGCTATAGTTAGATGTTAATGTAAATCGTTTAAGAGGTGGCACTGATTTTTTTAGGATTTTCGCGGAAGTTATCTCAAAACTACTGCAATGATTTTAATCAAAATTCATATTCTGTTACACTTTCACATAAATATATCCTTATTAGGCGTGAGTGTATAATGCCCAGCAGTCAATTTAAGCTTTGGTCACTTTTATGCTCTTTGGTTTTTGAATTTTTATTTTAGACATCTAAGAGTGCTGAAATCCAGTGATTTGTTTGTATCATGCGATGTTTATCTCTATTTTTTTTAATCCACACAATTCAACGGACCTATACTTTTAGAATCGTCATGATGGACGTAGATTGTCATGAATTTTGCATTGTGAGAGCTAATTTTGAAGTATAAACATTCGTGAAAAAAAAAAAAAAAGGATTGGCACATCAGACTAGTTTGTTTTGTTAATGTGTATCTTATGAATTTTCCCGTTTATCGAAATTTTTGAACAATATTTGGTTAGAATAAAAGCATATAGACAAAAAAAAATTCTTAATAAGATTATGAAATTAAGAAATATAAATTTCTTAATCGTATGGCGTTATTAAGAAGTTTCTTTTGTTTTATTGTATCACTCCGCAGTTATTCAACACCAAGGATGTAGTGGAGGATATACGTCGTATACCCTCTGGATTTTTTAAAAGAACACCGTATACCCTCTGTTTTCCAAGAAAGTTATAGTATGCACTGCACACTCTTGCGTATACCCTCTGCTTAGAGCGTATACTTTGTTGTTTTTACGACTACACCACTGTTCAACACGCTAAAGACTTTGAAGATTATTATTTTATTTATTCGTTCAACGCATGAGTGATTTTTCAATAACCACTTTACGGTCAATCACGTTTTAAATGTTAAGCACTTAGTTACTAATTACTTTAATTCCTCTTTAGAATCCGCACAAAGAATGTCATCGGAAACAAGTTGTGCTCTGTAATAGTTACAGTACAGTCAATATTTTGTAATGGAGGCCGGTATTGTAATGTGAAGTAGTAATTTGTAAGCCTTCTATGGATCCGTTCTGATTAAAAAAATATATGTATTCATTAAAATCAAAATGTATTTAACTCTCTCATTCATACTAGTGCTCTCGATTATACGAGTATACGTATAATACGTATCATACGAAATACGGATTTGCTATACGTATAATACGGCATCGGCGATTATACGTATAGCACAAAAGAGCATATACGGTACATCGTATATACGGATCTTATGCAAGCGGTTAAACGTATAAACGTTTTTCGTTCAAGGTATGAAATTTGATTTTTTAATGTTTTTCTCCGGATTAACGACATTGAGAAATATCCGGTAGAGTATATCCCCATCGCGTTTCTTTGTTCGAAGAACTACGATGTGTTTACTTAGCTACTACTTGTTTTGCAGGCACTTAAAAAATTTTGAATACGTTCCTCAGTTTAGATTTTGGTTTTTTTCCAGTTATTTATTATGAAATGTCTTACATTAGTTGTGGTAGAATCAAACTATTCTTTGGAAAATCTATGGCGCAGTACTTAGTTTTTTTATATTTTCCTGTATCTTTACAAGAAGAAAGTATTTAATTAATAAGAGAAAACTTTCGACGGGCTTAAACGTTTTAAGGATAAGAGAGTCCGAAAAACATGTTTTTACAAAATATCTGCCTGTGAGTTTGTGACTTTGTCTGTCTGTGTGTGACATGAGATTCGTGGGCGCTCTATCTCAAAACCTAATACACAGAATTAAGAAAAATATATGGGGGAGACTGGGGCACATGTGAAATTGGGGCATATGAGAACATTGCTATTTTTCACAAGTTATTGCATGTTTTATTATTTCAAAAAATTACCAAAGATAGTAGCACCTATAGACATTTGGAAATAAATTGTTGAAGCTCTTCGACATTTTGTTTGTCCCCAGGAGCCAAAATACTGCTTAACTGAACTCAAAAGTAAAATCTCCAACTTGCTAAGAGAATAATTTTATTTATTTATTCATTTTTTTAAAAATTTAATGTTTTAACATATATAGTAGATACTAATAAATATTTATGATAATTTTTTTTTGCTAAAATTGAAAAATGTTAAAGATTTGTCATTTTAACTCTTGTGGGAGTGTGGGGCACTTATGAATAGTCTAGTTGGAGCAGATCTGAACATTAAATTCTCCATTAAATTAGAGCATTAAATTCTCCAATAATCACTCAGTTATTCTGTTCCTTTTAGTTAACTTCATGAAAATAATGCCAGCTCTATTATCTGTAATTTTATTGAAATAGAAGACATTTCTGTCTTATAAACTTGATTTTGTACAGAAACTTTTACAAACATATCTGTCAGCAAATATATAAAAAGCAACAAGCTCGTTTATGTTCAATTGTAATTTAAATAAATTTAATGTTTTCTAAAATGCAATAAATGTTATTAATTATTTTATTTAACGGTTTTCAATACTATTTTTTATGCATCGTTAATGAAAAAAATATTACGTTAACAACTTTGAAAATTTTTCTATTTCATTTGTTGCAAACTTGTAGTATTAGTTTACTTCCATTTCTTAAACAGCTATTTTATTTGGTGCTTTGAAACTAAAATTATATTTTAAGAAAATAAAATTTTTAAACTACTGTAAAATCTTCATTATTGACTTCCACCCTCCTTTCTTTTAAAAGCAAAAGAAATTAAATGTGGAGGAAGCTTATAAACAGAAGACAATTTTTTTATCCTTAATTTATAGGCAAATAAGGCAAATATAGGAATGAAAATCTTTCGCCTTTCGGTAGATTTCCGACAAATATTATCCAAATGCTCCCTCCCTAAAATCTTTCTCAAACAAAAAACCCTAAGCAAAATTTAAATTCTATTATTTTCTCAAGTTTACTTCTTTAAG
This sequence comes from Maratus speculifer, assembly GCA_964019185.1. Lineage (NCBI taxonomy): Eukaryota > Metazoa > Arthropoda > Arachnida > Araneae > Salticidae > Maratus > Maratus speculifer. The sequence goes on from OZ025296.1 coordinate 212,767,279, forward strand.
CTTTTATTTTATTGCAACAATATTTTATCAATTATCTAACCCCCCCTCCCCCCCCCAAAAAAAACAAAACAATCTATTTATTTTTATTTTATAATATTTTGCTTAAACATATCATTCAAAAACTAAATAAATATACATATATTTTTATTTGTGGTGAATTTAACAGATAGTACAACTAATGATTATGGTAACATTCGGAAAAGATAATAAAAAACGTGTCAAATAATTATTTTTCTTTGGGTTCACATGTTGCCCTTGTGTTTTACAGCTGCCCCTTCGTTGGGGCACATATGAACATTTTTTTGAATTCATAAAACTATTAAGAAAAGTAAGAAGAGCTATAAAAATAATTAAAAAAATTACCATGCGTAAAAAAAGTACTGTTTACTATATTGAGTAGTTTTGCTTATAGAAATTAACCCAGTTATGAGAAAAAAGCTATGTTCACACGTGCCCCAGTCTCCCCTATATTTTCAGGTAGTGCCTGATAGAAAATGGTGCTGATTAGTTTTGTGTGTAAATCGTTCAACAGGTGGTGCTACTATGCTGTCTTTTTTACGATTTCTACAATCTTGGTCGGAATCCAGATAGATATTTCACTGTTAGTGAAACGAGATTGGCCAATCAGGAGTCTGATTTTTTGTGAAGTTTTTGCAAAATGTTTTATAAAGTATATGCTTTTTATATCTCGATCTCTTATATATAAGACATACTATGCGGATTCCTGTCGTAACACCACCGATTTCCAAATTATTCTCAATTCAGTGACATACGACTGATGAAGTCTACTATTTAAATTAGATACGATACGTGGAATATACGTATACTTTAAATATACGTATTCTTAAATATACGTTTAATTGATACGCGTTATACGTATCCGGATACGTTTAAACGTATATTCTAAAGTATCCGTATAGCAGAAAAACGTATTATACGGATATACGTATATCGTTTAAACGTATAGCTGCTATACGTATCCCATCGTGAGCACTAATTCATACGGACCTCATATGAGGGCAGATAATTATTGCATTACTAAGCAGAAAAATTTTGAGTATTCATTTATGGAGATCTGATTTGTGGACAGATAACAGCTAGCATACAGTATAATAATAAAATAATTTTAACAGTTAGCATACAGTATAATAATAAAATAATTTTAACAGTTAGCATACAGTATAATAATAAAATTATTTTATTATAAGTTCTCATTTATTGCAAAAGAAGATTTTTTGCGAATAATGAAAAATAATTTATCCATGAGAGGTTTAAATATACTCATTGCCATAAAAAGTGACGCAACAAGAAAGAGTTGTTCGAATGGAACGAAATTTTATATCGGTGAGAATAGTGTTGCCATCAGTAAGTTATTACAAAATTTAACAAAAATGATAATTACATTATAAGAAAAATTAAAAAGGAGTGGCGATTCAGTATTCTGTTGGATTCCCCCTAGCCTGAATACAAAATGTGACACAGGAGGGCATTGATACATACAAGTTTTATATGGTGCCCTGAGTCATCACATTCCAGAGTTTCTGTAATCACTCACAACTAAAGTTCCGTCACATTCGTTGATTGTCGAATTTGTTGTTCCAAGTAATTCCAGATATGCTTTATTGATGACAAATCTAAACATCTTGCAGGCCAGAGTGAGGTAATAAAATTCGAAGCCATTTTTGCAATACCATTGCCGTGTGTGGCTGAACACAACTTTCTTAAAAAATGCCTGATGAAAGGTCGGCCATGAGTGGCAACACATGTGACTACAAGACATCCTAAATGTACCACTGGGCTATTCAAGGTACCTTTGATCAATATTAGAGTTGACCTAGCATCGTATGCTCCCACATGATCATACTAGGTGGGGGAGTGGTATGCCACTCTAAACCAAAAGCAAGATTAAAACGTTTCACCACGGGGCCTCCAAACACATCGTGTACAGTCACTATACCCAAATGGAATCTTGATTCGTCGTTGAACTACATGTACGAATGTTGGTGCTGCATGTGTGGGACGGATGACTTGACGATCTTCCCTGTTATTGACCTGGGCGTCTTGAGCCTGAACTGCATGTATAAGAAGACTTCTCTCTTATCCAGTTGTTTCAGAACAGCCTAGGTGATTGGTTACTTGCTCTGCTGACAACTTAGCATCCACCATCTCGGTGATTCGTCCTTTCTGAAAACATAAAACCAGATATAGCGGTTGACTCACAGGTTTGCCATTGAGTTTTCCTACACCCAAAGATATGAAAACAAAGTGGATTGGGAGCAATATGGGCAACAGTATTACAGTGAAAAGCCTACAAGCCAGCCTCTAAAATCGAGTTTTCAGGTGTTTTCCACCAAGATATGATTTTGTAGACCAATTGCGTTTTAATATGCGAATGGAGTTTTAACTAATTTTGGAATCTTAGCCGTGAATTTGATAAAGTGATCGTCTGTGCGGCCACCTCCCTCTCTGTAAAAATTGTTATCACGGAGTTCAGTTTACTTTAATTATGACTAGCAATCTTTTTTTTTTTTTTTTTTTTTTTTTTCGCGCTGTGTATAGGTATCGTAGATGGAAAAATGAGAAAAAACGTCTGAACAATCAAAGAGAGTTAGCTGCATTAAAGCTATAAACAAAAGAGAAAGAAAAAAAAAAGCTTTTATAGTGCTATGCTTTCATGCTAAAAGCGATGTTTTTATGAGAGATTCATTCATTTTTTTTCTTGACATTGTGCTTCTTTTAAAAAACTGACCAATTTGATGCCACAATGACTTTTATAACTGATTCCGAAACTTTTACATTTCGGAATGTATTCGAAATGAATAGCGTTTTCTTTATGCTACTTTTGTACCAAATGAACTGGTGACCTACATTCCCCACGTGATGTCGCGTGTTATTTAAATCCAGTTGCAATGTTGAAGAAATTAAGAGGGAAGCAACCGAGTTCTTTTTTTCCGCTCAATGAATCACGTGTGATTTATGGCACAAAACGTATTGAATGAGGGATGAATCATACCTGAAAACGTTTCGGTCATATAATACAATGGCCTCTGGATATAAATATATGGCAATAAGTATTATTTTTTAATATACAAAAGATGAAATCTGACTACAGAAAATAAATTTTGAAATTATACAACAAACAGTTCACTTTGAAAATTTCAGCACACTTTCTTATAATCGCAGAACCTAATGAGGCTTCGCAGATTTTAGAATTTTGCTGAATGTAGATCATTTTTAAAAAATAACTTCGTTGAAATGTGTTTTAAATGATGAAATAAATGAATAATTATTTCAGAAGAAAAAAGTAAATCAGTCAACGTAATAAAAGAGACCAACAGTTATCGACCGTCGCGTCGCGTCGTGCGGATTTCAAATACAATTCTGAGGCAGCTTTTCGTTTGGCTCCCGGTGTCAAAACTTTAGTGGTTTTTTTTATAGCAATTAACCGTGCATCTAGGTGCATCTGCAGTGATAATATTATTTATGCACGTGACACCACACCGCAGAGCTGGCGATAGTATTTTGATTCATTACTATAAACCCACTTCGCCGCCAGAACGAGCAGTCTCAAATACAGTCAACAGACGACTTTTAGCCTCGATCCATGTTGTGTGCATAAAATTTAACCAAACTTTTACGATTTTAGCGAATGTTCTAGGATGCAGAACAACATTTTAATTTTATAGTACATTAAGTATCTATTGCGACGACAATGAATGTTTTTGCGGTAATTTTAAGAATACTGGTAATACGAGTAACTCTTGTGTAAGCCAGTGTATGTAAATTTTATATTAAAAATGGCTCTAATTATTTAGATCACATGTTCAAGAGAATTCGATTAGTGGGTTAATTGTCTTACAATTTATCAGGGTTAAGTTAATTATAAATTATATGTAAAAATAGATTTTGACTAAATTTTGTATCCAACCATTTTCGGACATGAAAATACTACAGAGCTAGGTCAAATATTCAAAAAATTTAGATTAGTGGGTCAATTTTGGGTCACTACGGATCAAGCTAATTTTTTCTAAAGAACGGCTATTACGAGTTTGAGTAAATTTATTATTTACCTTTTTGGAATAAGAGAAGATCACTGGATTAAGTCAAACATTTGAGAAAATTCGATTACAGGGTCCTTTTTGGGTCCCTACAGGTGAAACTAGTTTTATATATCAAAAACAGCTCAAACAATTTTGACTAAATTCGTATCCTACTATGTTGGATTACGAAGAGATCATTGGACAATGTCGCATGTTCAAAAAAATTTTGATTAATAGGCCATTTTTTGGGCATTATGGATGAGATTCAAACTAATTATATATATATATATATATAAAGGATCAATCGATTTTGACTTAATTTTGCTTCTAACCGTTTTCGGGCATGAGAAGACCATAAGGCTACGTCACATGTTTGACAAAAATAGATTAGCGGGTCATCTTCGAACATTACGAGTCATTGCCAAACTAATTTTATCTAAAAAAATGTATGTAACGATTTCGACTGATTTTTAAATTCTTCTGTTTTTTGGCCACAAGAATAACATTGGGCTACATCACATGTTCGAGAAAAACAGATGAGTAGTTTTTGATCCCCGCGTTTCTGGGTCAGTGTTGCTTTTGTAATTAATATTATGAAATAAAAGGCTTAATAACAGTAATACAGCGAGAATAATATACTGAGTTGAACACAATGCTACTTTTAACCGAGCATAACTTCATTGTTGTGGTGGTTACTCCATACCCCCCCCATATATTTAATTTAATTCAATTTTATTAGCCATTTTATTTCATATCACCTTCCTTTTTATTAATGTTCTCAATTTAAATTTAATTTCGGTTTCGCTTATTTTCATTTCGTCGCCTGTAATGTTTTCTTTCTTGCTTAGCTTTCGAATGTTCCAAGCCGGTAAAATTCTGTTTGAAATCATTCCTTCCGGTTTTAAATTTGTTCGAGAACATTCTCGCTAGTTCTTTTGGGTGGAACTTCCGTTTATTCGGACACACCCCTAACCTATCAAATTAAATTTCACAGGTGACGTATTTCAAGCCGTTAAGTACATGGCCACCGGCTTTGGCCTCCCCTCTTAAGATGGTTATCAATTTTATTCTTATTAGTTACATATCTTTTCATACTGTATATTGTAATTTGGCTTAGTTTTTCCTCACCCCCTCTGTTGCTCACTGCCAAATTGGCGTGTTTTGCATTTACAATAACCCTTTCTCTTTTTCCCCTGGGCTCGCGGCCACCTGCGTCAGTTGCGCCGATAGACACCTGCTGTGATGGATGCAGTCGTATGATTGAAAGTTTTTAGTGTAATTTCGGGGCCGAGGTGCTCCCCCGTTAACGAAGGATGGAACGGTTTTTTTTTGTTATGTTGATATTATTGCGATGCTGATTTTTAAGTGCGGCAAAGAAAAAGTGCTGCCCTCAAAATGCATCTAGGAAAGTGATGTTGATTTCTGTTAAGCAGCGAGGAGCAAACCTTTTGTTTCAAAGGATCCTGAAAGTATTTTTGTTGTGTACTCTGTTTGGATATGCGTATTAAATGAGGTGACGTCGTGAAGCCTTTTATGTGTTGCTCTATTGATGCCACTTTTAACTAAAGAAGGTTGTCGACATGTTTATTCTAAATAGTTTTATTCTTCATCTTTTCGTCCAAAATTTTCGTCGAATATTTATGTGATCAATTCTTTAATTGTGCTTTTATATGTTCTCAATCCTCTAAAAAAAAACAAGTAGAGGTGAAGAACGTGTGCTTTAAGAGGTGAACATTTTTCTTTCATCAAGTGAACATATTTGATTCTCATAAAGTTTTTACTTCATTATTTTGCCCAATTTTATATATATAATTTTTGAATACCCAAGGGGCGTTATGAAGAAAATATTGGTTTGTATCTATGCAATATGAAGTATAATACATTTTGTTTTTTTTTGAAAGTTCATATTATGAAAGTTGCTCTTTTTCAAGAAGAAATAATATTATATTCTCCTTTTATGTCATGAGAAAATTTATAATTTACATCCTGTTGAGATATCTAAAATATATCAGGAAATTAAGTGTTGTGTTTGTGCTGACGCTTTGGTCAGGGCATCAAAGGAAATAATGTGTTATGTTTATTTGAAAGAAGAGAAAGCACTTTTTATTTGCCTCTACCCACAATTAGGCCAAAGTGATCGTGATAATGACAGCACATCGCGGAGAATGGAGGCCTGCAAACGACCCACGTGACCATCCTTACTTCACTTAAAAAACAATAAAAATATCTTTATCCATGATGACATAAAATGTCAAACATAAAGTTAAAAAATATAAAATTGAAAAAGGTAAAAAAGTTACCTGTCAAGTCCTTGGATGTTGATGACAAATAAATCCAGACAATAGGCACAAAAAAATTATTATGCACACAAAATTTGAAGAAAACTATTTTTTATTTCATGAAGAACTTGTTTCCCTTTTTCATGAATAAATATTTCTTCACATATTTATATTATTTTGACTCGTACATATTAATCTCTCTTTTCATAAAAAAACCATATCATAATATATGCTAATCACAACAATTGCTATCTCCAAGCAATAAAAATTCTTTGTCAATAATATATTTTAGATATCTCAACAGGATGTAAATTATAAATTTTCTCATGACATAAAAGGAGAATATAATATTATTTCTTCTTGAAAAAGAGCAACTTTCATAATATGAACTTTCAAAAAAAAACAAAATGTATTATACTTCATATTGCATAGATACAAACCAATATTTTCTTCATAACGCCCCTTGGGTATTCAAAAATTATATATATAAAATTGGGCAAAATAATGAAGTAAAAACTTTATGAGAATCAAATATGTTCACTTGATGAAAGAAAAATGTTCACCTCTTAAAGCACACGTTCTTCACCTCTACTTGTTTTTTTTTAGAGGATTGAGAACATATAAAAGCACAATTAAAGAATTGATCACATAAATATTCGACGAAAATTTTGGACGAAAAGATGAAGAATAAAACTATTTAGAATAAACATGTCGACAACCTTCTTTAGTTAAAAGTGGCATCAATAGAGCAACACATAAAAGGCTTCACGACGTCACCTCATTTAATACGCATATCCAAACAGAGTACACAACAAAAATACTTTCAGGATCCTTTGAAACAAAAGGTTTGCTCCTCGCTGCTTAACAGAAATCAACATCACTTTCCTAGATGCATTTTGAGGGCAGCACTTTTTCTTTGCCGCACTTAAAAATCAGCATCGCAATAATATCAACATAACAAAAAAAACCGTTCCATCCTTCGTTAACGGGGGAGCACCTCGGCCCCGAAATTACACTAAAAACTTTCAATCATACGACTGCATCCATCACAGCAGGTGTCTATCGGCGCAACTGACGCAGGTGGCCGCGAGCCCAGGGGAAAAAGAGAAAGGGTTATTGTAAATGCAAAACACGCCAATTTGGCAGTGAGCAACAGAGGGGGTGAGGAAAAACTAAGCCAAATTACAATATACAGTATGAAAAGATATGTAACTAATAAGAATAAAATTGATAACCATCTTAAGAGGGGAGGCCAAAGCCGGTGGCCATGTACTTAACGGCTTGAAATACGTCACCTGTGAAATTTAATTTGATAGGTTAGGGGTGTGTCCGAATAAACGGAAGTTCCACCCAAAAGAACTAGCGAGAATGTTCTCGAACAAATTTAAAACCGGAAGGAATGATTTCAAACAGAATTTTACCGGCTTGGAACATTCGAAAGCTAAGTAAGAAAGAAAACATTACAGGCGACGAAATGAAAATAAGCGAAACCGAAATTAAATTTAAATTGAGAACATTAATAAAAAGGAAGGTGATATGAAATAAAATGGCTAATAAAATTGAATTAAATTAAATATATGGGGGGGGTATGGAGTAACCACCACAATTGTCTCCTCTGATAAACATTAATAATACATACACCAAAAAGTGCTACACTAATGCACAAAAGTAAACACCGCCAACAGACGAAATTTAGCCTCGACTGCTAATTTCGCGTGCTTAAAATCCAATAGTATCGTTGATGATTCGATTCCATGACTGTGCCAGCATCCACTTCGCCCATGCTGCTGATCTTCCTTGTGCCTTGAAAATGTTCAGTCAAGTTCTATTGAAAATTTTCAAATTAACTTGCATCCTTATTTATTTTAACCACACGTTATTCCGCGATGTAAAATATTCAATATAATGAGTATTAGAGTAATAAAGTTGTATTTGTTTGAAGTTTACTTGAAAATCTGTATATATTTATTAGAGTATGTGGAAGCAATGTGGAAATTATGCCTCTCATAAGATTAATTTAATACTTTCAGAAGACTTTGAAAAGGGTAATGTAGGATTATACGAATAAGACAATTATGAATGATTGATTATATGTAAAAATTTTTAATCTTTACTTTTTGTTTGATTCAAGATTCGGTTAGAGAAATCGACCAGCGTAGCAAATGCAGACTGCTAGCCTGAAAGTATAAACTATATCTGAAACGAAATTTTTCTACAGAGGTTAAAATGTAGAAAAATTTCGTCAGAAGATAAAGAGTACAATATAAAATTCAGTAGAAATCTTCGAGCTGATTACAATGCACAATCTATATAAAAATCTTATTCAAGAAATTTTATGAACTTGAGATTTATGTAGGATAAATTTTGAAGATACATCCACATAGCAAGGATTAACACTTTCTCAGGATTAAGAGAGAATTTTACTTTATAAGAATTGTGTGTGCTTATGTACTATCGAAGTACTATGCACAATTACTTTGAGTGAGCGCATTTTTTTTTTATTTCCCAGTTTCTTTTTAATTTATGTGGCTCATTTCTACAATATTGGCTCAGGAATTGAGAGATCTTTATCTTGACAGGTCGAAAATCATTTCAAAAGCTACTTATCGATCTAACAACAACCAGATCTTTGACGATTAGTTTAAGGCTCAAATTTGCATTTTAAAACAAAACTTTTCTTAAAAATCACTTTTTTCAGAATATTTTTGGGGGGTTTTCTGCAACTGTACATTTTAGGTAATTTTCGTGCTATTGCATCTTTATTGCTGTCCTGAAAAACTTTCGACTTAAAGTTAAAAATTTTCACCTTAAACTCATTCTTTTAGTGAAAAAACGTGCCACATACAGGCAAAAATTATCGCACGATTCAAATAGATTACAAATAACTACTTTTTGCTCACATTTAAATTTCATCACACCCATATCTTTTTTGCCACATTATTTACAGACGGGGTATTGTCAGACAACCGCTGAAGATTAGTAGAGAATTTGTAAAGATGTCAAATAAGAAAATCCACCTCCATATTTTCACAATCTCTGTTGAAGCTAAAATATAGCATTAAAATGAACAAATAAATAAAAAATGCTGTGGTGTGGCTGTTGCTCGGAATTTGTTGTTCAGAGATTTAATGTAATGTTATTTTATGGAAGAGATTAGGTAATACTAAAACATGACCGATATTCGAAAGTTACTGTTAGCCGGAGGTTTCACTGTATTTCTTGTTTCGATTAAGACGGAAAAAACTAAAAAAATTTGAATGAAAAAAAAAAAAAAGAAAATTTAAGATTTTTGTGCCCTGGAACTCCTTAATTTTTTACAGACAATTAAAAGATGTTCATTAATTTAAAAATTATGACCAAAGTTACTTTGTTAATTTCCAGACCAGCGATGTTGTTCGAAAAAAGAACATTGCTATATACTAATGTTAATTAAAACTATTTAGAGATCACTGTAAAAAGATATTGCACTCGATCATATGACTAACAAAACTAAATTTCCGTGTCTTAGGTACACAACAGACACATTGGTAAAATAATTAGTTAAATATGTTACATCAGGAAAACAATATTTCACTAGAGTATATATTAATTATCACGATTAAAGATATGTGTAAAAACTAAATATTTTTATGACCTACTTTCCATAATTACACAATTTACGTAATAAATAACAAAGAAGTGTACTATCCTAACAGATTAATTTAGTTATAATTAAATACAAATAATGAGAACGATATTAATTTCAACTGAACAATAATTACTCAAAAAGATAAATACTTCATTTGCAAACAGCATATAAAGATAATGTTATTTTTATGCCGGTTCCCAAATGACATATGCAGTTATGTTGGATCGATCGTTTGTGTTCCATATAAAGTTTCTGCTGCCGTATTTTCTCCTGCATCCCCCACATCATCACATATATTTGAAAGAAAATTTATTCAAAATGTAAGCATGGAAATTGTCTGAAAAATATTTGCATGAAAAATACATATGCGTTCTTTTTTCACGTTAAAATCGATTTTCACTTTCATCGCTTTGCCTTCAAGATATTTAATTTGCAAACAAAGTCACCTATTTGATCGAGTCTGTTTAATTTGAGTTTTCTAAACACGAACAAAAGTTTAATATAATCGATCCCTTTTACTGAAATAATCATTCTGGTAAAACACGTAATTACAAGATATAATTTATTAGATAATCAATTTAAATTCCTTAAAAAACTTTTTTGTATAATCAACATCATAACATCATAAACCGCAATAAATTACGAAGTATGTTTCCGAATAAAGAAATTACTCACTTCTAACTCCGGTAAGTGAATAATATTGCGCAGTAAGAAAATAAAACCTGAAAGGCAAAAAGAGAAATATTATTGGCTAGTATATGTCCAAACAGTCCTGTTCGTTATACGGAGGTCTCCACTATTCAAAGATAAAAGCATACAGTGTTTTAGAAACTGAATAAGTGTTTTTCTAAATACAGATGAGCGATATTTGGAGCATTCGTTACGACGTTACTTGAAAATATATTTTGGTCACTCTGAACCTGACCTGCAAGAACCAAAACCTAATCAAATAATGAAACTCAACTGAACTCAAACCCATAATTTAACGACACTACTTTAAAATCGTTTAGAGATGAAACTGTTGTTCATAAAATTGTCAAAAACATAATAAAAGTGTTAGAAGGTTTTTTTTTCGATTAAACAATGTTTAAAATTTCGCCAACACAGGACGTTTGTAATGAATTACACATTTAGCCTGCATTTACGATAGTTTAAAAATTTATTAACTTTATTGGTCTTAACGACAGCATTTCAGGGCAAGTTCTTAGTATTTTTCAGAACATACTGCTGTCAACTATAGAAAATTAGATTCCAGATGGTATTTGAAAATGGTGACTGTCACATGGAATATGTTTGGTTGAAGTAAAATTTGTAAACTATCGTAAATGTATGCTAAATGTGCAATTTGTCAAAAACACTTCTGGCGGCGAAATTCTGAACTTATTTTAATTTTAGCTTAAACAAATTCCATATCTTTAAATTATGGTCCTCCACAAAACTTCTCACCATTCTGAAAAATAGTTTCGCTCGTATACAACTTTAAAATGGGTCGTTCAACTCCTTTGAGGCGGTGACTCTTACAGAAGTTTTATTCAGTTAAAACCCTTTAATTTTAAAAAAAATTATCTATACAAGCACAATGAAGTACAATGGAACAATGTGAACGTGAACATATTGATGGACTACTTAGTTGCATGACAACTTAATATCCAGTCATGAGAGGATTTATGTTGCAAGGACATTAGAAAGCCTTAAAAAATTATGTTTAAACGCAGCTGGTAGCCACAGTGAAAAAATTGACTAAATTAGTTAAAGAACAGTTAAAATTTAAAATAAAAATTTACATGTATGATGTACATGAAATATAACAAAATAAGTGAGAAAAAAAGGAAAGAAAAATTAAAAAAGGAAAGAAAAAAAGAAAAAAGAAAAAAAATTCATTTGTTTCTAAAAGGCTAGGCGAAAAATCTACTTTGAGTTATCATATCATAAAAAAAATCTCTTTTCAGAGAACATACATTTTAGTAATTATAAATTGCTAATAAATTAGCAGAATAAAATAACACAATCAAAGAATGAGCTTAAATTAAATAAAACAAATGTTACTTTTCTTTTTTACTGGAGCCAAAAAGAAATTTTGTGCATGTAGAATCGATAAACACATCGAATATTCATTTTGGGATACTAAATTTCTTACGCCTGAATATTCTTTTCTTGTGCTTGGTATTATTGAAGCAAATGAGTGATACATCGATTGAAAAAGTTAATTCTTTCGGAAATTAAATTTGTTAGCTGAAATCTTCCGTTAATAATAATAAAAAAACATCGTTAAAAGATACATCTATTAGCGATGCATCATTATATTAATTATGAATAAATTGTGATGATTTATATATTGTTTTTCTTTTGCAGAAAATTTATTGCATGCATGTGCAGTAAAGTTTATTTATTTAAAATCGATTATATGTAAGAATAGCAAATCTGACCAACGCGGAAAGATTTTAATGTTCTACAAAGCGACTTGAAATACAGTAAATGGTTTAAGACAATCAGTGTCTGTGACGAAAGTCTTTTTTGGTTCCAATTGAGTCCACTTTAGCTAGAATTTACTGTAATACTTTCGAGATATTTTTGAGTAAACTTTTCGGTGTAGCTATTAATTTCCAAGACTAGCAAAATAACTACTGAAATTATGTATAGTACATAATTTTTTAACATATTTTAAAGTAAACTCAATCTGACGTAATAGACTTTTAAGCGCGGCTATATAATTGTTTGAAACAACTAGTAAAGTCATCTTTGGGAATCCTGTTAATTTCGAACGTTACGCTTTCCTTGAAGTTATCAATATCCAAGGAAGCAGAATCAGCATGTATATTGTCGATGATTTCATCACAAGTTTCCATTCTGGTTTATTTTTGTTCCTTTGATGAACAGTAAAGAACGAATTTACCGCAAAACCTTGCGTTTCATGATCCTTTAATTAAAATTTACCAATCCATATCCTTACTAATATTCAAAGTTCATAAGCGAGTTGTCAAATAGTCAATTTGGTGATCAAAATTTTAAAAAATCGCATTTCTTTTAGGCGTATGTGCGAATGTCGATCGTCCAAGTGTGCGGATCATCTTCGACGCTTTTCCGACCATCACGAAAATATCGAAATCATTCAAAAGTGAGAGTGTGTGATAATGTGCCATCATCCTATACTTTCAGCAATCTTTTAAATGTTTTGCTAGCACATTTTTTTCCGTTTTGAAACAAATTTTAATGCTTATTTCCTGTTCTGTTATTTCACTTCAACAAAAATGCTTTGTTTGCGAGCAGTGGTGATTTCGTAAAAAACTGAGGGTATACGCTGAAGGCAAAGAGTATACCCGAAAATATATATATGCATTCTAGAGAAACAGGAGTGTATGCGGTGTTTCTTAAGAGCCATTATTTTGAAAATCAAAGTGCGATAATTGTATTTTTTTGATTTGCTTTAATTTTTTTATGTTGAAGTAGATCATATTTAATGAATAATGTGCAGTTTAGAACCCCAATAATTTTTCTCTTTCCTATAGAAAATGTCAAAGTTCAAGGTTGTTAAGGTCATTTTTCATGAAATGTGAAATATGAGTATGTTTGGAGCGCTATATCTCTGGCAAGCAACAACATCCCAAAATGCTTTGGGCATAAAATGTTAGTATACATTACATGCTTGTTAAAATTTATTTGTTTCCATGGGGAATTGTCATTTTACGTTGTTATATTGCCACAAAATACAATCAAAACGACGTTTTTGTCAATTTTCCGCACTTAATATCTTATTTAAGCAAAAGCAATTATACTCCAAATTTTTTCCTATAGAATATGAAAGTGTACTGGTAGGAAAAGTTCAGTAATACAATACTCTATCGAGATATTGTTACTGTTAGCAGATATAACCTGTTAAATATTCAAAATTTTCAAAATCTCCCACAATTAAATTAGTTTTTTTTCTCAAAAAAAGCCACAGTTGAATAAAAGAAAATATATCTTGCAGTAGTTCAACATATGTGCAAAAACAAGTGGGGTCTTTTGATATTTTTTGAAAAAAAAAAAACTTCGCTATTAGAAAATGAAAAATCCTATATATCTTTCTTTTTTCTTTGTTTTTTTCACTATGAGAAACAGGAATATCCATTTTTTTACTACTCTTTCGAAAGAGAAATGGAATGTTTCATTTTCTGATAGGGGGGAAATGTGATCATTGACACAGTTTATCTTGTTACTTTTGTCATTCATTTCCCTAAAAATACACGACACCCAACTTTTTTTTCCGTACATATGTTCAACTACTGCATGATGCATTTTGTTTTATTTAACTGAGAAGCTTTTTTGAGATAACACGTCTTTAATTGTTCAAAATGTTGCAGATTTTGAAAATTTTGAATATTTAGCAGATTATATCTGCTAACGGCAACAATATCTCAGTACAATACCATATTATGTAGCTTGTTTTAGTAGTAAACTTTCATATTCTATAAGAAAAAGTTTGGAATACTACTGCTTAAATACGATATTAAGTGCGGAAAATGGTCAAAAACGTCATTTTGTTTGTACTTTGTGGCAACATAACAATGTAATGCAACAATGCCCCATGGAAACAAATTTTAATAAAGAGGTAGTGTTATACTAATAGTTTATGCCAAAATATTTTTTGGATATTGTTTCTTGTCAGAGATATAGTACACCAAACATACTGGCATTCATTTTTCACGAAAAAGGGCATTCACAATCTTGAACTTTAACATTTTTTATAGGGAATAGGAAATTTTTTCAGGACTTCAAAATTGCACATCATTCATTAAATATGATTTATTTCAACATAAAAAAAATATCAAGCTAGATAAAAAAAATACAACTTTCAAAATATCACTTTTTTGTCTGAAATTCAAAATAATAGCTCTTAATAAAATTCAGACGGTATACGGCATATACTGCCGTATACCCTCCACTACATCCCAGTTTGCGAGTTTCAACAACAGAAAGCGAAACAATAATGATGCGCAGCGCAGATATTGTGCCTGACCATTCAACTATCATTGTTAACCAACCAACGAACCTTCAATTTTAATAATTGTTCCTACAGCCCTGGAAATTAATAACCACACCTTGTACATTTGGTGGGTTTCAATTAGTTTTTATTAAAAAACAACCAGCTGGGATATACGTGATAATTATAAAATAATTTTCAAGCATCATAATTCACCTTTCAGTTAAACGTGGCTATAATTTCAACCCAAGATAATAATGGAACGATTTGATTATAGTACTCCTATGAACAATTGGTTAAAAGAGATAATATTTATATCAAGGTTTAAAATATCATACTTCAAGGTTAGTACGAAGTGAAAGTATAAAAATGTATATGATCCACCTTGTGTATTTACTTATGCAGGAAACAAACACGAAGAAAGAATATTTTAAACTTTTTTGTATAAAGATCTACTGTATAGTTCTATATAATTACAGTCAATCTCATCGACCTTCGTAATCCGACAAAAGCCTATAAACTTTTCTTTCGTAACCTACATTTTCGGAGAAAAGAGGGAGGGTTCAGTGTATATTCAGCTTTATATGTATCATTAACTGACAGTTTATTTCAGGATGGAAGAAAGAGATAGTGATTTTAATGTCATTTGGAAAGAAAGGGATGTTTATTTTGATTATCCTGAAGCTACAAAAAATCGTGATCTTTCTCACTTGAATTTCCAAAGTGACATAATGATTCTGTTTTATTCAAGATATTTATTTTAAAACGAAATATGTATAGTAAAATATGTAAAATAAAATAATATGTATTATAAGTGCATATACGCATGTAATAAATGTAAAATAGGAGCAAGGAAGGGTACTGTGCGCATGTTGCTTCCGTATTATGATTTTTGGCTTACTGGTGGAATAACTTAATCAAAGTTTAAAAACAAAGTTTTACTCTGATATACTACAAAATGCCACCGCTGGATAGTTCAGTAGCGATTCTAGTGAAGAATCAAGGAGGAAGATAATCTAAAAGACACTGCCAAAAGTGTTTGAAAACTGTGTGATTATTTTCGGTTATTGACTATTTCTGATGTTTCATACATTAAAATAATGCTCTTAATAAGTTATATTCATCTTGATTCTGCATTTAATGTTGTATTTGCTAAATACATTATATAGATTAAAACTTTATTACATAGATTAAAACTAATGGCAACAATGATTATGTTCATTAATATACTTACTTAAATATGTTTTATTTTTCTCATCAATTATTGAATTTTCATTCTACATATTAATTTTTTCTTATTTATTATGAGGTATACTAATGAAAAAAAAAAGTACGCTGCATCCAAATTTAGCAATACGTGCAATATTGTGTATGCTATATTGACATTAATCAATGGAATATGGATACAGCCCCTCATCTTTTCGCTTCATTTTGGGAATAGCGGATTTCGAGCTTATTAAATCGACGATAATTTTCAGAGTTTTTTGGCTATGTTTTTGTGACTTTCACAAAAGTTGCTCTATACATTTAATTAACACATTATGCAAATTACATTTTGATTGCTTTCACGCAATCGCATTGAAACTTTATTTAGTAAATTTGTTCATTTTTCATACAATTTTTATTATTTTTAAATTTTGATTACAAGGTATGATGTACAATGTTGTTTGTCATATTTTCTGGATAGAAAATTTTTTTATATTAAGCATTCTGTAAATTATAAGAAAAAAATTGGCAAAATTTGGGACAATTTTCATAAAAACCTTAATTTCTTTGCTAGTGTATATGCTAGCCTCATAAAAATTAACACAATTTATTACAATAAGCCACTTAATCATAATCTGCAGTTTGAATTATTTTGCTGCATTAATTTTGACAGGGTTATCCAAAATATTTTTGTTCTTTTTTAATTTGTTGACAGTTACCTACGGAATTTCGGGAAAAAATTCTTCGTGGAAATATATGACCTGTACTATTCTGTTAACACACCTGGAGTTTATGTATATTTCAAGATATTTAACAAAATGTCCAAAATCGCAAGTGTCCGGTCATTATAGTGGATATGTAGTGTACATTTTATGACAATATTAAACCTATATTTTTTTTATATTTGTAATGCATTTTATAAATTTTTTAATAATAAAAATCAATAAAATTGATTATAATCAAAACAAATTCTTTTTATGCGTCTATTTGTTTGTATGTTACAGCTATGATAACAAATTTCTTATAACTACGCTGCGTCAACAATCAAATTTTGTAAAAGACATATGTTTCTGAACTCCCCTAACATATATTTTTGTTATAAGAAATTGTATGCTATTTTACAAGCAAAAAAGATAAAAATTAAGGTATTAAAATTAAGGTAAGTAAGAAAAGTATGGTAGTTCCAGTTTGTTTATATTTTTTCGTATCATAATTACTTACATCAAACAATTTATTCATAATATCTTTATTAATTAATCTTTAATATCATATTCTGATTGCAACCATCTTTGAATTACATATTTATAATTTTTAAATAAGGTAATAAACAAAATAATTTAATATTTTTATGAATAGTTTAATATTTCCCCACTCCAGCTAATAATATCCATCCATTATAAGATAAACCATAGAAACACGCAAAAATTCAATCTGTAACGATACAGCATCATGCAACATACCAAAATTATGGCTCCTGCTACTCAGTGGTTACGAAAATAAAATAAACATCCAAGTAAAAAATAAATAAATAAAAGAAAAAATAACAGACATATATATGAAATGGTACGTGAAAAATTTAATGATGGCGTTTCATAAAACATGCATTTCCGGAATATTTTTGTTTTAAAAATGACTTGGATTGGGAGTTGAAACATGTAAACAGTCGAAACAAACGAATTTTAACGAGTTTTAAAGTATTTACATCTTTTAGCAATTGAAATTAATGTAAGGTAAGGCTATCAATTCCTTTATGACCATTAGTCTATTAAAAAGAATTGTTTTAAAGCATTTTTCGTAAATTGCAGATTATGATTGAGCGACTTATTGTAATTGCTTACGTTCATTTTTATGAGGATAGCCTGTATACTCGTAAAATAATTAAGGTTTTTATAAAAACAGTCCCAAATTTTGCCAAGATTTTTCTTATAATTTGCAGAGTTTTTAATAATAATAATAATAATAATGCTATTTTCAGAAAATATGACAAACAATATTGTACATCCTAACCTGTGTAATGAGAATTTAAAAAATAATAAAAATTATACGAAAAATGAGCGGGTTTACTAAATAATATTTCACTGCGCTTGCATGAACGCAAAATATAATAAATTATACTAATATCATATACTATGAGACATTGAAATTTTTCTACATTTTTAACCCTTTCGGGTCAGATTTTTTTTTTTCAATTTTTAGAAAAAAATATCTTTTACGTTAATAACACTAACACTAGCTTTCCAAATAGATTAATCAGTGTTTAAAGAATATTTCTTTGTCTTAAAGATAACGAATGTTGCTGTTTTGTGTATATTCAATTAATATTCATACAACAATAAGGCCAAGGGAGAGTTTTTTGAGATGTTTAGAAAATACTGCATTACAATAACAATCAACGTATATTACAACTTTTTAATACTTTTTGCGCTTTATTACACTTGTTTTTTTTTTTTTTCCATGAAAGTAACTTTTATTTTAAATTCAAAGGGTGAAATATATGTTTAAAATAAAAGAATCGCAAACGGCGCAAACAGAACTAAGCAAATAATTATTACTTTCATTATTATTACTAAATGCCTAAACACAAATGAAGTCATATAATAAGTACATAGCTATATATTAACATTAATGAATGTAAAAAGTAGCAAAAGTATTTCTTAAAACAAAATAATACGCTATTAAAAGACATGTACTATTAATAGTACACCAGACCCGAAAGGGTTAAACTAACATATATTTCTTCTGCACGTAAGAAAAATTTAATTCAGCTAAATCAAACCATATTAATTTTTTTAAACAGAGATCTCTTTTAATCAACCGTAAAACAAACACGTTCACAAACAACAAATAAATATTTTGACATTTAACTTTCTCACAAAAATACTAAAGGCAAATAAAGAAAAAACTTTTAATAGTTTTATTTTTTTTTTCAAGGACACGTTATATGTCTAATAAATACAGAGAGAACAGGGAACGGCGATTTCTTTTCGAAAAAAAGAAGTCCGAAGGTCGATAGTTCTGCACCATTAGCTGCTACCATTAGTAGTTATCTTTGGTAAAGCTCTCATTTTTCACTTTTTGTGTTTAACACTTTTTTCAATTCAAACAAATTTATTACTATTTATCCACCCACTATTAACTTTTTTTACCGTCCTTGAGTCAAAAAAAAAAAAAAAATGTAACAGTAAAAAAAGATTTTGTAAAAGAATCGTTTTATTCTATTTAGTATACTTTGAAGCTTTATTTTTTGTTAAATTTTCGTTCAGTATATTTAAATACGCAATAGACCTGGAGGCGGTAACAGACACAATCACTTCATTGAGTTCATTGCTGTAATTCCAGAATTAATTAAAACTTGATTCGCATATTTAAACGTAATCGGTCTGCCAAGTCATATCTTTGGGAGCGAATCGAATTTTAATTAATTCTGAAATTTCACTCGTGATCTCAATGAGGTTATTGTCTGTAATGAAAAATCCTTATACCATTACAAAAAGCTTAGGGGGGAGGGAATCGGGTAAAAAAAAATTTTTTTTAATAAGCCTTAAATTTTAAATTTTTACTTATTTATTTATTTGTGATACAAATGTTTATTAAATTATTTGTTTCAGGAAACATTTGCTTTTTAATTTTTCTAAAATTTCAAAATGGATATTTATATTTCAAGGGAAAATAAAGTAATCTTAAATGTTAATAATTTTTTTAAATTTCAATATTCAAAGAAAAAACTGTATTCAAATATTTGCATTCATTCTATCAAAAGTTTTAATTATAGAGGTTCTAAAAATTCATGTGTAAAACTGCAAAAGAAAGTAAAATACACACAAAGAAGAAATTCGAATGAATTTCTACGTAGGGTCGGAAATTAAAAAGTTTTGAAAAAAAAAATAAGCAAATTAAGTGGAAATGAAATCAACTATTATATTTAAATAACAATTATAGTAAGTGCTTAAATGTGCCACCATTAAGGGTGCTTGTCACTCAGCTTCTGAATTCCTCTTCGTAATGTTAAGTCTATGGGCATTTGATGCATTCGTAGATTTAAAATATCGCCTCAGGATATTAATATTTTAAACTTATTTTTCTGTGTACTTTTTCTTAAAGGATGTCTCTTTTTTTCTTAGTTCTCAAAGTATTTCTAAAATACCGGGTGATCCAAAAGTCAGCACGAACTTTAACAATGAATAATTTGAAAACGAATCAAGATACAGACACGGTTTGCACCGAACGAATGGAGAAAAAAACCGGGTTTTGTGTAACAACGAAAAAAAATAGTTTTGTTGGCGACCAACAATGGCGCTATAGTGTCTTATTGCACCAAAAGATGATTTATAAATGAAAAAGATGTTGACAACTTATAGGTCACCTCAATTACAGATAATTAGTACTACAGTAAATGTTCAGTGTGCTGTCCATCATTCATAAATGCAGGTGTAAGCTGTAAGACTAGACACTACACCATTCACAGCATTTAAGGCTGTATTTCGATTCAAACTGGTTATTTTCAGATTTTTTTTTAATTCACTTTTGTTCTCAAACTCATCAAACTCGCATATTCTCTTATTTAGAAACTACTCGAGGTGCTGTATCTGTCAACTTTTTGATAAATGCAGAAAATATTACAAAAAATACAGTCAAAGTTAGCCTTTTGATCCGAATTTTCCGAAGCAAGAGATCTGGGAACGAAAAAAAGGGTCATACTGAGAAGGTAATTGTTTATAAATCAAATTCTTATGAATTGAGCACAAAATGACATCACACAGCATCTCATACATCTCTTCAAAAATCACCCCAGCAAGTTTTATGTTTTTACTTTTTAAAATGCGTCTGAAATTGTATCAGAAAATTTCGAGCTGTTGAAAGTAGAAAAGATTTTTTTCGAGTATAGCTTTTCTTGCGTTATGGCTGCACATTTTGGCGGACGGTATCTTTCAATGCTGCTAGTGATGCCGTTGGTCGCCAACAGAACTATATTTTTTCGTTGTCACACAAAACCCGGTTTTTTTTCCCTATCCGATTGATATGATTGATTTTTGATTCGTTTTCGAATTATTCATTTTTAAACTTGTCCTGACTTTTGGATCACCCGGTATATGTTTAATTTTAAATGGTGGTCACCGATATTTTTCTGAATTTTAAAGATATTTGACTGGCATTTTTTTTTTTATGAGTTGTAACAAAGTTGACTACCAAATCATGAAAATAATATTTTTTTTTTTTTTTTTATCGAGCGTGCATGCACAGATAAAAAGTATTTCATTCAACTACTCATAAATCATCAAATGTTTAATACTTTGAAATTCCAATTACACTACATTATTTGTACTATATTTTGTGAAATTTTCTGAAATTGATATTAAATTTGGTAAAAGACTAACATGAGATAAACAAAAAATATGCAATTTTTTCAAAGTTTACAAATAAAATAAAATAAAATAAACGTCGACATATATCCATGAACATACGCTCTATTCTCCAACAAATGAATACATGTATTGTACAATATCAATATACTCTCAGCCTATAGCCACAGATCGTTTCGTACTTTTTTTTTTTTTTTTTTTTTTTTTAACAAGATGATCCCAAAGAGTATTATTTATCTTTGATTTTTTGCTCGCTCCCTAATTGTCCTTCTGATAAAATCGCCGTTGATAAATATGAAGTGGAACATATTCTTCATATTTTTAAAGCTCCATAAATATCCGACAAATACATCTTTATATATTCGACAAAATGTTTAAATTGAAAGTGTCCGGTCATTAATGGACACTTTCATAAATGACATTTAGATATTCGACAAAATGTTTAAATTGAAAGTGTTCGGTCATTAATGGACACTTTCATAAATGACATTTAGATATTCGACAAAATGTTTAAATTGAAAGTGTCCGGTCATTAATGGCCATATAGTGTACTGACCATGATTTATATGAAAAAATAGGCTACTTTTTTAAAACTAGGGGCAAAAATGAAGGGCAGGGGTGCAGGCTAATTTTGGGCAGTAAAATATAATTTACATTCACACAACCTTCATACAAAAAAAAAAAAAAAAAAAAAAAAAAAAAAAAAAAAAGACAAATTAAAAAACTGCTAAAAAATATCCAGTAAAAGTAGTCAATCACGTAAAAGTTTCATTTTTTAGTTTTCATGCCTATTTCATTGTCTCAAATTTAAAGATTATCCCAGATCGATTTGTAGCATCATTTTTCCCCTGATATGAATAATATAAATAAATATATATATATTTAATAAGTATTTGTTTATAAATTGATTCACCATGATCTAAATAATAAGTAATACGAAAATTTGTACGTTTACCATAGTACATTATTTATAATTGAGACTGGAACATCTACGCTTTAATTATGAACTATCCTGTATATAATATTTTTAATTTTATTAATCAAAAAATAAGAAAAGGGGATTGATTTAAAATACACGAACATTTCCCTCTGCGCGAATTTTCTGGTATAATACGGAATTTCTGGAGATTGATGGCATGTCATCAGTAGCCTATTAAAAATTCTCAAAAAGAAAAATGAAAGAAAACTTCAATAAGTTTTTTGAATTTTAAGGCGGGGGGGGGGGGAAGGAGGATGTTTACTTCAAAATTGCTCAAAAAGTCGATTTTTAAAAATATTAAACGAAAGCCCGTTGCAAAGATTTTGATACCTCATTTTTACCCATAGAGTAATTACATCCTGAGATATTTTAAGTTTGCTAGTAAAAGCAATTGTAACTCCCGCATATAAATGAAAACTTAACGACTTACTCTCTATGTTACTATTTTTTTTTTTCACTTTCATGTTTTCAAAATACTAAGACTTTCTTTTGTATTTGAGATGGATATTAAACATTTTTGGACATATTCTTTATCATATACGTAATAAATCTGCGTATGGAATTTGACTTGTAATTTTTTTGTTATTTTTTTAAAAATAAAAGTGAATAAAGATGTGTTAGATTTCATCATTTCATGTATTTATTAGTAAAACAATGTACTAAATGTAATATTACATGCATCTAAAAATTCATACGCAGTCTTGTGTAATATACATTTGAAAAACTTAAAAAAAGGAGGCAGGCAAAAGTATTAATATTTTAAAAAAAGTAGTAGGGATTGTAAAAAATTCAAATTTTCTTTAACTTTTTAAAATTTTTAATTAAATAAGCAGTTAAAATATTATTTGAAATTTACGTTTTTTCTAACATTGAGTTGCAAAGAGTTCATCATCGGAACCACACTTTTAAAAATAAACAAAACTGTTGAAGATGTAAACTGTTCCCTTAACTCTGTTTATGTAAAATAACACTAATTCATTAATAATTTTATTAAGAAAGTTATAAAATGTGAATAAATTTTTGGAAAAAAAATTGCACATATTTTATTACTTTTCTCAATTTTCCAAGCACCCTCTGTTATATTGTTCCTTCGGACAGATAGCACATTATACGAGATGTAACAATTTGTATAAATTACCTAACTGTTTTTCGGTCATGTTTTATTTATAAGTCTAAAAAGTTAATTTTTATTTTATTTATTTATTTATTTATTTATTTATTTATTTATTGGTAACATAGGAAATACAAGCCTGTATGTATTAATATATATGAATATGTAACAAGACGCTGACTGTCTTTCTTATTTACTAACCCTCAGAAGGAAGCGTATAGTATTAGATTTTATCTAAATGGATAATTTTATATTAATTCACATCAACATAATAATGACAATGAAAAAGAAACTGAAAAGAGGAAGAGACATGCGTCAGATCACAAATCACCTTTTCTAATGTTAAACCTATGGGCTAGAAATGAATTCGTATTTTTGCAATTTCTTCTCGGAAAATTAAAAATTTTTATCCTCTTTTTTTATATGCTCTTCTTGAACGATTTTTTTCCTTTTTATTTGGCAGACATTTTTCTAAAATACACAATTGGATATATTTTAAGTGTTAAAATCTTATTTACAACTCTTGTTATTTATTAAGATTTTAAACAAAAAATATATAATTAAGTATATATTTTAGAAATAGTTTCTGAATTGAAAAATAAATATTCATCAAGGAAAGCAGATAAAGTTTTTAATTTTCTGAGGTGAAATTTGATAAAATACAGATCCTATCCAAACAGACAGATAACACCAGAGGGAAATTTTCGATCTGATTGACGAAGAACCTTAAACAAACAAACAAAGATAAAGAAAATAAAAATTTGATCAACGTTACACAATAAAGGAGAAATCATGGGTATTGAAAAATTTAAAAAGAAAATTATTCATTTGATAAAATTTTTCAAGTTTCCTGTGGATGTATTACATTTTTAAAAACATTAATAAATTTTGAAAATGCTGTTCCACTAAAAATAAAAATTATTTCGCTTTTAAATACGCTTAAAATTTAGATTCGTTTTTTTAATGCTGTCGATATTGGATGTTCGTTTTGTGATACTGAATTAAAATTTTAAGATTTTGTATTGGTAATCCGTAAACAATGTAAGCTTTTAAATTTCTCTGTTAAATTATAGAGGAATTTTTCAGCCTATGAGCGAGAAGCAGTTTCGCAAGAGAGAGTTCACTTAATACAATAACATTGTTGTAGTATATCACGAATATTAATTTCCAAATGAAGATAAATGGAGATTATCGTAATAAAATTATTTCATGTGTCACAATGCATCAAGAAAAGCAAGTTAAGTTTGACAGACAACCCAGGAAGTTATAAATTTATTTACATCTGTTAAGCATAATCATAATTAATTGTTTAAAGAACAGTTAAAATTATCAAATAGAGACATTTATAAACTATTGTACATTTTCTTATTATTGACTTCAATACACATTAAGTTTCACTAAATTGTTTTTTCCTTCTTGCTTTAAACAAACGATAATTTAATGTGCGTATTACGTTTTGAATCTTGTTATGGTAAGTTTCAAAAAGCGACAGTTTTTTCCCTGCTCGTTTTACTAAATTAACAATAAAAATTATTTTCTTCAAGTGGTGATTACGAAAAAGAAGTTACAAATAATTAAATAGTTTTACCCGAATAAATATATTTTATACAAATTGCAGATTTTAATATATGTCAAATGTGAAGGCTGATTGTCAAAAATATTGAAGAAAAAGAAATTAATTGGATATCTTACATTAAAAGAAAGGAATTTTAATTTACATTTATTATTATTATTATTATTATAAATATAACAATATCATTGAGGTTAATCGTTCTTACAGAAATATTTCAGTTAGTGATATTAACCCTTTTGGATCAGATTTTTTTTCTTTTTCCAATTTGAAGAAAAAATTACTTTTACGCTAACAAAATTAACCTAGCTATCTAAATATATTAATTAGCGTTTAACGAATATTAAATAGTCTGAAACATAATTAATTAATGTTGTTGTTTTAAAGACTATTCAATTCTCATTCATATGACAATAGACTAATGAAGAGTTTTTGGAGATGTTTAGAAAATGTTATATGACAACAAGATTTAACTGATATTACAACTTTCTAATAATTTTTGCACTTAATTACATATGATTGTTTCAGGACTTTATTTTAAATTTAAAGAGTGAAATATATGTTTAAAAAAAAATCTCAAACGGTGCAAAGGGAATTAAGTAAATATTTATAATGATTACTAAATGCTTAAATGTTAATAAAGTGATATAGTAAATGCATAGACACATACGCATACTAACATTAATAGATGTAAACAGTAACAAAATTATTTGTTAAAACAAAATACTCAATTAAAAGACATGCACTATTAATAGTACACCAGACTCGAAAGGATTAAAAATTGCCAACAAACCAAGCATTTTTGCCAAGCGAAAATCTTTATGAAATAGCCTGAGGAGTCCCATGTATACGTTACCCCTTTTTCATGTGTAATTTATCAGCCTTAAAATCCAACTTATATTCCATTGCTTAATAATAAAGGAAATGCATGTATTTATTCATACACAAGTATGTAACAAGACGCTGGCTGTTTTTATCATTCACCACCCACATAAGAAACATATCTTATATTGCGTCAAAATTAATAATTTTGGATTAATTCACTTCAACATATTTATGGCAATGAAAAGGGAGACAGCGAAGATTGGAAGATAACGAGCCATAATACAAGCTTTAAACAAACGACAGGGGAAAAATAAAAATAAAATGAAAAAATAAAAAGAGGAATTAATCATATTTCTTTTTATGAGCCAAAATATAATAGCGTACTTTTCACTTCCCATATTAATCCTAGTGGAAGCGGTCACGGAGCAAGGTCACAGACGCTTGCATTTGATAGTGTGAAAAATAATATCCGAGCGTATACATTTCCTTTTCTTCCGCATACCCTGCTGAAGCTGAATGTAAACAGTTAGCACGTGCTGCCACCATTTGTTTTAGAATCTTTTGTTGAGAGTGAATAAAATGGGTTTTAATTAAGTCATATTCGATGTTTGAAAGCAAAAGAATTTAAAACACATTTCACTGTATATTTAGTTAAATGTAGTTTATTAGTGGGGAGAAACATAAAAACAAAAGTATGTTTTCATAGGTTTTATTTTACGCGCTACGATGATTAACATTAATATATGTTTTATACCTAAAATAGCGTTCAAGTCATTTCAAGAGTTTTAATTCATACTGATTTTTATGGGCAGGGCCGCCACTGGCGTCTATTTTTATATTAGCACCATAAAAAAAGATAAACTTTGTGCTACATTTCTCTTGCAGTTGTCAAAACGTATGTGAAAAATTTTTGCTTTATAAAAGTGGTGCAAAATAGAATTAAAAAATAATAGCCTTAATGAGAGCTGTAATTACCTGCACTGTTTGTTTTAAGACCGGTTTCTATGCTAAGATTGTTTGTTTTCTGTAAAAACTTCTTTATATAGCCCACCGTTCCCCCCCTTTCTTCAACGCCCTATTGTTTCAAAATTAATAGCAGGTCCTGTCGATTCTCACTAGTGGGACGCTATCCGCCATAATATTTTTTTATACCCGCACATTATTATTTACTATTCAAATATGCAATAAAATTGCATAACATTAAAATGAAAAAACAATCTTAGAAATAAAATTAGTTACGTAAGAAACATTTCTACATTTATCTAATTAATTGCAATATTAAATATGCCATTAATTACCAATATTATTATTTAACTTATTTTGATCAAACATTATTTTACTTTATCTTTGTATTAGAAAATTTTTCACTATGCAAAAATGGTAGTTGTATTTCATTAATGATTTTTTATTTATTTATTTATTTATTTATTTATTTTAAATGATTCGTTTTCTTTTTAAAAAATTACCCTTTTTTGGCTTTTTTTTAATGTAACTGTAGAATCTAAGCAAAAGTTTATGAAAACTTTCTGTATCATATAATAAATTTTTCTACTATAATTAATTTATTATTTATACTAAATTATACTAATAAATTTATTATAAATTAGTATTTATAATAAATTTTATAATAAATCTTCATTTCAAACTATGTAATAAATTCAAATTACATAAAAATTAATACGAAATAAACTTACTTAAGAAACACATAATTTTATTGCAATATGTTTGAAAAAAATTCATGGATTTTCATCTGCAATGATGTCATATCAAGACATGGAGGTGTTTTCATTTGGAGCTGATGCAGGTTCTGAGTTTTATGGGACAGATAAAAATACATGTTTTGCATGAATATGTTAATGAAATTGAAATCATATTTTTCAATCTATCACCCTTTTACATAAAAAGAAATTCTTAGAATATTACATTTATTTTTTCATTAATAGAATTAGAAAATATCAGGGTCCAGATTTTTCTGTGGATCACCGAAATTTCCTCGCAGACCACTGTGGTCAACGTTCACCGAGCTTTCGACGCTTTTTTTAAACAGACAGGCTTGGTAGTATCCTTGATCTACATTTGACAATTTTCTTCTTTATAGTTTTTCTAATAAGATTCTATTTTCCTTATATTATGCATTATGCAACATATCTTATGAAAATTTATTTCAAAAGCAGAGATGCGAGTTATAAAAGTGATATAGTTCAAATACAGGGTATATATAAGTTCAAAACAGAAAAAAAAATCTCGCATTGAAGGTACGCGTTATTTTTTCGGAACGCATTATACGCCGAGATTGACAGTATATATGAAATCTTTAGCATAAATTTTTCTTAACTTTCAAATTGTTTACATGATTTTGTAATAATGACATAATCGCATAAATATTTAAATAGTTATCCAAAATCCTAATGGATAATCCTAATATAATTTATTTGAAAATGCCAGGTTGAACTTCTCCAATAATTTGACGATATGTATGAAATCCCTTACCTAAAATAATTTGAATGATGATTTCGGAATAATTTCATTAATAGTTAGTTCGGACGAATAATTATTTGAATAATTATCGAAAACCCTGTTGCAATTTATTTGAAAATGATCGTTGAACTCCTATAATTTGACAGTATATATGAAATCTTTTACCTAAAGTAAATGAAGTTTTCGTGATAATGACTTTAATAATTGATTCGAACAAATATTCTCATAAATATCTGAATAATTATTGTAAATCCTAATGATATAATAGATTTGAAAATGACTCGTTGAACTTTTCAGATAATTTTTGAATTACTACGTTAGAGGCCGTGCAAGCGCATATATATAATGTTATCATTTAAGGGGGAAGGGAGGGGGGCATCTTGCACATGATATTGTAAGATATTTCTAGGGGGGACGGGGGGTTTGTCTTTTGATATGGATATTATTTTTGATCGAATCAAAATTTTCTCTTTTCCTTTGTAACATGGTCTTTGGTTCAAAATAGAATGTTATCTTTTTTAGTCTGTTATCTACTTTTATGAAAATAATTATTAAATCATTAAATTATTATACATATATTTTTGAATTCTAAAATATAGGATAACACGACGTTTGAAATCCCTTTCTTCATATTTGTATGCATGTTGTATAATCATCGTCCTAAAAACCATACGTGAAGTATATTAAATGAAGCTTGTGTTTACTAATAAATAAAAGAGAAAGAAAAGTAATGTTGTCCATTTTTTTTTTATAATAATTTCTATCTTCATCACATTCCTCTTCCGTTCAGAGCAAATTCAGCAAGACTTTATTACTACTGAATGCATTATGAAACAAAAATCTAATAGTAACTATTTTTTTTAATTGCTATTTAAATACAGCGATATTTTATGGACTTCTCTTCACTCGAACCAATAAAGTATGCGAAAAATAAATGTAATCAGTTTTGTACACGACTGCAAACAAAAGAAGTAAATTATAAATTTAAAAAAAAATACACTTTGATAACGATATCATTACCGGGGAGAGGGGGCGGGGTTTGAGGGATGATAACGCATAATATCAAAAGGGGAGAGGGGGTCCAAAATTACCAAAAAAGTAATAACGTTATATTTGTACAGCCCTTACTATTCATACTACTTTCATTGTGCGCAACAAAATAATGTCGTTTCCAGAGAAAATCAATTGAATGTTTCAAATTAAAATTACTTACAGAAGTTGCGAGGAAAGAAAACAGACCTAGTTTCCTTGTCTGAGCTGTCCTCCTTAGGCAAACAAATAATAAATAACGCATGTTTAAGAAAGTAAGCACTTTCTAGAACATTTTCAGGTGATGATGTTAAACAAAAACAGTGAACTTAAATAAATACCGAAAATCCTGATGCAATTAATTTGAAAATGACTCATTGAACTCCTATAATTTGACAGTATATATGAAATCTTTTACTTAATATAAATGAAGTTTTCGTGATAAGGGCTTTAATAATTGGTTCGAACGAATATTCGCATAAATATCTGAATAATTATGAAAATCCTAAAGGTGCAATTTATTTGAAAATGATTGGTTGGACTTGTCCTATAATTTTTACTTTGGGCTGTGTAAATATAATGCTATCACCTTTTTGGTAATTTTGGACCCCACTCACCCGATTCGATATCATATGTTATCGCACCCCCCCCCCTCTTTCTTTTAATAATATTGTTATGAAAGTGTATTTTTTTAAATAGAATTTATTTCTTTTGTTTGCAGCGATATACAAAACTAGTTATTTATTTTTTGCATACTTTATTAATTCAAGTGAAGATAAGTCCATAAAATATCGCTTTATTCAAATAGCACTTAAAAGAAATAGTTACTATTTAAAAGTATTTTATTCTAGCTTTTTGTTACATAATTCATTCAGTAATAATAAAGTCTTGCTACATCTGTCCCGAACAGAGGAGGGGTGGATAACAGATAGAAATTCTTATCACCAAAACAAGCGGACGACATTCTTTCTTTTTATTTATTAGCAAACACAAGCTGCATTTAAAATATACTTTATGTATGATTTCTCGAATCGTAATTATACATGCACACATATGAAGAAGGAAGGGATGTCAAACGTTGGGGTATCCTGTATTTTAAAGTTAAATAATTTTATAATAATTTAATGATTTAATAACAAATATTTTCATAAAAGTAGATAACAGATTTTTAAAAAAAAGATAACATTCTATTTTGAACCAAAGATCGTGTTACAAATAAAAAGAGTAATTTTTTATTGGATCAAAAATTATATCGATATCAAAAGACAAACCCTCCGTTCCCCCTAGAGATATCTTACGATATCATCTGTCAGACCCCCTTCCTCCTCCCTAAAATGATAACGTTATATATACACATACCTTTTCATCATGCGTAACAAAATAATGTCGTATCCAGAGAAAACAAATTCAATGTTTCAAATTAAAATTACTTACTGAAGTTGTGAGGGAGGAAAAATAATAAATAACACACGTTTATGAAAATAAGCGCCTTCTAAGACATTTTCAGGTGATGATGTTAAACAAAAACAGTGAACTTAAATAAATATCGAATTAAAAAAAAAAATAAAAAAAAAAAAAAGATTTAAAATCGTACTTATCCATGACGATGGTGTTGGTGACAATTCGCAGACCTTTTCGATGAGGACATAGAGCTAAGTTTAAATTGCTCCGACAGAGGCAGACACATCGTAGAAATGTTAAGCGGTGACTCTATTTTTAGTCGAAAAACCGTGGATACGTTTATCTGTCACTGTAACAGACAGACGAAATAGAAAATGTAGATTTGTTGGAAATGAAAATAAAAGAAAAAGAAATCCGATGTGCAATTGTGTTTCGTTCGTTCAACTTGAAGCGAAAGCTTTTCAGTATTTAGGAAGTAAATAATTCATGGCATATAAAAAAAAGGTACGTACTCAACCGCAGATTGTTATTATTGTTGCATTATACTTTAATCTTTAAAAGAAAAATTACACAAGAAAAAAAAAAAATATTGTAAAAATTATTAGATATCAAGGAAACAAGATTTTTTACACGTAACATTCCTAAAGGTGTCATCTATTTAATTACGTCAACTTTAAGAGGGAAGAAGGGTCCACAAAGTGCGACACAGTGGAGAAGGGATTACCGCATTGTGATATCACATGAGAAATATGAAAGCAGTTAGGCAGTCGTCGTTTGCAAGCAGTATAAATTATGCTCACAAAAGTACGTAATTTTATTCAAAGAGTGTTAGGCATATTTTTCTGTTGACTTGCAAGAAGTGAAAATATAGAAGATCTTGACGACTTTATGACATTTATTTCAGTCGTTAGATAGTATATAAACAAATTGCATTTTTTAAAAAACAAATTTAATTCTAAAAAAGAAAAAGAAAAAAAAAAAGAAAAAAAAGACATCAAAATAAGTGGTTGGGGGAGGGGCATGTGAGATAAAGCGAGGGTGACACACAATGATATATTAGGACAAAAAGCTACGTAATAATTTACGGGACGTAAATTTTTTATACAGGATTGTTATATACGAGACGTAAATAACATAATTAATAATAACCGTTATCAGTAGTATTATTCCAATCATGGAAAAAAAAGTCGCTAGATTTATGATGAAAGCATTCAAATCATAAAAATAAATTAAGATTTATTTCACAGAATACATAAAATGAGTTTTAAAAAGCTCAACGTTTTATTTAAAAAGGGGACAAAAAAAGAAAATGAATGTTACAAGTTAAAAATATACATTTCATTTGAAAACTTTAATACTTTCGGCTTGCATTTCCCTCGGCCATCCTAAGAGATCTTTTCTAATTAATTGACGTTTATTCATACAAATACATTACTTCGTTTGAAATGGTAGAGCCAATAATTATTAGGGTACTTGAAAGTAAAAGCAGCAGTTTCTTGGATTGAATTTCAGACGGGAAAAAATATATATTTACACGCACATACACACATAAAAACTATTATTATTATTATTTTAATAAAATTATATATTATATATTATTTTATTATTTTTTAGTCACTTTTAAAGTAAAACGTTGAGATTTTTAAAATTTATTCAACTTTAATATCTTTAGAAAATCTAGAATAGACTATATCTATAGATAACGTTCCCCAATTTTTTGAAAAACAAAATTTATTACCATCATAATTTAATGGATGAGTAATGGTAATTTAAATGATTTTATTCGTTAACTAACGTGACAATCGCTGTTAATAATAAGCATAAACATCTACCTTCTAATGAAATTATGAACCATTTATGTTTTTTAGAAGTTTAATTTTACCTTAGTATCACGAATTATTTCAGGTCATCGGCCAAGTTATAATGGGAGGACTACAACTCAATATAGTAAAAAACATTCTTAATTGACAAGACTTTATTTAATTTCCCAAAACAATGCACATTTTTCTTTAATGATTATGCATATTTAATTCCTCCGTTTATGGAAGATCTTTCTTCGTCAGCTCAAAGGCCATGAAGTGACTCTCAGATTCCTTTTGTTTCTGTTAAATTCAAAAATTAATTTTATTCAGAGAGTTCACGCAGGTTTAACATCGCTTTATATTCGCAGTGAGTCCAATGACACGTCCTTTCATTCATGAAAGCAAAAAAGAATTTGGTCAATAACCAATTCCGGTACAAAACCACTCGTTATTAAAAATCGACCAAGAAAAGCTTTTAAAGACCGAAACAGTAACAGAAACCAAACTTCGGATATTCTATTTTCAGCTGAAAACAAAAACGATAAATTTTTTTGAAAAATTAATTTACATTAATATACATCATTATTATTTAATTATGCATATTCATTAGATATGCATAATTATCAATTAATTATACGTATTTATGAAAAATACATAACAGTGTTGAATTCAGGGGGTGGCCCGGGGGGACATTTCACCCGGAGTAACGAAATTCCCCCCCTCCCCCCACGGAAAATTTAAGAGTTTGGGTTATCAATGGTCAAAAAGTGCATTCCCCCCCCCGGAATGCTATAATGTCCCCCCGGAGCCGCAGAAGTCCCTCCCGGAGAAAAGTGTCTGAATTCAACACTGATACATAATCATTAATTAATTATACTTCTGATATAAATTGGCTCTCTGTGCCTTAGGCTCAAAACTTTATTATCATATAAAATTGAATATAATTAATTCATCAATGACGCAGGAAGATTTCGTAACTATAAAAATATAATTTATTTTTAGCTGTACACACCTCGATTTATCATGTTTCGGTTTTGTACATTTCGTACATTGTTGCTGCATGTTTTTTGATGTAGTACTTACGTTGTATCTCGTTAAAAAAGCAGTATAAGATGAATTCTGCTATCTGTTGAACTTTATTCACACCAATTTCTTTTGCTTTTAGTATTATTTATATTCGTGGAAAAAAAAAAAATTAAAGATGCGTCTCCGGTAGGATACATAGGGGCTAAATGGTTCTTTTAAACTTTCAGAATTTAAGCAGCAGCTATTAATTTGACAAAATTAAAGATTCTGTAAAAATTTACATGCCGAAATTTAAAAATTATAACTTTCAAACATTGTAATGATCAAGGATTAACTCCTGTTGGGGGAAAAAAAAAAACAAGTAGGTAACATCCCCAGTAATTGGCACATTAAGACTTTGTCTTTAAACTTACTTCTGTTTTCATTACCAAGAAATAAAATATTTACTTGCAAATATTTTTAAATCAAAGAATGCTTATCTGTGCATCTATTTTGCCTACTGAAAACAAAAATATTTGAAAAAGTATTTTTATAAAAATATATTTATAAAAAGTTGCTGTAATCACCAGTAATTGACACCTAGACTTTTACACAATTAAAGTAACCCTTTTCAACTAAACAAAACTATTGACAATTAAAATTTAAAATATATTATAAATCAGATAATAATAAATTGAAATGCATGCCTTTCTTAAGCTAGAGAAGAAGCATTTACAACAAAAATGGCTAATTTGATACAAGCCATAATTGTTTCTCTTTTCTAGGCACTATTGTCATCTAATAGCATAAATCAAAGCTATAATCTTTAAAGTAAATGAGTATATAACTGGTATATGGTCTTGTATTTTTAAAAGACTGGATATAAATATAAAATTATTTTAGGACATTTTTGTAGGATATGCCAATTACTGGGGATGTTACCCTACGTTTTTTTAACTGTAAGACTTTTGTGCCTAAGTCAGCCTCCAATTACAATAAACAATGAATAAATGGGCAGGGCAGTAGTTTTGCCAAGAATTCTATATTTTCTTGACTAGAATGCGTGTTAAAAATAATGTTTGGTTGAGATTTCACAAAGATTTACGGATATTTTTTTTTTCATAATTTAATCCGGCTTCAATATACTACACCAAAAGAAAAAAGTCAAGACGATTATAAAGTTATCTTTCGTTTTAGCAAACTAATCTTCATTATACTTAATTGCCTTTATATTACTCATATATTGTCAACAGTTGATAATTAGTTCCTAGTTCTCAAAAAGGACAAATTTTACCAGATTGAATAACGTCCTTATAAAGCTCTTTTTTAATTGCTAGCAACAAAGTTATATTCCCTAGGTCCTTGATCATAAAAAGTTCTCATTTTACTTTGACTCACGAATGCTTAAAAAGAAAATTCTATAAAGTGACTAAAAGATAAGGAAACAAACTGAAACAAAATGAATCAAAGAAAAACTTTACTAAAACTGTTCAGGAAAAAAAAAAAAAATTATCGAGTTTATTTGGTATAAATATGTCGGCAGTAAAAATATTTTAGATTTTGTGCGAACATCCCTGAAATTTTTATTTGTACTGACAAGTGAAATATTAGTATTGAAAAAGTTTCAAGAGACTTTTCACCAGAACAAAAATTAATTCAACGAAAAGTGAAAACAAAAACGCATTAACGAAAGAATTTTTGTTTGTTATATTAAAGGACGGAAAATAGGTCAACTGAAATCGGAAAAATAAAGCAAAGAAGTGAACAGAAGCTTTAATAATAAAAAGGGAAACAGAAGTAGACCTCAATAAAATTGTGCTGGTTCACGCAACAATATAATATATATTTTACAGAATATTTTTTTTATAAATCGGTACTTGCATCATTCATTTAAATTTTAATCAAAAGCGCTACAAGATTAGTTCTGCTATATGTTTTTTCTTTGCTTTTAGAATTGGAAGAAAAAAATAATAAAAATAATAAATGCGTCTCTTATAGGATACATCGGGTATGAAGAGATTAAATGTTTCTTTTACACTTTAAGAATTTAACCAGCAGCTATTAATTTGACAAAATTAGAAATTCAGTAAAAAATTACATGACAAAGTTTAAAATTTCTAATTTTAAAGCGTTGTAAATGATCAAAAGTCGACTCCTGTTGGAAAAAAAAGACCCAAGTAAGTTGTTTCAACTGTCGAGCATTTGCGTATAAGGCAACTTCTTTCAACAAACAATGTATAAATGGACAATAGTTTGGCCAGGGATTCGGTATTTTTTTTAATCTAAAACTCGTGTTACAAAGAAAAAAATCATCTAGTTAAAATTCTGCAAAGATTTAAGGATTTTTATTTCCTACATAATTTAATCCGGCCACAATAAACTTACAGAAAAAGAAAAAAAAATTGACATTTTTGTAAAGATTATCTTCCGTTTCAACTAACTAATCTTCATTATACTTCATTATCTTTATTCTACATCATGTATTGTCAACAGTTGATAATTAGTTCCTAACTCTCATATAAAACAAATTTTTACCAGATTGAATTGTTAAATTATTATTACTGAGTTATTCTTTATAAAGCTCTTTTTTAATTGTTAGCAACAAAGTTTTATTCCCTAGGTCCTTGATCATAAGCAAAAAGTTTTCTCCTTTTGCTTTGACTCTCGAATGCTGAAGAACAAAAATCTATCAAGTGACTAAAAGATAAGGGGAAAAAAATAAAAAGAAAATGAAACAAAATTCATCGAAGGAAAACTTTACTTAAAACTGCTTAGAAAAAAAGAGTCTTGTGTGTTTTTCGTATAAATATGTTGATGATAAAAATATTTTAGATTTTGTGCGAACATTCCTGAAATTTTTATTTGTACTGACAAATGAAATATTAGTATTGAAAAAGTTTCAAGAGACTTTCACCGGAACAAAAAGTAATTCAATGAAAAGTGAAAACAAAAAGCATTAACGAAAGAATTTTTGTTTGTTATATTAAAGGACGGAAAATAGGTCAACTGAAATTAGAAAAATAGAGCAAAGTGGTCAGAAACTCTAATAATAAAAAGGGAAACTAAGTAGATCTCAATAAAACTGTGCTCTTCACGCAACAATGTAATGAATATTTTACCGAATTTCTTTTTTATTCGTCGAAACTTGCATCATTAATTTAAATGTTAATCGAAATTTTAAAAAATATTAAATTGCATTTATAAAGAAAAGTCAAGATCTTGGTATCTTTAATTTTTTTTTAACCTCCTCCTCTCTCTATTTTCACCTTTGTTTTATACATATTAGTAGATTAAAAAGCAGTGGTAAAAAAACTATAGGGTATACGCTAAAGTAATGAACGTTATGCCAAGAGTATATACCATAGTTTTATTTTAGAAACAGATGGTATACGGAACTTCTAAATAATAATGATAATAGTAATAATAAATACAATTTGTAAAATTTACAAGGTAAAGGCAAGAGAATAGAAGAAAACATATATTTGTCCCTTCTATAACACGGACTTTTTCCCATTTTAACAATACTTTTCATTTTTTATATTATAGTTAGCCGCGTTTTTCGATTTAAGAAAAAAAAAAAAAAAAAAAGATTTGTTGCATTACTGTGCGTTATCGTTGGATTGGAATTGCCTGTACTTTAGAAACTTTAACACCAGCACTGCGTTTTTCTTCAAAGAAAAAAAACCCTTCAAAAGAAAATGTCATTCAAATATAAAACAATGATTTATATAAACTTTCTGATATTAAGTTAGTTTTAGCATTGAGATAATTTCAGCCATAAACGTTAGTGATTACCAATCATATGTGTTTCTTATTATTTAAGATGTTTATCATTTTCACGGTTATACGAATAACGGTTAATGCGAGGAATTTTAAAACTCCCTTGCTTCTCGTATTAACCGAATCGAACCGTATGTTTATTCATATAATTTCTTTTTTTTCTTAATTATGGCATCGGGAAAAAAGTGTAACTTTATCCTAGCTATCTTATTTCGCGTACATTTAGAAGCTTAGAGGAAGTTGGAGCACCCTTTGCTCTATTGATTTAGAAAAGGAAGAGAGAAATTAACTTCATCTATGAAAAGAGAGATGAAATTTCAGACTGATTAAAACGTTTGCTTTCTTCATAAAAGGAGAGAGAGAAATATTTATTTGCGGAAAATAACAATTACATTAGTAAAGGGATTTAAGTATGAAATAAAACCTTAACTACATACCCCCCCCCCCTTAAAAAAATAAATAAATAAATAAAACTATTACAATACTTTCTTCTTTCGAGGGAATGTCGAGAAAAGAAAAAACATATAATCATATATTTGCACCGAGTAAGCTTGATGACGCCACGATTACGCTCCAGCCGAAACCTCGGCTTTCTTCTAGGCAGACTGATGAGAAAGAAATTCCCGAGCATAAAAAATCTTATCTAAAATTTTTTTTACGATTTTTAACAGTTTAAAGACAACGTCGACCAGAAAGTTTGGTAGGATTGGGCGTTTATTACAGATGACATGCGTTTCAGGCTGAAAAATTTACATAAATAAAATCATGTCTCACAAGAAAGATTGCACAAGCACATTCTCGATTGATTTAAAGGAAACTAATGATAAACAAACAAATAAATAAATAAAACTACTTACAAATAGATTGTATTTACTTGACGGAGTGGTTAAGATCAGAATTATTTTAAATTGTTTTCATGATAAAGATATTTTTTATACATTACTATATGCCTTTCGGGATTCAATTTTTTTCCATTTTCAGAATAAAATTACTTTTATTTTAATAGCATTTAAAATAGCTACCTAAATCGACTTACTGAAGTTTAAAGATATCTCATTGTCTGAAATCTAACGAATGTACTTATTTTTGTGAATTATTAAATTCATATTTATATGACAATAGGCTAAGGAAGAGTTTTTGAAGACTATTGGAAAACAACATATTACAACAGGATTTAAGTGAGCATTACGAATGTAATGTTTTTTGCGCTTTATCACAAATAATTCGTTCAGAACAGTAACTTATATTTTTAAATTAAAAGAGTAAAATATATGTATAAAATACAGCAATCGCCAACAGTGTAAAGAGAATTAAGTAAGCTTTTATTACCATTATTATTATCTATATTATAAAGGCCAAGCGTATCTGTGCGTAACGCATACGTCATTTTGCGAATGGTAACAGTTTCCCCTGCAATTTACTTTTACAATTTCCGGCACTGCAAATTTTATACTTCTTAAACATCGCACTTTTTCAATTTTTACACCATCGTACAGAGAAAAATATGCACTTTTAAATGCAATTTTTTTCAAAGCTGTATCTCAATTTATTCTTGAAATATTATTTTTTTTTTTTACAGTTTTTAATACGAATTTTGTAATTGTGGCAACAGAAATACTCCCCTTTCTCTTAAAATTGATAAATATTGAAATGTACACATGTTAATTTTGAGAAGATGAAGATTATGACGGGTTTAGATTTGACGTGAAATTCTAAAATCGTGTCAATTTGAATTTTTTTTATATTAAACATAAGAGCCTCAGTTGATAACTTCATCTTAATAACTGATCTTTATTATATTTTGCTTTATTGTTATACTTTCACATGCGCGATTAAAGTTTAATTTTAATAATTTGTACAACTGAGTTTTATAGAAAATATTTTCTTTATCTTAATTTTAGCTATTTGTTTGAGAGTTAGACTGACCATTGTAAGATGCATTTTTTACTGTAGCTAATTTTGTAGGTTTATTATAAATGAATGAAACAGTTCTTTCTTAAACATTTACTTTCGTCGAAATTCGACGGGTACCACCTTGTTATCATTTAATGTCAAAACATAAATGAAATCATAATAAGAAATGTAAAGCCATATAATATAATATCGTGACAATATGTATAAATAATATTTCGTGCAAAAAACATTTGATGAAAAGACGTGTTATTAATTGTACACTAGACTCGATAGGGTTAAACACGTGTACTTAATATATTATTTCAGCATTTACATGCATCCAATATTTATCCAATAACATTTTGAAAATAGCTGCATCTTCATAAAATAGAAAAACTTTCAAGTACATTTAAAATTTCCATTGAAAGATATTTATATTTACCGCTTGTTTTCCAATAACAGAGAGCAGCGAATTGTTTATTAAAATGCGCGAAAGGATAAAGAACAGCATTTCATTCTTTTAACGTTTAGAAGAAAATTCACAAAAAAGTTAAAACAAATTATGAAAATAAAGTGAAAACATATCCAAAAGTAACGGCAGTAAATTCATCGAAATGAAATAACTCCATGAAATATTCATTTCCGCAGGAAAAAAAAATCATGAAATTTTTCAATGTTAAATCATTTCTTTCATTTTAACACTTTCGGGGCCACTTTTATTGTTTGATTTTTTGGAAAAAATTACTTTTACGTTAAAAATATTAAAAGTAACTATCTTAAACACGAAAGTTTATGTTTACTGAAATATAACGGTGTACAATTATATTGTTTATTATTTATATGACGATGGGTTGAGAGAGAACTTTTGAAGCCGTTTGCAAAATCTACGGCAATAGCATTAAACAGACATAATTTTTTAGCATTATTTTATATTTATCACCAATTATTCGCGTAAAAAAGACCAGCCACTATTTTAAATATCAGGGAACATCGAACCATACATTCGAAATAGGAAAAAAAAAATAATTGCTTACGGTGTAAACAGAATTAAACAAAGTATTATTATTATTATTATTATTATTATTATTATTATAACCCATACTAGATTTGCTCGTGTTATAAGATTTATGTTTTGGCATTTACTAATAATAATAATGTTAATTCTCTTTATATGCGGGCGATTCTTTTATTTTAAATATTTATTTCACTCCTTTAAGTATAGGTTACTTTTCTAAACATATCATGTGCGATAAAACACGAAAAATATTAGAAATCTGTAATACCTATTAAATCCTGTTGTAATACGATATTTTAGAAGCATCTTTAAAAACTGTTCCTTAGTCTATTGTCATATGAATTTAATAGAATGAAAAATAACTACACTCGCAAATTTCAGACAATGATGTTAAGCTTCAGTAAATTTCCAGTTACTATTAACATTATTAACGCAAAGATATTTTTGTTATCGAAATTGAGAAAAAATCAGACACAAACGAGTTTAAAAAAAATATAACGATTATTTATTACCTAGAGTAACGGTTCTCATGTGGAAATTTATAAATAATTATAGCATTTCTAGAAATTTAGTATGCATTAAATGGATTTTTAACTTTAGATACGATTCCTAAAAATTGCTTACCTTATAGATTGAGTGGCGGGTAGCACAAACCATCACCGGATCACCAGTTCACGGATGAAAATCTAGGATTCATTAAATTTCGATCTGCATATTAAAACGAAATCGGTTTGCCAAGTCACATCTTGATAGAAAAACCTAAAAACCCGGTTTTAGAGGTTGACTCGTAGGTTTACCGTTGTGTTTTCCAGCACCCAAAAGTGGGGGGAAATTGAGGATTGGGAGCAGGAAAACATAACGGTAAACCTATGAATCAACCTCTAAAATCGAGTTTTTAGGTGTTTTCCACCAAGATGTGACTTGCAGATTGATTGCGTTTTAATATGCAGATCGAAATTTAATGAATCCTAGATTTTCATCCGTGAACTCGATGAGGTGAATGCCTGTGCTGTCGCCTCCCGGTCTGTTACACATTTTTTGATAACTTGACAACGGATAGTAAGATGTGAATAAAACGTTACTTTTGAAGTTTTCTATTAAAATGTGTATAATCAAATAATTTTAAAATAACATTTCTCATTGTAATTTTTTAAATTTTTATTATTACTTATTAATAATGGAATCATGTGAAATTTCTAAATATATGTACATTGTACATATGTACAAATATATGTACAGTCACCGCCAAAAAAATCTTGACACTTTCGATTTTTGATGTTTTGTTAAATATCTAGAAATATACACAAGGAATCATTCTGAAACTCCTGGTGTGTAAACAAAATAGTACACGTCATATATTTTGACAAAGATTTTCCCCCGAAATCTAACAGGGGATCGTCAATAAATTGAAAGAGAACGAAGATGTTTTGGATCACCCTGTCAAAACTAATGAAGCAAAACAGTTTAAACTGCACATAATGCTTAAGTGGCTTATTGTGATAAGTTGTGTAGATTTTTATGAATATAGCTTGAAAACTCGTAGAGAAATTAAAGTTTTTATAAAAACGGTCCAAAATTTTTCCAAGTTTTTTGCTTATAATTTTCAGAGCTCTTCATAAAACACAATAATCTTTTCAGAAAATATGATAAACAACATTGCACATAACACCCTGTAATCAGAATTAAAAAATAATAAAAAATGTGTGAAAAATGAACGGGTTTACTAAATAATTTTTTACTGCGCATGCGTAAACGCTATTAAAATTTCATTTACATATTATGTTAGTTAAATGTATAGAGCAACTTTTGTGAAAGTCTCAAAAACATAGCTTAAAAATTCTAAAAATTATCGTCAATAGAATATGGTCAAAATCCATTATTCCCAAAATGAAGCAAAAAGATGAGGGGCTGTATCCATATTCCATTGATTAGTACCGACACAGTATTGCACGTACTACTATATTTGGATACAACTCCTTATCTTTTTGCTTTATTTTGGAAATAACGGATTTTGACCATATTCTATTGACGATAATTTTTAGAGTTTTTAAGCTTGAGACTTTCAGAAAAGTTGCTCTATACATTTAACTAACATAATATGCAAATGAAATTTTAATAGCGTTCACGCATGCGCAGTAAAAAATTATTTAGTAAACCAGTTCATTTTTCGTATATTTATTTCGTATATTTTTTATTATTTTTTAATTCTGATTACAGGGTGTTATGTGCAATGTTGTTTGTCATATTTTCTGAAAAGATTATTGTGTTTTATGAAGAGCTCTGAAAATTACAAGGAAAAAACTTGGAAAATTTTTGGACCGTTTTTATAAAAACTTTAATTTTTCTACGAGTTTTCAAGCTATATTCATAAAAATCGACACAACTTATCACAATAAGCCACTTAATCATTATCTGCAGTTTAAACCGTTTTGCTTCATTAGTTATGACAGGGTGATCCAAAAGATCTTCGTTCTTTTTCAATTTATTGACGGTCCCCTGTTAGATTTCGGCGAAAAATCTTTGTCAAAATATATGACGTGTACTATTTTGTTTACACACCAGTAGTTTCAGAATGATTCTTTGTGTATATTTCTAGATATTTAACAAAACATCAAAAATCGAAAGTGTCAAGATTTTTTTGGCGGTGACTGTATATAATTATTTATTTAACCTTTCAGGGGCAACGTTTGCATAGTGCGAATGCTCAAATTAAACCCAAACTGCCGAACGATATGAAGAGTTTTTTTAGAGCAATTTTTCTTTCATAATATATTTGAAGAAAATATTTTGATTACTTTCAAATAAATTAATTTGTTCGTAAATAGTGGTTTTAATCAATTATTTCAACATTTTGGCAGCAGACATATCTTGTCACTGAAAGACCAACTTCTGAAAGTTCATAGAGAAAAAATAAACAGGCATAATAATAATAAATATAATAATAATAAAAAAACTGGTGAGATTCCAGCAAATTTTAAAGCTGTAATTTAAGGTTTTTTTCAAAGATGCGCATTTGAAAACTTCGGAAAAAAAAAAAAAAATAGTTCTTATTTAAATAGTTCAGATGATACTTAATGATAGAGAGGAGACATTAACAGCTAAAGCAAGTCAATGAGCTGTTTAAATTAAGAAGCTAAGTGGTTGAAGCCGACCATCGCTACAAAAAAACATAATAAGAA
Organism: Maratus speculifer; assembly: GCA_964019185.1. NCBI lineage: Eukaryota > Metazoa > Arthropoda > Arachnida > Araneae > Salticidae > Maratus > Maratus speculifer. Next base: position 212,810,819 of record OZ025296.1, read on the forward strand.
GAGTCAGAAGCGTGATTTCATTAGGCGGAGTGCGCTAAAAACCAAGCTTTAATCACCCGCACACGCAATATTGCATGCCACTAAATGTTTTCGGGACATAATCGTGGTGAAAAAAAACAAATTGAGAATTACATTTGCTCTGACGTCGTCATTCCATCAGAATTTTAAGGCCATGAGATATCTTTCATGGTGTCAACAATTATTGCTGAAATTTAGCATTGCGTTTTAGAAATAAAGTTAACAGTCTTAAATGGCAGCTGGCAATTAGATGTAAAATAAATTTATGTTCATAACAATTAAGTTCTCATTTTTCATGCTTCGGTGCGTTTTAAGGATTACTCTCCTTGAAAAATAATTGAAAAATCGCAAAATTACGCAGATTTATGTCTCAAGTTCCCCTTTCCCTCTTTTTCCAACACTTTCAGAATTTTAGATTCGAATAATCTGTTATTATCTCAAGATATTGCTGTCAAATTTCAAAATCGAAACGCGGGATTGTTTTTATTAACAGTTTTTAATTAACAACGAGTAGTTTAAAGTTAAATGTATATTCAAACTAAGTTAAAAATTGCTAATAGTGATTAAAAATATCTTCATTTAGATCAACATATGTTTTATCGCACAAACTTCAACATTTTCTATTGACAGAAATAATATTACAATTAAAAAAAAAAAAAAAAAAAAAAAAAAAAAAAAATTGGAACTTGGTAATGTACAAGACTATGTACAATGAAAATCACTGCAAACATAAAAATAGATATTTATGAGCATGAATTAATTTCTACTATTGTTTCTAAACTTGCATATTGCGTAAAAATATCTCTATTGACACACAGATAATGGATGGAAAATAAAATCTTGACGGATAAATTATATTATTATCCAGAAATCAACAGAGATAGTTTAATGCATTGAGAATATTTGCAATGATTCAATCTCTCTTAAGTTACCTAAAATTTGGATAGGGATGCTATGCAAGTTTAGTAGTAACAGTAAAAATTAATTCGCGCTCACAAATATCTATTTTTATATTATTTTATGTTTGCAGAGGTTTTCATTATACAAAAATGTCTTGTAATATTATTTATTAAGTTCTTCCTTTCAGAAAAAATAAAAAAAGTAATAAATATAGCAAAAATATTTCTATCAATAAAATTCTTGAAAATATTGCCGTTTGTGCGATGAAACGTATATTGATCTAAATAAAGGTATTTTTAATGATTATTGGCAATTTTTAGCCTAGTTTGAACATACATTTGTTTTAACTTTAAAATGCTCGCAGTCATTTAAAACTGTTTAGTAATAAATCGGGAGGCGGCAGCAAATACAATCACCTCATCGAGTTCACGGATGAAAATATTGGATTAGTTATATCTCAATTCGCATACTAAAACGCAATTGGTCTGCAACATGGCAATTGGTCTGCCATGTCGTATCATAAAACTTTCAAAAACCCGATTTTGGTGGTTGACGCATAGGTTTACCATTATGTTTTTCTGCTCCCAATTCTCTATGATTTCATACTTTTAGGGGCAGAAAAGCGCAATGGCAAATGTACGAGTCAAATGTTAAAATCGTTTTTTACGTGTTTTCCACCAAGATAACACTTGGAAGACCGATTGCGTTTTAATATGCGAACCGAGATTTAAGTAATCCTACATTTTCATCCGTGTACTCGATGAGGTAATTGTCTGTGTTGCTGCCTCCCGGTTTTTAACCTTCCTACCCTGTTCAAATTTTGCTCAATCTTGATAAAAACATTTCACACCAGAATTCTTATTTAAAACATTTTAATGTATTTAATCGTCTTATTTCTCTGAATTTGTTAACCTTTTTTATGAAAAAAGTTCTGGTTCGAATCGTATAAAACAAATTATAATCATGGGTCGATTAGACCCATTCAGGGTAGGAAGGTTAAGAGCAACCCTGCGTTTCCATTATGAAATTTGACATCAATCTCTTCAGATCATTACAGATTATTCAAATCTCTAAATAGACTTAGATTCTCATGCAAATAATAAAACTATTTAGCTGTCACCAATGCATTTTTGGCATTGTATATGAAGTAATGAGGGAATAGAAGTTCATTTAGAGGGGCAATAAAAAGAATTTCATTACACTATGGCATATAGGAAGAATCATTGGCAGAATATTTTAATGAGATTACGCTATTCAAAATGTAATGAAACTGATATAAGTCACTGTTTTATTAAAGATGATTAAGATGATATAGGGCATTCATAACTTTTGTCGTTAATTTAAAGGGGCACACAAAATAAATCAGTTACAGTACTCAATTTGAGTAATAATTGTTAGAAGTGCGTTATAAAATTCAGTATACGCTTTAACGCTTTAAATTTTAAATAGTTTTTACATGTTAATCTTTGTATGGAAATTCTATACTTCATATACAGAGCTGCACAAAAGAATCTACGTATCATTTTTCTTATATGAGGAAATTGCTAAAGGAGAATTCCTAACTGAGGTACATGTCATCCAGTTAAACACTAAATAGTTCAGTTATTATATTTTAGTTAAGAACTAAATTTAGACGTGCATGTAATTAATACATACAAGTCTATATCATATACAATAAGGCTCTAACAATTCGGATACTTTTCTGATTGTAAATGAGGAGGGATGAAATTAAGTCTTAAAATGACTTATTCGTTTCCAAACGGTTGAATTAAGCAAAATAATATTTAACTTATTAAATGGTGCAGTATTGTTACATTATTCTGAATGCACTGGAAAGTATTTCAAAATCCATGCTTCATGCGGGATTTTTTTTCCTTATTGTATTTTCGTACAAACGCTTCTACGTTGAAAGCCAACTTTATCTGCATTCGTTTGTAAAAAGCCAATAAAACACAGGTAATTCGACCAAAAATATCTCAGTATCTTAGTTTCAAACGTTTCTTTTAAAGTGCGTTCGTAATTATGTAAATACGTAGCACCTGTATAGTTGTCGTTCAGTCCGTCCGTCTATAACAGAGTAAAAACTACTTAAACAACTCGTTCGAAATTTAAAATACATAATTGTTGCACAATTCTGTTATTTCAAATTTTATGAAAATAGGATGAATAGTTTAATTACAGGGACAATCAAAAGTATTACATTAAATTACGGCCAAAGGGGAAAAAATAGATTCAAGCGCATTTTAAAGGTGTTACACTCTTTCGAACATAATAAAATTGACATTAATCTGTGAAGCGTAAATTAAAATATTCGTTCTGTACAATGTGTGGTGCAAAGAATATTTGTTATTAATTTGCAGGGCCACACAAAGGTGTATTTTATTACATAATGGTATAGGGGGAAACATTGTTTGGGGTGCGTTTTAATAATAACAAACTTTTCACATTTTATGAAATTGACATACACTGCTGAGGTTTACTACAAGTTATTTCCCCGATAATTGAAAGCAAATAGTATTTAGTGGAACATACGAAAAATTTCGGATACTCTACTATATCAGAAGTACTGTATACTATTACACAAAGACCTAAATTTTATTTTTAAGTTATAGCACGAACGCACCTCATTTACTACGTTTGACGTGCAATTTACGACTTGTTGACATTGATTCCGCCAATCTTCATTAGTTTATATTTCAATAACAACCGATTTAAAATTAATGAGAATCTATTACCATATAGTACATAGATATGTTGAATTTGAAAGTTTAATATAACTGTAAATTAATTAGTAAAATTAGATTATATTTTTATATGTACCTTATACGATGATGATTTTATATGTATGATAATTTCTTATTAAAAAAATTAATCACGTATCAAATAAAACAAAGAAAGAATTAAAAGTATCTTTTTCTTTTTTTGCATAGAATTGATGTAATAGTGCGTGTACGATTTATGTTTTTTTTTTTCTCTCTTTACCTTAGAAAATTTTAATAACAGAATTGAAAAGCTTTGACAAGTGATTTTTTTTTCTTGTTTTGTTTCCGATATAAGAAAAGTGACCCGAATTTCCGTATTCGTGCAAAGAAAACCCTAAAAATCTTATACAAGGAAGAAACGAAGGAAAAAAACGTTCCCAATTTTTTGTTAATGTCAGATCACTGATCCATCATTATACAAAAGACAAAGTCACGAGAACGTAAAATAAAATTTTTAAGGCAACAAACATTTGTATAAGGGCTTAAAAAAATATTTGTATATTTTGTAATAAATAAATAGTCAAGTGCAAGTATTCACTCGCTCTCAGAGGTCTCGTACAACAAATATATGAATTATTAACTGTATAATTAAAAGCGTTGTTAAAAGAACAATAACATTTTGTAAAAGGGGTATAGGGTTATATAGGGTTGAGTATAGTTGTACACACTAGAAAAGTATGAATAGGTATATTATAAAACTTCAAAGAGATTCGAAGACTAAGTAACATGAAATATTACTATTCTGTGTAACTTTTTTTTTTTTTTTTTTTATCGTATCCCAATCTGTTTATGATGGATTTTTTTCCGTACCGACAATAAAAGTAGTATATATATTAACTTCATTTGGCATTTCATAAAACTAATTCCAGTGTAGTGTTAATCTTTTTTTTTTACACTGTAGCTAAAGCGAAATTCTTGTTCGAAGTTTAAACTTGGCATTGTGCTAAGCTCAAATCGAAAGGAGGTCATATTGGTCAGTGTCGCATTTTCCTAGGTAGTTTTTAAATGTATAAAGACATGGCAGACTATTGAGAGAACCATTCAATGCAAACTCTTCGCGAATCCCATAGTATTTATATAAATAGTTCTAATTAATTTGTTTTTAAAAATTTGATATTTATTGCTTTTATACTGATATTGGACACGGCATTACACAAATATTTCACAAAAATATTGTTATCTAGGCTCAGGAGCGTAGCTAGAAATGAATAATAAAGGGGAGGGGGATTTTTCTCTCTCTCATATCTTTCATAATATCTCTCATGCAGAAAGATAAATTAGCGCATATTCACACTGTAGGTACTATGTTTCTTATTAAACTGTTGTAATAACTTTATTTTATGCTAAGAAAAGAATATGATGATTAAAAAGTTCGAGTGTATAACTAATGCAATATCAAACATCAAGTTAGCTTCATATGTGCAAATAGAATGAGTGAGCGTTGAAACACTTATGTTTTTTAGAATATAGTATTTCTGCAAAACTGTGAAAGGGCCTCAAAACTAAATTAGATTTGAGAACAGAATTTCATTTGGATTTTCGGCATATAAATTCATTTAGTGATCTTGGAAGTTTTTCCAGAGGAGGCTCAAAATGTTTTAGTGGGGTTGCTGAGCCCCCCGTAGCACCCCCTTAACTAGCCTTGTCTATGCTGTAAAAGCCGATGATGCATTGAATAGTCTCACTTGTGCAAATCGTCTGTGTCATTAAGGGTGAATATTTCGGCTAATTACCGACGATTTTTTCGAAAAGGGTTATCAATAATGCGTACCTCTACTAACGATAGGTACCTCCAGTGCTCCTGAATACCTTTTCTGAATGTTCTCTAACCTAAATTTGTGCGAAATGGAAAAGTGAGATTTTCTCAACGACCTAGGTTAATCACTATAGCTTTCTTGAAAGGTTCAAATTAATGTTTACCACCTCTATTTTTTTTATAATTTTAGTTTCAATAGATTAGGTTACAGGGGAGAAGGGGCATATTTTTGCACAACATTTTTGAAGATAGCTCTGATGATATAATACCTAAAATTAAAAGAAATGCATTTTTTTAGTTCGGCGTTACGAAAGTTTTCACTCGGTATGCAAAAAAAAGTTTTTTTTTTTTTTTTTTTTCCCCAATAAATTTTGGCCTTTCATCATTTTTCCTAACTATATTTGTGAATGATTAAAATCTGAAAAGACGTGGGTCAGCAGCCTTTATTACTTCTTCCAAGTTTAACTATTCACTATCCATAGTTTATGAATAAAATGACTGTGACAGACAGACAAAGGAGTGATCTTAGAATAAATCTGTTTTTACTTTTTAGCACGGAATCCTAAAAATAAATAATTCTATAAAATCACTTACTTAGAATGGTGTTTTTCAAAGTTTCGGAATAATTTAGATATTGTAAAAGGTGCTAATGAAGAACGCGTTGGAAATTTTAAAGAAGGTGTTTAACATCGTTCGGACAGTTTTCGAAAGCGATATCAGTATGAACATTTCATTAGTGTTACGTTAATGAAAAATTACAAACAAAGGAAAATTGCCGAATTTGTTTTATAAATGTTTTTATTTTTATTTTTTATCATTTCATTGAGGATAAATTATCGTAATCTTGGTCATACTACATATCGTTACTAATTTTTCCTAATTTATTTTTTATTACCAATCAGTATTATTAAATAAATAACATTCGTCAATATATTTTAAAATATAAACATTTCCATTACTTAATAAAAGTGTTACACATAAACAAAAAAAAACAAAAAAATTCAAAAGGGTTAAAAAAATGGTTTGTTTTTAATGTATTGAATAACACCTTCCTTAATAAGTGAAAAACATTTGAATTTTAAGATGTTTATGAAAAAGTGATTTCTTTTACATCTTCTGGTTTAAAAATCTAACAGGCTTAAAAAACACTTTATCCTTCAATATATCCAAATGATCATTTCGGGGAAATAACCGGCATCTTAGAATGAATAAGCCATACAAAGAGAAAGATTAAGGAAAATCAAGAAGAAATTTATTCATGTTGTAAAGCTCTTGATGGGGAAAAAAATGCATGATGAAAAGAAACACAAAGAAAGGAAATCAAATTCGTCAGAATGGCTATAGTCTCGTCAAGCCCTGCTGGAATCGCACACTGACTCGGAAATTCCTTTTCTCAGTGTTTGATATCCGAGACATAATTGTCTTGGCACGCGACATCGCATGTAGCTGTTTGCGACGAAGAGGTTACACGATCTTCCTAGAAAAATTAGACGACAGGCTATCTTGTGCGAAGGGACATCTCCACAGTTTTATCTTCTATATAAAAATCTGACTTATGCGTTTCCCATTTACTCCCTCTGAGACTATTATGAAATAAAAACTGAAATGCATCCGATGCGTTATAATTACTCTTGAATTTTTTTTATTTAATTTCCGAGATATTAATATTACTATAGGCTTTTATTCAATTTAGTTGATCCATGTAAAACAAGTCTGAAATTGCACGTCCAGCGTAGCAAATCAGATACTTTCGTACTATAACGAAGTTTTTAAAATGTTCAGATCTTGTGTTACAGTGTACAGTTCTTCGGATACAGTATTGTACCGGAAAACCTTTATGTGTGCTTGTAAATACTATCTGCTTTCTATTGTACAGGAAGTAACTTGTAATAAACCTCAGCAACGTATATCAATTTCATAAAACGTGAAAAAGTTTAACATTATTAAATCGCGCCCTAAACAATATTTCCTCCTATACTATTATATAATGGAATATTTTTGTGTGGCCCTATAAATTAATAAAAAATATGCTTTGCACCAGAGATTGTATAGAATGCATATAAGGTAACACCCCCAGTAATTGGCATGCACCAGTGATTGGCACATCCTACAAACATCTCCTAAAATAAGATTTATATCCAGTCGTTTAAAAATGCAAGACCATATACCAGTTATATGCTCATTTACGTTAAAGATTATAACTTTGATTTATGCACTAGATGACAATAGTGCCTAGGAAAGAGAAACAATTATGGCTTGTATCAGATTAGCCATTTTTGTTGTAAATGCTTCTTCTTTATTTTAAGGAAAGCATGCTTTTCAATTCATTATTATCTGATTTATAATACATTTTAAATTTTAATTGACAACAGTTTTGTTTAGTTAAAAAGGGTTACTTTAATTGTGTAAAAGTATTTTCGACACAAATATTTGGATTTCTGAATTAATGATAAATGCCAATTAATGGTGCTTCAATTTTGCCAGTTCCAAGTAATTGGCACCTATTCCAATTACAAGGAATTCGCAAGGAATTTGAGATTAAACCATTTATTTTGGAAGTACTTTTAAAATTATAGACTAATTTTGTTTATCATTTGTTTTTATTTGAAAATATAAATTTTATCAGTAATTGGAATCCATTAAAGCTTCATATGACAATTACTGGGGACAGCATGACAATTACTGGGTATTACTGTAAAAATATTGTATTGTTTTAAAGTGTTCCCATTTCAGACTAATATGCTGATTTCTTACTCTCAAAAACCTGAAATATGGCATCTTCATCTACAGTAAATTCATTTAAAGAGATTAAACTCAATGCAAAATGTAAAGTTTTTTTTAAATATAAACTTGTGCCAATTACTGGATCACAAGGTGTCATACATTGGTGTTCTAGGTGCCAATTACTGGTGATTTCAGCAATTTTTATAAATATATTTTTATAAAAATACTTTTTCAAATTATTTTGCTTTTAGTGGGCAAAATAGATGCACAGATATGCTTTCTTTGATTTAAAAATATTTCCAAGTAAATATCTTATTTCTTTGTAATGAAAATTGAAGTAAGTTTCAAGACAAATTCTTAAAGTGCCAATTACTGGGGATATTACCCTACTTCAGAGATGCATATCTATTGTATTGGGATCGAAAGCGTGTAACATTACATATAACAATACATACTTTTATGTAACACTTTGATTAAAATACAAAGACACCTTCTTATAGGTTTTCGTCATTTTTTCTATGCTAAATATTTACTTTTCTAAGTAGATGACAGTTACTTATAACTTTTATTTATTACTTCCACTAAAAGCATGAGAAAAAAAAGTTAACTTAGTCTAACTCGGAGGCAGCCTAGCATGACAAAGTCCATGTATTTAAGCATTTTTCTTTTTTTAAGACGTAAATCATGCATGCATTGTCGCTACCCTTGGCCTTAATTATCCAGTAATACATGTCACTGGGAAAACAGAACATAAATTTCACTAGTACACGCTTAGAAAAATTTTCACAATGACACTGGATTATTAATTTCAGAAAAAAAAAGAAAAGAAATCCATACTCTGTTTATAGTTTTTGGAAAGAAAACTTAATTCGGTAAAGTAAAAATTTAAATTCTAGAAAGTAGGACAGTGCATAATTTCCATGTTTCTTTTTTTCTTTCACTTTTAGTATTAACATGAAAAAGCGGAAAGACATTTATTTTCTATACTGAATAGATTAAATACACATATGTATGTATCTGTATAGAAAAGAAGTGCAATTTTTTGCAGCTACAAAATGTAGGCAAATGAGGATTTAACTAACGGAGACTAGGTATCAATATTTTTTTTTTGGGGGGGGGAAGGGGGATTTTGATATTTTATAAAACCTTTGGACAAGTAGTTTTGTTTATGTAATGTTGAATTTACCGCGGAGTAAATATATATATTAATAAAAATGAGGAATAGCAACTATACAATGTTTTTCTACCAAAGTTACAAAAGTAAAATTGAAAATTTCTGGTGCAAAAACTTTATTCATATTAGGTGGGATATAATATATCACACGGCCCCTTAAGGAGTTAAATAATTTTATGAAGAAAAAAAAATAGACATTTTTTAAAATTTTTTTCAAACTTTTCACAACGTTTTTCTTTAATTGTTCTGCTTTAAAAAGTAAAAAAACCACAAATATAGAAACTCAACACTCAATTAAATTTCCATGAATCATTAAAAAACAGTAACGCATAAAAATGAATATATTGTTTTAAATGCAACATGATATTTACCATAAAATGTTTTTCGCTCATAATTAAATTTTTTTCTATCTTATTAATATTACAATCTTATCTATTTAGCATTCAGGTGTACTTTTGATATTTCAATTGAAAATACAGGTGTTTGAAAATATTCTCTGGGTTTTTAAAAATCTGCTAACAGTAGATAGAAAAACTGCTATTTCCAAATATAAATTAAACTACTATTCTAAAGAAATGAAATCTTAAAAAAGAATATATATATATATATATTATACTTTGCACGTCAAAATTTAGTTAATATGCGACTGCAGAAAGTGTTAAAATTGTAATGCACAGCTTTTAATCCTATAAAATTTGTGCGACTGAATTATCTAAACTGATTCCAACATTAAATAACACTTAAAAATTAAACATTAAATACACTTCATTTTTAGATTTAAAATTCCGCTGCTTCAGCGTGTTTATCATAAAATTCTTTATTAAACTCTTTATAAGGTATCATATTTTTATATGTAATAGTTTTTCAAGAATAAGCAAAAAAAAAAAAAAAAAAAAAAAAAAAAAAAAGGAAAAGCGCACAATAGATTTAATTACATTTAACAGTTTCCCTTAAAATTTGGGAATATAATAAAAACAGAAATGATGCTTGTCAATGTCATGTTTGTCACAATTAGGGAAAAAAAAACAGCATTCAAAAAATTTTTTCCATTCAATAGTTTCGCTAATTTTCCACATTGACGTTTTTGTAACTGTTGACGAGGATAGTCTATATATTTTGCACACTGCAGAAACTTTCCAACCTCATTGCAGTTCACTAAAAAATGTATATTTTCACTCTAATTGTTAAGGCTTTTCTTTTTAGACTGGGCTATATAATTGTTAAACATCTAAAATTAAAATAAACTTTTTTGAAAAGATTTTTCATTACAGACAAAGAGCATTTAATCGCAGCTCTGGTTTCAAAGTTGAACATATGTTTTGCTCGCATTAGCTGCTACTTTACATTTGTGGCTTGCAATGAGCTGGAAAATCTTAATGTAGTTTAAAGGGTAATTTTTTCTAATAGCTAAAATTGTTCGTTTCAACCATGTCTTCGTATTATCCAAGCTCGTATTACTTTTGTAGTTTGTGATAAACGAGAAAATCTTCATATAGTTTAAATGATAAATCACGTTTTATTGTTCAAATTATTGTTTTAACCATTTCCTTGTATTAACCGCCTCGTACTACTTTTGTAGCTCGTAGTAAGCGAGAAAATTTTAATATAATTAATAATAGTGTATATAGTATCATACAATGCTATGTAATATTAAATAGTTAATCATAAATATTAAATCCTTATTGCGCAAATTGTTCTAGCCATATCCTCGGATAAGCCGAGTTCGTACGAGTTTTGTAATTCGCAAAAGGTTAAAAAATATATCTTAATACACTTTAAAGGATAAATCTTTCTTACTGCGCAAATAGTCGTTTTAACTGTGTCCTCGTATTAGCCGTGCTTGTACTATTTTTGTAGATCGTAATAAGCGACAAAATCTTAGTATAGTTTAAATGATAAATCCTTATTGCGCAAATTGTCGTTTTAATCAAGTCTTCGGATTAGCCGGGCTGGTACTACTTTTGTAGCTCGTAATGAGAGAGAAAATCTAATTATGATTTAATGGATAAATTATTCTTATTGTCCAAATTCTTGTTTTAATCGTGCCCGGATGTTATTTGTCTCGTACTACTTTTGTACTTCGTAATAAGCGAGGGAAATCTTAATATAGCTTAAATGATAAATCTTTCTTATTGCGCAAATTGTTTGTTTTAATCATGTCCTCGTATTAGCCGCTCTTGTACTACTTTTGCAGTTCGTTATAAGCGAGAAAATCATAATATAGTTTAAATGATAAATTTTTCTTATTGTGCAATTTTCTCATTTAAAACATGTCTTCATATTAGCCGTGTTCGGATTAACCGAGCTTGATTGTGCATAAAAATATCCAAAATATCAAACTTCATGATATTTTGAAAATAAATATCAGGTATATACTAAGATATATATCCATTAAAGTATGTTATCAAACTCTGACTACGCCTATGCTCACAGCAAGGTAAGATTTCCAGCTGCATTCTACATTTGCCGAGATGCTTGAATTACTATTTCCGTTCTAATCATTAGTGTTTCCGTATTTGAATAACCGATTACGCGTACAGAACATTCTAAACAGTTTCATGAACCAAGAATTTATTGATTAAATATATGTAGAGAGTGAGTGAAAAATTACTGAATAAGAACTTTATGTTTCTACAGTACAGGTATAGCGAAAATGAAGGAAATATTGATAAGTAGTTAGTAAGAAATGCTATATTAAATGATATTTTATGAAAAATTTAACTGCTTGATTTTGAATGTTTTTATTTGAAAATACTTCTATTACATAGCGAACAAAATAAAGAATCATCCCATAATTATTTTAATATCAGTAAAATATAAATATATACAAACACATATTGAAATATTCTAAAATAGTAAATAAATTCTAGATGTTTTTAATAATTATTCTTCTTAAGTTGTCATTTAAACATGGAGATGAAAAATTAACTTTATTCAAAAATTATATAAAATTTTACATATTTTTAAAGATCATTCTTTATAATTTGTCATTAATATTGTGAATTAAAGAAAAGATGAAAAATTAAATGAATTATAGTTTCGAAAGAATAAAATTTCCGATATAATTAAAATAATATATATACGTAAAAAGAAAAAAATAAAATTGGTGAAGGGGAGGGGGGGTTACGGAAATATCTAGTTGATACAAATGAAAAAAAATCATTATGTCAACAGTTCATTATCTTTGAACTGAATATACAATTCAATATTTTATTTATAAATGAACTTTCAAAATAAATGTGGAATTTTTGCTTAATATTGAAAAATATGACAGAAATGAGCAAACGTGAATGATAATTTAGTATAGCAGACGGGAAGTTTAAAATAGAACTAAAAGTATTATTATTATAATAATTAATAAGAAATATGATTTATGTTAAAGAATTTTTTGGCAATTTTTAGTTATTTAAAACTTAATAATTAATTCGTAGAAGTTTGCTTAAACAGCTCTTATATCACTGTTTTCTTGCAAAGTGAGGATTTAATATTCCAGCACTCAACGAATATTTTTGAAATATACAAAGAAAAACTCCTAATAACAATAAAAGGTAATTTCCAAAATTGATTTTTGTTCACAAAAAAAAAAAAAAAAATCCCAATTAAACAACTTTTTTTTCGCCTTTTTAATTTAATTTGATAGCGATTTTATCATTTTAGGATAATATTTGTGTATGGATAAGTCAACTTAGACTTAATCGATGAAAAGTGGATCGCAAAGACAATGTTTGAACATTTCGGTATCTTTGAACACATAAAAACCAGTATTTAAAAAAAAAAAAATTACATTATGTAAGAAATAACGGTTGAAGGAACACGATGCTGGAGGATTTTGATCATAAATCATTCGAATGCAGGCTGTAAGTTGAAAAGACTTATCTAAGGCGCAATTTAGATAAGTTTTTCCAACCATAAAACCATTAAAATAGTCTTAAAAAGAACCGAATCACATAACTTTGTTATTTACTTTTTTTATATAAAAACCTTAATTTCTCTTCGAGTATACATGCTATCCGCATAAAAATGAATACAGTTTATAACAATAAGACAATCATAATCTATAGTTCGAACGCTTTTGCTACATCAGTTTTGACAGGGTTATCCTAAAAAATATTCGTTCCTTTTCAATTTCCTGGAGGTCCCCTATAGAGTTTCGGGAAAAAAAATCTTAACTGAAATGTATGACCTGTACTATTACGTTTATATACTTAAAGTTTCCGGATAATGTTTCATGTATTTTTCTAGATATTTAACAAAATGTCTAATATCGCAAGTGGCCGGGCATCTTTGACATTAGTGTATACATATATATAACGTCATACGAATATGAAAAACATATTGAAACATAATAAAACTCGATTATGGAAATATAAGCGTATTTTAAAATTTTTATGTTATCTAAATTTGTTTTCACCATTTTTAAAACTATTCCATATATAACATTTGTGTAGGCGTGTATATCACAATTTTAACAAAGGTTTAGGTCCCTCATTCTTAACAAAGAACTGATATAAAGATGGCTTTAGCGCTTTTTTATTGTTTGTTTTATACTGTATGTTTAGCTTTGAAACTGATTTTCTAAAACAAACATTCTTAAAATTCCGGGCAACGCTGGATTAATTTAATAAAATCAACTTTTTTCAAAAAAGTTTCTTGTAATATACTATATAATTTAAATGCAATTTATAAATTATAAAAAGTATCCGTGATTTTGCTAAGATTGAAAGTAACTTTTTTTTAAAGAAAATTTATATTTCACCAATAATTAATTTAAGAAAGACTAGTCTTCAGTTTTCCATCCCTTTTAAAAAAAAAAAAAAACAGAACCATTAAAAGCAGAAAAAACCATGCATGTTGTGTTTCGGTAAAAATAGACATGACATGATTATGATATAAAAGGCTGATCATTAAATCTTTTCAGAATATCTTCCTGATTAAAATTATTATATTCTTACGACAGAAAATTATCTTAATTAAATTGTGCAGGATATTATTCAGCACTGTCGATTGTTATACTGATCATTAACGTTTCGTAACGAAATTACTTTCAGAACAATAAACCAATTTCTTTTCGACTTCGACGGCTACCTGTTCTTATCGACACATATATACAGAATTCAAACTAGTTAGTGTTTGTTTTTCATCAGTAGGTCCACTAAAAGAAAATGCAATATTATATCTACATTTTCAGCGATAGGTATAATATTTGATTCATTAAAGTAATCTTCGAATCAGTTTAAATTTCTTTATAAGCACAAAAATTAGAGGTACCAATTGAAATACAGTAAAACCGCCCTAAAGCGCCCACATTCCAGTTCCAAAAAAAGTTTGTCTCTCCGATAGATGTTTTCTTAATGGAGTTTATGTTTAAATATATATTTTGAATTGTTGAAAAAAGGTAACAATGTTACTAAAATTTAATTTCTTCATTAGAAAAAAATATAAAAATTTAAGTATCAAAACAAAAGTTAATAACATAAGTTAATTACCGCATAGTTTAAAAAATGAATACATTGACTCTTGCTATGATTTTACGGGTATGACTTTTATAAATTTTATTTCCAAGTTCTTTCAAAATTCAGTAAATAAATGTATTATTTTTTCAAAGTTATCAGAATAAAAATAAAATCTAAACTTAGTTTAGAAGTTTGAAAAATAATGCGCTTTCATGAATTATTTTTCTGAAAAACCTTCTTTAAGCAACTAGGAATAAAAAAAATTCGTTCGAAGAAATTGGTCGTTCATGGAGGGAGTTAAATTGGGACAGTTTCTGAATGGAGTAAAATTGCTGTTGAGTTTATGGGAATAAATTTGATTCCTTGAAAAAATGGTCGTTCCTGTCGTTTAATGGACGTGGTCGTACATGGATATTTCACTATATGTATTTAGCCGCAGTCGTACAATAAACTTTTTAAAGTAGTCCTTGAATCAGTTTAAAGCTGCCCCACAAACCCACACACACTCCTAAAACAAAAACATATTTGGATTTTTCCAAATAAATGTTTCATGCTAAATTTCATTGTGATGTCGCCCAAATCTTCACCATATTTTACAACTACAGTGTGTGTCAAAAGTTTAAGCACAACAGCAATTTTACAATAAAACTTTAAATATTCACTTTATTTCAATATCTGCTTTGTGTATGTTAATAACATCTATTTTAACACCATATTCATTGAAATTAACTTTTAAATTTTATTTTAAACCACGGAGTTTAAGAATAGAGCAAAAATAACCGCGTCAAAGTTTAAGCACAAAATCATTTTTATGCAAATTTTACATTCTGACGTAAGCGGTTGCGATTGTAAACAATTTCTGTGTGTATAAGAAGCAGTCGGTTGTTCTTTTTGAGTTAGTACAAAATGCCCAAGTCGAAAGAATTTCCAGAGGAGGGGGTGATAAAAATCTGGAGTAAGAAACCAAAATGTAAGTCTGTTTCTGAAGTTGTAAGTTCATCAAATTTTGACTTGTGGTAATGATTTTAAACGAAAATTACGTTCAAGAAAGCCCCAAGTGACTATGCGCGAAGATAGAAGCATCAAAAATTTGGCTTCAACTGGTAATTACTTCCTTTCGCAAATAAAACATGCAGCTGGAGGACATATATCGAAAAAAACTGTTTATAGAAGAGTTTTGGAATTCAAATACATCAAATACCATAAAGTGGCTCGATTACTGTGTCTCAAACGACACCACGAAGAAGCTAGATTACAATAAGCCAAAGAGCACATGTCATTTGATGAAAACTGGCTGAATGTCATATTCAGTGATGAAAAAAAAATTGAACCTCGATTGCCCTGATGGGTTTAAGTACTATTGGCATGATCTCCGCAAAATACCTAGGAATGCATTTAGCCGACAATATAATAGTGGTTCTGTAATGGAATAAGGGTCTCTTTCTTTCAATGGTCAGACATCTCTAGCATTCATCAGTGGTCGCGAAAACTCTAAAAACTACCAAGAGACACTTACCAATCATTTGCTTCCTGTTGCCGAGGTTTTGGAGGGAGAAAAATGGTTATTTCAACATGATAATGCTTCGATCCATACCACAAACTCAACTTCATCGTGGCTTAAATTGAAAATAGTGTCTGTTTTGAAATGGCCGGCAATTATTCTTGATTTAAACCCTATATAAAATATGTGATGTATGCTCACTCATGCAGTTTATCCAAATGGAAAGCAGTATTCTTTTAGTTAAAGATTTGAAAGATGCCATTGAGAATGCTTGGTTTAAAATTGAACCAGAAACAATACAGAATCTTATTTTATCGATGGAAGGCCGTATATTTAAAGTAATTCAGCAGAAAAAACAATAATCAAGTATTATTTTTTTATTCTTGTTGTGCTAAAGGCTAAAAAACTACTGTGCTTAAACTTTCGACACTCATTTTTGTTGTTTTGATAAATTTTATTATTTAAGATAAATTTTATAGCATAAATCTGTTAACTATATCTTTTTAAAACTACAATTTGTATGTTATGCGAAAAGGAAATTAGCATTCACTCATTAATAAAATTTTATTTTGAAATTTTCTGTTGTGCTTAAACTTTTGACACGCACTGTAATATAGAACAGATATTATTTGCAAATGTCTGTATAATTGCTTCTGCGTATAACAGTTCTGCATTCACGCGAAAGTGAATGATAACATTTTGTACTGCTACTATACTACTAATAATAATAAACCCAGCCCCGTTTAAAAATGTATTACATAAATAATACAAGCTATTATCAATCATCTATGATTGATAATCGAATTATTATCACTCATAGATCAAAATAATTCTATGAGGCTCTATGTTAATAAAACACACATTATTTTAAAAGGGGGAATGTAGTGTTGAATTCAGACACTTTTCTCTGGGAGAGAATTCTGCTGCTCCGGAGCGGACCAGTGTTCCAGAGGAGGGAGGGGGGGGGGGTTGGCACTTTTTTACTTTTGAAAGCACAAAATATCAAATCATCTGGGGAGGATAGAACAACTCATTACCCGTAGGGGGATGTCTCTCACGGCCATCCCCTGAAATCAACACTGGAGGGATCTGGCAATGTACAAACCTGAGGAAATGATGCTGACAAGCCTGCTAATAAATGTTGCATTTAAATTTTGCTTTAAAGATCATTGTATTGTTGGAATTGTTGCAAAGTTAAAAATTTTCAGTGCTTTGCCATATAATTCTGACATATTTAAATTCTCCAACAAGTTTTACCCTAGAATACAAACTGCAAGATACTTGGCCAACTAATTTAGGAATTATGAAAGTTAAACAAATTAGTACATATGGAACAGATATAAATGTTGGTTGCAAAACAGATATGAATATGAATTGATTTTTTTCCTACGATTTTTTTTTCTTATCAGATATAGATTTGTACGATTCCAAAATTACAGCTCACTTTTCAAAGTTACTTTTAATTTATGTTTAAAGATTTTTTTTTTTCTTTGGTAACGATGAAAAATGAATTAAACAATTGTAGTTACAATCTTTAAATTTCTGTAATTCCTAAACTACTCGAGAGTATAATTTGCAGTTACAATGTAAAATTTACCAAAAAAAAAAAAACAAGTGTGTATGTGCGGAAGGTTACGTTCCTTTAGCGTCAAATCAAGCGAATTTTTTATATTTTTTAACCCTTAAGAGGTAACCATGGGTCACTAGTGCCTCGGTCAAATTTTCTTTCCTTGCTAGTTTAGAGAAGAGAGTGGGGAGCGGGACTAAACTACCCTGAAAAAAATAGTACATTAGTAGGATATTAGCTCCCGAAACGCCGATGTTTTAGTGCGTTCACAGCCGACGTAAGAGCCAGTCAAAATTTCGAAAAGGCACGATGACCCAGGGTTACCATTTACGTTGACGAAAAGTGTAAGGTAAGAAAAAATTTGTTTGGTTAGGAATTGATGTTTTTTTCATAAAAAATCGATACATTACACTCACTTGGGTTTCCGAACCTTTATTTGCTGCAGCAAGTGTCACAGACCTGTGTGCGAGGAACACAAACATCAAATCTGTTTCGATTGTTTATAAATGATAATATCAGTGTTGCTGTAATTTTTCATTATTATATTTTTTGTTTAATTAAATAAAGTTTGATAATTAACATCATTTTCATAAATAAAATTGATTAAAAACTAATAAAATTTCTATTTCATTGTAAATTGTACCTATTTATAAGTTTAAAAAACGTCATTTTTATGCTCAAAACTTAAGCATTTTTTTAATTTATACCGGCTATTTTTTTTTTTTTTTTTTTTTTTTGTGAAAGTACCATTTTTGATCTTCAATTTCCCGTTTGAAACAGCAAAAAATGTCAATTCTGTCCAAAGTTATGATTTTTTAAAGAAAATGTGCATTTTTCACATTTTTATTTGTTTATTTAAACACATTGTTTAAACAAATTAATAAATCAGCAATATTGTGACGGATTCTTGTTCAAGGGTAGTTGATGTAATATCATGAATTTTTTTAGAATTTTTAAAGCACTTCAAACCACTTTTTACAGCGTTAAGTACGAGTGACCCATGATTACCGTTTAAAGATGCCGAAAAACACGTTACCGTTTAAGGGTTAAAAATTCGACAGTTTATTAATTTATGAAAAAAATTTAGATGCTTTGTTTTGTCTTTCATGAAAATAGCAGGCCCAAAATTTTTCAAATCTTGTTTTTATTTATTTATTTATCGGGTGTGGGTTGGGGAGGGGGGTATAAAACTGCTCGTTTGAAAATAATTATTCAAACAAGTTTGAGTATGATACTTTGTTACTGCATTAATTAGCAACCAAAAAAATTACAGGTAGATTTTACGAGAGTGGATAATTGAGAAATATATATATATATATTTTTTAATAATATCTCTATATTTTAACACTGAACAACAAATCTCCAGTACTAACAACTAAAGCTGCAACACTACAATTTATTAAAGATCATGATTACAATGTCCAACTTTTTTTTTTTTTTTTTTTTTTTAAATCATGGAATTTGACGTGTTACGATGGACCGTGAGGACATATACTTGATGCCCTGGCCAAATTGTCAATATAACAAAGGACTTCAAACGCTTAGTTCTCAAGCTAGTATTCATTTTATCTATCACAAAGGAAAGGTTAAACGAAATTTTTCCAGCCCGCAATCCAAAATCGAACAATGGACCTGAAGCGTGGTAGCACGACGGCGCTGACAACTAAGCTACTGGGTTTCAACACTTTTCCTTTCTGTATTTAATATTTCACATTCATAGATCGATACATCTTATAATTCATACAACATACTTAATGTGTATAACTTACAACATTACCTATAATAGATATAACAGTGTTTTATAACAATAGAAAGAATGACTGATCGTTTCCACAATACTTGATTTACGTAAAAATTGATAAATATGCATTTAAACTGAGGAATTTACCAAATCGGATTCTGTAATTTTTAATAATATTGTTTTAAAGCGGTTCTTAATAATAACAAAAATCCCGATCAACAATGCAAAATGACAAAATTATTCATGTTATAAACGTAAAAGCATGGACACTCGTAGCCATGATTATAGGGGGAAAATCATTTTTCGATAAATGAATTAATTATGTATAGCCTGAGATATAAGTAATTATAGTCTCAGGACAGCCGCTTTTCTTTCTTTCCCCCCTTTTCACCGCTGCTGTCGCGTCTGGAAATTCGGTTTAAAACTTCAACTTTGACAGCATTTTCTGAAAGATCTTTCACCTAAACAAATAGAAATGGGAAAAACCGTTCGAATAAATAGTTTCTGAACAAAAGCACCTGCTACTTTTGTTCGTTTGAGAACAAAAATGAATTAAAAAACTTGTCAGAACGTAGACAGTTTGAACTTAAGAGCTTTAACAAAAAAGCAAAATTAATAGCTGCCCGGTCAGTAAAAATGTCCATGACAGAACAACACACTATGCCTGCTTTATTTTGAATTTGCAAGTGTTTCTGAAAAGGAGGAAAGTGCAATTCTAATCCAGGTGTACAAACGATACATTTTGATCAGCTGTCCGGATGGAGAATAGGAGAGGTTATTTGAACTCTTAGGACATTAGTAACAGGATAACCAAACTAAAACATAGAAATGCTTCTTTCAAAAGCCTTCAATTGCGATTGAATCCTTGGATTCATAATCCTTTATGATATAAACATAGTCTATTGGTGAATTTGATGTTTAATTTACTTTCATTCAAAATGAACCATTAATTGCAGATGCGTCGGATTCAGACAACTTTTGGAATACATTTTCCTATGAATAGATGTGTTAATGAAAGGAAATTTCCACATAATACATCAGGTGGGAGCATCAACCTGAAGCGTGACTCAGACGGGTCTGCACTTTGCGACAGATGTGGAAAGAGACTTCTGAATGAAAGTTTAACATGTGCAGGCAAAAGAAATAAGATGAGTCCTTTAGATCCAAAATTATGAGTTAAAAAATATACATGTCAATAATCTTTCGCTCTAAGAGCCTACGCTAGTCACGCGAAGATCCCCGTAAGCTAATGTTAAACCAATGACAGCGTTCTTTTCAAGTTTCTTGTTTGCATTTGAATATATATTCGATTTTTTTCTCCCGCTAAATAGTCGAGGTCTAAACCTAATACTCTAAACCTTCTTTTCATTTTTTCGATTTTGGTTGCAATTTATATTATATATATATATGTCACCAGGCGCTCGGCCCCTCTGACCGTCAGCCATTAAAAGCGATACTTTTGGGTTGTCTTCGTGCCAGGAGTTAACCTCCTCAATCCTGATATTGCCTGGAGGTGATACTAAAAAACACCCTTTAAATTTATTTAAATGCTTCTAAAATTGATAAAATTACATCTAGACATTTTACATAAATGAGTGCATATTAGAAGCAGTCGATATATAGACTGATGCATCTTTGTTGATGTTTTATAATAATTTTAAATTGTTTTTTGTAGTGCTACGTAAAACACCTCTCAGGACTGAGGAGGTTAATCAAAGGCATAGTTTAAGATATTAAGGATGCTTTGGATCAAGCAACACCTGCAGATGAGTTGCTTTATGGAGCTGGAATAGATGATTCTATGTAAGTTAAAAAAAAATCTATATTTTATTCATGTATCAAACTTTAATCGCGTTTTTCTCAAAACTTTTTTTTTTTAAAGTCGGTAGTTAAAGTTTCTCAAAAACCTTCGGACCGATTTTTTCGCCTAAACTTTGCACATTTTATTTAAATACTAAATACTAGTTTCTGTACGAAGGATTTTTTTCCAATTACAACTTATTTTTTAGTTAGACAAAAAGAGTAATTTTTGAGAAAAATCAGTTTAAATCAAAGATTTGTTTAATTGCAACTTCAAAATATTCAAAAATGAATATTATGTTAATTTCTTCGTTCAAATTTAAGACAAATTCATGCACTAACCCCCCCCCCTTTTTTTTTAAATTTCAGATGAGCAATCTTGAGTTATCTTGACTACCGCATGGAAACTTTTTTTTGAGATGACTCGTTTCTCACCACTATCATTGGCTGAATTTTCAATATTTTTTTTATGAAAATGTAGCAAAATGTTCTTAGAATAATGCTTAATAATAATAGTTTTAAAATATTAATAAATAAAGTTACTGAAAAAAAATTCACAAAAATTTGCTTTTTTTAGTATCTCAGATCTTTGTTTACCTTAAGTGTTGTTATAGCGAGATAGAAAACAGAATTAATAAAATAATATTAAAAAATGCTTTAAAAAACTTATATTTTTAATTTCTAATCTACATAAAAATTTAAGATACTTTCATTAAAATATTTTTCTTAGTTTTCATTCAATCGTTGTAAAATACTCGGAATTGCAATTACCATTTAGAATAAATATCATGTAGTAAGTATTTCCCCCCTAAAACAGAAGTCATAAAATACAAAGCTGTTTCTCTTTGTTGGTTTAAGCATCTTATCATAAAGCACATGTTAAAATGACGTTTCATACAATTCACATGGTTTCGCTGCTTGACCTTCGTCATAACGAAAAGAAATATGTTCCATGCTTGTTCCGCATTTATTTTTTTCTCCTTGAAAATATTTTCCACAAAAGATTTCTGGTTACGAATCCGAGACAATGGTTAATCTCTGTTCATCAGACAACTTTGCATTATGTAATGCAAAGAAATTTAAACTTAGGTTTTACTTTGATCAAGAATAGATAAGAGTGATTCTCCGTAAAGAAGCAAATTTGAGACGCACTGAAGTGAGAATATAAACAACTTCCTTTTTTAAAAATTATTACATACATGTTTTTTCTAATGTTTAATCAACCTAGAAAATTATGCAGAAGGGAATGTTTTGAAATTTTTACAAAGTTATGAGAATCAATGTATGGGTACAAAGAATGGCGATCTTTCAATCAGCTGATGAGTATTCTTGAAAATTATTGTATTCATGCAGTTTTGATATTAAGGAATTCGTGTTTGTATGTATCGTAAAGATGCTATTGCTTTACGATTTCTATTTTCTTCTTTGGATTTTTGCACTCAAAAAGAATAAATGTAGTCAAACAGGAGAAAAACAAGTCTTTTCCAAAGATTACCTAAATAGATTGAAACCAAAAATGAAATTTTTTACTAAAATGCATAATTTTAGTTGGTTAATATTTTGAAACACTAAAGTTAAACTTTAAAAATAATTTTGACAAGTTCTATTATTTCTCATCTGTATTATCATCCCTCCCATTTCAGCAAATGCCAGGGAATGATGTAATTCAATATGGCTGCTTTTTTCGAGTTACACAAAATGGTTGTAAATGATTTACGATTGCTTAAGGTATCAGTCATATTGCACAATATTGGCTACAAATATATTTTTTTTTTTACTTATCTTGAAGTGGGTATACTGGGTGCAGGAATGATAAATAATAATAATAAAAAAAAAAAACACTCATGCACAAATGTTCGTTTCTTTAATTTATTCTGGATCATAAAATGTTCATCTCAAACTAAGGATGCCCGGACAGAAAGGTGTCAATGCAACAAACAAAATAATAAAATATTGTGAACAATGCTGTTTTCTTATGGCTGAAATTTAAATTTTTTTTTCTTTTTCAAAATGTTAGGGAATGATTTTAAACTGCTGGAAAATGGCAAATGTTAATTAAAACAAATGTTTAATTAAATAAAAAATAAACAATTAGTATTTATGAATAATGTAATTACTTAATTTTGCTAAAATACTTTCATAATAATTAATTTTAAAATTAAATTTGAGAAAAATAAGATTAAATTATAATAGATTTGAGAGCAATAAAATTAAAAGAAGTAGGGAACTAATTATTTTTTTTAAATGTATAATTAATAAAGCATCTTGCTGAATTTATTTTTAAAAGAACTATTATGGAAATACACAGATAATAATCTTGATTTTTTTTTTCTTATAATGCTACAAGAAGTCAGAAATCTAAATTTGTATTATATTGAGACATATTGATATCACAAATTTATCACCTGTGATAAAATGAAAAAAAATATAATAAAGAAGAATAGAATTTTAAAGATTATCTTATATTTATACCAGCAGGCTTCGCCCGCTATACGCTGATCCACTTTTCCAAACAAATCTTCAATCAAGCACAATATTTCGGAGAACTTGACCTTGTGTTTGAAAACAATATGAACCTTCATCTGGAATACCCTTTTCGCATTGCTAAAAACTATACGGACGACATTGCACAATTGTATGTTCTACCATGTGAAGCAACATACAAGTTGTTAAAAACCATTTCTTTTATAACACGTTTACAGTAGGATTTGTTGAAGAGAGAGAATGAATATAACAGAACCATTCTTGAAAAAAATATCTAACTAACAATACAAGTCTCGTCAAAACCTAGCCAGTAAAACTTTTTAAAAAGATTTATCCTTCACAATCAGATTCACCTGATTATAGAACATTCCTGCATAATTACATAGCTGAAAAACCCAGAGTGATATGTTGTACGCTAAAATCTTCCCTGAAAAATTATTTACCCGTGAAAATCTCATCAAAATTCATTCAGCAGAACTCAAGTTAAAAGCGGCCGGAACGAAATCCCCATTTGCAGTTTATACAATATAGTATATTAGATAATATAAAATTTCACATTGTATAAAAAAATCCATCATCATGCGCTGTACTTTTTTAATATAAAGGATTAATTTTCTATTACTTCACTGTGTGTGCGTGTTGGGGGGGGGGGGGGGGGGAATGGTATTGAATCTCAATTAATTAACAATCCTCAAACTGTTTCCTATAGAAAAAATTTTAACAATCGCAAAACAATTGAGATACCCGAAAAGCACACAATATTATGAAAGGTAAATGCGTTTCTGCGTAACGCTGATGTCATTTTGCGAATGGCAACAGCAGACATTTAAGTTTGACATTTATTGCAATTTTTTTTTTTTTTTTTTTTTTTTTTTTTTTTTTTTTTTTTTTTTTTACACATTGTAGAATAGAGAAAAATAATGTACTTTTAAATGCAAATTGTTCAAAATCTGTATCGTAATTTACTGAGTTATTATTATTATTTTTTTTTATTCTATGTATTTGCAGGAAGACAATTACAAAAGATAAACCTGTTTGAACTAAAATTAATATAAGTAAAATCGTTCAGCATTTGTTTCCTTTCTTGTATTCCATAACGAAATTAAAACATTATCAATCCATAAATGAAATTTAAATGGAACACAAATTATAAGACAGGTAATCGAAACACGCTTAAACGAGTGAAATTATGAAGGTAAGAAAGACTAACGGTCTCTTGCTGATTTTTTCAATTGTTAAATCCTGGCACAAGGCCAAAACGAAATTATCGCATTTAAGAAATTTCAAGATTTTATTTGAATATAAAATATTATCTTTTATATAAAAAAGATTGTTGGTGGTGTTAATGTAAAATCTATCTATCTATATATATATATAGTGTAAAATCTATATAAATCTATATCTATATATATATGTATAGCCATTGAATGCAATACAAATTACCACATTAAAACCTTTAAAAACAGTATAATCGAAATTTGTAGAACCAAAGTAGATTCATCAGCAGGATTCTCGCTATCGCTCACCATTGTGCAAAATCGCGACAAGTTACTTCATTCTTATTCATTTTACTGTACAATTGGTTTCGCTTTTCATCTTCAATCGCACCATGTGTCATTTATAGAGATACTGACTAAACACCAATTCAGTTTAGTAACAGCCATAGCCATGGAAAAACGGATTCAATAAGAGGTTAAAAATAAATTTTTCAGTGCTTCACGCCGAATCTATTTTGCAATTTTTTTTTCCATTTAGCTACTGTTTTTTATTTTTTATTCGCCGAATCGCTAATGTTGGTCAAAAGCCAGCGAGAGCCTTGTTCATCAGGCCCACAAATACTTTGGAACTACAAATATATAGTGTGTGGTTTCATCTTCGTATTAGCTATGTGAAAGCAAAATAATACGAATTTGAGGCTACCAACACATATAAACCCAGAAAAAAATGGAGAAGACATTCATATTAAAATGTAATAACAAGATTAAATTGGATAGAAAAACAATAATCATATCAAACACTAAAAGATCCACTCTAAAAGATGCATAAAAAAATATATGCTAGCGTGTTTGCATGCAACTGTTGCCAAAAAAGTTACTTAAATAAATATACAATAAATATCCAATATCATAATGTTTAGATAGTTAAAAAGAATAAAGGAATATATATATATACACTAAATGTAAAATATCTTTTAGAGTTTCTAATGAAAAAACGATATAGGGTTTTCATGTAACACTGTAAGAAAGGGTTAGGAATCCTTGTTATTATAAAGCATCAGTTATGGTAATTTGAAAGATCTATCTACATGCATGTCAAACAATCCATATCCTAATATTTGACGTAATGAACTATCTATTTCAAAATGTCGTACAGACATGTCAAGAAAACTTGACAATGTGTCTATCTATCTCCATTCAGAATTTGATACAGCAGCTTTTAGAAAGGAAAATATGTCACTTTAGATCTATAATAAGACAGGAAAATTTGTTAGCAAATGAAATGTTCGCAACTTTTAGTATGAAATGTCTTATTTTGTTATGAGCAAATACAATTTTCTCAACGTAACAAAGTCAATAACCAACACACACACACAAAAAAAAAAAGATAATGCCAATCATTAGTTCTTAAATCCTTAATTGTTATTTTCTTTTTTCACAGAAATATGTTGTTTTAATATTAAATTATTAACATTTAATTCCTTTTTTCATTTTTTTTTTTTTAATGCAAAGCTACAATTTGTAATTTTATAATTTTCATGAACTAATATTAACACTTAAAACTTTTTCACACAAATATATTAATATTTCAGTGAAATGTAAAAATAAAAATTAAAAAATTAAAACTGTTTTAAACGCTGTCAAAAAATTTAAACTTCCAGAGTAAAGAAATTGTCCTTAGCAAGCATTTTTCTTATTTCATTTTTTTTTCGTTGGAATTAATTAAATTTTGATACACAATTTACAAAATGATTAATTTTGAGATAAAAATGTCAAGGCAATTTCAAGAGAGTTTTTTTAATAAACCACTTGCTTGCAATTGTGAAAAAAAACTCGTGCCTTTAAGATTGTCTATTTTTTATTTAGTTATTAAGCGTCTGTAGTCGTATTTTAGCATGAGTGGTATGTAACGAGAGTATTTTTTTAGGGTAAGGGAGGGGGGCTACTACATTCAATTTAACTTATTGTTGTTGCAATCTATATAAATAAAAGAGTACGTTTCTGGAGCATGATCAGATTGGAAGTTTTTGTTTGAACTATTAGAAGTCACATTTTAGAACTTAGCAAAACTCACCTGAAGATTTTTCTTTTAAACTAATGAAACTAGTAAAGAAAAATTAGCTTTGCAATATTGACAGACTTGACAAGTCTTTGTCCAAAATCCTTTCAACCAAGTAAATTTTATTACTCGTATGTTGTCATTATTTTATATGTACATACGAGTACACTCAAGGTGCTTATCACCCGTGATTGTATCAAAAATTATCTCGACAAAATCAAATTTTATTGCTCGCACGTCGTCCTTATTTTATACATAAATGTGTCCATCGCTTACGATTTTGTCCAAAATCCTTTCGACCAAGTAAGATTTATTTTTTGAATGTTATCTTGCATATAAATGTACTTTGGATGATCATAGCTCGGGATTTTGTCCAAAATCTCTGACTAATAAAATTTTATTGGTCGCTTGTTGCCACTTTCTTATTTATAAGTCACTCTAGTTACTTTTTGCTCCAAATTTTTTCTGAAATCCTTTCCCCAACCAAATTTTACTTTTAAAATGCTACCTCTTTCAAAGGAAATCTATTGCTCATCATTTGATTTGAAACATAGACAATCTTATAAAAACACTTCACATGTTCCTGTAAAAGTTATACAGAATTACGAGGAATTTATTTAGCTTAACTATGTAGTGTATGATTTTGAATTTTTTGCTTTAAAAAATATATATTTGATCTCTTAATGGGTATACATTAAATAAAAAAATTAATAAAATTATTACTCTTATATTTTTCAGTTGTTAAGATTTTTTAAAATGGCTGTCAAATTGCAATACCGTGCACTAAATCGCATGCATACAATATGTTACAAAAAAACCTTGTTGAAAATTATTTAAAATAACGTTTAAAAACATATTTTTTGGGAAAGATTTTTTTAATGAAATGTTGAATTAAAAAAATGTTTTTTTAAATTAAAAATTTATCTATGGCTAGGAAAATGGAAGACTTCAAAAGTTTCTTTTTATTTGTAACTGATAAACAACTTATGCTATTTTTAATGAACTAAATCTAAACACATGGTCAATACGAAAACGTAAAGCATGAAGTTATTAAAAGGCTCCGGTATATAAACGATAAGGAGAGAAGTTTCAATTTATTGCTAAATCGCAACACCAAGTATTAGAGGATTAAACTTTCTCTATGATTGTGCAATAATTGTAGAATAAAAATTACAGTTGAACCCGTTCAGTGGTTGTTGCGAAGAATGAGGACATGCACCCATACATAAGACAAAAACTGAAACTTTTTTTAAAAAAATCGCTTAAAAAACAGATGAACCCTTTAATAATCACGATAGCAATGAAATTAAGAATCTAAAAGCATCGACACAATCAAAATTTGAAATGTTTTCTCATTCATAACCCTTCAGTGGTAATAAATTTTCGACATACTGATTCCAATAATTTATATTAATTATGCATTCGCTAAACTAAAACATTAATTTTACTCAAAAATTCTAAGCAATTATTCTGAAATGAAGCAATTTCCCATAAGAAAATATTCACGAAGAAGATATTGTACAAAATTTACTAATTGTTTAATTCTAAATTCTGAGCATTCTTATTTCGAATCCAGTTGTAAAAAAATTGTATTTCAAACAATTTATTCACAAGATATTTCATAAAATCAGAGGGAAGCAAATAAACGTAAAAATTATTCACATGAGTTCTTTCCAAGGATTTGAATCTTAATACTTTGTTCCAGGTCTAATTTAATTTTTAAAAAATCGGTTTGCTTCTATTCCAGTCAAGAATTTTGTTCCATCTAATATAATAGTTTATTCTATTTTTTTTTTCATGATCAAAACCTTGATTTTTAATAGATCGTTAAGAGATTTTACACAAAAGCTAGCATAAAATATCATCATGTGAGATTAGCAAGTTCCTAATTATTTTCGCCCACAGCTTTCCTCAGTTAAAAAGATCTTGTTTTAATTTAAACATTCATATTTAATTAACTCCCTTTTATGTTATTTCTGTATCTGGTCTTGAAAACATCTTTAGTCTTCTAAATTAGATGGTAAAAAAGAAAGGAAAAAAGAACGTCTGGTTTTAAATACATTTATATGTGTTAAGGGAGCTTTACTCATTCCTATATCTTAGTATATAAGATGTTTTTGTTTTGACAATTTAACTGGTTGCGTAAGTCACATTAAAAATATGCATATAAAATTGATCAGTATAAAGTTTCATTTTTAAAAGATTCTTATATTTTATATGCATTATCAACTAGTTTAAATTTTTATCTTCCTTATTAAAAGAAATTTATGGTAATTTTACATTAAAACAGGGAACTTTTGGATAAAATTGTTCGAAAATATTTAAACTGTAACTACTCGAGCAACTAAAATTTTGCTACAATATATGAAGGGGAAGATTTTTTTTAAATAAAATCATTATAAGGACGTTTTATTCCTGAAATTTTGAGGCTAAAAGTCCAACGTTTATTTTCAGGGCAGTAATAAAAGGCATGAAAAGTTATGTTGGAGATTTTACAAGATTGGAAGAACTGGAACTATCAGCTTGGACTTTTAAATAAAATTTGAGTACGGGTTTTACACATAGATAGAGAATATTGAAAGAATTAATCTCAAAAGATGATGGTTTAAAAAGACATTTGTTGTAAAATATTTTTAGTTTAAAGGTTCGTTGAATACTTATTAATGAAAAATTTTATTAACTAAATGATTTTCACATTGGTCTACATTTAAAAACTGATATTGAAATCGTTATGAAAACTTATGTAAGAAACATTTTCTTTTATTTGTAAAGATATGTATTACATAACTTTTGTTTTCAAAAAAGCAATAAATAAATATAAAATTTAATTTTCGACAAAATTTAAGAATAGGTGATAACAGAATTATTCGAAAACATGGTGGCTATATTTTTGCATTCTGAATTTACAACCAAACGCATATCTGGTATTATATTTAAAAATGCTCTTTTTTTTTCTAGTTTAAAGTAGCATTCATACATAAGTGCGTATGATTTAAGTGTCCGTGACCATGCCGCATTTTTCACTACAAAATATGAAATGTTTAATATAATCATGTAATTACATAATAAATTTCTCAGTTTAAAAAAAAAAAAATAATTTCAGCAAGAATTTTAAAAAATAGAATACATAATTACAATTGATTAATTGTTTTAAAATTAATTTAAAATATAACTAAAAATTTTAATGTCAGTTAGAGAAAAAATATTTTTAAAATTATCATTTTTCAAAAGAACGCAATCTAACATTTGCTATTCTCATTTTTTTTTCTTTTTGAAACATCAATTTTAAATATTTTTGACCCAAGAGAAATTTAAATAAAATAAATACACTTCAAAGCTATATTTGAAAACATTTTTTTTTTTCCTTTTGGGTGAGGAAACCATAAAACTGAGATTTTCAAGACTAAAATGCAGACTCGAGAAAAGCGACGATATTTTATTTGATATATTTCAAGAGTGAAAATATTCCATTCATATCCACATAAATCTAATCATTTTTTTGTTCAAATAAACAAGGATAACATTTCACTTTGGCTTTTACTGTTTTTTCTATAAAATTTGAATCTAGAACATGAAAAAAGTAGGATGCTTAATAAATAACTGTATTAAAAATATACTTGTCTGAACCATAAAATATTCCATTTTTTATTTTCTATTTTCTACATTACAACTTTCTGAAAATCTATTAAAAGGTGTCCCTAAAGTCACGAAATAATTTTGACACATTTATAATTAAAAGTTGTATAGTTTTTTTTATCGATTCATAAATTATAAAATATAGTATGATAGCATATTGGTCAAATGACTTACAAGGATTTGCTCTTGCATACAAATTTTTTAGGGAGTTTTATATGGCAGTTTTGAATATATTAGGCTGAATTTCGTTGATTCAGAGCTCAATTTCTTCCTTCAAGGTATGCATGGCCATTGGCTTTTTGGCATAAACCTTAAACTTCAAAAAACTCCAAGGAAAAAAAGTCCATTGCCATTAAATAGCATGATCTGAGTTGCCGATTCTAATCAGCAAAACGGGAAATTACACGACCAGGAAATATGTCATGAAACAATTATGAATATAATCTTACGTAAATTTTGGGGCATCCACAAAAGCTATGAAGGCCATTTACCCGATATGCCGTGTACTGTATATAACGTGTACTGTATATTTTTAGGGATAAAAAAATGACAATTTTTAGTTATAAACCTGTGTTTTCTATCAAAATTACTTCTTGCGGTAGTTTTGGGAAGCCAGAATAAAGATATTTTTGTTACAGTACTTTAACATGATGGCCCGTCGGCCGCATATTGGACAGCTGTCGTGCAGATGTGCTATTAAACACTGTATCTATAGAAATAGTCAAACAGGCTGTCGAAATGTGATCAGATGTTGAAATCTGTGAAAATGAAGAAAAATCAAAGAGGTAATAAGACTTTTAGGTAATAAGTCTGATGCTTTCAGTGTCCGTATTTGGTGCAATAACAAAGAAAAAAAACTGCTTCGGTGTAAACCAGTGGTCTGTCATAAAAATATTTGACAAATCTGAGAATTGGACTTTTATTTAAGTTGTTGTCGTGGCCGTACGTATACTGTAAAAAATATATACGTTAAATTAATGTACTGGTAATCTAGATGCCAATATTAATTCCGTATTTTAACGGAAAGATTTTTTCGTAAATTCCAGAAAAGTTTACATTTTTGCCACAAAATTTTTCCTTCTTTTTTTCATATTTCCGTATTTAAAAATTGTCATTTGAAAGGCAAAAAACAATTTTTCAAGGGCAAACTTGCATCTTTATAATTTTTTCACTTTTCTAGGACACGTTAACATAAGGGACAGAACGCATACATTTAATTCAAACAATGAAGAAATATCACTTACCCTTTAAGGGGATCGAATCAGGGAACTGTCCTCTGGCAGTATGCTGCGTAACACCGTTACGCTAGGGCTACAAATATCTTTACTTATTTCCGATACATTTTATAAAGCAAAAGGAAGATGTTAAACACGAGATTTATTTTTTGTAGAGCTAATATTTTTATATTGAGTGTACAATCCTAAATGTTTTACAAATTTACTTTCCATAATTACGAATATTTAGCTTTTAAATTTTATGCTTTATAAAAATTAAATTTTAGCTTTTAAAATATTACACGCATGAAAGAATGTATTAAGAGTTTTGTTTCTTTCTTTTTCTTTTTTTTTTGGGGGGGGGGGAGATTTTTTAAATTTTATTGTTATAATATTCATATGTATTTATATATTTATTTTTGAAAGGGTACTAACATATATATTTTTTGAAACATTCATTTTAACGAATTATTTGTGTGATGATCTACACTAGAGGTCTGCACAGGCCGGAATTTCCAGGCCCGGGCCCGGCCCGTTGTTAAACTCAAAAGTTCGTCCCAGGCCCGGCCCGGCCCGGCCTATTTCTAAGATTTCTAAAAAATTCAGATTTTTATCATATAATTAAGATTCCTTTTAAGAATACTGCATACATATCTATGGAATGATTTTACAGTATATTTTACTGGAAATACACATTAACAGCATTAATGATTACTTAGATATTGAGGCTTTCAACATTCGAATAAAGATTCATTAAAAAATTAATATGGCTTGGAATAAAAGAAAAAAGAAAGAAAGTTAAAAACATCGTAACTTTTGAAGCTGTTTAATAAAAGAAGATTTATAAAAATATTTCTATATCATTTTATTAAAGATTTTAAATCCAAATTTATTCTTAAATTCAAAGAAGCTCTTTTCTGATATATTTTTAAATTAATTTTTTTTTTTCAGAAACGCATAAGTTTAGCAGATATCTTTATTCAGAAACTATATAATCGAATGGGGTTATCCATTTTTTGATACAAGCAATTTAAGAATACTGCAAGCAAATAAAATACTGTCATAGTTAGCGTTTTGAAAAGAATTTTCCGGAAGTGATAGCATGGGAAGGAAGAAAAACCTGCAATCATTTCAGAAACTATTATATATTTCAACAAGGTTACACAAGTATTTTATTTACCAAAAATGAAAAACTCTATTCGATTCCAAATCCCTTCAATAGTCAGGCTTATCACTTTTATACTTTTACAATTTAAAATTAATCAGAAAATATGTTACACTTTCGCATTATCGAGAAATTAATTTAAAAACCATCAAGAAGTATATATCCAAAGATTAAGCTAACACAAGTTCTTTATCGCTGTTAATAATTTTACAAATCATGTTGTCCGCCCTACAGATCTTGAGAACAATTAAGTCTAGTTCCGGTCCGGCTAGCCTACATGTAGAAAAATAATGCAAGCTTGATCTCGGGACGACACGAGTCAGCTAAAAAAAAATATTAAAACGGATTGCACACAATGTAACTGTCCGATGTCGATCTCTACATTGTACATTTTTATACTAATGCTGTCAAACTAGTAGGGCTCGTGACGCACATTTATACTTATTCTCGTTAAAACCATTTCGTTGAAAATAGCTCATATTTTATTGTATCTGCTTAAATCTTGCAAACGGGCCGGCAGGCCCGAATTTTTTTTTTATCGGCCCGGCCCGTTGAAAAAACTATTCGAAATCTGCCGGTCCGGCCCGTTAGAAAATTCAAAACGATTCCGCCGGGCCGGGTACGGGCTACGGGCAAAGCCCGGGCCCGTGCAGACCTCTAATCTACACTCAAAGATAATCACTACGGGATATTAAAATAAATTTTTTTTATTCCTTATAATAACTTAGATAATCGTCAATGTTATAATAATTTCGTTATTATATTTTAGATATGTTTAAGTTTTATGTGTAAATTTATTACAGTGAATAAATTTTAAATGTATATCAAAATTTAAAAAAATTCATTTTAAAATATTTGTAGGATATTTTAAAATATCCTAAATAGACTTTTTTAAAAATATGCTGTAAATAAACCAAAAATATTTTTTTAAAAATCATAGAAAAAAATAAACCAACTTTCATTTTGAACTATCTCAAACTTAAAAAGAATAAAATTATATTTATTTATTTATTTTAATATCGTAAAAATGTGTTAGCTTTTTTATTAAAAAAGAAAGAAAGAAAATAATTATTATAGCGAGTTGTTTATATTATCTATTATAGATGACGCTATGACATTTATCGGTTTAAAGACCAATGTATCATCAAAACTTTTTGTAAATATTTGGGAACGATTGGATTAAATTCAAAATAGAACCACATTTAGTTAATATATAGGAATTTTATTGAAAACAATATCACTGTCTCGATAGAATGAGATGATGAATAGCAAACAAGTTTATCTGCACCAAAGATTTTCAATAACTGATTAACGGACCATCGTATTAAAGTGCTGTAATACATGCAGTGCGAAAGAGAAATATTTAATAGCGTAAATAAGGGGTTTTCTTTCTTTTAAACTGTAAGCCAGGCCCCCTTACCTAACACGCAACAACCCAGTCTTACGTATTTGAATACCTGAAAACGGGGCGAAATCACTCGGATATAACACAAAGCTTAAATTTGCAAAACTTTAATGTGTAAGTTTCTCCAAAAATGGACCATCCAGAGAAAAACAAAGCATATTCGGAATCAGCGCAAAAAACTAATCTAGAATCACCTAATAAAATATTATAGATAAAATATTCGGTATAAAACCAATGTTGTACAATAGGGTGGGCCGAAAAAAACTTTTTTTCGATTTTCGATTATGGCGGGTGCGGAAAAGTGGCCACTGGTGGCACTCAGTCCGTACAAAAAATTTGAGATTTTTTGGACATTTTCTTACCCTGCCGCAAACGGCTTGAAGTTTTGCAAAAATGTTCATTTTTGAACTTTTTTCGAAAAAAATTAAAAAATGTTAAATTAAATTTATTTTGGTTGTATTTACTTGAAAAGGCATATTTAATGTACCAAATGTTTAAATTAGATCCGATCATGCATTATTTAATATCTATGTGTATTATAACTTAGGCTATTTTTATAGCTTTTTCGCGTATAATAGGCAAAATTTGTATTTGTTTGAATTGATCGTTAGTTTCTGTATTATTTACGTCCCTTGGTCTTCTTTATATATTTTCTATGTGTCAAACGTCATATATTTGAGGAAAAGACAGCAGTATACTTCAAAAACAAATCTGGAAGGTGAGAAAGTGGTGAAGCAGGACTCTAAGCGCGCGCAATGATTCGTCGTAATACTCAGGGAGTGAAGGACGAAATAGTTGAGAGCCAAAATACGATAAAGGATTCTTATTATTCATCCTTGCTCAGTTACCTGCGACATTTGTTCAGTGTTTACGTGAAACCCTTTTGTGGTGATATACAGTGCTTTTTAGGTCGTTTAATGTGCCATTATAGTGTTTTGTGCGTTTTATTACAACGAGCTTAGAAATGGCTAGTATAAAGGGCCATGACAATGCAAAGACACGCGATAGCGTGAAAAGTAACTCTTTGGCGGCATCATGAATATTGAAAGAATTGCAATTGCCAACTTATGCTGATAATCATGCGCCACTAATACTGGTTGCTTCACCATGTAGAAATTGTGACAGCAGAGAATACGAATCTGGTCATCGATAAAAACAAAGTCAGAAGAGAGAAATAGAAACTTGGAAAGAAGATACAGACAGAAGAAGTTATTGAAAGAAGGAAAATTAAAAGCATATTTTTTTATGGTAGAAAGGATAAAAGTATATTCAGAGGAATAAAAGAACAAGCAGCACTGTCGAAGGAAAGTCGAGGAACACATCACCGTGTTGTTTGAACCTGGTTAGGAATACTCGGGTCACTTGATACCTTGTTCCGGTCACGGAAAAGAAATAGCAAAATCATTATACAATCTTCCAAGTCACCACAAGTTAGACTTTTCTGAACTGACGAGATATCAAGGTAACGGAACGAGGTATCAAGTGACACAAGTATTCCTAACCAGGTTCAAACAACACGGTGATGTGTTCCACGCCTCTCTCGACGGTGCTGCTTGTTATTTTTCTTCCTCTGAATATACTTTTATCCTTTCTACCATCAAAAAATATGCTTTTAATTTTCCTTCTTTCAATAACTTCTTCTGCCTGTATTTTCTTTCCAAGTTTCTATTTCTCTCTTCTGACTTTGTTTTTATCGATGACGAGATTCGTATCCTCTGCTGTCACAACTTCTACATGGGGAAGCAACCAGTAGTAGTGGCGCATGATTATCAGCATAGGTTGGCAATTGCAATCCTTTCAATATGCATGATGCCCCTAAAGATTTCCTTTTCACTCTATCGCGTGTCTTTGCATTGTCATGGCCCTTTGTACTAGCCATTTCTAAGCCCGTTGTAATAAAACGCACAAAACACTCTAATGGCACATTAAACGACCCAAAAAGCACTGCATATCAATACAAAACGGTTTCAGGTTAATACTGAACAAATATAGCAGGTAACTGAGCAAGGATAAATAATAAGAATCCTTTATCGAATTTTGGTTCTCAAATATTTCGTCCTTCACTCCCTGAGTATCACGGCGAATCATTGCGTGCGCTTAGAGTCCTGCTTCACCTCTTTCTCACCTTCCAGATTTGTTTTTAAAGCATACTGCTGTCTTTTCCCCAAATATATGACGTTTGACACATAGAAAATATATAAGGAAGACCAAGGGACATAAATAATACAGAAACTAACGATTGATTCAAACAAATACAACTTTTGCCTATTATACGCGAAAAAACTATAAAAATAGCCTTAGTTATAATACACATAGATATTAAATAATGCATGATCAGATCTTATTTAAACATTTGGTACATTAAATATGCCTTTTCAAGTAAATACAACCAAAATAAATTTAATTTAACATTTTTTAATTTTTTTCGAAAAAAGTTCAAAAATGAACATTTTTGCAAAACTTCAAGCCGTTTGCGGCAGGGTAAGGAAATGTCCAAAAAATCTCAAATTTTTTGTATGAACTGAGTGCCACCAGTGGCCACTTTTCCGCACCCGCCATAATCGAAAATCGAAAGAAAGTTTTTTTCGGCCCACTCTATTGTACAAGGCAATTTTTCAAATGATTTAACACTGGGTATTTCTTGATGGTTATTTTATTTAACTATATCATTTAAAACGTATTTCATATTTACAAAAAAAAAAAAAAAAAAAAAAAAAAAATCTTTAATTATATTAATACAGTTGATTTTAATTTCAACTGGAAGCTGGTTTTATAAATACGTTCTTCAATGCACAATTTTAAATTTGTGGTTTTCAATAAATATTACTCTTTTATTCTTTGAAATAAAAATGACATTTTTATGTAAATGCACATCACGTATTTTTATCGCATAGAGAAATTTTTGCAATTTAAATCATTGCAATATAACTGAAAAAGAGTAAAAAGAATAATTTTTAGAATTTTTCAACTATTCTATAGTTAATCAGAATATTCCGAAAAGTTCTGGGGAATTTTCCAGCAATAAAAATAAAAAGAATTCTATATGCTTCAAAAATGTTTGATGTATGTTCTTATTTTTAAGCTATTTTTTCCCTTAAATATTTTATGTTAAATAGACGAATAATACAATTCTTTGAAATAATGCATTAAGCTCGAGTAACCATAAATGCATGAATTTTTAAAATTTATGATCAGAATCAAATATTAGTGACATTAGCATTCCAATAAAAGAAATATTTTGAAGGGCAAAGATATATCCGCATAACTGCCATAAATTTTAAAAATTCATCGAAAATAAAATTGAGCTAAAACTTGTTGTTATAAAAAGTACTTTGAAAAGTGAGTTTGACATAGTGGCTTCTACTAGTTAAGGTTTCGTCTTCTATTCTAGTATGTTGATATAGAATTATTTATGTCAAAAATTTTCAAAAATTCTTTAATAAATATTCATCAGATATGAGCAATGCGTGATATTTCTACTTTTTATTCTTTTAATGAATTAATTTAATAAATAACCCTACACTATAACTCAGTTATATAGTACGTGAGGAAATCCGAAAATGTTTCTCCTGTCGACTGTGGTCAGAATTGTGTATGAAAGTCAAAAAATAGAATGAGACATTTAAAATAAGACATATCTTTATTTGTCAACATAAGTACTAAGTATGTTGAGACATTTGTCATAATCTATACTAATGTTATAAAGAGGAAAGATTTGATTGTTTGTTTGAATTGAATAGGCTCCGAAACTACTTGAAGGATTTGAAAAATTCTTTCACCGTTAAAAAGCTACACTATTTCCGGTGAACATAGGCTATATTATATTAAAAAAAAAAAAAAAAAAAAAAAAAAAAAAAAAAAAAAATAGGGATCCGTACTAAAATGCCAATAATGTAACCCAAAATGTAGAAAAATGACCTAAAAAAATCCTTACATCGCGTGCACTGTGAATACTATCGATTATAATCTATATACATAAAACAACGTCGTGTTAGTTACACTATTTATAGCTCAAGAACGGATGGATCGATTTTTGTGAAATTTTGTATGGAGGTGTCTGACACCTTAGATTAACATACAGGTTACTTTTTACCCGACTATCTAAAAGGAGGGTAATGTTTTTAGTAGTTGAATTTAATGGGATGAAGTGGTAGTAACAATTTGCGGTAACTGTAGTGGCACGGGGCTGGGTGACTTGTTCTACCCGAAGCAAAGCGAGGGTAGGCCGCTAGTCCTTGATAAGCTGCAAAAAACCCTCCAGGAAAATATCAGGGCTTTGCATACGGACAAGTCGTTAAAGGCTACTTCCGTATGCAAAGCCGTGAGATTTCATAAAGGGCTTTTTCACGTTTATGAAACGGTAGTAGACAGTTTTTTCTGAAACTAAAATTATTCAATTATTCATTTCAATATTTTTTTCTGAAACTAATTATTTTTAAACTATATACGATTAATCCATGGCGTGCATAACTCTGTTATTATGTAAGCCACGTTTTGATCATAATAAAAATGAAATGTTTATTATTTTTTTAACATAGATTTTAACTATAAATCTTAAATTTTAATCTTTGAAAAAATCATTTTCGAAATGGTCGTTGCGATCTGTTGAAATACATTTTATGACGTTCTTGCGTTGTTATATCAAACACATGAATTAAAGTACATATAAACACTTGGATAAAATTTTGTTACATGTAATGAATGAGTATAAAATGTTAGAGTAACATTAATGTGAATGGCCGTGGTGTCCCAGTCATGCCATTTCTTAAGGGTGTATTACTATCCAAACTTCTTCTTTTCCGATTTATTTTTAAATTCACTTCTGCTCTCAAACGCATCAAACTAGCAAATTCTCTTATTTAGAAATTGCGCAATGTGCCATGCTTGCAGATTTTTTGATAAATGCAGGAAATATTGAAAAAAAAATGCTATCAAAGTTGGTGTTTTGAGCCGAATTTTCCAAAGTGGGAGATCTGAGAACGAAAATATGGTCATACTGAAAAAATAATCTATACATATAATAAAACAGTAGGACCCGGTGTGTCTGTACATTGAAGATAATTGACAAAAATGGAGTCAGGGCGATAAAAGAAAACCAATGAAACACAAAAAAAATTTTTTGAATTTTTTGTCTGTCTGTCTGTCTGTCTGTCTGTCTGTCTGTTTGTTCGAGGTTATCTTCGTAACTACTGAATGGATTTTTATGCGGTTTTCACTAATGAAGAATGCACACTCCCGGGCAGTGTATAGGCTTTGTTTCATCAAAATCGGACAACAGACAAAAAAGTAACAAAAAGAAACAAAAGAAACTATTAGGTGCGCTGCTCACGTTTTTTAGTACATAACGTTTTTTAGTACATATAAAATCCAATAGATGTCACTGTGCGATTTTAAAACGCGCTATCGTTATGTTTTCGCCAGTCTACTTAAGTATGAGAAAGTTTCAAGCTGGCTGTCGTTCCATGTGGTTTAGTCGGTAGAACGTCAGTGCGCCATACTGATGGCCCGGGTTCGATTCCCAGCATGGAATTTTTTTTCACTATGTTGGCATTAACACCTATAAGCAATTAAAAGAATTTGAAATATTGTATTCAAGGCGAATTTTCTCTCTGGGAAAATTTCCTTGCATTAATATGTCAGTGTAATTTTTTTTTCGATTTAATTTTTTTTTTCGAAACTTTGTTTTTCTTAAAAAATTACAGAAAATATTTGATATTTCCCAACGTTTTTTGAATGATCGACTTGCTTTTTTTTTTTTAATGTATGTCTGAACCTTATCTAACTACTTCTTCAAGATTTCTTTAGATAAACCGACCAGCGTAGCGGGCGAAGGCCGCTAGTTGTTTATAAATCAAACTCTAATGAGTTGAGCGAAAAATGAAATCCCACGACATCTCATACATCTCTTCGGAAATCACCTCAGCAAATCTCATGTTTTTTGTTTTAAAAATGAATTTGAAAATGTATCAGAATATTTCGAGCTGTTGAGGATGCAAAAATATTTTTCCAAATACACCCTTAAAAAATTGAAATCATAAACTTGAAATATTGAAACTGATGCAAAATTTACTTTATTGATGTAAAACGTTTCAACATATTTAGACTGTTTTTCTAGGATCTGTCTAATGTTGGCGAAACGCGTCTAAAAATTCGAGTGAGTATTTTTAACCTTCTGTTACGACTCTCTGAACAAGTGAGGCAGAAAATTGCAAATTATTCCGAGGTGAGTAAAAAGGTGTCGCAACACGGCGCAAGCAACTGTGAAGATAATTCCAGACTTTCGGAAGGAGAGATTTGCATTATTCGCGCAGTATCTTTTTGTAAAACAAGAAGATAGTTATCGTATTAAACTTCCGTGGGAAATGTGATGAAATCATTCCCAAGAGGATTAAAGCTGCGCGATTTTTTTCAGTTTAAATAGAAAAAGTAAAAAAAAAAGTATGTAATTACATCGTAACAGGAAAGCAATGGAAAAGATATATGCATATTATGAAATCATGAATATTAAATTTCAAATTTAGCCTTCTAATGTAATTGAATTGGATCAAAATTATATTGTAAGCATAGAACATTTCCTGACATTTTATAATAAAGTTTTTTATGTTTATCCACTCATATTTACTTTATTTTAATGTAATGAGCCTGTAAAGCTTTTTAAAGTCAGTTTTAATAGTATTAAAACGTAAGAATTTTTTCCACAGCGTACACACGCATTTATATAGGTATATATATAAATATATTTAAAAAAAATCAAAATTTAGGAAAATTTAGTTTTTTTCTCTACAATTTACTTTTTAAAATACCTTTAAACTAAGTAAGTCGTTTATGAATTCAGTTTTTTGTCTGTCGTCTATCTGCACGTAAATATACTCGGGTTACAATGCAATTGATATGGCCTATTACGTTTTACTATGGCTTATTATTGAAAAAGTATCTAGCATTAATCCTGCTGTAGTGAAATTCAGTGATTTACATCGATTTCAATGCATGCGATTCCATTAAAATACACTGTAAACGATTTTTTACCATTGACCTTAATGTAAAATGAATTCTTTTGAATACCCTGTAAATGAACTATTGATGATACATATTTTACAATAAGTAACGAATTTGCTATGGTAAACATAATTAACATATCAGTTGCCTAAAAATCCTAGTATATTTATGCGAGTTAAGACGTTGACAGATAACCAAAAAAATCGTAATAAACACTATTCAATTAACTCATTGAAGGGTGGTGGTATAAAATATATACCACATAATTTTAATTGAAGAATGCCACATTGACACCAGAATTTTGAAATGAAAATTTTAATGTTATCAAGTACGCAAAAATAAGCGTTTATCTATTTTGAAATAAATTTTCTTTTAAATTCTAGTGTCATTCGATCGTTTCGGCATTTAATGAATAGAAGTGTTTTGCCCCTCAAAGGGTTAAATGTTAAAAATTATTGTCTTAAGAATGCGGATACTATTGATGGTAATTGTTGATGTTCGATTTACAAATGTGTTATGAATTTTCTAAATTGTTTATTTTTAGTTAGGCATCATCTTTCACCATATTATACTGTAAAGCTTTGCTACATTATTCTGAATGTGTTGGAAAGTGTTTCACAATCTATGCTTGTCGCATGATCTTTCGTTTATGTTTTCTATTCATTAATTTACTCTTATGTTTTCTATAGCTCTATTAATTCAATCAAGCCCTAGTCGACGAGCAACAGGTGTATAAAATGCACAAATCTTTGAATTTAAATAACACCACTATTTTTGTTCAGTAACTTTTTCATCACTTAATCTATATTTTAGCGATTAAATACTATTCGCTAATTTACTCTTATATTGTCTCTAGTTCTATGAATTCAATCTATAGCACCTACTCGACGAGAAATAGGTGTATAGGATGCACATATCGTTGAATTTAAATAAAACTAATATTTTTGGTCAGTAACTTTATCAATACCTAATTGCATATTTCAGCAATTAAATACTATTCATTAATGTATTATTATGTTGTCTTTAGTTCTATGAATTCAATCTACAACTCCTACTCAACGAGCACAGGTGTATACGATGCACATATCGTTAAAATTAAATAACACTACTATTTTAAATTTTGTAACTATTTCTTTGCCTCATCACTTGTTTCAGCGATGAAAATTAAATTTTAAGATGCCATTACTTTCGAATTATAAAGAAATATGCGAATTGCAAAGGGATTAAATGGTAAGTAAAAGGATTATGGTTGATTTTTTTCCTTCCCTGTATGGAAAGCTTGGAAAAAAAATGAAGAGTTGGAAAACAAGCAGAAATGTGACTTTGAAGGTCAATGTCTGATTGAG
Source organism: Maratus speculifer (assembly GCA_964019185.1). Lineage (NCBI taxonomy): Eukaryota > Metazoa > Arthropoda > Arachnida > Araneae > Salticidae > Maratus > Maratus speculifer. The sequence goes on from OZ025296.1 coordinate 212,853,737, forward strand.
TAACCGATACCTTAAAACTTGTTAATCCAGACAACCCTGGAAATCGGGCTTAAACTGATAATGAACTTGATCTTGGGTATCAAATTATATTAAAGTGCGGTATTGTTGGCAGCATGACAGTAGCTGCGAGATCTGAGCTCGGATCGGAAAACAACAATGACAGCAGTTTGCATAATGGTGAAAACAAAGTGACATTGAAAGGAGAACATGGAAGGGAAGAAAGCTGATCTAACGTAATCGGGCTCTGACATCTGCATACCGTGATTACAGTAGACAACTTCGAAAATTAACAGAGACAGGAAGAATCTTGGGAGAAAAATGCCTGGAATTTTCAAAAGTTTCTTGAACTTAATTTTTAATTAGCTTAAAAAAAAGGAGGGGGGGGGGGGTAAACAAAATTCTGCATGCAACTGTTTTCTTTTTTCTTTTTTTACTTAACATACAGTCATGCATAATTTCTACTGGCCCATGCAAATGAATTGATTACCGAATAGTATTGCCAGGTGTCCGGATTCAAGCAGGATGTCCCATTTTTAGGGGCTCAAAGACCTGCCCCGCATAGCCAATGTGTAGGACGCCCAAGTCGAGATTTTTCACGACGCATAAATTCTTTTTACTAATATGCTATTCGTTAGTCTGGACAAAGTGGAATTCAATACAACAAAAAATCCCCGAAGACCTGTCTATAACGGAGTTTTTAAAATATTCTTTAATTCTTTTCAAAGGTATACTTTACAAATCTACCAGCCTATCGGGAAATCTGTCAAAGTAAATTTCTATGGTTTCAGAGATTCATTTTTATGAGTTACACTGTACTTGTTAGAAACATTTTGTGAAATGATACCTTTTTATAACGGAATCCTGTTTAAAAAAATACTGTCCCTAAGATCTCAGCAATACACAATTACATTACTAAATATTGGAATTCTGTCCGTTATTGAAATCATCCTTTTGTCCCTAGCTAGCTTTTATTATATAAGACTGCTGAGTTTATTCAGTACAATAAAATTTGTTAAACAATAAAACGCACAATAAAACGCAATCGCAAGAAAAGGAAAAGGAAACTCTTACCATTTGTCTTAGCAAATTGGATAATGGTATTCAGCACATTGTAAAAAAAATGCGGACGATCTAACGGAACTTGTACCGGCAATCGGGATGCTAGTACAATTCACTGTTTTCGGAAAAATTCCGATCGATATATTGTTGGTGCTACCATCTATGTAAGAATTTAATATTTATAAATTAACAGTTTTGATTTATTAATTAAAGGATAAGTTGTTTTGAAAGAAATATTTTACGAAACCTTCTGTGCGATCTGCGACTGAATGCATTGCACTCCTTCGTATACTATAGGAAATTAATGTTCGTTGCTTTGCATGGTGTACTCTGTTTCATATTAAAATGTATAACCTTTTGTACTGAAACATACTATAATTTAACCTGCTCAGTCCTGATCTCGCCTGAAGCCGGCACTAAAGAACATCCTTTAAATTAATTTAAATGTTTATAAAATTGTTTAATCATTTCCAGACTATTTAAATAAATATTTGCATATCATAAGCATTCATTTATAGCAGGCATGTCAAACTCGTCTACCACCGCGGACCAGATTTAGCATTGCACACAAAGCCGCGGGCTACATTATAAAAAATAAAGAAGCAGATTAATTTGATGACTGTCTCCGAAAACTAAAATCATACATTAAAAATATAGCATTGTTTTAAAAATAAACAATCAAACAAAAATATACACAAAAATTTTAAAACTATTTATTGGAAAAATTAAAAACACGTACCAGAAAATGTTTTAAAATATTTATTAAGCAAAAACCAATCTGTAACAAAAGTATCTTACGAGAGTGCATTGTTAGATGTAATGAAAAGCAAGTTAAAATAAAAATACAAGCATGTTTAAACACATTGAAATTTTTTAACCCTCTGACAGTCTTGCAAAAGGGCAAAATTGTAATGGGTCAATCCATTTCAAGTGGTCCAGAAAATATTTTTTTTGGTCGCTCGACCATTTTTAAAAAATCTCAAATTTTTTGTACAACAACCCCAACATGACGGAAGTTCAAAATGACTGTTCTTTTAATTTTACTATTTTTTGTTTGTGCATGGCGGCCATATTTGTTTCATCGTGTACAGCGATTTTCTCAGATACTAGGATACACAAAATTGTAATTATCTCGTCTTCTATTTTCCCAATTAAAATGGGGTTTGCAGCATTTTGTTCAGAATAAAATAGGCTAAATATACAGTGATAGAAATTTTTTGAAAAATAAATTTTTACAGGTGAAATTTTAGCCCGAAATGTACGATTTTTTCCAAAATCTATCCGTTTGCAAGAGGAAAATTTTCATGCAGGGGAAATTGTCAACCTTACACAATTTTTTCTACACATAGGGCAAAGGTGCGTGTACTCATACGCCAAGTCCCAGATCTGGGAGTTAATTTCTCTTTGCGAAAAAAATTCCGAAATTCGTCAAAAATTTCAAAAATCGCACTTTTTAGGCTTTGATATCTCTGGTGGGGCACAAGATAAAAATCTGAAATTTTGGCCTATGATAGTATTGTGTAGTAGTGTTATGTACAAAAAATTTCAAGAAGGAGATTTGACTACAAGCTGAGATATGACATGGAAAATATGTGAAAACAATACTGTCAAACTATTGTAAACCTACTATGTAATTGTTCAACAAGACTGTCAACCTTGCACAATTTTTTCTACAAATAGGTCAGAAGTGTGTGTACTTATACACCAAGTCCCATATCTGGGAAATGATTTCTCTTTCCGAAAAAAATTCCGAAATTCGTCGAAAATTTCAAAAATCGAACTTTTTAGGCTTTGACATCTCTAGTGGAGCACGAGATAAAAATCTGAAATTCTGGCCTTTGATAGTATTGTGCAGTAGTGTTATGTACAAAAAATTTCAAGAAGGAGATTTGACTACAAGCTGAGATACGGTGATTTAAAAAACGTTAAGAAATGCTATTACGAGTACATTAGGAGAAATGAGATTTGTCTCTTTTATTACAATATTTACACAGAAACTATAGTTTGTTGAAAATAGTTAAATAATAAACGTTTAATTTACAAAATACTATGTATGCTCAACAAAGAGCTTAACAATATTAACGAGAGATATTATGAGTTCGACCAGTTACTGTTAACAGTCCATCAGCCCCCCAAGTCTTGTCATCCCTTGTTAACTTGAATGAAATTCTTTAGGTTTAATAATTGGAGTCATGTCAACTCAATCAGTTGCAATCGATTGTCTATAATTTACTTTTCCTGAAATGTGTTCCGAGTAAAATTGTTGCAATAGCATTTCTAGTAGATTTGTTCATCTGGACAAATAGTGTATTGGCTTAGCATACATTCTGAATTTTTTAAATCACACAGAAGCATTTGAAAAAGATATTTGTAATTAACATTTAACTTTGTACCATAAATAATTTAAAATTTTGGAGGTATGAACAATTACATAATAGGTTACAATGGTTTAGCAGTATTGTTTTCACATATTGTCCATGTCATATCTCAGCTTGTAGTCAAATCTCCTTCTTAATATTTTTTGTACATAACACTATTACACAATACTATCAAAGGCCAGAATTTCAGATTTTTATCTCGTGCTTCACCAGAGATATCAAAGCCTAAAAAGTGCGATGTTTGAAATTTTCGACGAATTTCAGAATTTTTTTCGCAAAGAGAAATCATTTCCCAGATCTGGGACTTGGTGTATAAGTATACGCACTTTTGACCTATTTGTAGAAAAAATTATGCAAGGTTGACAGTCTTGTTGAACAATTACAGAGTAATTTTACAATAGTTTGACAGTATTGTTTTCACACATTTTCCATGTCATATCTCAGCTTGTAGTCAAATCTCCTTCTTGAAATTTTTTGTACATAACGCTACTACACAATACTATCATAGGCCAAAATTTCAGATTTTTATCTCGTACCCCACCAGAGATATCAAAGCCTAAAAAGTGCGATTTTTGAAATTTTTGACGAATTTCGGAATTTTTTCCTCAAAGAGACATTAACTCCCAGATCTGGGACTTGGTGTATGAGTACACGTACTTTTGACCTATTTGTAGAAAAAATTGTGTAAGGTTGACAATTTCCCTTGCATGAAAATTTTCCTCTTGCAAACGGATAGATTTTGGAAAAAATCGTACATTTTGGGCTAAAATTTCACCTATAAAAATTTATTTTTCAAAAATTTTCTATTACTGTATATTTAGCCTATTTTATTCTGAACAAAGTGCTGCAAACCCCATTTCAATTGGAAAAATAGAAGACGAGATATTTACAATTTTGTGTATCCTAGTATCTGAGAAAATCGCTGCGCACGATGAAACAAAGATGGCCGCCGTGCACAAACAAAAAATAGTAGAATTAAAATAACGGTCATTTTGAACTTCCATCATGTTAGGGTTGTTGTACAAAAAATTTCAGATTTTTTAAAAATAGTCGAGCGACCAGTGCTGGACCACTTGAAATGGATTGACCCTAATGTTGTTTCCTCAGCATTTTGTTTTAATTGCTAAAAAAATGTGATTCTTTCAAAATTATAGAAAAATCTTATTTACGAATATGAATGTTATCCTTGAGTGTGTTAATCATTGCACAATGTATTAAAAATCCATTAAATCAACTGAGTTATATCATTTTAATTATTGCTTGCATTGCAGTGAAACCTGCAGCTTAGGGAACGACTATAGACGGGCTTGTCAGTGAGAGGATATCGCAATCAAAATTATACAAAAATGTATAATTAATTTTGTAATCCAATTATCTGTATTTTGTTTTATGTTGTAACTGCTACTTTTTATAAAACCAATCATTGATAGAACACAATTATTTCAAATATAATACTATGAAAAATATCATAATTAAAATGTATTAGCTGTGGTTACTGATCCGGCATAGGAATAATTTCCCTATTCTCCTCAGTTATTAGCTCACAGGCTATCATAGCCTGAAAGCTTATGTGCCCGCCCGTTCTGTATGTATGTTCGTACGTAACGCGATAACTCATGATAAAAATATCCGATCCACTTGAAATTTTGTATGTAGGTATATCCTGACAAGGCGCTTCCCTGATTAGTTTTTGGAGTTCATTCGATATGTATAAGAGGGGGAACGGGGGGCTCATGCCCCCCGTTAGTTGATATGGATGGGATTTTCATGCAGAATTAAGTTTTCAAAATTTAGATTAGGATCATTCTGATGAGGCGATTCCGTGACTGTTATTAGGTGTTCATTGATTAAGTATAAATAGGGGGAACAGGGGTTCTAATGCCCCCTCCCGTTAGTTGATATAAATGGGATTTTCATGCAGAATTAAGTTTTCAAAATTTAGATTAGGATCATTCTGATGAGGCGATTCCGTGACTGTTATTAGGTGTTCATTGAATAAGTATAAATAGGGGGAACAGGGGTTCTAATGCCCCCCCCCGTTAGTTGATATAAATGGGATTTTCATGCAGAATTAAGTTTTCGTTCAAAATTTAGATTAGGATCATTCTGATGAGGCGATTCCGTGACTGTTATTAGGTGTTCATTGAATAAGTATAAATAAGGGGAACAGGGGTTCTAATGTCCCCCCCCCCCCTTAATTTATATAAATGGGTTTTTCAAGCAGAATTTTCAGATTTCGTTCAAATCTCTGAATTGTTTTGGAAGTTTAATGGTTAAGTATAAAAGAGGGGGATAACTCTTTTTAAATTATATAAATGCTAAATGGGTTTTTATTAAGAATTATCTAATTTGCTCTGAATTTTGGATATAGATTTTTTATATGATAAAGCATGTCTTTGATAGTATAGGAGGTTCAATGATTAAGTATAAAAAAAGAGAAAAGGGGAGAGCTGTTTCCCCTTCTTAATTTTTTTTTTCGAACGGAATTAACCCTTGAAAATATAAAGCTTTAATGTGCAATTAGTATTTGTAGCCTGTGAGCTCAATGCCTTCAGTTTAACTGGGCAGTATTCTTTATTTTTAAGTACATATCTCGTCTGCGGAAAAAAAAACTGCCAGCAGAATAAAATTTCTTGCACCTATATTTTCAAGAATTTTAAAGTTAATGGGCAAAATTAACGATGGCCACCGGCCATGTGGCCTCTAAACGAGGAAAAATGGCTATTAAAAAAATATTTGTCTGTGGATACTGAAAGCTACTGAATACGAATGAAAATTTGTTAGTTTAATAATAATTTTCAGTAATAGTAACATTTATTGAAACTATAGATTTCATGCGATTTTTGAAGTTTCTGGTTATATCATGAAAAGAATATTTATAGAAATGCCTATGCATTGCATCTTTTATGCCACAGTGGTGTTGAATCGGTGTTGTTTGCATCTTCTATGCCAAGCGTAAAAAAATTTCATCCAAAATAACAACCGTTAATTTAAAAATTTAAATTTTTCTTCATTTAAATGGTGATTATTAAATTTAATGTATATCAATAACTGCCATTAAATGTAATGAAGATTAATATTCTGAAATAATGGTAGAGATTTTGAATAAAATCATTCATCAATTTTGCAACACTGGAATATTTGCAATGCAAAGTGTATTTTCTGCATCAACTAAGAACTGAATCAAAATACGAAACTGCCAAAGGCTTGGCGGGCCACAAAGAAGTTCCTGGAGGGCCAATTGTGGCCCGCGGGCCACGCGTTTGACATGCCTGATTTATAGACTGATCATCTTTGGAAGTGTTTTATAGTAATTTTAAACTGGTTTTTGTGGTCCCAAGTAATATTTGTCTCAGGAATGAGGAGGATAATGTCGAATCCATAACCTCTTTTCTTTGAAGTCAGAGAAGATTCACAAAAGCGACCTTTATTACAAATAATTTTGAAGTTAACTATTCTTTTGTGAAGCGTCGTAAAGCAAAGAGAGTCATATTGTATCTCGCACCACTAAGCACAAATTGCATCCACAGTTTGAGGTGCTAATCAAATCATACCCGGACTTTTTTTTTTTTTTCTTTCAGCTCATTCTAGCGAAACCGTACACTGGTTTATTGCTCCGATGACACTGTCATTGTAATCAACAAAAGTTTTATTTATTACGTTCTGAATGGCTGCAGTTGAATCAGATGGAGCGAGAAATTTTTTTATATTAGCATCATAGTTTTGGTACCGCTTGTGTTGATTCATGAGCACAGGTAAGAATCGGAATTCAGGGGATTCTTCGCTCACTTGAAAACATCTAATCTACACCACTAATCCTATGAACTGGTTGTTATCGAATATCGCGTTTAAATTTAAAGATTTTTAATATTTTTTTTTTTTTTTGGGGGGGGGGGCGGAATAGGACAGTTGAGTTCGATCTCTAATATGGCTTTTTTTTCACCTGTTTTGACTTAAGTTGATGTTATTTATTTATTTTAAAAAAAGATACTTTCATTTTTGGAACCAGTTTCGAATGCGAAATTAATTTAAGAGTCTGTGACCAAAATCAACAAAGTAAAAAATGATGCTATTAGAAGTCAAACGAAACTATCCATGCAAAAAGAGTTTGTTGACAAGCAGAGACACTTGCTTAATTGAATTGCGGAAATGGTCGGATTAAATAAAGTAAAATTTACAAAAAAAATTTGCTGATGAGAATAATCAAGAATTCTAAGGTCTCTGTAGGTCGAGAAATAGAATATATCGAATTTTTTTCTCCCGTATTATAATTTTTTCAAGTGCCGACAGGAAGCCTTTTTTTCAGTGTTTAGTTTCTTAATTGTTCATTTTCTGTATTGTTTTTTAGGTTGATGTGTGTACATTTAAAGTTGCATGCATCTTCTAATAATAATCTAATAGTAATAATTTACTATACGTTTGTTTACACTTAAAAAATATATGTCATTTTTCTTCACCCAGCAACATTGCAACTAACATCGATATTAAATTCCATCTTCCTCCCTTCAAAGAGTATATTTTTTCTGACTTTTATTTTCAGTTTTTTACATGAAAAAAGGTTACATCTATATACAACTCGTTTAAACGAGTTATTCATTCAAGAATTTTGTTACGAATATTTTCTTTTAGTAAAGGGAAATATGACTTGAGTAGTTATGAAGATAGTAGCATATTGCAAGAGTATGTTTTTTCTTATCTTTATCACTTTCCGTATGTCTTTGCTTTTTTTGCAGTTCATAAAAGATTTGTTATAGTTATACAGAACCATATACTTGTGATTTAATTCGAGCATTTTTATTACGAATATTTTCTTTGAATAAAGTGAAAGTATGCGTAACTTTGGAAGTTTTCTAGAAATGGAGCCTTGTTTTTTCTACGAATATACAAATGTATTAATCGTAACTACAATAGTCATGAAAATCATATAATACATTAAGCAACGTACTTAGTATACTTAATAAGCAAAATACGTATACTTTATCAAATTGATAATTACCAGCCTATAAAACTAAAAACAGTATAATAAATTAACCGAATTTACAACTTGGAAAACTAGTACCACTTCTGAAATTTTTAAAAAAGATAACACATTTGTTAGGTACATGGGGATATGACTCTAGGTCTTTTAGGAATTTCATTATAGCCATGAAATATAATCAGGGTCCTAGCTAGAAAAGAATAATACGAGGGGGGGGGGGGTTCAAGGAAATGCAAAGGAGCTTATGTTTCCTCTATCTCTCTCTCTGTGTGTGTGCGATATACAGAAAGATAAATTAGTGCATATTCGCACTGTAGTTACAATGTTTCTCATTAAACTGTTGTAATAACTTCATTTTATGCTAAGAAAAGAATATGGCGATTAAAAATTCGAGTGTATAACTAGTGCAATATTAAGTATCATGTTAACTTAATATGTGAAATAGAATGGGTGAGTGTTGAAACACTTATTTTAGTTACAATTTAATATTTTTTTTAACTGAAAGTGCCTAAAAACTAAATTAGATTTTTGAACAGAATTTCATTTGGATTTTCGGAACATATCTTTTGGGGAGGCTCAAAATGTTTTAAAAGGGAGGGCTGAGCCGCCTGTAGCACCCCCTTAGCTACGGCCCTGAATATAACTATGGTTCATCTGCGATAAGTTGTCAGGTGAATGCAAAAATTTAGGCGATTATATTCCTCAAGGTGTCAATCACTTGATTATCCATTACTTGAATCAAATTTTTTTTTTCATTTACTTCATCATATGTGCTTGCTGGCTATTTTCATTCTCTGTAGCATCGCGAACTCTTCCTGGATCACCCACACTCTAAAAAAAAAAAATGTGTAAATTTACACACAAAAATGTGTAAATCGATGATACAAAAACGACATGTCTATGTGTGTAAATTTGTGTGTAAATTGCGCCAAATGTGTAAATTTCAGAATACACATTTTAATGTGTAATTTGATGATAAGTCCAAATGTGTAAAAGTTATCTGATAACTCTTGAAATACACACTTTAATGTGTGAATTGCACTGAAATACACATATTTCTGAGCACTATTTTTACACATACATATGTGTAATACTCTTTTTTTACATATATTTTTGTGCAATAGGAAAATACCTACAATGTTGTGTAATATGCAAAATACACATGTTTTTGTGTTATGTACAGAATGCACAGATTTTTGTGTAGTATTCTGTTTTTACACATATGTCTATGTAACATGGAAAATACATTTTTGTGTAATATTTAAAATACATAGGTTTTTGTGTACAAAGATTTACCTTATTCTTTGATGTGTAAACTGCGAAAAAGTTTTTAAAATAGCAAAACAAAATTACATGAAGAACAAATTCGTATGCTTGACTTGTTTCTAAGTACGCGATCGTAATTATGTAAATACGTAATAACTATAGTTGTCATTCAATCCGTCCGTCTGTCTATCTGTCCGTTCGCATATAACAACGCAAAAACTACTTAATCCGAATTGTTTGAAATTTAAAATACATAACTCTTGCATAATTTTATCAAGTCATTTAAATTTTTATGAAAATGAGATGCATAATTCAATTATAGAGACAGTCAAAAGCGTTCCCTTGCATAACGGCCCATGTATAAAAATAGTTTCAAGTGCCTTTTAATAATGTTACACGTTTTCGAACATAATAAAATTGACTTGCATCTATGAAGTATATACTACAATATAAATTCTGCATAATCTGTAGTACAGAGAATAGTTTTTATTAATTTACAGGGCCATACTAAAATATTACATTACATTATGGTAAAGAAGGAAACATTGTTTGGGACGCGTTTTAATTTTATAAAAATTTATCTGAAAAAAAGTTATAATTGCTTCTGTGTCTGTAATTGGATTTGGTGTAAACATTTGAATTTTTCGGACTAGGTTAAAAAAACTATTTCTTCTGACATCAAATGACATTTTTTTTAGAGTTTTTATTTATTTTTCTTGTAGTTTTTGAATGCAATACGCTTACAAAAAGTCTTCAATTTAAAAATCACAAACGAAAAACCATGAATTGAAATCTATGAAAAGCTGTCTTTTGTCATCGGTATAAAATGAAATAAGAAATGTATAGCATGTAAAATAATAAAAACTCGAAGTTTTATAGCAAAATATATTATAAACACGCTGAAATAGATAGTATTTAAACCGAATAATTATTTTAAATGCTATATAATGTTAAAACTGCAAATATTTACTCTTATGTTACAATATGTGATTTTAAACATGAAGAAATGATTTAAAACACAAAAATAATAAATTATTTTTTCCAAATTTGTAATAAGCAGAAAATAACACACTTCTCATCCATATTATAATTTTCAAGTGTTAAATTGTAAAATAAATGAACTTACCTTTGAAAAAAAATCTGTTCTGGGCTATCAAAATTCAAAATTCATTTTAGCAATAATGATCTAAAACTGCTCATGTGATCAAACTCAGTATCGTCGTATGTTGAGAATTTTAAGAACATATGTGGCAAAAATGCTATGATGGATGATAGCAGTAATAAATAAGACCCCCGATTAAGGGTGTATTTCAATACAAATTACCTTTTTTCTGATTTATTTTTAAATTCGTTTTTTCTCTCAAGCGCATCAAACTGGCAAATTCTCTTATTTAGAAAGTATATTAGGTCCCGTGCTTTTCAATTTTTTGATAAATGCAGAAAATATTGCAAAAAAATGCTGTTAAAGTCAACGTTTTAAACCGAATTTTCCGAAGCGGGAGATCTGGGAACGAAAAAAAGAGTCATACTGGGGAAATAATAGTTTATAAATCTAATTCTAATGAATTTAACAAAAAATAAAATCACACGACATCTTATAGATCTCTTTAAAAGTCACATCAGCAAGTTTCGTGTTTTTACTTCTAAAAGTGAGTCTGAAATTGTATCAGAAAATTTCGAACTGTTGAAGGTGAAAAAAATGTTTTCGAATGCACCCTTAATGCTCGCTGGTCATTTTGACTTTAGTGTACATCGCAGTTATGTAACACGGAGATACAAAGGTGTAATTCACTTTACATTATGATCTGACTGAAGCAAAATTCAAACTTTAAAAAATTTAGTTATTAAAAAATAATTTTAATCATTCATTGCGAAAATTACATTTTTATTTATAAAATTGTACATTTAAAAATAATAACTCTTGCTATCTATGATTATCATTTTTGAAAACAAAGCTCATTTTTCAGGTCTTATATGAAAGTTTTTGCACAATTTTCCAAGAATCTATGTTGCCAGGGCCAATATCACTCTGATATCGTCATAAAATAATACAAGCGGATTTATAAGAATTTACTATAGTGGCTTTAAATGAAATGTGATAAATTTTTTTCCATATAATTGTCTGTTAGAAATCCATATAACCGTACTTATTTTTACCAGACACAGCTAAAAACAAAGTAGGAATACACAGTTAATAACTTTTTTTTATGTGAATGAAGTATAAAATTGCAGACCATACATAAAATAAAATCACACTTTGGTATATTATCATTAATATTTTATTTACAAGTATGGAGGATAGTTATAAATAACAAAACTTATTTTAACACTCCGCCTACCAGACAGTTCCCCCGTCGGATCGGCCAACAAAAATTAGTTTAAAATTCCGTAAAAATAGGGTGTAAAAAAATCATGATTTAAAAAGCAATAATAATAAAGATCGAATTTTTGTATTTAAATCATATTTCTTTTTATTTGAATCGGATTTTTTTTTCTCTCCAGCATTGAAATATTGAATAGATGAAGGTTTCTAAGATTAATAGATTCTAGGTTTCTAAAAAATTAGACTTTTATTTACTAACATAATCTATGTTTTTGCACTTTAATCAATAAAATTTAATTATTATTTAGTAACTACAAAAATTATAAAAACTGTAAATTAGTAATTTCATTAATTAATATAATACTATAAAGTTATATACATTAATATTTTGCAATAATTATGTAAAACTATATTAAAAAATAAAGATTTTACATTTATTAAAATTATCAGTTGCTGCATTTAATTTTAAATTGATTACAATCTTTAATTAGGTATATAATGCATATTGTAATGCTTAAATTAATAAACGATAATTCAGTATTTAATATTTATTCTAAAAAGAAAAAGGGCAGAATGCTTGTTCTAAAAAAAAGGCACTATTACATAAGAAAATATATTACTAATGTGCTTAGTAGCAATAAAAATAAGTACATAATTTTTTAGTATGATAAATATAAAAATCATTAATTTTCAATATTTCTATAAATCACGAATTGAAAAATACAATTAAATAACATTTTTTAATAATATCCTGCTTTTTTCCAAGAAATAAAGTTCTATCATTTTTGTTAAGTCTTAGGTGCACATATTTAGAAGTACTGCGGTATGGAGGGATTTATTTCAAAAAAAATCTGGCTATATTTCACTATTTTTTAAAAGGTAGGGTGCATTTTGTTAATTTCAAAAGGGGCAAAGTGTTGCAGCCTTAACAAATAGCCAAAATGAAACAGTAATCAACAGAATTAATAAAAACAGCAAATAAGTAATTTCAATATGGCATAACCAACATAACTAACAAATATTATTGGTAGCTCATTTTGCATTTGTAGTAACAAAAATTACTGTTAATAGCATAAATCATACCTTACACAATGTATGTGCATACTAATATATATATATATATATATATATATATATATATATATATATATATATATATATATATATAGCCGAAATTTAGCATACTTTAAATGATTATTTCATATAAAAGAATAAACAATTTAATTACTTAAAGGAAATTATGACATCACAAATTATATTAGATTTAGATTTAAATATAACATTTAAATGAAATATCTTTTATGCCTTAACAAAGTTATTGTATTTAATGTTTCGCAGGACTCAGAAATTAAGATTAGAAACAATTATTTAAAGCTTTTTTATCAGATTTTGGTGTACTGTATACAGTATTCCAAATTACATTAATTTTAATACACTTTCCAAATTACATTAATCTTAGATTTTAATACGTTTGTGTCATTTAGAACAATTAGATTTAAATCAATTTTGATTTAAATAATTGATTTTTATTTCAAATTGTTGATTAAAATAATGATTTAATCGCTAGCTTAAATCCACTTTTTAAAATAGTTAACACCCTAAGTAAAATCCAAATGAATGCGATAAAATTTAGAAATTGGTTTGTAAACTTGTTTTATTAGATCTAAATTCATAAAAATCTCGAAACATTTAAAAAATATATCGAATAAAAGCTAATGAATTTTAACTGTGGTTGTATGCATTATTGTAATTTTTGTGCACTGTTTATCTTTTATTTCTTTTTTCGTGGGTTAATCATATATTTTCTGATACTGTGTATCGTATAGATATTTTGAAATTCCTTTCATTAAAATCATTCACAAAATAAAATAATAAAAGCTTCTAGAATTTAAAAAAAAAATAAATAGACAATATAATTATGACATTTCAGTCTCATTCCTTCAAACATATGGATTATTCATAGATTTTTATTTATTTCAACAAAATCATTGTAATTTAAAGAAAAGCAAACAGAAAAAATATTTTTCATACCTATTTTCCATCGACATATTTCTTCATTTTTTGATGGTAATCCATAGAATCATTTGTAGAAAACAAATAGTCCAATATTAATTACAAAAGCAATGGCATGAATCTATTTTACACATACCAACAGCATTTGTAAACTTTCTTGGACGTATTTTGCATGAAACACAGAATTTTGCGATACTCTTGTAATATTTTATGATTAAATTTTTAAACTTAGACGGACTATACGTACATAAACGGCTATTTTTACAAACAAAATGTTCTCGTTCTCTGTGTATTCCAAAGATCAACAAATAAACTTTACTGTCTTTAATTAAAAAATCGTCTGCGAGTTTTCCCTATTGCACATGGCATATGCGCATGCAAAAATTATAAAGCAAAAAATGCTTACATTACTAAACTTTCAAGTTTATCACCTGTTCGTTCAAAACAGCAGGCTTAATATTTTTTTTTTCCTTTTTGAAACCACAGAAGTATAAGTGTCGCAGAAGTGTGTTTTGTTAAAGACAGCTGATTGTTGACAAAAAATCACCGTAAAAGATAAACTGACATATATACCTGAACCTGAAACATTTTTACACTCTTCTATTTTTGCAAGAAAAAAATACTAGATTCGTGAAAATTTTCGAATTCTTGTTTTTAATGGATTTTACACATTTTATAAGGTTAAAAATGTTTTTATAAAATGTTTGTTTGTATGTCTGTGACTCTGTCTGTCTCTATGTGATATAAATTTTGTTGGCACTCTATCTCAAGAACTAATACATGGAATACGTTTTCATTTTATTTGAACCTTATACATACACATGCATATATATATATTTGTGTGTTAGAAATGTGATTCTATATGTCAATAATTAATTTATAACAAGCTGAAAATTGCATTTTAAACGTAGCAAATGAGATGCGTTCGTGCTATGACAAAGTTCTAAAAATATTCAGTTTTTGGTGTAATGGATACAGTATTTCGGATACAGTATAGTGGCCGAAATCTTCGGTGTGTCCCTGTAAATACTATCTGCTTTCTGTCAGCGGTGTAGTCGTAAAAAAAGCAAAGGGTATATGCATAAAACAGAGGATATACCCTAGAGTGTATACACTGTAGCTCTTTTGAGAAACAGAGGGTATACCGAGTTCCTTAAAAAAATCCAAAGGGTATACGGCGTGTACCCGCGTATACCCTCCACTACATCCCTGCTTTGTATTATACAGGAAGTAACTTATAATAAACCTCAACAACGTACATAAAATGTGAAATAGTTTAATCGTATTATAACGCGCCCCGAACGGTATCTCCCCTATAATATTATGTAATGGAATACTTGTGTGTGGCCCTGGAAATTAATAATGAATATTCTTTGCACCACCGATTGTGCAGAACGTATATTTTATCATACACTTCTTAGATACATATAGATTGTATTATATTCGAAAGCGTGTAGCATCATTAACAAATTGGAAATTGCGCGTCAAACGTGGCAAATGAGCTGCGTTCGTACTACAATTAATTTTATAAATATTCTGAGCTTAATACATTAGCTGTTAAATTCTTATGCTAAAATGCATGAATATAAAATTTGATACGATTATATATCTCCAATTCAGTAACACGAAAATAATAGGACCTCTTCTTAAATAGGACGCAATCAAGATCGCAAACCTAGAATCATTACTTATCATGGGATACCGTGAAAATGCGTAACTGATTCGAAAACCACTGCTATTTTCATTTTTACTCTGTAACTCTTACAGATTCTTTTGTGTTACCCTGTATATGATTTACAGCATTTATATACACAAAGTAATATGCAAAAATATGGTTACACTTAAAAACTCATATCACAACTAAAAGTGCACTTCTAGCAAAAATCTGTAACGTAGAGTAGTTCTGGTGCAGTATAGTATCCGAAATCTTTTGTGAGTGCTTGTAAATACTGTCAGCGCTTTCTATTATTAAAGAAGTAACTTGCAATAAAACTGAGCAACGTATATCAACTTAATTATGTACGAAATAATTTAACATGATTGAAATACGCAGAAAACAATGTTTTCCCATATATCATTATGTGACGGAATTCTTTTGTGTAGCTCTGTAAATGAATAATAAACGTTTTTTCACCATATATTGCATCGAATGTATATTTTAATACGCTTCGGTAAATGTATATAATTTTTTTCCTGTTTGGAATGCTGTAACACCATTAAAATGAACTTGAAACATTTTTTTCTCATTGACGGTAATGTAACGTAATACTTTTGATTATCCCTGTAATCAAACTATACATCCGATTTTCATAAAATTTGAAAAACTCGACAAAATTATGGAACAATTTTATATTTTAAATTTCAAACGATTCGGTTGGATAGTTTTTGCTCTATTATATGCGGACAGACGGACAGACAGACGAATGAATGGACTGAACAACGACAATCGGTCTTACATACATACATAATTACGAACGGACCTAATTTTGTATCATTTTGTATGTATTAATCACTTAAAATTTTTTTTATCGTTTTCGGCCGAAAATAGGATGAGTACCAAAATTCGGTTTCAGTTTCTGTTTTGATCTTAAAAATCGTTGATTCAGTTGATCCTTAATTATGATTAACACTTTCATTCGTGTAAATGCAAGTACTTTTATACATTTACACATCTGTATGAGTTAATCAAGCGATAACAAATTGCACATTTGATTTCACATGCTAGGTACACATAAAAAAAGGTAATTTTTTGTTCAAAATGTGTAAATTTTATGACAAGTATGCATTTGTAAAAAATTACTCACTTATGTGTGTACTTATAATTAAGTTTAAATTAGACTAACACATAAATAAGTGTAAATCCAAGCATTTCTAGACATTTACACACTTGTTTGAGTTTTTCAACTGATAAAAAATTACACACTTACTTTCACATCCTAAATACACATATAAACAGGTAAATTTCAGAAAAAAATGTGTAAATTTTACGACAGGTGTGTAATTTTAGAAATTTACACATATATTCGGGTAAAATTAGCTAATTTACACATTTATTTTTTAGAGTGCATCACTTGCCAACTTATCGTCTCAGGAGTATACCGATGACTGACTATCGATTTATCCTTTAGGGCTGATAGTCAGTGAATTGCCCCATTCCCCTCGCTAATATTAAACCAATCGATGTAGGATGCAAATAGTTATGTATTTTATACTACAAATGTTTACAACAAGAAGAAGGAAACAAACTATCAAGGAATAGGGTGATCAAAGAAATTTGTAGGAAATCAAAAGTACAATATTGTAGATCAACGTTTTAACCCCTTGAGGGTATGCCTGAGTTTAATTAAAATTTGCACCAAAAAAATTTAAAGTTTCGCTTTTATAATGTTGGGGGTAAAGAGTTGAAAATTTTTTTCCTTATTTCGAAGTAAAATTTTTCTAAATTTTCTGTGGGAATTCAACGTTATACAAACGCAATCGCTTGCCTCTCAAAGTGTTAAAATTTTCGCTTCTGGAATGCATTCGGTTGATCAATGTTCGGATAATAGATGCTCCATTGTATTTTTTATATTGCATGATCGTTTTGTGGCAGTCTGACAAACTAACCCCCTCCCCCCCCAAAAAAAGAGAAAAAAACGAGCGCAGATCAACTAAAAATATGGGCGATAAAATATCCTCTAACTATAGTTCCACGCAATTTAATTTTCTTATACGAAATATACCACCCATTTCGTTCTACTTTCATTATTCGATTACTAGTAAAAAGGCCGAGGAAAAATCGAAATCCCTTACCAACGGTAGTAGTTACGTTCTAAAAACATTCTGTAATTCTGAGAAAGACGACTCTTTTCCTATCGATCATCAAAGGGTAAAAGAACTTCAAATAGCAATGGAAGTACGCAATTTGTGTTGCCAGGTAAAATAAGACAAACAATTTCAAGAGGAAACAAAAAGCACAATTCTTTCGATGACGTCCAAACACTTACATTTTGGGATGAAGAAGCTTTGGATAGGTTAATCTACTGAAGTAACCTTTGATGACGAAAAAAAAAAAAATCGTTCAGCATCTTTCTGATTAAAAAGAAAAAAACCCATTGATTGTTGTTTTGTTTTCACATCAAACAAAAGTAAGATCGATATGGTTTCTGTGCGCAGCATTAAATAATGTCAAAGAAGTTTATTGCCACTATCATAACAGTCATTAACGGACGAAAGGATAAAATCATCAAAATGACTGAAGGAAACAAAATAAACAAACGGAAAGTATTTAATTATATTAAGGGATATTTAATTGAGACATTTGGAAAATTTTAACCTGTTATAAAAAAATTAATAAGAAAGAAAAAAATCATGCATCAATCATAGAGTATGAAGCACTTTCCAACACATTCATATTAATGTAATAAAACATCGACGTTTAATAAATTAAAATATCAGTCTCATTTCACCATATGAAAATGTTTATCGCATTTCAAAATCAAAATTTCAGCTGTTTTCATTTATAAGCGGAAAATTATCCGATTTTTCTTATCAGTCCTATATACGATATAGATATTGTATCTATTAACAGCATGCATTCCAAAATTTAGTACAGTTAAACAATACATATATCTGAGATAATTCCTTTTTAGCAATTTCCTCTAATAAAGAGAATGGTTTGCGAATAATTTTGTGCAGCCTTGTATATGAGGTATATGCAGAGATATTATATATAAAGAGTAATACGCAAAAAACTAATTAAATTTAAAAGTGCATACCGAATTTTAAAACTTACTCTCTAGCAATTATTACGCATAGACAGTACTGTAACCGATTATTTTTTGTGTGTGCCTGTAAAATAAAAAATGCTATGAATCCTCTGTTTTAACGTAATCGTAGTGAAATTAGTATTCTATATCAGTTTCAATACATTTGAAACAGCGTAATGTCATTAAAATCCTCTCCAAACGATTTTTCTCATATACCATAATGTAATCGAATTCTTTTGAGTGTCCCTGTAAATGAACCATTTATCGTACATACTTCATATGCAATACCAAACATGCTTTGGTGACCCAAAATAAGCTTTATTGATTTCATGGAAATCCGAGTGCATTTACGGGAGTTAGAGCGCGGGAGGTGGCCAGACGGCCAGACAAACCGAATGCATAAGCAGTTTTCAACTTTGTTGGAAAGAGCTAAAAAAGGCCTCATAACTATTAATAATAATTTATTAAAGATATTTTTTTATATTTATTTATTTATTTATTTATTTATTTTGCACAATTAAATATATGGAAAGTATTTTATAAGCAAGATTTGTATCGCTTATTTTCGAGAAGACTGATGTCAAAAATCCCTATTTTCAAAATATCTGTAATATTCGTTAAAGAGAATTTTCTTTTTTCCCATTATTTGTTCTTTTACACAATTCGTAAACATATAGTAAGTGATTAAAAAAAAAATTATACCGTTTATCTTCAATAAGACTGACATTAGTCAGAATTCATTCATCGTTTTAAAGGTGTGCGTAGTATTAAAAATTTTTAATTTTTCTTTTCAAATTATTCATTCATCTGGGGATTCCTTTTCCATATAGGAAAGGATTTACAAACATTAAATCGTCTGTTTTCCAGAAGTCTGACTCAAATACCAATTCATCATTTTAGAGATATCTGTAGTATTTCTTAAAGATCTGTTTTTAACTTTTCTTTTATTTATTCTTCTGGAAAGTTCTTTAACATATAGTAAAAGATTACAAACAAAAATTATATCATCTGTTTTCGAGAAGTCTGACAAGAGTCAAAAATCATTATTTTAGAGATATCTGTAACATTTGTTTAAAGATGTGTTTTTAATTTTTCTTTTCAAATTGTCTATTCATATGGACAATTCTTTAACATATTGCAAGTGATTTGCAAACAAACATATCAGTTGTAAAATTTCCCAAGTGGGTGAAAAAAGCCTGGGCCAGGTATATAGGTTAATATGCATAATTATATATCTTAGCACGATTTAAAATGGTAAAATTTCTAAATTCTAATACTTAAAATAATTGATATAAACAAACGCAAAACGATTTTGTTAACAGAATTTTCAAATTTATTCATTTAATGCTATCACTACATGTCTGCAAGAGGAAGGTATTGCCAGACGTTTCTTTTTATAAATGAGACCGGAAACAATTTGAATCTTACTACGTACACAAATCAGTATAAAAAATATTAGTTTGAGAGGAATGACACGTATAAGTACGTGACAAATAATACCCGACGCAAAAAAAGTACAAATAATCAGGATTATTTCTCTTTTTTTTAGCTGAGTATTAGAGATCACGTATTCACAACACGAGAGTTTTTCGAATTTACCTAACACAATACTCGTGATATGTATAGTACTAGTGACTTTTTGTCGTTGTTTCTCCTCCCTCTCTGTCTTTAATCTTCGGCCTCATTAAAAAAATTTAATACTCTTTTAAGAGTATTTAAAATGCATTATAAAATAAAAATTTAGAAGTTTTTTCTTATTTTTTCGAATTTTAAAACTTTAGATATTCAATTTATTAATTTTCTTTATCTCACGTTTAGAAATATATATTATTTTTTGTAAGGCCAATGGTGACCGTTCTCTAGCGATTTTAGACGTTTTGTTGAATATCTAAAAAAGTCCATGAGGAATTGTCCCAAAACTCCAGGCGTGTAAACCAAATAGTACAGGTTATATATTTCCGCATTTTTTTTTTTTCTGAAACCCCATAGGGAACCGTCAACAAATTGAAAAAGAACGAATATCTTTTGGATAACCAAAAATGTAACAAAGTGTTCAAAGTGTAGATTATGATAAAGTGGCTTCTTGTAACAAAATACTGTGTTCATTTTTATGAAGATAACATGCACACTTGTAGAAAAATTAAGATTTTAATAAAAAGAGTTTCAAATTTTGCCAAGTTATTTGTTAATAATTTGTAGAATTCTTAAGAGACCACTAAAATCCCTTAAAAAGATCCGGATGATACCGTTAAGTTTGAAAGGGTGTTGTTTTCAAATATCTAACTCAAATTTTAATATTTTTACATGATTTTTTTTGCATAGTGTAAGTGAGGTCGATCTACAACCGGGCTAGCTTTTACTATTTCGATTTTGGTTACATATTTTTTTTTATATTATGATAGTTTCAATTTCAGAAAGAGTTCCGAAAGTTAAAAAATATATTTTTTTAAATCTGAAACCAAAATCGAAAAAGTAAAAACTAGCCGGGCTGTAAATCGTTCTCAGCAAAAAAAGAAAAAAAATATGTAAAAATATTAAAATTTGAGCGAAATATTTAAAAACTGCACCCCTGTAGACATGACATTATCATCCGGTTCTTTTTAAGTGACTAGTGTAAGCTCTTAACATAAAAAAATGCTGTTTTCAGAAAATATGACAAATAGCATTGAAAACAATACCCTGTAATCAGAATTAAAACATAATAAAAAATGCGTGATAAATGAGCAGGTTTAACAGAAAATGTTTCATTGCACATGCGCGATTGCAATCAAAATATAAAAACATAATGTGTTAGCTAAATTTATAGAGCAATTTTTGCAAAAGTCTCAAAAACATACTTTAAAAATTCTGAAAATTATCGTTGATAAAATAAGCTCAAAATCCGTTGTTCAAAAAATGAAGCAAAAAGAAGAAGGGTATGTCCATATATCCATTGAGTAGTGTCATTATAGCATACACAATATTGCACGTACTACTATATTTGGATACAGCCCCTCATTCTTTTGTTTCATTTTGAGAACAACGGCATTTGAGTTTATTCTATCGACGATAATTTTCAAGCTATGTTTTTGGAACTTTCACATGTTCTATATATTTAGCTAACGCATTATGCTCATTATAGTTTGATGTCATTCACGCTTGCGCACTGAAATATTTTTTTATTAAAACTGCTCATTTTTCATGCAATTTCAATTATTTTTTAATTTTGACAACAGGGTATTATGTATTCAATTTTTTTTTTTTTTTTTTTTTTTTTTTTTTTTTGCCATATTTTCTGAAAAGAACTTTTTTTTATATTAAGAACTCTGCAAATTATAAACAAAAAACATGGCAAAATTTGGGACTGTTTTATGAAAACCTTAATTTCTCTACGAGTATACAGGCTATCCTCATAAAAATGAACGGAGTTTATTAAAATAAATCACTTAATCTACAGTTTTGAACGCTTTTGCTACATTATTTTTGACAGGGCTATTCAAAAGGTATTCGTTCTTTTTCAATTTGTTGACGGCCCTCTATGGCATTTTGAGGGAAAAAAAATCTTTACGGAACTATATGACCAGTATTATGCTGTTTACAGATTTTTGCGGCTGGTCATAACTGATTTCACGATTGGATAGGGGGGGGGAGGGAGAAATCGTGACAACATGTGACAAGAGGGTGGGAGTGGATAAGAAGAGGTGTGACATCACACATTTTGATTAAAACAAAAGCATTAAGAATTAGCAGTTAAATTATAAAATTTGTATTCATAAAGTAAAGATAAGATTTAAAGCCAAAATTTTTAAATTCTATTTTAATTTCAAAAATACTACTTTTTCAATTTTTTTTTCATATTAATATTTTATTATTACGGTATGTTAATTATGTTTTTTGTTGTAAACTATAATCTTATATCATACAAAATAATTACATGAATCATTTTCTTTATTATGTTCACAAGTGTCATTAAAACACAAAGTTTAAAAATAAAATTTGATATATGATCTATAACGTAGTGGTTTGTGGCTAACTATAAGTGTATTTTTACGTAATATAGCATGACATGTGACAAGAGCGGGGGAGGGGTACGATAAGTGTGAAACTTTGTGACAAAAAAGGGGGAGGGGCGTCAAAAATATTGAAAAAAATGTGTATCACCATTTATGGATAGTCCCTTTAGTTTGAGGATAATTCCTCATGTACTTATTTAGATATTTAATAAAACGTCTAAAATCGTAAATGACTGATCATTTTTGGCCACATAAAGTACATATTTGTAATAAGCCTTAACAGTAATAAATTCAACACTCATTTGTATTCGATTTCCTAATTTTATTATAAAAAATTTCGTACGTTAATTATTCGATAATTGGTTTATAATAGGCACAAGGAGGCGACTGCACGGTCAATCACCTCATCGAATTAGGGGTGAAATTATAGGATTATACATAACTTGATTAACATATTAAAATACAACTGGTCTGCCAAGTCATATGTTTGTGGAAAACATCCAACATATTTCAGTAGTTGACTGGTAAGTTTCCCATTGTGATTATCTAGATAGTAAACCTAGATGTCAACCACCAAAAACGTCTTTTGTAGGTGTTTTTCACCAAGTTATAAGTAGCATTAAATAATTTTGCAGTAAATATATGAAGTTTTAATAACTTGTAGAAATGTAAAAAAAAAAAAAAAAACTCATTGTTAGATTTTAGTTTTATAAGAAATCATTTTACTAAAATTATCATTAACACTCAGCGACTACAAATGTGGGTGATATTCAATTTTTATTTCATTGGGAATTTTTATTATTTTTCGTTTTGAATTTATATTAATATAAATTGCGTAAATTGTTAAAAAAAACTATATCATCATTAAAAATCGTCGTTGAAGAGGTTAAAGGGAAAATTGATTGTATATGAACTGGTATTTAACACCATTTTCTGCTGATATTTTATTACAAAAGGAAAGTACAAAACCTTCAACCCCTCGTTGTCTCATTAATTTTTTCAAATCCGGTATCATAAATCTTCTATAAAAAAATAACCAAAATATTGATTTTGTATTACTGACATAATTAATTTGAATTACTAATTATTCTTATAAATATTTTGAGCACAAATGTCATACACGCACTGGAATTGCGTGCTTTTTTTTAAACCATTTTAACGAAAATGCCGTTTTTAAATTCAAGTTACATGCGTGTATATTTAAATTATTTCGATTATTTTAAAAGGAAAATTAAAAATAAAAATAAAAGTTTTATTAATAACTATAAAACAAAGCAATTTATGTAATTTTAAAAGAAAATAAAAGTAAAGAAACAATTTATTAATAAATAAACATCAATACTTGGACTATCATATCATCCAAAATACCACTCTTTTGAAACCACACTGTTAAAACTAATCGTGACACATTGCACCTTTTACTGGTGAAAGGCTTGTCTCTCTGGTGACACCCCTAAAGGAGCCAGAATGGCACCTTTAATTAGGGTGAAAAGATGGCACCCTTAATCCAGAGTGTCCAATAATAAAAATTTAAAATATATACAAACAGACTTTTGGCCGTCGAAGGATTCGAACTCGTAACGCCTGATTACAAGCTCAGCGTTCTAACCGCTCGGCCATCGAGCTCACCTTCATTCACTCATAGCCATAGATTTTACTTGCCGTCACAGAAAACAGGAAAACACACGTCACAGCGCATGCGCATGGTTTCAGTCACCCGATGAGGTGCCACATTGCTGCCAATACGAAGTGCATGGCACCTTATTTAGCTCCAATCACCCAGTAAGAGACCTGTCGGCACTGCAACCACATATCCAAGCCCCTATGGCACCATAGGGTTCCAAATGTCCCGGTTTCCAATGGACCCTAGGGGCCTTTTCACCTCCGGGTCCCAAATGGCACCGGTTTGTCACCTTCACTTTTAACAGTGCAATTAGATATTCCGGTGCGTATATGACATCTGTGACACATTTTTTAATTATTGACAGTTTAACTATTCAATTTAAAATGACTACTTGTGCTTCTCTTACAATTTTTTAATTACTACGTCACTGCCAATCAGTTTTGTAACTCTTTTGGAGTATTTTTAGTATCAGAAATATAAATCACCTTTATTGCCATCATTCTCTTTTACTTTATGATTATAATATTCTTTCGAGTAATAAAAATCTCTTTATGTAGTATGAGTTTCGAAAGAAAATTTTCTAATGGCACTATAAAAGTTTCCAATAACTTGAAGTCCACATTAATTATAAAAGAAAATTAATCTTCGAAACAAACTTTGGGAACCAGGAAAGTAAAGTCTAGCGAAGAAAATGCAAATGTTTGTTCAAGCATATTTGAAACTCGGAAACAAAGTAATGAGATATTAATTTTGGTCCATTGTTGACATACTGTCTAATTTAGATAAGAGTGATTGAAATATTCGAAAATTTAAAACTTCATTTTAAGTGGCAGCAATATACACTGGTGTGCAAAATTTAAGGACGAGTTCCAAAATGCCAGTTTTCAAGGGATTTTCAAGCGATAACTTTCACATGAATATTCAAAAGGAAATAATATAATTCGAATAATATTATCCCTGCATAATAGCTAGTCCATATAACATCTCATTCAGGTCACACATGGTTACAAGTGTCACAATCACTACGGCAAAACGAAAAATAGGAAATTCTATACGTCCCTTTTATGAGTCTCAAATTACTACTATATGTGACTCCACTGTCAGGTTATTGTGACTGCTGCTTTGTGGCATGTCACCAGATGACTTTACAATGTCGTTTCATCGAGACTCTTATGTGACCTCTCATTTGGAGACTCAATTTCAAAGTTATTGTGAACGTTGCATATATGATAAATTACCAAATAATGGACCATTAAAGTCACATGGTGCCTTTTCACCACTTTTCACAGTGGTTACTTCACAGTAGGGGTATCTGTCACCATTTGACACAATCTTGGGACAAAGTCACCATGTGACTTTAATTTGACATTATTTGGTGATTTATCATAATGCAACATTTACAATGACTTTGAAATTGAGTCTCTAGATGACAATCACATAAGAGACTCAATAAAAGGACATTGTAAAGTCACCTGGTGACTCGACACAAAGTAGCAGTCGCAGTGACCTGTAAGTGGAGTCTCATTTAGTTGTCATTTGAGAGTCATAAAAGAGACGTATTTACTTTCCTATTTTTTGTTTCGGAGTAGTGACTGTGACTGTGGTGACTATGTGTGACCTGAATGAGATGTTATATGGAGTAGAGGTTATACAGGGATAGTAGTTATTCGAATTATATTACTTCCTTTTGAATATTCGCATAAAAATTATTGCTTGAAAATCCCTTGAAATTTGGCATTTTGGGACTCGTCCTTAAATTTTACACACCAGTGTATATTGCAACAAAGGAAAGACAAGACAAGAAAATACATATATATTTCATCTGGCCGTATATTTGTAACTGAGAAGACAAAATATTGAGATATTAGGGGGATTCGTTACCTTTTTTTTATTTAAGCATTTTAAAGTACATTTCTGGCAGAATCATAAAGGACGCAATGAAGGAAAATGATTGTATCAAGAAATTAGCCGATTTTCCTGGCAAAATTCGAAAAATTTAAGTAAATTTTAAAATGCATCTTCTCGTACAATTTCGAACATTTTGAGCTAATTTTTTAAACTATTCGTAGAAGTGTACTGTATAATTTTAAGTATCGGATTTATCAGAAGTTAAGTAGTTTGGAACTGCGGGAAAATGTGAAAATACGTCGGCTGTTCAATAAGACTAAAACTATAAAAAATATAGAATACCTTTAATCGTCATCATTTACATGGTATTTTTCAAAGTAACTACCGCGGCACGTAATGCATTTATCCCAACATTCTGTCCACTTCTTAAAAACATGTAAAAATCCGTTTTTTGAGAGCGTTTTCAAAACCGCCTCCACAGACTTAATACGTGCTTTGTTCTTACAAAATGGTTGCCTCATGATGGTTTCTAAGTTGAGTAAACAGCTAGAAATCGCATGGAGCAAGATCAGGATTGTATGGAGTGTGTGGTGAAATCTCTACGTTGTTCTGCTGCAAAACTGAGGGATGAAGCTGAAAGTCGTCCCTCGAGGTCAATATCTTCCACATTTTGCCTTCCTTTATGCCAGCGAAAAATACTTGTCCTCTACATTGTTTCATCATTGAAAGCTTCACGTATCATATCAAAGGTCTCCGATGCTGATTCTTGCAGACGAACACAAAATTTAATCTTGTAACGTTGTTCAATCGATGCTTCCATTTCGACAACTGACTACTCTCATAGGCGCCCGCAAACACACTTCAGTTCAATCCCGTGATACTCAGGAACATGAACCTGTACACGTCATCTATCGCTAACTTTTGTTTATACAGACAACAATTTTTTTTATTCCTCAGAAATTAATATTCCGATGAGTGGTTTCGCGGCAGTAAAATCAGTCTTATTATTTATTGAACAGCCTATATACGGGTAAATTACCGTTAAAACTAAATTTCTATTACATTCATATATATATATATATATATATATATATATATATATATATTAAATTTATCGTAAACCTCATACTTAGTTTTATTAAATAGACCGTAAGGAACAACAGCAACAATAACAGAAGAAAAAAATAAATAAAATTCGACTCTATTGAACAGTATGCAAAAAATTTGTATAACTTTGAAAATGCCTATTCGTCGAAGAAATACTGAGAAAAATAAATTTTAATTGAAGTAGATTGTGGCAGTTAAAAAGACAACGATGTAATAAATTCATTTCAAACTGTATTTATAAAACTCTGATCTTTATTAAACTTCATCAGAATGTACTAAGGATAATAAAATGTAATTTAAGCAAAAAATTAGAAAATCTATATTTTCGTCATTTATCGCCTAATTAAGGGTACCGAGTACTCTTAATTTGAGAACAAATTGTCTAATTTTGATAAAAGGAATATAATATCCGAAAACTTGAAGTTAATTTTAAATAGAACAAATATTTTTATTCAAGCTCCATGTATGCATAACTGCTTATAAGTTAAAATATTTCTATTAGATCCAAATCTGGTTAGCAGGGTTAAAAAAACCTTCCGCCCCTTTTTTAAATAACAAGTAAGTTTTACAAAATAGAAACCACTCTCAAAAAATAGATAAATCCACATCAAAATGGGTTTTATTGGGTTTTTTACAACCCATGTTATTATTATTTAATATTCAATTACTTTTATCTTAAGTTTTTTAACTTCTCAATTTAAAATTTTACTTTATCCTAATTAAAACATATTTTGAATCGACTGCGAAAAGTAGCAAAATCAAAAAAAATGTCAAAAGGAAATAATATGCTTATGTATTTTAAAAGCGTGCTATTATTATGGGAGAAAAAGCCAAAATCAATATATATAATTGCAGAAGTCAGTGCATTTAATTAACTAGCTTTTAATGGAGGAAAAAAACTTGCTTCAAAAGATGTCTTCTTAGAGAATTAGTGCAGATAAAACCAATTTATTTAAATAACTTTCAAGTTATTTAAATAGATTGGTTATTAGTTATGGTTATTGGTTATTAGTTATTGGTTTGATTATGTAGCTATTGCATAATATAATATGATGTCAAAAGCAAAAACTTTTTTTATAGTTATATATATTAATTCATGTTATTAAAATTCAAATTACTTGTATATTAGGTTAATTAATAAAAGTATAATAAATTTTCTTAATTTAATACATATTTTCTTTAAAAAACTGCTTTTCGCGCCATCAACTTAAAAAAAAAAAAAAACTCAATAAAACCCGAAAATACCTGAATAAACCCTCAAAAAAGTATTACCGAGGTGAGGTTTTTAAAAAATATATAAATAACCGGGTTTTTTGGAGCCTTGGTTAATCATAAAACTTCTATTTCTTGTTCAATGGCAAAATTAAAATAGTAGACTGTGAAAAACAATGAAGCACTGATGTTAAAGGACCACACTACCTTTTTACCTAAAGCAGATTTTCTAATTTTACTTTCTTCTATTTTTACAAGAAGAAAGTATTAGATTCGTGAAAATTTTCGAATTCCAGCTTGTGACGGAATTATACGTTTTAGGGGTCAGAGATCCCAAAAAACATGTTTTTACAAAATGCCTGCGACTGTCTGTATGTGACACAAATTTTGTGGGCGCTCTATCAGAACTTACGCACGGAATTTCATAAAAATTTATATTCAGGTAGTCCCTGATATAAATGAATGCTGATTAGTTTTTGGTGCAAATCGCTCAACATGTGGCGATGCTATGCTGCATTTTCATGATTTCTGAAATAGCTCTATTTCAAGAATTAATGCACGGATTTTTACCAAACTTCAGACTCCGTAAATCCGGGATATGAACGAGTTCTCTTTACATTTTGATGTCAATCGCTCAACAGGTGGCACTGCTATGATGAATTTTTCCGATTCCTGCAGTAGCTGCATCCCAAGTACTAATTCGCGAATTGTCAAACTTCAGATAAATATTATTAATGATGATAAATATTATTACTGTTTATGTTTAGGTGTAAATAACCCAATAGGTGGCGCTTTGAAGTTGCATTTTTCCGATATGCACAATAGTCTTATTTTAAGAATTAATGCATGGAATTTCATGCCTTTAAAATACTCGCGATGAGCATAGATTGTTATTTAATTTTGGCACTGTGGTAGCGAATTTTGAAGTAGTAACATACATAAGATAGAAGAAAGTTTTGCGATTGCCACATCCGATTATTTAACTTATTTTATCCCTCTTTCGATATTTTTTTTAAACTATGTAAAAAGAGCATTTAAAAATTTACATTACTATTTCAAATTTTAAAGTTCTGCACCGAGTAACTACAAATTGGGTATCTGAAATCTACCTCAAAATCTCAAAGATAATATTAAACTTTGTTATTGTAATTGAAAATTTTAAAATTTACTCTCATTTCAATGTGGCGCTCATTTTCATTTCTTCCTTCGGCAAGTTTTTTTTCCCCTTTCTAATGCATGAAGCATACTTTTTTTAGCCGACTATAAGCTAACAGTAAATATAAACGCGTGTTTCTTGATAACAGAAAAAGCTATCTTTCTAGTATATAATACGAAAACACTTATTACAACACTTTTTCAAGTATTTCTTCGTGTTTTAATACCTAATAATAGATAAGAGTGAGGCCAACGCGAAACTTGAAATATGATACTCTGATTATGGACTGAAGAGAGTATAAATTTTGCTGATATTTCTGCAAAAATAACTAGAAACTTAGCAGAATCACTCGCCATGTTTACAATCTCTCCCATGAGTACTTTTTTTTCCACCATCGCAATAATTTCAGATTCTATTCTTGACAATTCGCAGTTTTATTATTTTTGTCCACGCTCTGATTGTTCTAGTATATAAACAAAAGAAAAAAAATACTTATATACTTTTAAGAAGTTTTATATTTGTCGACTCCAAAACTACCAGATTACAAAACTTGTTTTTAGAAAAATCCAAAAAAGATTGTATTTTGAAGCTTGATACACTTTTGGAAATAATGAATTTTACTATTCTATGTTTTTTTTTCTTTTTCTTTTTTTTTCTTTTTTTTTTTTTTTTTTTGAACATTTAAACGATCATTCCATTCAGAACATTAACACGTTGGATGCCACGGTGACTGACACTGAACTTTTCGTTTAGGTCTTTTTAGTCACCGGTGACTGACAGTGTAAAATACGATATAAAAGTTTTAAAAAAATATTTTGTTTTAAATAATTAAGAAAATATAATCCTGTAATAAATAAAATTTAAATAATTTTTTTGTAATTACTTGAAACACATACACTTTTTAGTTTTATATCATGTTTTAGACTGTCAGTCACGGTGATTTATGCTGCCTAAACGGCAAGTTCACTGTCAATCATCAATGACTGACATGGCACTGAACAAGCTAAAAGAGACGAAGTTATTGGATGAAAAGAGTAAGCAGATTGATGGGGGTGACTGGTGATTAATATGAGAGGTCCGGAATCTAACTAATATTGTTCCTTCTTTTAGTTCCAAATGTTACTGACAGGTGGCGTTGCACTGTTTAAAACTGAAAAAATGTTCAAATTAGAGTTTTAAAACGCTAGCTTTTTTTACCTCAAGAACTAAAGAGCACAAAGAATAAAAACTGAGTGTATTTTGGTCTGCCTTTATACGTTATTTTCAGCATTCTTACAACTTCAGTGCAACGCCATTTGTCGGAACGTTTTGTACTGAAAGGAAGAAGCTTATTTTGGAAATTCCGGATTTCACACATTATCTTCTGAAGAAATAAGTTTAACAGTTCCACCGTTTGCGTGGCATTCCATTTTAAAAAACACTAACCCTTTATAAAACAACCTGTATCTATATAAAATGCTTCACTTTATTTTAACATTATTCATTATTAATTATTTTATAAAATAAAATAAATAACAGAAAACTGCATTTATTTTGCTCTAGATACGATTCCATGGCGAAACTAAAATACTAAAACTAAACAATCCCAGAATTTTCTTCTATCTCACATTTTAATACTTCCTGAAAAACGCAACATAGCAGCGACACTGATTGATTAAATGATTTATATCAAAATCTAACCAGCAACAACCCATGTCAACTTCTAATTAAATCTGAAGTTTGAGGGAAATTCATGCTTTAGTTTTTGAGATAGAACCATTACGGAAATCGTAAAAATTTCTGCATTTCAGCGTCTTCTGTCAGAAGATTTAGATCAAAACGTATACGGAACTAGTTCATATCAGGAACTAATTGAATCTGATATTTAAGGAAATTTTAGTTCTTCAGATAGAGCTAATACGACAATCGTTAATTTTGCATAGCAGCGCCCCTTTCTGAGCTATTTACACCAAAAAGTAATCATCACAATATTATATAAAGGATTAGTGGGATCAGAAGTTTTATTAAAACCCGTCCCTTAGTTCTTGAGATATAGCTATCACGGAAATCCTAAAAAATGCAACATTGCAGTGCCACCTGTTGGACGATTTACAGCATAGAATAATCAGCGTCTGTTTATATCAGGAATAAAGTTTATCGAATCTAAAGTTTTATTGAATTCAATTCATTAGTTCTCGACATAGAGCGCCCACAAAGTTTTTGGTCACATGCAGGCAGACAGACATTTTATATAAATAACATATTTTTCGGCTTCTCTAAAAACGTATAAATCCATCGAAAACTGGAATTTGAAAATTTTTACGAATACAATACTCTCTTCTTGTAAAGATAGAAGAAAGCAAAAATACGGTGCTACCGAAGCGCGAAGAAAACATGATTTTTCTTGAGTGACATTCTTGACAGCAATACCTATCATTCTTTATCAATGATACTGCATATTTCGACAGCTTACAAACAATTTAACAGTTTCAATTAGTGAAACATTCATATCAAAACGAAATGAGTCTCTTTATCCCACTATTAACTATGTATAATCGCCCTATTACTATATATCAAATAATTAATGAAGAGCAGCATGCCTTTGATGCCGTGACATTCCATCATAAGCCTTTCGTATATCTTTATTCTGAAATTGATATCGCAATTAAAAGCCGTTAGATAATGGTAAAGGAATTCCAATGAGATAGAAAATGATTACCAGGTCTCATTAATAATTTGCTTTCGGCTGAGCCGCAACGGAGCTATTTCCGTCGCCAGGAATTTGATTAAAATAAATTATGAAAACTCAGTAAAGTCAAAATTTAACCTTAAAGATAGAATTTGTGAAATTTCAGAAAAGTAATTATTACTCATCACTTTAAAAAAGAGTAAAAAAAAAAAAAATAGAAATTGATTTATAGAAGTTCCAAACAAACAATCAAACATCACAGATCATTCAGTCTAGGATTTTTTACTTTCTTCTATCTTTACAAAAAGAAAATACTGGATTCGAGAAAATTTTCGACTTTTGGATTTCGACGAATTTACATGTTTTTGGGGACTGAAATCCCGAAAAACATGTTTTTACAAAAAATCTGTCTGTGAATCTGTGACAATGTCTGTCTGTCTGTAGTGACACAAATTTCGTTGGCCTGGTCTCTCAAGAACGAATGCACGGAATTTAATAAAAAATATTAGGTTAGTCTCTGATAAAAATTGGTGCTGATTAATCGCCTAACAGGTGGCACTGCTATGCCGCATTTTTCACTTTTTACGCATTAGCTTTATTTAAAAAGCTATGCACGGATTTTCACCTAATTTCAGATTCAATTAGACGTTGACATAAGTAGTTGATGATTAATGTTTTAGAGTAAATAACCCATTAGGTGGCGCTGCTGTGTTGCATTTTGTAGAATTCACACGATTTTAGCAATATTCATATCTCCAGAACTATTGTATGGAATTTAATGTCTGTAGAATCCTTTTCATGGACATAAATTATTATTTATTTTTGGCATTGTGATAACAAATTTTAAAGTATTAACATGTATGAGATAAAAGAAAGTTTTGGGATTTGCAGGTATGATTAGTTCAATTATTCTTAAACTATTGTCATTGCAATTTGTTAAGTGATTACTAGAAGATTCAACTTTAGGGTTTCCAAACTTCACGTGTATAATTCCTAATAGTCCAAGAGCCGACAGCACAAAACCTTATGTCATTGAGCACAAGAAAAAACCCTTTATTTTATGGAAGAGTAGTAATAGGGGAGTCTGATGATCCATGTCTGCAGGAAGTGAATTAGTGCATAAGCCAAAAATTGATACCACTAGTGGTTGACTCGTAGATTTAGCAATATGTTTGTCCTACAATCAAAAATAATAAAATATGAAAAACTGGGTGCAGGAAAACATGATGTTAAGCCTACGAATCAACCACTTGCGGTACTTATTTTTGGCTTATGCACACTTCGCTTTCAGCAGACATTGATCATTAGATTCCCCTATTACCACTCATTCATAAAATAAAGGATTTTTTCTTGTGCTTGATAAAATAGGGCTTTGTGCTGTCGGCTCTTGGTCTATAAATCATTCTTACATTACATTGTGCTGTTTTTATTAATTTTAACTCTAAGTTTATATTTTAACAACTATAAGTTAATAATTAAAGGAATTTATTTAAGCATCATGTGCGGAACATTTTGTACGTTTATCATGGAATAACGCTTCAAATCAAAAGCGAGATACAGACAATATGTAACTAATAAGTACTAGGAGGAAAAACTCCAGTTGATAATAAATGCGAAACATGCTTCTGACAAATTGGTTAGGCAGTCTATTACACAATTTGTATTGTTCCAAACATTTTCCTGTAAAATACCAAACCTTATCAATTACGATGTGACAATAATCATTTGTTTCTTTCCTTATATTTCCCCTTTAAGATTTTTTTTTCAAACTAAAAGCACAGTTAACGGCTCAGTAACTGAAATAAATGAGCCAAGACTGCGACAATCGGATTGGAATGATAGTCTTTTGCCTTTGAAGGCTGTTTACAAATTGCTACAATTAAAAATAATGGCATAGGTGAAATAGACGAGGTTGGAATAAAATTGCTTTAAAAATATTTTACTTTAACCGTCAGGAATATAACAAGGAGCTTTTATTTTCAGTATCAAATAAGAAAAAAAACTTGCAAAATTTTAAGTGTTTTAGTCCGAGGATATTTCTTTTGGAAAATACTTATACAATATAGATACTGTAGTCTATATTTAAATACTAAAAAAAATAACATGAAATTTTAAATGTTGTGCGTATTTTTTATACAATTTTCAGTTGTGTAAATCAGCAATGTAAAATTACTGAAATAAATATTAAGTTTTAATTAATAATGCAATTTCACGCAGCAAATTTTAAAAAAGTTAAATTGTTCAAATAAGAATGATTATTTAATAATTTTGCTTTACTTATTTTCTCATTTTTACATTACCATACCTTAAATTTGTTGTTGAAAACTCAGCTATCGTAAACAAATGATTTAGTCCCTTCATTCTTGTTACATACTATAAAAAATCATGTTTTGTTTGGATTCGCAAAGCATTATTTCATAAGATAAATATTTAAAAGTGACAATGGTTTTTTTTTTCACCTTTTTTTTCACCTTTTTTTTTTTTTTTTTTTTTTTTTTTTTTTTACCAAAAAAGTTATTTTATGTTCTGGCGCATTTTAATTTTAGAAATGTAAATACAGCCAAATAACTAAGAATTATTCATAAGATGCATTTTTTATAATAAAATTAATATATTCTATAAATTGTTTTTAAAACTGCAAACATATTAAAAATAATAGGGTTAGTTCTGAGAACATACTAATAATTATTTAATAGTAAATACGTTTAATTTGGTTCAATTTTCAATCTTCCGATTCGAATAACACTTTATATAACAAATTTAACAATTAATTTTATTTGTTTACAATTTTTTTGTGGCCACTTTACCATAAAAGATATAGTTCTTTAAGAATGAGTAAGTATCGCCTGCGTAAATGATTTCACATAATAAAAATTGTACATTTGAATTATTAACACTGCAAAAGTCTTTTATAATTGAATGTAACTAATTGAAATTTTACAAATTTTAGTTCATTAAAATTATTCTATGTTTTTCAAAAAAAAAAGTATTTTAAAAATTTTATAAAAAAGTCGGAAATTATTATTGGATTAAAAAGAACGAGCCCCAAAAACCATTTCCAACCAATTTTAATAAGGTATTATTTTTAAATTTATATTTTCCCCTCAAATAACATACATTTTTAATAAAAGAAAGTTTAATGTTCTTTTACTGTTTGAAATATGAATTCTGCAGTTATTTTCATTATTTAAAATATTTTGTCTTTGCAAAATGCAGATATACAAGTTCATTTATCTATTTATTTTTTTAAATGAGAAATTTTCAATGAGAAATTTGGCAATGCAACGATAATATTTTACGTACTTAATAATTCATGACTTTATTCATTTTTACTGACTCAATGATTTTTGTTTACTGCCAGAAGTCCGCAGGTTTCATTATCGCTTACAAAAATGAATCCGTATGATCAAAAAATAAATTCAACGAAATAATATATACATGTAAATAAATAAATAAATAAATATAATTAATATTCGATAAGAAAATAATATTGTAGAATCTACAGATCATATTTTATTTCTATCAAGTACAAAAATATTTCTCAATTAAATTTAAAAAAAAAGTTTTTGGGATGTTTTTGGGATATACAGCTGAATAATGAAAATATATTTTATTTGTTTATTTAATCATGATTCTATCTACAATTACGAACTCCATGACTTATTTTTTCTTCTGAAAATATACGTGTTTCATTTTTTATTTGCAAAAATGTGTCTATAATAGAAAAACATGCTAAATAAATTTTAAAAAATTTAAAGGTTATTAAGTAAAAAAAAATAATATTATGCAAATCAACAGATCATAATTTATTTTTATGTTTGATATCATGTCAAAATACTGAAAAGTTTTTCTGTAAGTGTACGACAAATGTAATTTTGGCAGTAAATGTAATTCAGCGACAAATGTAATTCGCTTCGCTCATCCTAATGAGTTCCACTATAATCTTAAAAAAGATTAAATGAACTTGTTGCATTGGATTTATTTATAAAAAGTACATTTATATATACTTGATTTATAAACATTAAAACTATAATCTATGCTCTAAAAAATATCGCTTTGCACTGTATAATCTTATCGATAAATAAATAGAATAATAGAAATGAATTTGTTTAATAAAAATGGTGAATGGAATCGAATCAGAAAAATTGAATTTCTGATACACATACTTAAAAATAAGATTTTTCTTTATTAAAACAATTTAAAATTTTCAATTAATTTAACTGTATGTTTGTCTCTATTGTACAGTAGCTGTGTTTTGAAATACATTATTTGAGAATTGACTTACCGGTAAAGATTCTGGCACTTCTCTGCTACTATCTTCAGCTTCATTCTAAAACAGAAAGAAAAAAAAAATGTTAATAAGACTTAATAAAAACAAACTTTAAGGGATTAGTGACTCAATTTTCAAATTCTTCTCACTAATTTAATGTGTCTATTGGCAATTGATGCGTTCGTACATTTAAAATACTTATTCGGGAAATTAATGTTTTAAATCTCTGTTTTTTGTGTACATTTCTTACAAAATGTCTTTTTTTTATGTTTTCAAAATGTTTCTAAAGTATATATTTAATTGTATATGCAGTGCTAAAATTTTACTCCCAGTTTGTCAGTGAACACATTTTATAGCAATAAGTCATTTAATCATAATCTACAGTTTGAACGAGTTTGCTACGTTAGTTTTGACAGGATTATTCATAAGATATTCGTTCTTTTTCAACTTGTTAACGGTTCCCTATGGGATTTCGGGAAAAAATCTTCATGGTAATATATGACCTGTACCATTATGTTTACATATCTGGAGTTTCAGGATAATTCCCCATGAATTTTTCTAGATTTTTAACAAAATGTTTAAAATCGCAAATCACAGTGTAGTATATGATAGAAAACAGCGGAGAGCACATAATAAGCTATTTAAAAAAAAGAAAAAGAAAGCAACCTATATTTGTTCTTCCTTGGCCTTCTTTCGATATGATTCTCAAGTTTAGCAGAATATTAAAAAGTGTTCTAAAACATTTTCAGTTGATTGATAAAATTTCCTAATTGTCATCAGCATATCAGATATATTTTGTGCTTTTGGAGGAGAGATTTATTCCTTCTTTCCACTATCGAAATAGATGTTTCTGGATTTTCTTTTACTTCATTATTTTTTGATCGGACAGTTTTTCAAAGTTCTGACATCGTTATAAAAAAATTACAAATCCGTGAGCATCAATTTCTGCTGGAATACCACATCCTACAAATGCTACATCAACGAGCAATTTCTAAACAAATTCAAAGCGAGATTTCTGCTTTTTTCATCTTAAAAATATAATTTAAACAATTTTGCGATTTCGTTATCCAGGCGAGTATTTGTCTATCTTAACGAATGAACTCAAACTTTACGTAATAAACAATGTCTGTTGTATGCACTTGCTACAGACCCTAACCGGGGATTTTGTTTATATACGTAATAACGAGAAATCTCTCTTAATCGAGGCCGTCTTAGCGGAAGTTCACTGCATATTATTTGGCTAAATACATTTTAAATACGAATCTACTGTTATGTATTCTAAAATGCATTATTACTAGTTCTTTTCGGGAAAAAAAGCACGTTTTTATTTATTTTTAGATTAGCAGCAGTTCTAAAAATTATATTTTTTACCTAAAAAATATGCAAATGATTTGTTTTACCCTTTAAACATGAATTATGTCAGAAAATGGTTATTATTTACATTTAATAACCTTTCATCAATGTATACAGTTAGTTTTTAACTTATTCCTTCATTAAAATTATTTTAGTGTGTATAATCTCGTTAGTATCGGACGGAAGGAACGTATCGAACTAAAACATTTCTACACGCGTGGGATTATTTTATCCCAAGAGCCACATTTCTCCTCTTCTTGTAAATATAAAAAAAACATTCCTTCACCTACCCCTTCTCGACTTTGACAGATACAAGGCAGGACAAAAGTGTCCTTAAAAAAATATATATATATGGGATTTCACTTAAATTACACCAGACATTTAAGAAATGGGAATTTTTGCTAAGGAATAGCAGTGACTTTTTTAAAATGTCTAAAATTGTCATTAATATGACCTTGAAAACATAAATATAATACTCCATGATAATGACATTCTTAACGTTAACCCTAGTTTAGAACTAAACTATAATATTTTAAAACTTATGGAGCATTTATTCTGAAAGCAGTCCCAAACTGTCTTTATAATTGATTCTGTAAAGTTAAATTACTGAATAAGCATTTCAGCAATAAGGAGCTTGCTAATGACACATGTTAAGTATACAGACTGTAATTTTGGAACAAAATCCATAAATTGAAATAGTTCTTGCGTAATTAATTAAAAATAGATACTACGGCTCGTAAGAAAATGTGGAACTGTACAATCTAAGAGAATTTCCACATAAAAATAACATATATTGGAAAATTAAATGAAGCATTACTGTGGGAGCATGGTAATGACAGTTAATGCTAGAGACAAACTTTAAATAAGTATAATCAATAAAAAAAAAATTGTGTAAGGTGTTAAATATATAAAAAGTAGAACCATCAAATATACACATATAATCATTGCATTTGTTCTAAAGCTTTCCAAATATTAACAATAAGGGTTTGAATTCAAAATTTTTAATTTTGGCACAAGCCAAGGTAATGACATTTGCAACTTTACAGCTTTTTTAGATATTGAAATTATATTTATTTTCATATTTAAACTAGTGCACAATGTAGTATTCAAACCGAAATGTTCACAAAAAATGCAAACATTCATAGCTAACTTGATTAATTCACATTTTTTTAGCCAAGGACATAAAATTTCCCTTTATCAGAGAATGACCCATATACATCTATCTTTTTTTAGAAGAAAAAATGTGATTTTGGGTAAATTTTATCCTAGCTCGTGTGCCAACGAGTTAGGCTACTTTTGGAATCAAAAATACATTTAAAGTCACATTTTATACTTAATTACACATTCTATACTCAAAATCACATTAGAATAGTAATGTAGAGATGCAGGTAATTAGATATACAGGATAGTTTTCTTCGTAATAAATATCTGCCGATTCATTTTTAAATTAAGGAAAAACTATAACGTATACAACAATTTTAAATTGTCCCCTTTATGATATTCCAAAGAAAAAGGTGTATACTTCATCTTTAAATCTTCCGGACTAACTATTTCTTTTTAACGAGCGATTATTCCAGGTTTTCCTACAATACGAAGTAGAGGAAATGCATGTAAATGTATACCAAATGCATGGGGAATTAGCATACCAAAAGCTAATATCATACTGTGATCAGAAAGAAAGAACTAAGAATTAATTTGCAAAAGATATCAAATAAATTTTATCACTACATCTTTAACAGTAAAGATATTTCATCTTTTAAACAATTATCATAGATACATATTTATAATAGTGAGCAAAAGATTTTTAGAAGAATTTATTGCAAAAGTTTTAAAGGAAATTACCTTCAACTATTCAAATTATTAAAATAGTCTTCGATTAGTTTTATTAATCAATTTAAATTCAGCAGAAAAGAGATTAATTTATTCATGAGAAGATAACCTATTATCATAAGTTATATTAAGTTTCATATTCCTTTGAGAAAAATACCATTTAGCTTTATTATCATAAAAGCTAAATGATATTTTTCTCAAGGGAATATGAATTCACGTTTGACTAAAAATAACATATTCGGATATTAATTATTGTCTTCTTTTCACAGCATATATCGCCAATTTAAATATAATGTCTTCTGGTCCAGTGGTCTTTAACTTAAGGTTGCTCATCACTCAGTTTCCGACTTCCTCTTGATAATGTTAAGCTTGTGGGCATTTGATATTTGATGCATTCTTATATTTAAGATATCTGTGCACGATTTCAGTATTAGGTAAATTCCATATGAAATACAACCTATTGCGTTCTCATCTATATTGGAATTACTGAAAAAAATCTGCAGATCTGTACCAATCTTTACCCCCTAGACCCCAAAATTACCATCTGTAAAAATCCTTTATTTATCTATCTATCATACTTTTTTTTATGGACACGACAATTTCTATAATTCTGCTCAAATCTCTTCCAAAAGGATACATAAAATCAAGAGACTATGAAATCTCAGTTAAATTGGGTAAAATCGGATCAAGTGGATGGAAATAGGGAGGATTTTTGTGAAAACAGAAAAAAAAAACACAATTTTTTAATGAAAATAGATATTGAATCAGTTTAAAATTTTGATTCTTACTAAAAAATGAGGCAAAAATTTATGCATGACAGATGTTTGATAAAAATGGGCCCAAGGGGGAAAAAACACGATTTTTGGAAGAAAAAAATTAATAACTTCATCAATTCCCAAGATATCAAATCCAATAAAATTTATTATAAATTGACTTAAAATTATCTAAAACTTTTCTATTGACAAGTTTCTGATAGGACAAACTCTTACCGTAAATAAATAAATAAGTAAATAAAATAAAATAAAATCGAAAACTAAAAAGGACCCACTGGATTACAATGAAATCTATGGGAATTTGCGAAATATCGGAAGTAGCTCGAAGTTGGCGTCACTTTTGCAAAATAATTTCAATCGCCAAATTTGGCGATATATCACCAAGTTGGCAACAAACTTTCCGACATTTGGCGACATATCCGGGTTTTCTCGATATTAACACCCGTGATATCTACTCAGAATTATAAATAAACTTAAATTGAAACGTAAAATAATATTCAAATGACGAGTTTTTGATAAAACAAACTCTTACGGCAGAAAATAAATAAGTAAATAAACGAAATTTAGGAGTGAGGGGGGGGGGGAGAGAAAAAAATCCATAACTTCGTCAATTCTTAAGATATCCGATTAAATTTATTGTACATCTTCTGAATAATAATGCAACTTATAACGTTTTGTCTACAACAACGTTAAAAAAAATAAGAAATTGCGTTTATTTCTATTCTTGATTTAGCTTTTGTTGGTGAAATTAGTATTTAAATTCCATATCTACCGGTACCTGTAAACCAAGCCGGCAAAGATTTTTTTTAACTTGTCTTATTTTATGGATATTCTTCTTAAAGAATGTATCTTCTTTTTTTCTTAGTCCTCCAAATATTTTTAAAAATGCGTGCTTAATTTTATATAAAGAGTTAAAATTTTACGCCCAGTTCGCCCGCTTATTTAAATATTTTAAATATTAAGCTAAGCATAATTTAAAATATTTTAAGGACTAAGAAAAATAGAAGCATCTTTTAAAAAGGGTACACAGGAAACTGAAATAATAAATATTAATATCCTGAGAGGATACTTTAAATATAAATACACATCAAACGCCCATAGACTTAATGTTACGGATGGGGAATTCGGAAACTGAATGACGAACACACTTCAGAAAAATCGCTTTTAAAATTTTCCGGTGGGATTTTGAGGGATCGGGATTTACTAACGTCCATGGTAGTCTTGAAAGAGATGAATTCAATTGTTCGAATTCAATCTCGAATTTCGAATTCAATTGTTCTACGAATGACGTTGATTTTTTTTAACCCATTAATGCCCAAATTATTTTCTTCATTAAAAATGAAATTTTGGGTTTCCCACCACTTTTAAAAGACGAATAACTTTTATCTTAATTTATTGAGGAATTTGACTCGTGAAAAATAGTGCTTATTCAACTTTCTATTTACTGGTGTGAAAAGTGCTTTATTGCTTTTTTTATAATCGTCCCTAAAGAGGGACGCTAGGCACTAATGTGTTAAGACTGTTCTCAAATCAAAACGAGCTATTATCCGACACATTTCTGAATTAATTTTTGTTCGAAAGCATATGAAAATGGCAAACAGAAGCTATTTAATCAAATGGCGTTTACGATTTTTTGGAAGGAGAAGTTCTTTCAGAAAAATATAGTCAAAACTGGAGTTTTTAACCAAATTTTTGGACGCGACATCGGAAAAAAAGAGAAAAACCGGTCGTCATGTGGAAACAATCGCTTATAACTGCATAAGTTATTAATCAAAAAAGTGAAAATGCCATTTATTCCGAAAATTGCTTCAATAGTTAGGCCTGCCAATTTTATGCCTTCATGTTTAAACATTAATCAGGAAATGTGTTTGAGAGTTTCACATTGTTGAACAGGGAATTCGAAAACAGTCTTCAGCTAAAAACATCAATCGGCGGTTTCGGTGATGGGATATTTTTTTTTTTTTTTTCTTATTCTTTATCAGGCGACCGACGCGGTTTTTAACTTTTTCATTGTACTCTAAAATCTCTTTTTGCATAAGATAAAGACAAGTTTAGTGTGTTTGAAAATAGAATGATTTTTAATTCAAACAGTTTAAAAAATTTTCAATGCAGATTTTTTTTTTTTTTTTTTTTTTTTTTTTTTTTTTTTTTTACAATTAAAGTTGTTCTGAATATTTTGCAACTCAACAAGTGCGAAAATGTTTGACACAATAGCGGACACAAAGATGTAAAATTAGCAAACCTGACTATGGAAGCGATTTGGATTCCAAATGATTTTAAAATCGAAATTTTGGATTCGAAATCATTTACATTTTTTGATTAAAAAAATTATGTATCCAGTTATAAACATGCTGTTCACTTAGCCGGAAATTCGGTTCAAAATGGCCACGTTGACAGTATTTTCTGCAAGATCGATTGCGTTTACAAAATAATGGAAAACGCGTTTCGGTTGTATAGTTTCTAAATAACAACACCTGACTGTTTCATGCGTTTTTTAAAAAAGTGAATTAAAACTTATGTCATAAATTTGCCCCTTTTGATTTGAAAGCCTTTATATAACACGTAGTTCGCTGAAACAGCACTATAAGAAACAAATTGATATTTTGTTTAATTCTGCTATCTATTAGGATCCATTGACAGCAATTTCTAGTTTTTAACAATATTTATGTGCATGAAAAAAATGTAAAGATCTATATCCTGAAGGATACATCAGTTCTGAAGGAGTTAAGGGCACTAGTTTAACATGTCGAACAAAGTTAACTGATTTGTCATAGATACTTGCAACTGTGTCTCTGAAATTCGTGAAATGTAACTTAAAATTTATCCATTTATGAACTTCTAAACATTCAATTAAGCAGACATTTTCTCCTTGTTTTAAAAAATAATTTGTAATGAACTATATTTTTACGAACAAATACATACAGTCTGCATTACAATATTTTTTTCATTTGTAATTTTCATTTCCTAATATTATTCCCGATATTTGGCGATATGAATGTTTAGAGTTTTGATAATTGGAGCTTTTCTGTATTTTCCAACAGATGTACTTACCTCGTCCATTTCCGAAGCTTCATTGCAGCTAGTATGGTCCATTTCATAGAAAGCCTGCGAAAGAAAAAAATAACTATTAGAGAGAAATTAAATAAAAAAATAAAATATATACTTTTTAAAACCTGAAATAATATTTTGACTTTTTATAAAAAATAAATAAGTCTGAAATTGTGCGTTAAACGCGGCAAATGAGGTGCGTTCGTATAACTAATTTTATAAATAATCAGATCTTGGTGCAATAACTGTTGCACTTTTATGCAAAAATGCGCTATTAAAAAAACTATCGTCATTCTGTAAAGTAACTTAGAGTGAAATGACGTGTTGGGCAAGATGTCGCATTACGTAGTTTTCAAATGTCCAGACGCTGTGGAAAACTACTGCTCAGTTGTAAGGAAGAAGGTACCCTACCGATACTTTAATTTTAAAATGGGTTCTTTTTTCCAAACTTTGGGTGGTACTTTTTTTATTGCTATTTTGTCTTAATATTTCAAATAGTTGTTCAAAATCTTTTATGTGAATCATTTATTTGCCTATACAAGTCATAGTTCAAATGCCAGAGAAATAAAGCTGGTGTTTTTAGAGTACTGGAACCAGCCTTTTCTGCAAAGCATAAATGGCGACTGATTCATCTGCACATTTATTACTTAAAAAGATCTGTACATTTTCTTTTTCGGCTGAAATAAGATTATCGAAATTCCGTTTTAGTCTATCCTTAATCTTTATTCTTACAATGCACTGTAATCCTTCTGGAATAGAAAATCAGTTATTTAGACTCTGATTTAGCTTATAGGAACTATTAAGCATATACAAATGACGTAGGATATATAAAAAAAATATGCATTCATTAAATATATAAACGAAAACTCAGTAAAATGTATGT
This sequence comes from Maratus speculifer, assembly GCA_964019185.1. Classification (NCBI taxonomy): domain Eukaryota; kingdom Metazoa; phylum Arthropoda; class Arachnida; order Araneae; family Salticidae; genus Maratus; species Maratus speculifer. The sequence goes on from OZ025296.1 coordinate 212,898,266, forward strand.
TAAATGCCAAGAAACATACAATTTAATGTTCCTAAATAAAAAGAAAATCATTCTACTTGTATGAACTGGCCTTTTTCTTTAATAAGACTTTTTGAAACAAAATTATATTTTATTAAGACTTGAAATACCTCAAAAACACATATTTTATTTACTTTTTCAAATTTAATACGAGTCAAAAGTTTTAGGAAATGCATATGTACATACAAAATAGTATATTACTAAACGAAAAGAAAATTGTATGATTATGCATCCTTCATTTATAAATTTTAATAAAGTGATTACTTAAAATATATCAGCTCTGTTACATCTCAAAATCTCAAAAAAATGGATTCAAACAAATTAAAAATACGAAGCAACCGACTGTTAAATGTTTTGAAAGAATTACAAAAATGATTTAAACGTATGTTAAAAAGTTTTGAAAAATTACATAGAATAAAAATTACGAAAATTAATCTTTCTAAAAATAAATAAAAAATGTTGATTATACATTGAAACTTACATTTAACGAAGTACACCTAAACACTTCGTTTTAAAGAAAATTCGTTAAATAGAAATAAGTTTAAATTATGACGTTTGCTTAACTTTTTCGAATCAAATGTACTATTAATAATACATGTCTTTTAATAGAGATTACTTTGTTTTAAGAAATATTTCTGCTACTATTTTCATGTAGTGATGTTAGTATACGGCTATGCTTTTATTATATAACTTCATTTATGTTTAAGCATTTGGTAATAATAATAATTATAATTATTTGCTTCATTCTCTTTGCGCAGTTTGCGATTCTTTTATTTTAAACATATATTTTACTCCTTAAATTTAAAATAAAAGTTACTTTCCTGAATGAGTCATGTGTAATAAAGCGCAAAAAGTATTAGAAATTTGTAATAGAAGTAAAATCTTATTAGAATACAATATTTTCTAAATATCTCCAAAAAATCTTCCTTAGCCTATTGTAGAGGTCTGCACGGGCCCGAAGCCCGTACCCGGCCCGGCGGAATCGTTTCGTATTTGCTAACGGGCCGGGCCGGCAAAAAAATTGAACGGACCGTACGGGCCGGGCCGATATAAAAATTTTCGGGCCTTCCGGCCCGTTTTGAAGCTTTAAACATAAACGATAAATATAAACCTATTTTCAACGAAAATGGTTTTAACGAAAATAAATATAAATGTGCGTCACGAACCATACTAGTTTGACAGCATCAATATAAAAATGTAACTTGTGCAGTGGAGAGATCGGCATCGGACAGTTACATTGTGTGTAACCCGTTTTAATATTTTTTAAACTGACTCGTGCAGGGCTAAGATCAAAACTGGAGATCAAGGCATTATTTTTCAACATATATACTTGCCGGACCGAAAGAAGACTTAATTGTTCTCAAGATCTGTAGGGCAGACAATATAATTTGTAAAATTATGAACAGCGATAAAGAACTTATGTTAGCTTAATCTTTGGATATATACTTCTTGATGGTTTTTAAATTAATTTTTCAATAACGCGAAAGTTTGACACATTTTTACATTAATTTTTAATTGTAAAAATATAAAAGTGATAAGCCTGACTATTGAAGGGATTTGGAATCGAATATAGCGTTTTTCATTTTTGGTAAATAAAATACTTGTACAACCTTGTTGATATACAATAGTTTCTCAAATGGTTGCAGGTTTTTCTCCCTTCCCATGCTATCGCTTCCGGAAATTCTATTCAAAACGCTAACTATGACGATATTTTATTTGCTTGCAGTGTTCTTAAATTGCTTGTATCAAAAAATTTATAACGCCATTCAATTATATGGTTTCTGAATAAAAACACCTGCTAATCATATGCATTTCTGAGAAAAAAAAAATTAATTTAAAAATGTATTAAAAAGGAGCTTCTTTGAATTAATGTATGAATTTGGATTTAAAATCTTCAATAAAATGATATAGAAATATTTTTATAAATCTTCTTTTATTAGACAGCTTCAAAAGTTTCGATGTTTTTAAATTTCTTTTTTTTTTCTTTTATTCTAAGCCATATTAATTTTTTAATGAATCTTTATTTGAATGTTGAAAGCCTAAGAATCTTAGTAATCATTAATGTTACTAATGTGTATTTCCTGTAAAATATACTGTAAAATCATTCCATAGATATGTATGCAGTACTCTTTAAAAAAATCTTAATTATATGATAAAAATCTGAATTTTATAGAAGTCGTAGAAATTGTAACGGGCCAAAACGGGCCGGGCCTGTTTTCCCTGATTTCTCTACGGGCCGGGCCGAACTTTTGAGTTTTACAACGAGTCGGGCCTGGCCGAAAATATTTTCCTACGGGACGGGCCCGGGCCTGGAAATTCCGGCCCGTGCAGATCTCTAGCCTATTGTCACATGAATATTAATTGTACAGTATGCAAAACAACAACATTCGCTATCTTTCAGATAACGAAATATTCGTTAAACAGTAATTAATCTTTTTGAGTAGCTAGTGTTAATGTTATTAATGTAAAAGTAATTTTTTCTAAAAATTGAAAAAAGAAAAAAAAAAAACGGACCCGAAAAGGTTAAAATAAACATGAAATGAAAAATACACATAATATGGAAATATTTAAAAAATTATGTTGATTTGGAGTTTTCAATGCAAAGTTGTCACATGAAAGAAGCTTTATTAAACAAAAAACACATAATCAAGAGAGATTAACAAAAACTGAAGCGTAACGTACTTTTTCTCTTACTTCTCATTATTGCAGATCCTTAATTAAAAAAAAAAACCTAATATTGCTATGTACAAGTTTCTTGTAAAAAAAAAAAGAAAGAAATAAAATTACACTGTTCTTTAAATTTTTCGCGAACCGGAAAAATTTATTTACAAAATTTTCGTGAAATTCGAATATTCCCTTCCCCTCCCCCCCATTCCCCCATCCCACTGTCACACCAGAATGTAAATGTGCAGCGATAGCAATTGTTTATCTTACTGTGTAAAAAAGTCTTGTTTAGCATAAAGAAAAATAGAAATGATTAAATAAATAAATAATTTCATTTGCATGTAATCCACTGAAATATATTCATATATCTCTCGCAACAATAACATTTCCGTTTAAATACTGAACAGGTACAAAATTGGCAAAAAACTTTGTTATGTAGAATATCTTTTTCGTGATATGGAGATTAATTTACATGAAATGGTATCCAAAGTCAAGATTTAGCAGAAAATTTCGTTAAAAGGAAAACTTCGTTAAATAGAGATTTCGTTAAAGGCAAGTTTCACTGTACTTCAATCAGAAGATTCCTTTATTCATAAATTTTAATTCTTCGTTTGAGATTTTTTTAATTAAATTCCATAAAGAATAAAAATAACAGAATCCTACAAAAAATAATTTAAACGTGTTAAAAATTTAAAAACGAAAATTAATCTTTTTAAAAATAAATAAATGTCGATTATATTTGAATCAGAAGCATCCTTCATTCTTAAATTATAATTCTTAGCTTAAAGTTTTTTTAAATGAAATTCTATAAAGAGTAGAAATGATCGATTCCTACAAAAATAATTTAAACGTCTGTTAAAAGTTAAAAAAAAGTATTCTTCCTAAAACTAAATAAAAAATGTTGATTATATTTGAATCAGAAGCATTCTTTATTCATAATTTTTAATTCTTCATTTGAGATATTTTTTTTTTTTTTTTTTTTTTTTTTGACAAAATTTCCTAAAGGCTAATAATAATCGAATCCTACAAAAATAATTTAAACGTGTTATAAGTTTTGAAAAAATTACAAAAAATAAAAATCCGAAAATTAATTTTCCTAAAAATAAATGAAAATGTAGATTATACTTGAATCAGAAGCATCTTTTATTTGTAAATTTTATTTCTTCGCTTGAGATTTTTTTTTTTTAAACAAAATTCCATAATGAGTAAAAATGATCGAATACTACAAAAATAATTTAAACGCCTGTTAAAAATTTTGAAAAAAAATATATAAATAAGAATTCAGAAAATTAATCTTCCTAAAATAAATAAAAAATGTCGATTATATTTGAATCAGAAGCATTTTTAATTCTTCGTTTGAGATTTTTTTAAATTAAATTCCATAAAGAGTAAAAATGATCGAATCCTACAAAAATAATTTAAACGTGTGTTAAAAGTTTTAAATAATTACAATAATAATAATAATAATAATAATAAGAAGAAGAAGAAGAAAGTTTTTCTTTCTAATAATAAATAAAAAATATCGATTATATTTGAATCAGAAGCATCCTTTATTCATAATTTTTAATTATTCGTTTGAGATTTTTTTAAACAAAATTTCATGAAGAATAAAAATAATCGAATACTACAAAAATAATTTTAACGTGTTAAAAGTTTTGAAAAAATTACAAAAATAAAATTCCGAAAATTAATCTTCTTAGAAATAAATGAAAAATGTCGATTTTACTTGAATCGGAAGCATCTTTTATTCATAAATTTTATTTCTTCATTTATGATTTTTAAAAACAAAATTCCATAATGAGTAAAATTGATAGAATCCTGCAAAAATAATTTAAACGTCTGTTAAAAGTATTGAAAAAAATTGCAAAAAATAAAAATTACGAAAATTAATCTTCCTAAAAATAAATGAAAAATGTCGATTACGATTACACTTGAATCAGAAGCATCCTTCATTCATAAATGCATCGTTTAAATTTTTTTTTAAACAAAATTTGATGAAGAGTTAAAATGATCGAATCCTACGAAAATAATTTAACCGAGTATTAAAGTTTTGAAAAAGTTACAAAAAATAAAAATTACAAAAATCTGTCTTCCTAAAAATGAATTAGAAAAGTCGATTACGATTATACTGGAATCGGAAGCATCCTTTATTCATAAATTTTAATTCTTCAATTCTTCGTTCGAGATTTTTCTAAAACAAAATTCCATAAAGAGTAAAAATGATCGAATCCTGCACTGATTGCGTTTCAGACTTGATTCTCACAAAGCACTGTAATCGTACTCTATTGAATATATTATATATTTTATTTCACACTTATGGCTTTGGTTTCGTAATTCAATATTTGCAAGGGACACTTGAATTTTTTATCAGTTTCCGATTGTCTCGAGACTGCATTTTATTTCATTTTGGTACGTAATATTTGATGCTCTAAGGAACTGTCGATTTCGCTGAATTTTAAAATCGGAGTTTCTTAAAACCAGGGCTGTGGAGTCGGGCCAATTTTTGAGAAAAAGAGACGGAATCACTAAAAAACAAGCCGATTCCGGCATCTTTCTTAGACAATTAGAAACGAAATTAAACCGGTTATAAGTAATTTTAAATCCATAAAAGCAATTGTTATTGTTATTTTTGGACTATATCGGGTTATCCAAGTTAAAGATTCCCTATATACTGCCCGGCGTACACAGTAGATAAAAACAATTTTTTATTAAAAGATCTAGAATTTTACTAATTTGAAAAAAATTCGGGACCTACTAATCTATTTTTTTCCCTTTCCATAGAAATTTTTCTGCTCTGATGTATAAAAGTTAACATCAAAATTGTTAATATTTCCTCGTTTTAAGTCCACAAATCCGAAATAGCAAAATTTTTGTTTTCTTCTTTAGATTTCGATAATTGGATTTTTTGGGTTTGTGAGACTGAAAATTTAATAAAACTGAAAATATTCTTTCCCTTTTACTTTCAAAATTCAAAGAACTAAATACATACTAAAATAATCAAACTTTTTTTTTTTTTTTTTTTTTTTTTTTTTTGCGTTTCCGCATAATTTTAATCACCAGCAACACTAATGTATTAGCCAGTCTAGAGTGGAAAAAATTAAAATTTCCGGGAGTCGGTTATTTTTGCCACCAACTTCGCAGACCTGCTTAAAATTGCACAGTAATCATATGGGCGCCTGAAATGAAGGACAAAGGAGAACAACTGACCCTGTCTGGGCTTTATAATTAACTAAAATTTATTTTTATCTCATGAATTTAAATAAAGAATAACAAAATCTTCTCACATAATTAAAAATATTTAAATTTTAAGAGAGAAAAAAGGGTATTTTATTATGATTCATAGTAAAAGTCAATTTTTAGTTCTATTTTTCTTTTTACACACACGCATTTGAAATTAATTTTAAAGGGCTACTTCAGTCACACGAAAAGACCCGACTAATCCTATGAAAGAAATTTATAAAGGTATCTCGTTTGCATTTCAATATTTTCAATTGATTATTTTTTTTCATTGGATAGCTGAGGTCGATCTGTACGAAGGCCGTTTTTTACTTTTTCGATTTTGATTACACACTTTTTTATAAGCATTCTTTCCCTTTCGAAACCGCTTCCGAAATTAAAAATGTTCTCATTAAAAATACATACATGTACGAAAACTCGAAAAAATAAAAAACGACCTTTGTACAGACCGACCTCAACTATCCATGCAAGAAAAATAATTTCAAAATATCAAAATTGAAATGAGATATATTTATCGATTTTTCCCATAGAGTTAGCATTAATAAACGCGTCTTCTTCGCTTGACTGAAGTAGCCTTTAAACGAAAGGAGAAGAAGAGTCCGCCCATGAAAAAACGTTTTAATTCATTTTGAATAAATTAGATTTTGAAGCTTATTTTTGTTTATTTAAAATCCATTATTTGTTATATTTTCGTATTTCTTTTTATGTTAACATGTTTAAAAATTGTCTTGTAAGCATGCGGGGTTCGTACTAAAAAAAAAAGTACTGTTAGTTAATTCTCTATTAAAGGACAGAGATCGAAGGGAGGGGGGGGGGAGGGTAGATTTGCTCCAATATCCACTTCTCTCTGGATTTTGTTCTGCGGGAGCCTATCACAAAAAGGCTGATATTAGTTCTTTACGAACTTTTTTGCTTTTATGCTTTTAATTTATATGAATGAATAATTTATGAAATAGTAGCTTTAAAATTTAAAATAAAGTAAATACATTTATATATATTTCATGAAAAAAATCCGCAGTTACTGATTTAGTTTCAGTTTTAATGAACGAATTCTTTCTAGATTTTATGAGAATTGAGAGACTTGAGAAAACAGTAAATATTTACATATATGTGAGATAAATAAAGTTTAATGCGCATTAAGTGAAAATATTAAAATATATGCCATGAAAAAGTCTACAATTACCGACTGAATACAAATTTTAACTGAATGAAATCTTTTTTCAAGAAAATATTGTAGTTTATTTACTTAATGTGCATTATTAAGATTTATTTATTTTACATATTTGTAAATATTATACATATAAATATTACACTGTTTGCCGAAATCTCTCAATTCGCATAAAATAATAAAAATATATGGTTTTATCTGTAAAAGAAAAGGTTTTCCTTTTTTCTTTCTATAAAATGTTGCACCTCATACTCTTACACTCTTAACAAAAATTAAATACACTACCATACATATTTCAACAGAATAAGTCTTTTCGTACATAAAGCTTTGAGAGCATACGCATTTTAAACAAATATTTAGGGGCTGCGCAAATATAACGTTATCATTTTACATGGGAGGGGGGGGGGATCCGGCGAATGATATTGTAAGATATTTCTGGAAGGAAGGGGGGTTGTCTTTTGATATCGATATCATTTTTGATCCAACCATTTTTTTTTTTTTTTGTAGCATAGTGTTTGGTTCAAAATATTATGTTATTGATTTTTAACCTGCTATATATTTTGATGGAAATACAAAGTTTTTATTAAAATTACTAAACTATTATAAAAATATTTAATTCTAAAATATAGAATGCCTCAATATTTGATATTCTTAATCTTCTTCATAATTGTATGAATATACAATTACTGTTTGGGAAACCATATTGTGAAGTATATTTGAAATTAAGCTTGTATTTACTTACAAATAAAAGAGAAAAAGAAAGTATGTTGCCCATTTTTTTTATAAGAATTTCTATTTTACCACTACCCTCTTACGTGCTGAGCAAGTGCAACGATACATTATTATTATTGAATGCATTGTGTAACAAAAAGCTGTTACAAAATATGTTTAAGTAATAACTTTCAAGTGTTATTTGATATAAAGTGCTATTTTATTTATTTCTCTTCATTTGAATAAATAAAGAAAGCGAAAATCGATCTAAACAGTTTTGTATATCACGCAAAAAAAAAAAGAAAAAAAAAAAGAAAAAGAAAAAAAAGAAAAAGAAAAGAAAAGAAAAAAGAATTAGACATTGATAACGATATCGTTACGGAGGGGAGGGGGGGGGGGGGTACGATGGATGATAACGTTTGATATCGGAAGGGGGAAAGGGGGTCAAAAAGTACGAAAAAGTTAACGTTATATATGCACAGCCTCTTAGCTTCGTAAAATGGCTGTGCTTTGAAAACATAATAAAGTGTGTTAAATGTAAATTAAAATACAGTCGAACCTCTATATGACGAAACTCCATACATCGAATTCCTCCATATAACGAATTTTTAGTAAGAACGGTCCCCTTTTCGCATGATTACATTAAAAACAGACTCTATATAGCGAAATATCCATCTCCATATAGCGAATTTTTTCATAAATTGATCTTAATTTATTCAGTTTTAAAAAAGCTTCGAAATCATATGGAATCAATTTTCCATCACTTATTTTTGATTTATCGTTCAGTGGAGAGGTTTTTTTTTTTTTTTTTATAAATATTACTTCTCTCCTTATTCTTTAAATCTAACAAGTTCATCCCACCTCCCACACACCTTTCAACATCTTTCTCAAAACACAGTCAATTGAATTGTTACACATATAGTTACACATATAAGAGAGGAATCAATGAGAGCACATAAGAAAGACCTTCAAATGGAGGAAAATATCAACTACAATTTTTCATTCCTTGCTAAAATTTGAGAATTTTTTTTTTTTGAGAGCATAACAATTGTAATTTTAAAATCAAAACAACAAAAAATTACAGATTTCTTCCTCTGAAATTTATGCAAGTCTTCCTCATTTGATTTTCATTAAGCTTTCAAATAAATGTCTTTTCTCTTTTTTGAAACTGCTTAAATAAGTAAGAAATAAAATGTTAGGTAAATATATACTTTTAAACATTTCAAATTCTTAATTAAAAAGATCAAAAATAATATTTATTCAAAATTTACACATTAAATACTATTTTTAACATCATACTCTATACATCGAATTTCTCTATATAACGAATTTTTTACTGGAACGATGGATTTCGTTATATAGAGGCTCGACTGTATTTCGTTATTGATGAACTCATTAGGGCCAATTTCACCATTCGCTTACATTTCATGGTAACGAATTTGACATTTCAAATAAAACTAAAAAAAACTACTAAAATGAACTAGCTTGTATATTTTCTAACTTAGATAATAATTTACATACCTTCTAAAACTATTTAGTAAACTTTCTTAACAGCTAGACAAGTAACGAACTAGACAAGTAACGGACTTGACATTTCAAATAAAACTATTAGAAATAAACTAGCTTGTATATTTTCTAACTTAGATAATAATACACATACCTTCTGAAGCTATTTAGTAAACAATATTTAATGACAAAAGTGCAAAAATCATTTTAATATTAAAAGGCAAGTAGTAGTTGCGTGAATATTTAACTATATCACCGAATATTTGCTGATAACTTTAGGCAGCATTCGAAACCTATTTTGACTAAAATAATCACAAGGTAACAGACTTGGTGAGGGACCAAAGATTTCTGATAATTTCTTAAAGAAAATATCTTTTGTAATAATTTTTTTCATTAATATAGAACACTAACAGTTCATATATAAATAATTAAACCTTTTTATTTAAAAAAGTCAGCTCAAATAATAATAATAATAAAAACAGTTAAAAACATAAAACTTGGAATGGAACAGGCATTTTTGCTTAGAATCAAAATTTTAAAGGTTTATATCTCAAAAATTTTTATTGATTTTTTTAATTTTTCATGTTAGAAATATTCAATATAATCTTCTTTTGCTAATTCATAGCTTAAATCAAACTTTAAATATTAATTTATGTTTGAATTTTCGTCTTTTTACTCTGGGACAGCACATGTAAGCGAAATTTGAAAATGGTCCATTAAATAAATTTTATGGAACTTTTAAAAGTAACTTTAAATTGAACCTGTAAAGGATTAACAAATGAAACTATTTGCTCTTTTGTCTCGATTTTTAATCTTTTAGCTGGCGCTCTATAAATTAAATATTGTAACAATACTGCGACTTGCGTTTTTGCAATTTTTTCTACACTAATATAAATATTTCAGAAAAATGCCAGTGAAAATGCGTTTAATATATTAATATTAAACATTAACATTTGGATTAAATTTTTTAAAGCAGGATGAAATTTTTTTAAATTTATGTAAGTAAAAGATTTCATCAATACATGGTTAACTAGCACGCTGTTGCTCTGCTCTTAAATTCTATTTGAGACAAAACAGATGTTTAACATAATGTTGGCTTTGAGTACATGTTTGTTTTCTCAGCTGTCGCATTGTAAACCTACTTGCATATGTATCATAAACTAGCTCGACATTATTGGAGAAACAGACGATGCCTAAAGGACAGAGAATACAATGAATAAATAAATAAGTAAGAAGTGAAATGCAAAAAAAGGAATCTTTAACAGTATTTCATTAGTTGAAAAATATATATTTTTGTCTTTACAACATGGTTGTGGCAAGATTAATTTAAAAAATATATATTATATAACTAACTATAAATCATTTAATTGATTTAGTAAACATATGCTGTAAAAAAATAAGAACTTTTAAATTCACGAGGAAAACAACATTCAGTAAAAATGACAGAAAATAGCGATTATTTTCATGTAAAATTCTGAATTTAAATTAAAGAACAATTTTCGGCTGTTTAAAATGAAAGTTTACTAAGGGGCTAAATATCTCTAAATCGACAAAGCAAAATAAAACGAAAAAAAAATTTTAATTTAAGAAATTAGAACGACCATTTGGAAAATGATTGTTAACTTATAAGAAACTATGAGCTTAAACCTTGTCCACGAAAAGAACCTGAATTGATAAGAGAAAATATATATAGCGTGAAAAATTATTTCTGTTTTTAAAGACTATTTTCAGACCAATCTGAAAGGCGTTTATGTAGCGTTCTCATCAGACATGAAAGTAGGAAATGAGAAAAAAGGTGGAAAATTTTTTCCATTGATACAGCGGCATAAACTCTTATAATTTAAGTGTCATTTTAACAGCTGCTTATACAATGAAACTAAATATTCTAGAATTCCTATATATTCTATATATTTTGACTTACAAAGTATTAACAACACTAAAGGTATAAATACATATATATCTGATCAAGTTATGTTAAGAACAGTCATTAATTTTCCAAAACAAATATTATTCTGAATGGTTCTGTTTCCTTCCCAGCTTCTTTCAAAAGAAAACAATCTCTATGATAAAGTGATTTTTGCTTCAGAAATACATCTCGAAAAAGATATCACAGAAATTACTCAAAAGTCTTGTATAGTCCATTTGTCTATTCCAAAAAGAAATTGTCTTTGAATTTCTAAAGTCTTAAAAATAATTTCATTCCTGAAAGTTACTTTGAAGAACTTCATTTAAAAAACTTTCAGATGCTTATAATAATATAAGCTCACAATTCATTGTATGTCTCTTTTCCGCATGAATTCAATGACCAAGGGTTTGAGTAGACAAAATGCGCAACTAAATTTGCAAGAACCCCCCCCCCCCCCCACACACACACACCCCAATTAACCTTCCAAATTTTTTTTTGTATTTTTGCATCAATCCAGTGACTATCCAAAATTGCCTTTAAAAAGTTGGAATTCCTCCTTTAGGAGGAACTCTTTCATGCCTGGTTCTCATTTCTCAGAAAATGGTTAGTCTTTAAAACCTTAGCTAATTTCTCACGATATTTTTAACAGTGTACTTATTCTTATATGCAAAAGGAAACCAATTTTTAAAACATGTGTAATTCGTCTCTCAATAAATTAGTTCAATTATGCTGTTACATTGAATCTACAAAAAAAGTAAAGTAAAATGCGGACATCCATTACCCAAAGCAAAATGTTTGAATGTTTCCTATTGAGTTAATAAAAATAAAACGTGACTTCAGTAATAACAGAGTCATATATTAATGCGCCATGGATTAGACAGTAATATTCCTGGACCAATCAGAAAATGAATAAGGCATCACGAGGCTTCAGAAAGGCCTCAGATATCTATTCTAGATCGAGAGCAACAACTATTTTCTATATGGTTAAATAGCTTTTTTATTTATTTAAAAATATGGTAAAATCGTAATATTTTAAACGAAACAGACTTTAATATGTTGTGTCAGAGTGAAAAGTACTTGAGCTACCAAATATCCCAAGCATCGCATAAAAATGTAACTAGTATCAATTGATTACCTTAGTATATGCTTGGTATCGAACAACTATACCTATTAGAGGTCTGCACGGGCCGAAATTTCCAGGCCCGGGCCCGGCCCGAAAGTTAAAATTGCGGCCCGGACCCGGCCCGGCCCGAACGAAAGAAATATTGGCCCGACCCGGCCCGGCCCGAAAGTTAAAATTGCGGCCCGAGCCCGGCCCGGCCCGAACGAAAAAAATAATGGCCCGACCCGGCCCGGCCCGAAAGTTAAAATTTCGGCCCGAGCTCGGCCCGGTCCGGAAAAAAGTTTAAAATTCGGCCCGAACCCGGCCCGGCTCGAGTGAATTTCTACAAAACATTGATCTTTAATCTTATGGAAGAGTTCTGACCAAAAAAAAATTATATTAGTCTTTTTTTTTCCATGTTTATAATCTCCATTTATGCAGAAGTGCCGTAGGCTGTGATATTTATGCTTTTAAATGAATCTTTGTTTGTTGTATGTAAATGTTTCAGATTATTAATCCATATTCCCTGTAATGGAGACAAAAAATCGAAAAAGCGGTATATGATAAAATTTCCAAAGACGAAATCGCTTTGGAACGAAAAAAGATGCATTCCCTTCTTAACAGATGTAAATGTTTAATGTATTTTTTTCTCCCGTATTGTTGTATTCATTTTGCATGGATGAACATTTTAAAAGAAACTTTCAGTTTTCAGTTTAAAAAAAAAAATCCGTCATAATCATGTTTTTTTTTTTTTTTTTTTTTTTTTTTTTTTTTTTTGTGTGTGTGTTTAATTCTATTTTAAAACACCTAGTAATCTACGATTCTTTAAAAGGAATAAATTCTAATGTTTAATTGTAGAATAATGACGGCTTAAAAGTATATGCTTTTTTTGCAGAAATTTTTGGACAAAGCGAAATATTACTGATATATAAAAAGTCGAGAAAATGATTTTCATATAGGAAAATTCAATGGGAACTGATTATTTTGGTCCATGAAAACTAGGAAGAATGGAATCAGTCTCGGCATCGTACGGAAAAAAAGTTAGGCCCGGCCCGATACTCCAGCAAAAAAATTAAGGCCCGAGCCCAGCTCGGCCCGAAAAGATTAGTGACTAGGCCCGGCCCGGCCCGGCCCGAAAGGATTAGTGACTAGGCCCGGCCCGGTCCGGCCCGAGTCTTCAGAAGTAAGGCCCGAGCCCGGCCCGGCCCGAATGCCATTATTGGAAATCGGCCCGAGCCCGGCCCGCGGGCCGGGCCGGGCTCGGGCTTCGGGCCGAGGCCCGGCCCGTGCAGACCTCTAATACCTATGCCGAACAACATATTAGTCTATGAGCCAATAAAAAGCTAGTTATATGTATTTGACCAGACATGAGTTTTTGTACAATACGGCCTCTATACCTATTATACATGAGATGGGGAATCACTAAGCCCAAAGTGGTGGACGCGGCTAGTGCGCAGGTGACACAGATATCAATTTTTGGCAAATTTTAAATCCATTTGACCACGTCTGCCGTTTTGAAATTTTAAAATATATTATTGGTATTATCGGAAAACAACAATGGCAGACCATTATCGCGCGGTTATCATTGTGGCGGACAGTTTTGAAAGTGCTGAAAAAGTTAAAATTTTGAAAGTAATTGACCAGATCTGCCATTAATATATTTTGTTTATTAGGGTCTTAAAAATTTATATTGATCACGGCAGATGTCTTCATCGAGTACACACTTCAGCAGACAACCAAATCTTATCTAATACCCGGTCAGATGTGCGCATAGACTGTCTACAGTTATCTTTCTTTTTTTCCCCTATGGATTACTATTGTACTCATTCTAGCCTATGGTATTCCCTTTTATAGTTACTAGCATTCAAATAACAGAGGTTTTATACCTGAGAGGGCATGTTATGTCCCCACACTAATGGTTTTTGCCAAATACTTTCAGTATATTTGTGAATCTTTATACAGATGCCTCGTATTTCATGAATTTAATAAAATACACATTGTTTGTTATCGTATCGTAAAACTCATGCGTCAAGTCTTTTTTTTTTTTTTTTTTTTTTTTTTTTAATCGAAACAGAGGTGAACCGTTTTTTTAGCTACATTTTTTTCTTCAAGAATCAGTTTTTGGGGAATATTATCGATTTATGTAAAAACGTTTTCGTAGTTAATATAGCCGCGTCCACCACTTTGGGCTTAGTGACTCCCCATCTCATGTATTGTACAAAAACTCATGTCTGGTCAAATACATATAGGTAGCTTTTTACTGGCTCTTAGACTATATCTTTATTTCCAAGTAAATGATGTACAAAGACGGACACTACATGAAAAGATGCACACACTCATGTTTCTGGTGCATACTGCAAATGTTCAGTTGTGTGCGAACTCAGTCAACCGGCACACACCCCTAGCGGTAATCCAGTTCCGCCCATATGTTGAACAGCATATTTTTGTCAGTGTCCTAGACAGCAGAAGCGGCACGTTCTTTTGATGCTTACAGCGTTTTGGGCATTGGAGAGTACACAAACTTTGTCCTCCACATGGTCCCACAGGAAGAAGTCACTTGTGTGAGATCTGGTGACCTGTGAGGCCATGGCAACAGAGGAACGTCACCATTGACGTTATTTTGTACAGTGTCGCCCATCTAGAAAGCACAGGAGCCACGAGGAGGGCTTTTAAACTTGGTGAGTGTAGGTATCTTGACATGTAGCACCTGTTTTTGTAGGTCATATACATCTCAACACACAGTGTTTAGAAACCGGATGAATCATTTAGGATACACCTATATTTTAAAACTTTATGTTTCGCACAGGAATATTGCAAAAGAAATTCTCGTTAAGGCTCATGGATTTTTCGCATGGAAATGGCATCAAATACAAAATTTATCCAAAAGAACACGCAAATTTCAACCATCCATGGAATGGAAAATAGTTTGTAATTTCACAGGCACAATAGACTCTGTCTTAGATATTCTGAAAGATCATATTCATGGAAATGAACATCACTTTTTTTTTATTTGAATGGTGTAAACTGATGTTTTTGTGAAAGAATTGAGACACATTCTTTTAATTAAACCCTCTACAGAAATTTACACTATATGGGCAAAGGTGACCGGCCATTTGCGATTTTAGACGTTTTGTTAAGTATCTAGAAAAATACATGAGGAATTATTATGAACCTCCAGGTGTCTAAACAGAATACTACAAGTCATATACTTTCTTGAAGATTTTTGAAAGTTTTATGGGGAAACCGTCAACAAATTAAAAAAGAATGAAGATCTTTTGTATAACCCTGCCAATACTAATGTTAGTAAAAGCATCCAAACTGCAGATTATGATTAAATGGCTTATGCTGCATTGACACTAAACAATGGATATATTGACATAGCCCCTCATCTTTTTACTTCCTTTCGGGAACAACGGATTTTGAGCTTATTCACTCGAAGATAATTTTTAGAATTTTTAAGCTATATTTTTGAGATTTTCACAAAAGTTGCGCTATACATTTAGCTAACACATTATGCAAATTATATTTTGATTGCTTTCGCGCATGCGTAATGCAAATTTATTTTGTAAAACCTGCTATATTCATACAATTATTCATACAATTTTTCATTATGTTTTAATTCTAATTACATATTGTTTTGTACAATATTGTTTGTTCTATTTTTGAAAAGAACATTTTATGCTAAGAACTATTAGAAGCTAAGAAATTATAAACGCTAAACTTCGCAAATTTCGGGGTGATTATGAAAATCCAAATTTTTCTACAAGTATACATACTATTCTCATGAAAATGAGCACAGTTTATTACAATAAGCCACTTAATCATAATTTAGAGTTTGAGCCTTTTGCTGCATTAGTTTTCACGAGTTTATACAAAAGATATTCGTTCTTTTTCAATTTGTTGACTGTCGTCTGTGGAGTTTTGGGAAAAAATCTTCACGGAAATATATAACCTGAATTCCTCCTATATTTTTATCGATATTTAACAAACCGTCAAAAATCGCAAGTGGTCGGTCACCTTTGGCCATACAGTGTATCGATACATTTAATGTATTTTGCTGCATTTCATTTATGGTAGATTAAAATTAGCCAGTGCAGCTCAAAGTATAATTAAAAACAAAGGCCAATGTCATTCTTGAAAACGGAAAGACGTGTCGCTAAATATCAATATATAGTCGAGTCTCGTTAATTCGAAATCGGATAAATCAAATCTTCGTTTAATTCGAACTAAACATGAAGTTCCGAAATTTTCAATAGCAGAATAACGTTAAAAATTTTCGTTTATTCGAACTCATTTTCTCTTGACTTCGTTTAATTCTAACTAATGAGATTCCGATTTTTCATTTTTCCTTATTTTTTCCCGGATTTCAGATCGTTGAAGTATTTTTTTTCTTTAATTTTTGCCAGAATTGTTCTAAACACGTATACATATAGTCCCTTCCATTTGGAATCCGCTTTTTTAGTGCCCCGTCTGTCCATCAATGACATTTCTAGCCCTTTTTCATGTATGCTTGTTCCCCAAAGCCGATTATCAACAAGCACTCTTCCACCAGTAAAAATAAATATTCCTTTTTCCGATTATTTATGACAGTATAATTTCGAATGAAAAGGGCATTTAAACAAATTCGAAATTTTTTATAAAATTTTACTGAGAAGATAGAGTGCCCCGTTATTAATCAGACCCTGCTTTTTCCTCATTCCTTAGTTTACGAAATTATATTTTTCAATTTAATATTAAGTCATATTCTAATGACAACAGCAGAAATATATTTAAAAAGTACTATAGTTTCTTTCTAATATACCCCTTTAAATATGTTTTCCTCTCATACTTTCCATAATTCGAGCTCTGGATAATTCGAAAATTTTTTTGTGGTCCCGACGAGTTCGAATTAATGAGAGCCGACTGTAATGCGACAGAAAACGAAAAATTTAATATACCTCCAGGCATAATTTTTGCCCTAATAGCTTCAGAATTCATGCGGATTTATTATAATCAGGGGGGATAATCGTAAGCCAAGGTGCTCATATAATGAAAATGGCAGTAGAGGATAATAAGTCTCTGAGAAAGAACGTTTATTTCTTCTCATCAATTTCAGAGTGAAATATGATGGAACATAAAAACTGACATTTTTTAATTTTGTGAGAAATTTATATCATCCGCAAAAGTTGGATAAAGCCTCTCTATGGATAATTTTAAAAACACAAAACTACGTAGTCATTATACTCTGAATTATTGATTTACAGCCTCATTTATCAATTTCAGATATCCCATTTTCTCATTAAATGGCCGTAGACTAGGGGTAGAACTGGCACAAATGACCGATGCCGGGTCCTTTAAAAGGCTCCTCTGTTCACCTGCTTTGTAATCTGTGCTATAAAGCAAAAACAAGCCCATGAGTAATGCTGACTTTTCATATCACCAATTACAAATATATCCGAATGCATATTATCATCTCATTCCTTGAATAAACCGTTTAATTGCACCAGATTATTTATTTATTTAACCTTATGTGCATACATATATCACGTATATCTAAACAACCACTGTTGTTATAGTAAAAACAGGCAATATACACTATAGTTAGGGTCCACTCTCAGCGACAGCCAATGGCTAATTCCTAATCCATTAGTCATAGACATATAGCTCCATTTACAAAAATGTTTTAAATGAGGTAAAGAAGTATTTAAAAACCGATTTGAGTTAAGAAAAATACTTCTTTAAAAGTTACAAAATATAAATTTTTATACGGTCCCTCGATCCTATGAGCTATATTTAATAAAAATTTTCTAATACACTATCAAGTAAGACAAAAAAAAGTCCCATTATTCTACAATTAAAATTTATCGATTTATAGTTGTTTAAAGTTGGTTCATATTTTTTGTTGCTAATTAGGGGTCATTCACAAATTTAATAGAAATATAATTGTTCAGATATCGTATTAAAAAATAGTTGAGCATTTGAGACCTGATCTGATCACAGATCTAATTAATGCAATATAAAAGCTTCTACGAAACGTTCTGAAACTTACGGGTAGTTAATAAAAATGTATTTTAATAATTTTTTAAAACTTCAAAAATAAAATGTTTTCCGGGGTTTCTAAAGACAAAGGAACACTTTTCGAAATCATAGGTGACTCTGAGGTCGTTATTATATATTAGCGCTAATGATTAAATGTACAATAGTGGAAAAAACATCCTTTACTAACGCCTCAACAAATTATCGTAGAAAAAGATTACTGGTACCAACGATTAAAAATAAAGTCTACTTTTAAATAATGTATATGAAATTTGCTTAGGGGACCATTTATATATTAAAATGAACCCTAACTTTGTTTTTGTCAATAGCAATACACAGTCCTGATAGCATAAATCAACTCTTCAACTCATCACTCTTCAATTAGTCGAAAAATAAATATTCATACAATTCGTACGATAAGTTTCCGAGAAATTAATTATTTTAAAACTAGCATATTTTAGGGGCTGTATCCAAACTGAAGTGCGATACTCCATTGTTGACCTAGAGTGCTGCCTTCTTGATCAAGGCATCTATGGCAGTCATTGAAGACTGCTAGATTACAGGAACGGCATCGGAAGTTTCAAAATATATAGTCGCTTCTATCTTATCCCCTTAAATCATTGTTTTGCCGCTTTAAGTATCATTTGAAAACTACTTGGAAGAAAATTTTGAAATTTTGGATATCTATAATAAATCTAAATTCATACAAAAAAAAAAAAAAAAAAAAAAAAAAAAAAAAAAAGGCAGGATGCAATTTATAATTTTTCGAATAGTAATATCACAATCATATCATGAAATTATGAAAATTGCAAATTCAAAGTTCAATATGCTTCAGTATTTTAGTATTATTGCTACATAAAAAATAGTACATTAGGAGTATAATTTCAGGAAATATTAATAAAAATATAAAAGAGTAATTTAACATTAGAAGCACTAAATTTTGAATGCTTATAATTCAAAAACTTATTCAAATAGCTTTAAATTTGATGTTTAGGCATAGTTTGAATCGAAGATTTGCAACATCTTATAAAATTGGGTATTGCATTGGGTATAAAAATGAAGTTTGGTTTCGTTTTAATATGTAGATAATCCCCTAAGTAATTTTTTTATACATCATTTAAAAATAGACTTCATTTCCAATCGTTTGGTACCAATAACATTCTTCTACTATAATTTGTTGAAAAGTTAGTAAGGAATATTTGCTTTTTTTCACGACAGTTCATAAATTTTAACATCCGTCTTTTTTTCAGTGTATATTTACATTCTCTATATTTTAGAAAAATCTAATCTATGCATTTTCTATTTCATGAATATTATTCGAATACAAGTGTAGAATATTAATACATCCAAAAGAAAAAAAAATATATTTGTATAAACAGACAGAAAAAAAAGAGAAAGTCCACCATACTTTTAGTCACAAGATAAGTATCTGAATGACAAAAATGAATGACGAAATTAATATCGGAAACATGAGATTCCTTCTCAAACACTAAAGAGAAGCTATTTAAAAAATGAAAGATTGATTTGTATTTCTCTCCCGCTGAAGTATGCGACATTTTAATAACATGATCTTGAGCCGATAAATCCTTCACAACGAAGACGCTTATTGCATCACTAAATCCCTCTTAATATATTAAGAAGGCGTGTTAACATTGTTTACGTAATTATAGAGATTCCGAAAACATTTGTTTCCTGCTCTAATTCTTTTAGCGTATCGAAATGAATTTTTTTACAAGCCAAGCGAGACGAGCCTCGCTGAGCAGGTGACATGCTTTGAAAGCTTTTTCACTGATGTGAGTGCCAAATCTAGTACGTGACTTTTTGACGGAAAACGGGTGAGAATCGCGAAATACTGTCACATTAGCAAAGGAGTTAATAATAAAAGGGATCGTAATTCATAACAGAAAACTGCATCATTGAAAGTTTAGGAATTTTATAAATAGGGAAATCACGCTGCTATAAAAAGAAGAGAAAGGGGTAGGGGAGGAGAGATAAAGAGATTGAGTATCACGGAAATCGATTTGTAGGATTCTTAGAAAGTAAAGATAATTTTCTCTGAAGATTGTACAGCCTTGCCCCGATTTAACGAACCGTTTGGAACTATCGGTTTTCAAACTAATCGGTTTGTTGTTAACTTTTGTTAAATCGGGATTATTCGTTAAATCGGGATTTTTTTTTTTATACAACAGAACAAGTTAAAGAATGGCTATAAATAAATTTACACTCACTAACTTAACTCACTTAACTTAATAATGATATTGAACAATTGTTACTTTAAGAAAATACACTGTATAAAAATTGGGTTCTTTTATGTACTAATATAAATCAGAAACATCGTAATTAAGAATAAAAATGTCATTTATTTAAATATTATAGATAAATTATAAGATATCTTATGATATCTTTATAAGATATCCTCATTACCTTTGTCCCGATTTTGTATTTCAAAACATCTTTGATAACATCGTGTAACAAAAATTTTGTTTTTAGATAATCAATATTACTTTCTAACTGGTTCTATCATGAAATCATAAAAAATCTTTACTTTCGTACAAAAACTTTGCTTTCGTGGTCAAAAGAACGGCAAGTTGAATTTGCATATTGCTTGTGCTTAATTTGCATATGCTTAAGAAACGTAAGGAAAATTATGGGGAAAAATTCACTGACTGTGTGTACCTTGAAAATTAAAAATAAATCTTTATTAGAACCAGACTTTGAAAACAGGCAGTTATTAGTATTCAGATAGGGCTTTTCCACAATTGTATTATATTACATAATCATAATAATAATAATAATAATAATAATAATAATAATAATAATAACAAAATTGTAATTTAACAAAGTACAACGACTGTTTGGAAAACGATATTTTCAAAGATTAAAATTTTAAAGTCTTATAAATAAATTCTATATTTAAATTAATAATAAACATTTTTTGATGACCATAATGAGTCCTATATTAAATACGCCAAGCATTAAACATTAATATTCCAAGACCAATGATAAAAACACAGTAGTTTGTAGATATAGAATTTTAACTGTTTAAAATGTGCATTTTGATTTGATGGAGTTAATCAGACTGACTTCTGAACTCTTCATATTACATACAAAATGGATTAAATATTAATATTCCTGGACCCATCACAAACAAATTTTAAATGAAATTTCAGTTTTACAATTTTTGGAATTGCAAATTTTTAAACTTCTAAACATCGCACATTTTTAATTTTTACACCGTTGCGTAGAGAAAAAAATGAAAATTGTTTGAAATCTTTATCACAACTTGATTTCAAATTATATGAATTGAATATTTCCAACTGAGCGAAAAATTGACCAGGCTGGGAATCGAACCCAGATACTTGGCTTACAAGGCCTATGCTTTACCTGTTAAGCTGCTTGAGCGATAGCCAGCTGGGATTTTTCGCTCAGATAGCCTTATTGGTCATCTACGTACCCATCGTCATATGGAGTTCCATTACCTGTGGTCTATTCTGTTGAGCTGTCTAAATGGCAGACCAGATGTTATGACCAATAAGGTTATCTGAGCGAAAAATCCCAGCTGGCTATCACCCAGGTAGCTTAACGGGTAAAGCATTGACCTTGTAAGCCAAGTATCTGGGTTCGATTCCCAGCCTGGTCAATTTTTCGCTCAGTTGTAAATATTCAATTCGTATGATTACTTTACCTATCAGTTAGATTGTGTCGAAAATAATAGTATTGTTTTCAAATTATTAATTTTTTTTTAAGTTATTATTATTTTTTTGTCATTGTGACAACAGAAGTATTCCAGAAGTAGTCCTATAGGATTTCGGGGGGGGGGGGGATCTTCGCGAAAATGGATTACTTGTACTACTTTATTTACTCACCTCGATTTTCATAATAATTCTTCATGTATATTTCTAGATTTTTAACAGAACGTCTAAAATTGCAAGTGTCTTTTAATGAATGTGATTTTGGCAAGAATAAATGTAAATATTCGTCAGGAGCTTATGCTAGTTTGACCACATTAATATAAGAAATGTAACATGTCATTGTCCAACATAGAAATTGACATCGGACATGGTGTCGGAGGGAAGGTTTATTATTTTTTTTTTCAACATATTCGTGCCGTACTGAAATCAGGCTTACAATTTTTAACAGCCCAGCTGAGGCGGAACTGAACATTTAATTGTTCTCAGGATGTGTAGGGCAGGCAATATATTTTGTAAAAATATTAATAGCGATAATGAACTTCTGTTAATGTTATTTTTGGAAATATTTTAGAGTAGTTCTCAAATTCACTGCTCAACAACGAGAAACTTAGAAACATTTCCTGACTAATTTTAACGATGAAAGCTTAAAAATAACAAGCCTGATTACAGAAGCAATTTGAAATCGAATGGCGTTTTCCATGTTTGATATATAAATTACTCGTTGACGTGCAAGAGATTGTGATATTTTCAGTTTTTTGTCCTTTTCCGTGATGTCGCTTCCAGAATTTTAATTCAAATTGCTGTCTTTAACAATATTTTCTCAAAAATGCATTGTCTTTATATATTAAAAAAATGGATAATTCCATTCGATCACATAGTTTCTCAATGAGAATGCCTGTCAATTTTATGAGTTTCTAATAAGAAATGAATTTAGAAATGTGTCAAAGTAGCTCTTTTGGGTTTGAGAAAAGTCTTAATACATGACAGAGAAATATTTTCACTAATCTACTTTATTATACAGCTTCAAAAGTTATGATTTTTTAACCTTTTTTTTTTTTTATTCTAAACAACATTTAATTTTTTAATGTATTTTTATTGGAATGCTGAAACCTGTATGAAACTAAATAATCATTAATGTTTCTATTCTTTATTTTCCCACTCATAATTTAAAAGTATATTGTAAATGTATCCCATAAATATGTATGCAGTATTCTTTAAGGAAATCTTAATTGTATGTTAAATATTTTTGAATTTTTTGTAGAAATTGAGTCTGTTTAAATCGGGTCGAGCCGTCTCTGTTTCACTACTTTTTGCACGGCCTGGCTGGGAGGACGTGAACTGTGAAAATATAAACGGACTGGCCCGTGCAGATCTTTGGAAGTGCGCCCTATGCAAAGAAACTTAGAGGTCTTTAGTGTACAAATTTCAATTTCTGACTTTTTAATCCCTAGGTGTACATTGAGTGTGTGTGGTAAAAGAGGAAAAAGGAAGGAAGAGAAATATATACAGTAGTACTCCGAATTACGTCACCTCGCATTTACGACCTCTGGTCAGGGAAAAAAATTCTTTAATTAACACGCACTTTGGATTTTTCTTTTCTTTTTATCCCTTTAACACTATTGATTGTATGAAGGGGAAATTTCCTGCGACAGACGCATGATAGTGACAAAGAAATAAACAAAGGCACAAGGAAAAACATGATCGCTCTGTTGTGCTTGTAAGAAGAAAAAAATAAGAAAAAGTTGTCTTTTCAAACTTTATTCCAATATATTTTCACATCCTCAATGAGTCGAATGGGGCAGCTAGAAGGAGAATAAATTTTATATTGATGTATTACAAATGAATTCTTTTGTTAATATTAAATATATGAAACATAATCCGTTAATACAATAGAATATGAACATTAGTTATTAGAGAATTTGTATTACTTATCCTTTATTGCTTATCTAAATATAACTCGACTTACGTCACTAATCTTGGAATAATTTGCTAACATAAGTCGAAGTATTACTGTATTTCACTTAATTTGAATGAAACTATTTCCCTTCCATAAGCAAAAAACTGCATATTGGTTTGAAACTCACTAGGGAAAACGTAAAACTCCTGATTACTTAAATATCCTGATGAACACGCTATACTTCTTTCTCATATTGCTATTTTTTATTCCGTATAGAAGAAGAAGAATAAATTTATTATAACTTTATTAATTCACATAGAGAATCTAACAGCAACATCATTTTTCAGGGTGTGGTACGCATTTCACTTCATCCCCCCCCCCCATACTATTACCAAAAATGAAATCAATTTATTGGCATCCAGATATTCGGACTTCCCGAACGCATTTTTCAACTATCCTGTTATTATTAAATTACATACTTCAGCTATTGCTGAATAGAAGTGAATGATATAGATGTATTAGACAAAAAAATTCTTTCTCCATTTGGAAAGTCTTATCTTCTGCATAATTCAATTTTTTCTCGTGTACAGGATTCATCTGTTTTTATGTGTGGGACAATTAACATTCGAACTGGAGCTTTAGAGACTTTAGGGCGCCCGGATACGTAAAATATGCATTATTATTTATTTTCCAACTTTAGAGTTTAAAAATAAAAGGGAATATACCTAGTCTTCTAGGGTTATTGAACATAGATGAAACAATTTATTTGATACTATTGGATTTTTTAATATTTAACATACTGTTTTAATGCGCAATAAAAATAACAAAAATAATATTCATATGAGTTTTATCACATGTCTCAAATTTGCGTTTTATTTATTGATAGATGAATGTTCAAATTCCTTTTTTTCATATAAGATGAAAACAAATGCTGAGCTACTTATATTAATTTAAGCACAAATGGATTTATCTTACTTAATCGTCTGCATGCGATATATATAGATTTTTAAAAAATCATACCTGAAAATTATTTTAAAATCAACAAGGTAAAAATAAATATCAATTCATGTTTCAAACAAATTGCATTTGAAAGTACAAATTTTTCCCTATTCGACGGTTAAAAACTTTAAATGTGCGACGAATAGAGGTTTTAAAAAATTGAACTTAAATTTAACTCTCGGCTGTTACTTAATATAAACAAACCGTAAAATTATTATTACATTTGGGGTAATCCCCTTTGTCTTATTTTGTTTGATTACCGTAATTATCTGGAGTTCAATATCATCTTTTTAATTTTTTGACAGGGGCAAAGTCTAAGATAAACTAAATTCTAGCCTAAACTAAACCTGTGATGGTATAATCCATTAAAGATCATGGCCTACAGTGCAAAGTACTGTATCCTCGAGGGGCAGAACCTAACACCTAAAAAATATTTTAACGGTTGACTCATAGTTTTACCATTATGTATTTCTGCTCCCAATCCTCCATGTTTTCATATTTTTGGTCTCAGGAAAGCACAATAGATAATGTGCATGTAACGTCACGCAGACGAAAAAGGATGTACTTCTCACACTTGTGATAGGCAAAAATATTAATTCTTGGAGAGTTAGTAATTTATAACGTATTATTTCCTGCGTATAATACAATAAAATTAATTTTATTATATCGACGTGAAAATTATATTTAGTTTAGAATTTCCTAATGGAGTTTAATTCGAATTTTTGCCCACCACAAGTTGAGCTGTCGCGAAAATAGCCAGTTTGTTTACAAACATGCACATTATCTATGGTAAACAAACGAGCGAACCGTTAAAATTGGATTTTTGGGTGTTTTCTATCAAGATATGACTTGGCAGACCGATTGCGTTTTAATCCGCGAATTGGGAATTAAATAATCCTAGATTTTTATCAGTGAATTCGATGAGGTGATTGCCTGAGCTGTCGCCTCCCAGTCTATTAGTAATCTTATCACAACCATTTATTAAATTGGTCTAAATTACTTTATCATTTTTAACATTTTTGTAACGTTACTAATTGCTTTTGTGACTTTACTAACCATTTTTGTAATTTACGTTACTATTTTCACGTACCTCCAAAAATCCTCCTTGTAATCCCAGGTTGGGAACTATTTGTCCTAGACTATCGAGCGTTAAATTATTAAAATAATTTAGTTATTCGCATATATATTAGGATGTCGCATTAGATCCCCAAAATTGCCAAATTCTACACTTTTTAAAGTAAAGTAAACGTGTTAATATTTATCTAATAAAATGTGTCACAATTTTTTTAACGAAATGTTATATCTATTTCATTTATTAAATAAAATTTCAGTCAGAATTTAAAAAATGAAAGTTTCAGACATATTAATTATTTTGTGGATAAAATGGAGAATAAAAAATATAAAGCGATAGAAAATATATCTTTTTTATCCCATTTTCTTTTTTAAATCGAAAAGAGATTGAGTTTTAAATTTAAAGAAATGGGAGGGGGGATGGGGAAATCTCAAATTAAATTTTACAAGAAAATTCTAAAGAAATAAAAACATATTTTCACATATTCAAGCTTCTTAGATAAATGGATGCTATAGAAATCAAAATCATCTATCGATATAATAACATTCAGATATCTTTACATTAACTATTTTTTTTTTTTAGCTTAAATTCGAATAAGGAGTAGGGGGAGAGACTCCTTGCATTTAGGTAGAAAATTATTGACACCTACTTACAAGAATTAAACTTATACCATTTTCAATTAATTATTTTTGAAAGATGGCAATTAAACAGTTTGACAAAAGGCGCTAAAGGTAAAATATTTTTTTTTCAAGTTTTAATTGCTTAAAAGTCATTTAGTGTCCAATACGGTACTCGAGCCCGGGTTATCAGTAAAGCGTACCGACGTTCTACCTTTTAAGCTATTAAAAATTGAAATATTATAGAATGCAAGGCATGAGAAATTTTCTACAGAAAAATTTCCCAGATTTCTTATAGATTTATTAAATTTCAATTACAGAGAATGCTCAATTCTCTGTAGTATCTATCATGTTGACTCCAGAATCGGTGGCACACGAAAAAAAGTTGGAAATTGCACATGAAGCTTAGCAAATGAGGTGCGTTTGTACCATAATGAAGTTTTAAAACTATCCAGACTTTGCTATTATAGTATACAGTATAATGGTCGAAATATTTTATGCGTTTCATTAAATATTATCTGCTTTCTGTTATACAGTAAGTAACTTGTATTAAACCTCAGCAATGTATATCAATTTTATGAAATGTGAAATAGTTTAATAGAATTAAAACACGCCCCAAACAATGTTTCCCTATGTGGAATAATTTTGTGTGGCCTTGTAAATTAGTAATAAGTACTCTCCGAATTAGTGACAGTACAGAACGTATATTTTAGTATATGCTTCATACATTCATGTAAGTTCTAAATATTTGAAAGAGTGCAACTTCATTCAAATGTACTTGAAACTATTTTTTGCTATTGATCGTAATGGAATGGAATACTTTTGATTGTCCCTGTAATTTAACTATACATCCGACTTTCATAAAATTTGAAATGACTCGACAAAATTATGCACCAATTATACATTTTAAATTTCAAACGATTTGGTTGGGTAGTTTTTGCTCTGTTGTATGCGGAAGACAGACGAACCGATAGACGGACGGACACTGAACGATGCTACGTATTCATATATCTACGAACATTCAGATCTTAGTGTAATAATATACAGTATTTTGGATACGGTATAAGAGCCGAAGTCTTTTATGTGTCCCTGTAAATGTACTCTGCTTTCTATTATCAGGAAATAAGCAATGTACATCAATTACATAAAATGTTAAATAGTTTAATACAATTAAAACACGCACCAAAACATGTTTTCCCTCTAACATTATGCAATGGAATAGTTTTGTGTGGCCCTGTAAATCAATAACAAATATTTTTTGCACCATAGATTGTGCAGAATATAAATTATAGTACATATTTCATAGATGCATATCAATTTTACTATTGCTCATATTTATATCAATTGCTCATATTTATATCAATTGCTCAAAAAAGTGTATCACCATCAAAATGCACTTGAAAAAAAATCCCATTGACTGTAATGTATCAAAATACTTTTGATTGTCCCTGTAATTAATTTATGGATCCGATTTTTATGAAATTTTAAATAACACGACAAAATTATGTAATAATTACATATTTTAAATTTCAAACGATTCAGTTGGGTAGTTTTTGCATTGTTATATGCGGACGGACTGACAGACAGATGAACTATATGACAACTATAGGTGCTAACGTATTTACAAATTACAAACGCACCTGAAAGCACTCCATCTTGTACTGCGGTTGTAGCCTAGCCAACATACGATAG
The DNA here is from genome assembly GCA_964019185.1 of Maratus speculifer. Lineage (NCBI taxonomy): Eukaryota > Metazoa > Arthropoda > Arachnida > Araneae > Salticidae > Maratus > Maratus speculifer. The sequence goes on from OZ025296.1 coordinate 212,926,562, forward strand.
TGAGAATTGCCAGCTTGGATATCGTTCAAACCGATTCAATAGGTAAAACGTCGGTGCGCTATACCGAGGATCCGAGTTCGAGCCCTGGCTTGGACATTTTTTTCATTCTGTTGGCTAAACTCCTTTTAAGTTATTAAAATTTGATACGTTATTGAATGCAAGGAGTCAGAAATTTTAAGTCAGATCATAACAAAAACATATCAAATTTTCTAAGTCAAAAATTTTCTATAGAAAAATTTCCAAAAATTCTATAAACTTATTTTATTTTATATATATTGTAAAAAAAATATTTTAATTCAAAAAGTTTTTTTTTTTTTATATAAATTTGCAAAAGTGAGGTGATTTAGAAACTAAATCTTAAAAGAACAGTATTTTACTTCAAAAATCACACACACAAATCTAAAGATCTCTTGCAATTCAACAATTTCTGTTAATCCTATATTATTTAAACATTGATGCGAATGAAATATTAAAATGATTTCACTAATGTTATACAGAATATTGAAAAATATATTTTTCAAAACATATTTTTCCTTAAAAGCACCTAAGAAATAATTTTATACGATCTAATCATTAAGTAAATAAATATAATTACCTGCATCAGGATAATTATCTGCAAAAGAATTAGCTGATTTTTGTTTCACTTGATCTCATTGAAACCTTTTAATTAAGATTTGTTAGTTATCGTGAAGCAAGATTCAATAAAGAATTAAAATTTTGAAAAAGAGTTTAGTATTAAATTAATGGAACCGCCTGTAGAAAAAAAAACTGCTTAATGAATTTTCTTAACTATGTAAGAATTTTCAGTGCTGTCTCAGCAAAGAAGATTTTATTTTTTACGCATTTGTATTTATTTTTAACTGAAAACATGGCATGAAATCATTACTGAAAATCATGATAAAACCTTTAGGGAAATTATGAAGAACAGAAAATATGGTTACGTTGAGAAGAAATTTGCTTAAATTTTTCTCCAATCGATATAGTTAAATTTTAATTTTAATGAGGACTTATAAATGCTTATGATTAGGCTTAAAAAATTTAGTTACTTTTAGAAGATGATGTATGTTTCTTTGAAAACATTCGAATATCTTTGCTTTTGAGCGTTTAAAAAATACCAAAAAAGTAAACCTGCCATTGATTTGTAATCGTCTCTATAAGATTGTGTGATGTGGAAATGAAATTTTTGAAATCAAAAGTAGTTGGAAAAAGTTCATATTATGGTCATCAAGATAGAAGTTTAATATTATGAAACCACATCTCTCAGAAAATACAACAAAAACAGTAAAACGTTAATTTGAAATATGGAAAGATCCAAACATGTCTAATAAGTTTCGCTCTTTATTGCGACGCTTTTGGAAGTTTCAGCTAAAAAATTTGTAATAGCGGAAGGTGGGGCATGTTGCGACATGGTCCACCTTGGGACATCTCAATTTTTAGGCTTAATTTTTAGGTGCGTTCGTAATTATGTAAATACGTAGCACCTATTGTTGTCGCTCAGTCCGTCCGTCTGTCTGTCCGTCCGCATGTAACAACGCAAAAACTATCCAACCGAATCGTTTGAAATTTAAAATATATAATTATTACATAATTTTGGCGAGTCATTTCAAATTTTATGAAAATCGGATGGATAGATCAATTACAGGGACAATCAAAACGATTCCGTTATATTACGTCAATGGAGGAAAAAGTTTCAAATGCATTTTAATCGTTTGAAATTTAAAACGTATATTTATTACATAATTTTGTCGAGTCATTTCAAATGTTATGAAAATCGGATGCATAGATCAGTTACAGGGATAATCAAAAGTATTCCGTTACATTACAATCAGTGGGAAAAAATTACAAATGCATTTTAATCGTTTGAAATTTAAAACGTTTAATTATTACATAATTTTGTCGAGTCATTTCAAATGTTATGAAAATCGGATGCATAGATCAATTACAGCGAGAATCAAAAGTATTCCGTTACATTACGATCAATGAGAAAAAATTTTCAAATGCATTTTAATGGTATTACACTCATTTGAACATAATATAATTGACATGAATCTATGATGTATGTACTAAAATCTACATTCTGTACAACCTGGGATGCAGAGAATATTTATTATTAAATTACAGGTCCACACAAATGTATTCCACTAAATCATGGGAAACATTGTTTGGGGCGTGTTTTAATTATATTAACCTACTTCACATTTTATGAATAAGATATACGTTAATGAAGTATAATAAAAATTACTCCCTGCATATTTACAGGAACACAAAGATTTCGACCACTATACTGTATCCAAAGTACGCTCTACTATATCAGCAAGATCTGAATATTTTAAAACTTATAGTACGAACGCACCTCATTTGCTACGCTTCACGTGCAATTTCCAACTTGTTTAGTTAAAAATTAGCATACATAAGTGCCAATATATGATACTACTATCTATTCTCTCATGTGTTTTGGAATCGCTGGTGTTTGCTAGCAACAAATAATACTATTATTTTTGTTTCGAATGAGGTTATGTAACATTAATGCGAGTTTTGAAGAATAATACAAGTGGGAGCATGTTAAGATGACAAAACGTGGATTTATTGTTATTTTAATGGTAAAAAGTAAACTGTAATGCTAATCTTAACAGTGTAAATGTTTTTATTACTTAACGTGCGAGATAAGGCAGGTTGGTATACTCAGTTATGGGACACCTTGGGACATTCCAAGAATGCTGAAAAGACTACAAGCAGCTTACAGAAGGATAAAAAAGTACACAAGTAGTTAGGATTTTCATCAAGCAGTGAGGATGGGGCGGTTGCACTAGCAAAATTGGTGAAAATTACCCCTTGAAAGGGAAAAAATATAAATGGTTTGTGTAATGGCAGTAGTGATTAATTTAACTGTTCTATGCTAACTATGCTGATTTTCCTACAAATAGCAAGCTTGCTCAAGACAGGTCCAGAAACTTACAGGCAAACCCAGCATGGTATAGTATGCATTGGTAAACATTGCAGGAAAACAAAGTATTGTTATAGTAAGGAATGTTTAAAATGTTGAGGACAGCAGCAAGTTTGAGATATCCATTTTGAGTAGACGAGATCAAGAACTGTTATTTTTTTTATCCTGGTAAGCACGATAGCTTTTAATATAATTGCGTCAACGTACGTTATTCCACCGGTATTCAAAAATAAGGCTCGGGAGCTCAAAGTATATTGGAGACACAGATCGTCGTTTGATAACCGGATTTTTATCTCACATTTGTTTTTTTAATCTTTAAAGGTGTAAAAGTAATTTTTCATTTTTAATAAATAGTGTTTTGATATAGTTTTATCATGGTGTTGTAAGTCTTATAGGACGCAATTAATACACATAAAAATTTAGCAAATACCACCTAAAATATTTTCTTATCTCCAGCATACTTTTTCGTTTTAAGAATAAAGATTCGTTGATTTCCATGATTTTATTTGGCTCTCCTTTTTGCATTGGTTGTACTTTCTTTTTCACAATTCTTTATAATAATTGGCATAAAATTTCATATTTTTATGACTGAGGTATGTCAAGGCCATACAAGTATGAAATTCCTTATTGTCACCTATAAAATATGATGAAGAGTTGGTTATTTATTTATTTTTTTTATTTATGAAGAGTAAAATGATTGCTTAATTAATGCATTTATCTTTATTTTAATGTTACGGGAACGAAGTTACGAGCAACAAATTGCTTGTAGTCTAAGTAAAAACCATTCAAATAATTCAGATTACGAAAGATAAGGCGCCTAAGCCGGATGAGCGAAATAAAAAATTATTTAATCTTTCGTAATTTGATATGAAACATACATTTGCGTTAAATATGAATGGTATTTGTAATGTTACGATTTTAGATTAAATTCGGGCACTATTAAAAGTTTATCACAAAGGGTATTTTATGGTGCTAAATCACGTTTACTGTTTAATTAATTGGCAATGGATACGACGATGAATGATATTACATGTTAGCTTTAAAAATGTCTATTTTTATGTGGTTTTAGTAAGTTAAAGCTATCGAGTAGATTATTATGTAGTTAGATAAGATCTTACATATAAATATTATAGAACGGATATCAAAACTATTTTTCGGAAACAAAACTTTTAAATCATTATATTTTAAATTGGACGATTCAATTTGCAAAAGTTCCTGATACATCAGTTTTAAATGTTTGTGGTTGGCAGGCAAGTAGGGATATTAGGATGATGTAAAATGCTTGTCCAAGCAATTGCTTATCCTTATAAATCAAGGTGTGTAAAAAATAACAAAAGATTTACAATAACCATTAACACAATCAATAGAAAGCTGGAAATGTAAATTTAGTGAGATCACAGGGGGTTCAAGGGGGTGGAGCCCCCCTGAAGAAATTTATTTTATTATCTAAAGAAATACCAGAATTTGTAGTTCATGGAAATTTCAGAGCATCCTTACATAACGTTTTTAAATTTAATGCTCCTGATGTCTGATAACTTCTTATTTTTTAATTCTTATAAATAATTACGTAATTTAAAAACTTTAAACTGCTGTAAGTTGAATATTACCCAAACTGTATTAAAAAACAATGACTTGCAGAGCTGACGTTGAAGCTCCTGATCTGCAGATTTATTAGTTTCTTCATTTTTGGCAGACAAGACAAGTTTATTTTACAATTAAAGTTAAATAAAGTTGAAGAGATTATTATTTTTATAGTCATTTTTCTCCTATAGGATTTATTAATTTTTAAGAAACAAAATAAATATGTGATAGCGTTTTTTCCTTTAACAATTCATTCAATTTCTTATATAATTATATCTACCCTATCTATATTATAAAGGACAATTAAGTATATGCGTAATGCATACGTTCTTTTGCGAATGGCAACACTTTCAAATTTTAGATGAAATTTCAGTTTTACAATTTTCGGTACTGCAAAATTTAAAAAAATAGTACATAGTAATTTTTTATAATTTTTTATGAAGCAAAATGTTTAATACATCATAAAAATACACTTTTTTTAAATATCAAACGAAAAATAAAGAAATCCATTGAACTTCATGTAAGATTTTTTTTCTATACCTATATTTATTCTTTCTTTTGCGATTTCACTTCAGGTTTAATGGAACATCCTTGTAGTTATAATTTGAAATAAAATTATTACTTTTCTCTCAAGCTATTTTCTTTAATCGCAAGAAGAAATAAAGGAAGCAATAAATAAGATATTATCAAAAATTCCATTCATTTAACTTATAATCATTAGCTAAAACCAAGAACTTCCATTGACGGATATACAACCCTTTAATTGCGTGATTTCCATTAATGCGTATAACCTTTTATTATTTAAATTTCAATGACGTGATTAAGAAAATCGTGCAAAGTTGTAACGAATTTAATATCATTATATATATTGAGAAAATAATAGTCTTATAAAAGTCTTAAAATTACCCACGTGACATTTCTACATAGTCGGATCATTACCCAAACCAACACAAATACCAACATCAGGGTAATTATATAGGAGAAAGTATTAGCTGGATTTTTGTTTTTGATCTCGCTGTAATTTCTTAATTAAAACTTGTGGTGCCACCGGAATTAAGGTTTTTTGGAAGATTTAGTTACAGAATAAAGAAAAGATTTGTCCTTGAGAAAATGCTAGAAGTTCATTTAATGAATTTTCTAGCATATGAAATAAATAAATTTAATGTTACACAACACGTAGTAGAGAACACTTTTCATTTTGCTTACGCCTTTTTAATTATTATGGTTTACTTGATTTCATTTAATTATATATATTTATTCTAATTTAAATATTGGTTCTTTGAAAAATCCTTTGAGTAATATTCTACGGTGCAATTTCGCTAAGCAATACTAAACGATTTGGAAACTTATTGTAGAATAATAATATAATCTATCTGCAATATAAAAGACAAGCGTGTCTAACCGTATCGTTTCACTTTTACAAGTTTTGCTACTGCATTTTTTAAGTGCGTTCTTAATTGCATAAATAAGTGGCACCTATAGTCGTCATCTGGTCAATCCGTCTGATTGTTTGTAATAATATAGCAAAAAATACACAACCGAACTGCTTGAAATTTATAATATGTAATAATCGTTTCAGATTTTTATAGATTCATTTCAATTTTATGAATATCGAATCAAAACTTAAAAAGATACTAACTTAAGTTTTCTTCATTCTATTAAATCTTATGTTCATTAACCCTTTCAGGGGCAAAAAATTTCTGTTGGTAAAATAATGAAATAATTTATTGAAACCAAAATATTCAAACCATTTTTTTATAAAATAAAAACTTGCTGTTATGCACTTTTATTACAAAAGCAAAATTTTATTAAAATATTCTTGGTGCCATTTGTCAGTTTTGGAATTTAAATTAGATGGCTAGACCGTCTAGTCAACGCCCTTGAAAGGGTTATACAATGATATCCAATGACAGGTAATGATTTCAGATTGCTTCGGTTATGACGTCTTATTAAAGATTAACTCCTAGTATTACATTAGTGCAAGTTAGTTCATTAATGAATTTAGTTTATAGATTTGTAATGAATTTTGTATCGATGCATTTTTGCATAAGAGTGCAACAGCTTTTTTATCAAGATTTGAATATTTATAAAATATTGCCGCATTTGTGACGGTGGAAGTATAATTTCCGAATTGTTTCAAACTTCTAAACATCGCACATTTTCAGTTTTTTTTTTTTAAGAAAAAATCTTCTAAATACAGTTTTCTTTTAAACTGTACCATAATTGACTGATTTATTCTGATTTTTAAAATAATTTTCAAGCACGATTTTTTAAATGGCCTGTAACATTACGGAAGAATAACTTATTTACAGTCAAAACAATATAGCAACAATATAACAACAGCTTTTTTATCAAGATTTGAATATTTATAAAATATTGCCGCATTTGTGACGGTGGAAGTATAATTTCCGAATTGTTTCAAACTTCTAAACATCGCACATTTTCAGTTTTTTTTTAAGAAAAAATCTTTTTAAATACAGTTTTCTTTTAAACTGTACCATAATTGACTGATTTATTCTGATTTTTAAAATAATTTTCAAGCACGATTTTTTAAATGGCCTGTAACATTACGGAAGAATAACTTATTTACAGTCAAAACAATATAAAAAGTTCAGCATTTGTCTCTGGCAAATTTTTCATAAAACGAAATAAAGTTATCAATAATAAAATAAAATACAAATATGACAAAAATACAAAATTAATATAGCATAGAGCACAATGGTTATTTTAATTTTATCTTAATTATATTTTGCAATAAAATAATTAGAAATAGCTATGAAAATTTGCTCTGGTGGTCACAAAAGATGGATTTACCTTTATTAGGGTGAAGCATATTTTTTTAAGTTTGAAAATGTAATCTTATCACTCTAAATTTGTTCCTTTTTATGAAAAAATAAATCAAGCAAAATATTAATGCATTTGAATAATATTTAAAGGTAGTTCAATGAGGAAGAAGTTTCTAATGTATAGGCAATGATAAATTGATGCGTACTCGTATGTTATATATCAAAGAAAAAAATTCCATCTTTAAAAATATATTTAAAGAACAAAATACATTTAATAAAGAATGAATTCGTCGACAAACAATGTTTGAGAGAACTGAAACATAAAAAGAAAGTTTCAAAACAACATTATATTTTTCATTCATTGGGATGGGAAATGCAATGTATGACTTGACTGGAAAAGAAAATATTTATCAATTGCTAATATTAATTTTTGGGAAAGTTTGTTTTTAAACTACTGATTGTTCAACATCTGCAACAGGAGAAGCTCATGCAGAAGCTATCTTTGAAGCAATTCAAGACTGGGGAATAGGAGATAGTATTTGAGCAATATGATTTGACATTATATATATATATATATATATATATATATATATATATATATTGCCATTATCAGCTCAAACACTGATTATAATTCTTTTGCATATGTTCTTATAGAGTAAAAGTAAAAAAAAAACTTTTGTCATGTGTTTGCAGGCATTGCATAAAGGAATTGATAATTAGTGCTTAAAATAATATTGGAGTTTCATTGATAGAGACGAGTATGAACCAGGAATTTCTTTTGATAATGTCTCAAATCTAGCAGAAGACAAATTGCAATAGACTATGAACTATGCAAAGAAGTACTTAGAAAAACAAAGAGAAACAAAACTAAGGGGTGATTATAAAGAATTTTTATAAAATGTGATTATTTTTCTTGGTGCTGTCCCAAAAAAAGAATCAGATTTATGTCACCAGGTGCAATGCATCATGCCTGTTAAATGCCCAGAATGATATATTCTCTCAAGATTTGGATGTTTAATGCTTAAGTTTTTTTCAAAAGGTGGGTGTATGTGCTATATATTTTTCACAGTCCGTGTATACTTAAAATCTTAGAAGTCTGTACCCCAAGCTTTATATGTGCCTCTTATAATGACCAGTTGCTGCAAAAAATCCTAGTTAAATACTCATGAATATATTAAGCCGTTTTCAAATCATCATCATCTAAATTTGCTAATCACTTGTAGTAATTGTCGGAAGATTTGGTCGATTGATTTAGCCTCCTTTGAGAGCCATTATTTTATTCAGTCAAGAATAAAAAGTTGGAATATTTTGTCACAGCCAAGTCAATGATATTGTTCCAATTGTTGGAATTTCCTGTTGAAAATCTTGCAGTTGATCCTGTCTTGAGGGAGATAAGAGAGGATTATTAAAAGGCTAAAAATATTATAAAATCCCTACAATTAATAATGACCACGACGAACATGCTTTTGCAGTTATTCAGGAATAAAGTGGATTGAGAACTCACAATAAAATGCAACTATAATTTCTATTACAAGGTGTTTAAGATCACCGTAAAATGCACCTAAATAACAAGAAAAAGACTATCCCAACCTATACAAAGACAATAAAATTTTAACATAAAATAAAAAGCTAATAACTTGCTTAGTAAATAAGAAAATTGTTACAATAAAAGCATTAAAAATGTAAATATACATTTCAAATACATATAGTTAATATTCTTATTTTTTTCTATTTTTATAAACTTTGAGTCAATTGAGCTAATCTTTAAAAAACAAATTTTATTGATCAAACATTTTATATAATATTTGTGTATCAAAAGGAACAAAATAAAAGGGTAAGACTTGTAAAAAAAATAATTTTAAAAAAATCATTTCTTTTAAGCTCTACTGTAACCCTTATACGTTTTTATGCGCATTTTGAATCTCAATTTTTATTGTGTTACATGCAAAAATGCTAACTGCAAACTTTTTATTATTATTATCTATTTATTTATTTGCTAGATTTCGCGTATGTTTGTCGCAGAGCCATTAGCTTGAACTCGGATTAAATAAAATTAGCATCAAAATTTAACAAGATAGATAAGATAGAGATAGAAAAATAAAAGGAGGCGAGAGAGAGGGAAACAGGGGGAGAGTATGCTTGGCTTTAATTCTTTCGTAAGCGACATAATTCTATTGCTAAAATATAGAAACGATTAAGTGAGTTTATGAGCTAATTCATTTGAAATGAAATGCTTTTCTCTGTGTAGATCTAATACCATTTTTTCCGACAAATTCTGATACTATTGTTAAAGTTGGGAATTAAGTGGTATACACATATATCACCGTCTTTTCAAAGGATTAAGGTTTCTGTCCCTGCGAGCGAAGACACTCGCGAGCTAATGCTATTCCTATGGAGGGGTTATTTTCTAATAACACGTTTGCATTATGACATTTTTAAATATATATTTTTTTTCATTGGACAGGTGAAGTCCCTCTCCACATCGCTCCTTTTCTACTTTTTCGATTTTGAAAACAGATATTTTTTTAAATGACACTTTCATTTTCGAAACCGTTTTTGAAATCAAACTTTATAAAAAATTTCTGCAACCAAAATCGAAAAAGCAAAAAAGGAGCGATCTAGAGAGGGGCCTCAGCTGTCCAATGCAAAAAGAATTATTTAAAAAGATCGAAAGTGAAATGAGTTTTTAGGAAATAACCTCCCATCGGAATAGCATTAGCTCGCGAGTGTCTTCTTCGCTAGCAGGGACAGGAACCTTAATTAAATGTATGAATTATAAATAAATTGCAAATTTACCGTTCTGCTTCCATTATACGTATATAATACTTTCCAAGCTTTTTCAGTAACAATAATTACAGTAACCCTCATTTAACATATATTTAAATATTCCTTCTCGACGTTATATTCGATAACAGTTTTAGCTAATAAATAATAAAAGACAAACGATGAGAGTATTAAACCTTCAAAATCAGCAATTAGCCACATAATGAAATGAAATACATTATCTTTCTTTACAGTGAAATACTACCAAGCAAAGATTCTTTTAAAAGCTTTCTTCTATCTTCTTTATTATATCATTTAGAAATACATTACCATTCATACGATAAAATTACATTAAGTACGGATCCTTTCAAAAAACTCTTTTCTTCTCATTTAACCCATTGATAAGATAATGAATTCTTTTATTCATAGTCGAAAATATTATAAGGAAAACGTAAAAGTGTTTTTCTTCATATTTATGTATATATATATATGTTATAAAGGGCAAACGTGTCCGTGCATAACACTGACGTCACTTTGAGATTGGTAACACCCGACGATTAAATTTCGGTTCCCGATTTTTTTTAAACTTTTAAATATATTCACATACTTTTTTCATTCTTTTCATCGTTGTACACTGTTAAAAAATATTAGCATAGTTTAAATTTCTAACAAAAGAGTTTCGGATATCATGATCATCAATACTTAAGAGCAATTTTAACTTTCTGAAATCAATCTAAAATTATATATTAATACAAAAAATGTATTCGAGTTAGAAAAAAGGCATTTTTCACGTATGTTCTGTTATCAAGGGAGTCCGGGTTAGATCCTATATTATTTATCATAAAAATATATTATTTTCGGAAAATATTAAATACATCTAAATTATAAAGCAAAAACATACCCGTAAGTAATGCTGATGTTATATTGTTCTGTGACAACGATTTAAACAATCATTTATATTATTTTTGGAAATTTATTAACTTCTAAAAATCACACAGTTTAAATTTTACACCGCCAATAAAGGAAAAAATGCATTTTCAAGTGTAATTTGTTTGAAAATTATTTTATCTTACTGATTTTTTTAATTATTTTTAAAGTAATTTTCAAGTATGATTTTTTTTATTTATTCCTGTCCATGCAGCTTGTTTACGGAAAATTAATCTTTTTGCCCTTAAGGAATCGTTGCATTGAAATTCCCCGGTCTTGAAATCCCATGTTAACCTATTAGAAAACTCTGAAGCACGATGGCTCATTACGTAATATAATATTAAAACACAATTTTCACCATAAGAAAGTAGACATCAAATGCCGATGGTGTGCGTTTTTGAAAAATTATAGCTGTAAATTTTAAGCACAATATAATTCCGTTATTCCGATCAGAGTTCAGAAAAAATAGATTACTTTTACTGATTATTTTACCGAAAATTGCCGATATTCACTAGTATCATGAAAATTTAGTTTTAAAAAAATCAAGTACGTTTTTTGCATTAGTTATAAGTAGAGATCAACTGAGAATTCGGTTTCGTTTTTACTTTCGGTCCAAAATATGGGTTTCTCCGAAAATTCGTTTTCGGTGACAATGCGGTCAAAAACACGGCCGGACAAAACTATCAGCACTCCAAAAATTTCATTTCTTCCCTTGGAACTTTCCGTCATAAATCATTGAGCTGCATTGACTCAAATAAGGCATTGATATGAACTGCTATAGTTTATAAATATCAGTCATCAACGACTCAAGACGTAAGTGCAAATTATAAAGCGGGCAATGTATATGGTGTGTTGACTGATATATATATATATTTAATGGCGCCGCTTTTTACGTCACGTGACGAGCGAGCGAGCGAGCGAGAGAGAGAGTGAGGAGAGGAGAGGAGGGGGTACGTAAAATGAGAGGAGTGTGTGGGTCGTAGGTAAGGAGAGGACCTGCGAATGTTTTGATGCAGGTAAAAATAATTTAAATATTATCCTGCAATTGGGATATGTGTGTGCTAAGGGCACGGCTTTTATATGTTAGTGAAAGAAGATTAATGTAAAAGTATTTGGAAGGAGTGTTTAATCTGAAGATAGATATACATTTAATTGTGTGTGTGTGTGTTCCAACTTCTGTTTTGTGACGTCTTTGTGTGTTTCATGTTCTAATTAAACTTTTGTTTTCGTCGAAACCTCTTGGATTATTTATTTATTTGGATATACATTTTACACGGGTGTTCCGCAGAGAATTGTGAAAAAATAGCAATAGCGTGTATGACATATGGGACCGAACTTTAAAGACATTTTTAGTTTGGAATTGCAGAAAGCGTTTCTAATACTCTTCGAGGAAGATCTTGTAATTTAATCTGTTTACCACAAATCGATCAACGCTGTATAAAACTGACACTATAGCAGATGTCCCCACCTTAATTTACGCCTTAACGAGTCAATACATGATTATTTGAAGGAATTCCGCCTATTCCGAATTCCCGCTAAACCGAAGAGTCTTCGGTCCCAATTAGTTCGAAATAGTGGAACTCTACTCTATTTTAAAAATGATAAAATTTAATCAAATGGAAATTTCACAATTTATAGGGAGTTTTTACGTGCTTAAAATTTACGGAGATAATTTTAAAAAACACACATCATTGGCATCTGACATCTATTTTCAGACGGTGAAAATGGTATTTTAATAATTGTGTTAGGTAATGAGTCTTTGCGGCGTCAAAGTTTTTACGCAGGTAGCATGGGATTCCGCAATCGGGAAGTGTCAATGCAGTGAAGCCTTAATACATTATACGTAGTTCAATGTTTGTTTCCGAATGATATTCCATACTCAAATTAACGTTTCACCATACATAAATAAAGAAAGAAAACACAAATTTAAAAGATACGTTATAGAACTGCCCTTTACTGCACCATGCGCCACATCTGGCACATACCTAAAATGACTATTCTCATTATGTGTCATGAACTTGGCCAGTATCATGAGTGTAACTGATCAAGAACAGTCCAAAGAATGGAATAATACTTATTTTGTCCATGTAATAAAACTGCATTTGAGCCTCTCAAAAAAAGAATGTGTTCTTTGGAAACAAAAATTATCAAGCTATTGATCAAGCAAATCTAGATCTTCATTGTTTAAAATTTTTAGCCATGACTGATTCAACTTGTGGGTACAAATTATAAAACAACCAATGAACAACGCTCTGCCTTGAACGTCGGCCCTCTGTTTATTTTACGACTACACCACTGCTGCTCAGAGGTTATACCCTCTGTAATTTTTACAACTACATCACTGGTCGTGACCCTCCCCTGAACGAAGGAAATTTCTAAAGGATATTTTTAAAATGAAATATATGTACCAATTTCTTTCAAATTTACCTGCTCAAAAATGAGAATATTTCTGGCTCTTAAAAACTTTACTTAAATCCAAAGTAGGTCATTTATGACACATCTGTGAAGTCATTTTTAATCGCATATGCAAGACGTTTATTTCCAAGTGCACTAATTCAAAACAAATGTGATTGATTAACGTTTTTCCATTTTTCGATAAAGGCAAATAATCTTTCGGGAAATCTCCTCAAAAAGTGGAGTTTTAATTTGAATTGCAAGCCGCAATAGCCAATTGTTCCCTCATGGCGGCATTTCTGTATCTATCAGGTATTAAAATGCTCAATTTCAGAGTATTTCTATGATTTTATACTTTAAAAAAAGGGAAATTTTTTAATTTCTTGGAATTTGGTTAAAATGTGAAAATTTTATATTTTTATGATATTAAAGCAGTCTTTTTATATTTACGAATAAAAGTGATTTCTCAAAAGTATCAGAAAAATAACTATTTGGGATATAAGAACAGTTTTCAATATAAAAATTGCCTACTAAGAGATGTAAAAAAAAAAGAATCACGACCCCTTTCTAAATAGAGAGCTGGATCCGCCCTTGATTGGTCTAAGGCATAGAGAAACAACTTGGGCTACACACATAATTTATTAATAATTATGCAAATTTAATAAATACGTATAACAAATTAATAACTATGCATATTTGATAAATACATATAATCAATTAATAATTGTGGACATTTATGTATCTATTAATTACTTTCAAATATTGCGGGGAGGGGGCGGCCATTTTCGTTTTCGATTAAAATAAGAAAATCACCATAATTCGTTTCGGCCTTAAAAGCCTGTTTCGGTTGATCCTTAGTTTTAAACACAACGTTTTTATTATGCTACCTCTACCTGCACCGAAATAAATATAAAATGTAATCGAAACGAAAATTTATTTTCACTATTCAAGTACTTTATTATATTTTACGGATATATCAGTATAAAAAAGAAAAGGGAGTATTTCTTTATTTATATAGCACGCTAACGTTTGATGTGCCCCGATTCAGAAAATATTCCACGAAAACGTATCGTTCTATTAAATTATATCCATTTATACCTAGATGATGAATACAGAAATGTTGTTTGCCGTTACTATGGCAATTAAGAAAGTTAAAAGAAAAACTGTGTCATCGGATGGAAACTTTCGCTAACTATAACTGCACCGTATTTTCCAGACAGATTTTTTCCCCCTTAGAAGTTCTAACTGATTTAAATCAAGATTAAATGTATACGCCTCCAACGGTTAAGTTTACATGTCTTTTTAAATACGTTTATTTAACTTGATTTTTCTGTGGTAGAAAAATCACGGAAGCGTCAAGTTAAACTAAATTTTACAATTACTTTTTTTTTTACTTAGTTTGCTACAGAATCAATTACTTTACAGTTTTAAAACTTTTTCGAATAATGGAATATTCTATAAATTTTAAAGAGATTAATTATATTTCCTCTTTTCAATAAATTAGGTCACATGATATTTAGTGGATCTTACAATCATAAAATTTTAACTCTGTGTCACCGCATTGCATATCTGCATCTGCAACATACTTAAAGCCAATGTTACTTCAACAGTGTGCTTTAAAAGAAGATTTTATTTATTGCTATTATTTTCCAACACAGCAGTTAATATAAATTACTCATACAATTCTCAATACACAAAGATAATGATCTCATATTTATGCTAGTGTTTTATTTATCATTCGAGTAATTTTCGCGTCGTTATTGTTAAAATGAATTACGTAAATTTTGTAAAATTAGCAAGCCGAAAATTATACATCAAACGTGGAAAATGAGATGCGTTCGTACTACAACTAGTTTTATAAATATTCATATCTTGTTGCCATAGCTGTTGCACTCGCATGCAAAAATGCATGCATGCAAAAATGCATGCATACAAAAATATGATTATCTATACATTAATACAGTAATATGGAAATAATAAACTACATCTTAAAGAGGGCGTCATCACCATGGCAATCCAGAATCATGACCTAACATAGGGTATCACTGAATTGATTACGTTTGACAGAAGTTAACAGAATGGAAAAAACTTAATATTTTTTAAATTTCAGATTCAATTTTCGTAAAATTTAAAATAACTATACAAAATACTACAACGATTATATATATTAAATTTCAAACCATACGGTTGGGTCGTTTTTGCACTGTTATATGCAGACAGACAAAAGAACGGACCAGACGGTGGTATGTAATGTAGAGAGGGGTAGTGTGGGACACTTTTTGCCAAAGTAAGAAAATCAACTTTTTTGACAGAAAAACAAAAATTTCAATTTATAGAGTGCAAGGTGAAACACTTTTTAATTTTCTTGAACAATACAGAAACATAACATTCAAAATCTATTTTATAATTAAAGAAATTGTAATTGTCAAAATGTGTTCCATACCTCCCCACTAAGAAGCAAATATATGACAGCAATAAAACAAAGTTATGAGGCACAAAGAATCTAGTGTCGACTAGATATACAATCAAACTAAGATTCTAAGTTGATAATGTATGTGTCACAATACAAAATTCCAGTATCTTCATGACTAAAACGAAAATTCAAGATTGTCAGTTATGGATAGCATCAAAAAATCATTAATTCAATTTATTTACATTTTGAAGTAAATGAATGTATTATCTATGTAATAATTAATATATTATCCTCTAAAAATGTTTTCATGTTAGAAATTTAAATTCATCTATTAAAAAAAGGCCCCCCACTTCCTTGTTTTGTGTTAAATTTCTTGTATAAACAGAAATGAGGCTTAGTTTAAATTATAGATAATATATAATATAATGTTCATTAAAAAGGGAAACTATTACATCTATGTATAAACAAGTCGTGAATTTATAGAAAGCATAAAAAGTACGAGAAGCAAATTTACTGTTGATTCTTGAAATAATCTTTTCCTTTATACAATCTTTTTTCGACTGAAGATTGGGCTACCAATTGCATCATCTAACGTGTGATTGATGAAATGTTTAGAATGATACATAAAGAAAAAAAACCTACTGTCCCATTCCTTTCACTGTCCCCTATTTATATAATTATGGATACACCTAAAAAGTCGTCTATTGGGCTGTTAAAACATCTGATATTTAATTATAATTCAGATGTAACAGTCATCCCATTATATACATTGTTTCGCATTTTCAAGGGATTTAATTTTCTTGCAATTGATGTACATTATATTTTGGATTTTTTTTTTAATTAGTTAAGTGCACATGGAACATCTCGACAAGCCCATTTTGCGAAATACTATGTTTTACTTAAAAATAAAGATAAAATTAACTTTTTTTACAGTAAATATATATATTATAGCACGTATATAAATCAAAAGAAATTAATTCCATGCATAAATTAATTTTCAAGTACGAATTAACTTATTCTAAATTTTTTAACAACATATTTTTCATTTTTTAAAAGATTTTCCACCCAGATCTAAAATATTCCGCATTTTTAAAGAAACAAGTTAGCGACACAATTTTGGAAAGTTTCAACTGTTTTCCTAAAATAGTTTCAAAAAAGTGTACCAAAGCATAAAAAACACATTTCAAAAAATAGGCAAAAAAATACAGTAGAGCGCCGATTATCCGAACTCCAATTAACCGAACTTCCAATTATCCGAACCGTGTTTTTCGACTTTTGAAATTTTTTAACCGAACTTCCAATTATCCGAACAGCGTATTTCTCTTTTTAAAATTTTTTTCCGAACTTCTAATTATGCGAACGGCATATTTTTCATTAAAAAAAAACCCTCCAGAACCTAAATATTTTTTTTCTGTCCCTTCCAATTACATTTCTCTTTTTTCACCCTGTTATCTATCTTTTTTCTTTTCTTTCTTGGCATACAAAATTTAATCCGGAAACTGCAAGGTATTTTTGGGGAGTTTTGTTAGTGGGAAGAGAGAACACAAAAGGTTTGAAGAAAGGGGTTGAGAAACCAAGGTCAAAGCACAAAATTCTTGTTTGTATTTTTCTCCCCTCATCCTCGCTGTGGACACTGTTGCAATCAATGTCCATGGTTGCAATGCAATCCCAAGGGGGTGGGAGGGTATTTCTTTGAAGTTTCTTATCGTAATGGACAGGTCACAGACCCGGTGTGAAGCCAGGACTAGAGAAAAGTAAGGGCTACGACATTTCTTTGACAACAGGTCGGGAGTGGAGAAAAACTGGTTTGTGTGACGTAGCTACGTTGACAAAGGTTTCTTGTTAGCGGTTGTTGATTGCACCAGCGATCTAGCTCATTTATTTTTCTGCAACGAAGGAGAAAAGATGTCTGGAAAGCGAAAAAGAGTTGTTCTTTCGCTAGGAGACAAAGTAAAGATATTGAAGAGGCTGAAAAATGGTGAAGCAGGTACAAAATTAGCAGTGGAGTTTGGTGTAGGAAAGTCTACAATATCAGATATAAAAAAGAATGAAGAATCAATTATGAAGTATGTAACGGGACTTGAAAGTGAGCAAGGAAGCTTAGATAGAAAATCGATGAAAAAATCCTTTGATGATAAAGTAGATAAAGCTTTGCACATGTGGTTTTTGCAGAAACGCTCATCTGGTCATCCCATTTCTGGACCCTTATTATGTGAGAAGGCTATATTTTTCAACGAAAAGCTGAATGGAGAAAATACTAATGCATTTCAAGCAAGCTCTGGGTGGCTTAGAAATTTTAAGCTACGGCATGGTATACGCGAAATCGGATTGCATAGAGAAAAATTATCTGCATCTACAGAGGCTGCTACGAAATTCGTAAAAGAATTTATTGAATTTGTTGAATCAGAAAAATACGAAGAAGAATTTATTTACAATGCAGATGAGACCGGCCTGTTTTGGAGATCTTTACCCCGAAAATCATTAGCATCTGGGTTCGAAAAAAGTGCTTCTGCAACTAAATTAAACAAAGAAAGAATCGCAATTCTTAATTGCGCAAATGCAACCGGTAACCATCGAATACCATTGTTCGTGATAGGACAGTCAAAGAATCCTCGATCTTTTAAGAGTTGGAAAACTCGGCCAGTAATTTACACTTCTCAAAGGAAGGCTTGGATGACATCAGAAGTTTTCATTGATTGTTATGATCACACATTCATTCCTAAAGTTAAGACACATCAAGAAGATATGAAGAAAGAGGGCAGAGTACTCCTACTTCTTGATAATGCACCTTCACATCCGTGTGCAGATACCCTTGAACAGGAAAATGGGAAGTTCCGAGTAAAGTTCTTGCCACCTAACGTTACATCGCTGATACAGCCCATGGATCAGAGTGTAATAGAGACATTTAAGCGCTTTTATAGAAAGCAAATGTTGAGAAAGATGCTTCTATCAGAAGACACTGAAGAGCCTGATTCCCAGAATGCCATAAAAATTAATTTAAAAGATTGTTGCATTATGGCTGCCGATTCCTGGAAGCTTGTAAAATCATCAACGTTAAAAAATGCCTGGAATAAAATTTTAAACAGAGAAAAAAGTGATACTGGAGCAGAAGCATCTGATAAGGAAAATGAGGAGTGTAAAACTATAAAAGAGATGGGAAGAATCCTAAATTATGAGGAAAAATTGATGAGTGGATGAGGAGAAATTGATGAGTGGATAAATTGTGACATGCAAGACCCTGGATATCAGATTTTAAATGACAATGAGATTGAAGGCGAAAATGAAGAAAATGAAATTGAAAATGAATGCTCTGAAAATGACCCAGGTCCATCACATAGCGAAGCCTTTGAATGCTTGGAAACAGCTATGAAATGGCTCGAAAGGCAGAAAGACGCTGATCCTATTCAAGCAATGCATTTAAGAAGCATTAGAGATATGGCAGCATTGAAAAGAATGTCTTCTTTGAAGCAAGAAAAACTCAAAAGCTTTTTTACTTAAATTATAATCTTAAAAAAAAAAGACAAAAAAAAAGTTTAAAAAATGAAAAAAAGACAAAAAAAAGTTTAAAAAATGAAAAAAAGGCAAAAAAAAAACATTTTTAAACACGCCAGCACTAACAGTGTTGCCAGTCCTAAGCCTGGATAAAGTGTGAAGGTTTTTGTATAGATAGGGATATCCTTTAAATTGTCTGTCCAATTATCCGAACTTTTACTTATCTGAACTAGGGTCAGTCCCGACGTGTTCGGATAATCGGCGCTCTACTGTACTTACACATTCGTAGTGCTTAAAAAATATTTTAAAACCTCCCAGCAGCAGAATCTTTTAGGTCCATTATCATTTAGTATCAATCTTTTAGCTGTATTTTTTAGGTCGACAATTAAAAATGCAAAAATTTTAATCATTCTATGTTCCATGTGCCTTTATAAAGTTTTAAAATTGTAATCTAGCATTTTTTTTTTAACTGGCCAATCAAGTTAGAAACAAATTACAATCCCATCGACAGTTTTCCCAGAAATAACAACATTCTAGAAAATCCAGACCAAATCGAGTTATTTTTACCCGGAGTGCGATCTTTTTCATGATTACGACCCCAATCTGACTTCTTGTATAAATAAACTTTGCTAAAAGGCAAAATTTGTAAGGCATATGTTAGTTTTTCTTATCACCTACCTCCCTAATGGATAAAAATAAATGAATGGTTCTTCTTTGTAAATCAAAGCCTATATGAAACGCTGCTGCTTTTAGAGTAGAACAGACTTTGTGGACTAATAAAAAAAAAAAAATACAAGTTGATTGGTTTTTCTGGATCCTTGCCATATTTTCTGATATCTCTTTATTCTAATAAAAAACATCATTATCTAATAAGACCATTTATGTTCCATATGATTCATAAAGGAGTGTAAAAATTAAAAGAAATCGTTTTAAGTACTTTAAATACGAATTTCATGCAATTTATGGAAATGTTTAAACGTTTCGGGTCTGGTGTGAATATTAATAGTACATGAATTTTAATTGAGTATTATTTTCTTTCAACAAATATTTTTGTTACTATTTACATGCAGTAATGTTAGTATGTGTCATTTATCCTATGACTTCATTAACGTATAGACATTTAGTAATAATAATAAAATATTTGCTTAATTCTTTTTGCACCGTTTGAAATTCTTTTATTTTAAGCATATATTGCTTAAAACATATGCGTATTTTACTCTTGAAATTTAAAATCAAGGTTACTTTCTCGAAAGAATCAATCATCTGTAATAAAACGCGAAAAAGTATTAGGAAGTTGTAATATCAGTTAAATCTTGATGTAACATAATAATTTCTAAACAACACTAAAAATTTAGTTTGTTTATTGTCGTATGAATATGAATGGAATAATACGCAAAACAACAACATTCGTCAAGTTTCAGACAATCAAACATTTTTTAAACTCGAATTAATCTATTTGAATAGTTAGTGTTAACGTTATTAACTTTAAAGTACTTTTTTCTAAAAAAAAAAAAAAAAAAAAAAAAAAAAATCGGGTTCGAAAGGGTTAGTGCTCAAATTTTAGCGACATAAAAATGACATTTTGTAAATACAGTTTAAGGTGATAAGGAACCTCCAAATTCATTTTTTTTCTTTTAAATTGCTCTTTAATCCGGAAAAACGCGCGCTTACCCAGGGTATGAATGGTTTTAACTTTGCCACCAATAGAAATCAAATTGTAACAGTCACTTTATTTAGGCGGAGACAAGTCTTACAAATTTTGCGATAAAATAAGTTGAAAATTACTTTGAAAAAATTAGTGGTTGCAATTGTAAAAACCATACGCACCCCGGGTCTTTTAGGCCCTGTGCGCGTCCCCCCGTGTTAAATAGTAATCAAGGGCACAACACTACATGAATTATAAGACATAATTACTACACGAGATATTAAAAAATAACAATAATGAGAAAAATGAGGAATTTTCTTAAATATTTCAAGCGTTATCAGGAAATTTCAAAATGGTTCAGCAACCTCATTCCATATCAATTAAAATCTCCGATATATTGACCCCCCCAAAAGAGAAAAATGGGGACAACACACCTCGATGCAGGACTCGATTCAAGGATCCCGAGATGTCCGCTATTCGAGGTTTTATATTTGAATATTAAAAATTATAGGAATATAATATAAGGAATTAAATAAAAATTGACTAAAGTTTCCCTTTTCTAACTATTGTGCTAAGTAGAAAAAATAGAATTAAAATAATCCGTAGAAGAGAATGTATATCTTCCTCTTTCAATATTTTCAAAACTCCACTACAGGCGTAGAAATTATGCTTTGTTGTATACAAACAAAAAATTATATATATATATATATATATAATTTTTTTAGCTGACAAACTGTATTTAAGTAAAGAACTTGAATTTATTTTTGTGCACAATATATTTCTAGATTTTGCAGTTTTTAATTATTCCGCTATTTCAAAATTTAACTCCACAAAAGTCAAGTGCAACTGATCAAACGATCAATCAAACTTTGGTACAAAAAATAAACCTTGTTTTATTCGCTATCTGTTGCAGTTTATGAAATAATTGTGTTGAAAATAGTGTTACAGAATAGCAACAGTCTATACAATTGTCTTTTGTATATCCCTGTAGAAACAACATTAATTTTTTGGGTATGCTGCAGATGTGCAACACAATGATGCAAAAAATTAAGGGTGCTAGTCACTCTGAGGCCGAATTTCCTTCAGTAATGAGCGGTTGATGCATTTTTATATTCAAAATACCTCTCTAAAAAACTATTTTTAACTTATTTTTCCAGTTCTCTTTTTAACAGACGTGTCCTTTTATTCTTAGTTTTCAAAATATTTCTAAAATATATGCAAAATTCTATATGAAGCGTTAAAATTTTACTTCCAGTTCGTCAGTTTTTAAAACATAAAACATTAAATTGAGCATAAATTTTAGAAATATTTTGAAAATTAAAATAAAAAAAATGTGACATCCTTTAAGAGGAGAAAACTTAAAGAAGGGTCATTCCATGTCAAATCACCCAGATTTTTCCAAAAATGACACCCACCATCATCAAGTTTGTTAAAATTCAGTGGATTTGTAGAATTTCTAATGCTGATTCCAAAAATATCAATTATATTGAAATTGATCAAACGGTTTGTGAGTTATGAGCTTGTAAATAGCTCTCAAGGTGGCCGATTTGCCGCCATTTTGAATAGCACATGTGACAACAAAAAAATCCAAAACTTCTTTCAGGTTTAAGCTAGAGCTTTCAAATTTTTTTCGTTTTATTCAGAGTAAAGTAAACTTTCATTTAAACAGATTTTTGTGAACCTCATTTTATAAAAATGCTGTCAAAAATGACTTTTTGTCATTTTATTAAATAAATAAAGGGGCAACTTCAATGGCTGATTTCCCCCAATGTACCCCCTTCAATTTTCATCTAATTGCATAAATAAGCAACTCAAAGTGTGTTTTGATGACTAATAAAAAAAACTTAATGGGCGGTTCACAGGTTTTTATTTAAAAAAATAAATTCAAATTTACTGACTTTCCACAATAACAGAAAACACAAGATAATATTGATATTTCTTTTATTACCAGAAATATCATACATATTTACATCTAAAAGTTTGATACGGTTTAATGTTACATAAATATATATATTTAATGTGCCTAAAAAAATGGAATCCCATTAGGATAAATAGGAATACCAATAATGGATTCTTGCAATTGGACAAATTGAAATCTATTGCAGTCTCAGTAAATTATGAATAAAAAGTAAATGATGGAAAAAGTTCTACAAATAGTTGAATTTTATCACAAAATCGTACTTTCATTATACAAAATACAAAAAAATTGCAAACTCTTAAATAAAAATTACAGTACTTTAAATTAATACAAAATAACATATCACATACACAATAAACATGCTATTAAAAATATATCTACATCAATAATAATTTAAAGTAAAGGTAATTAATATTTTTAAAAATCCCTGCCAACAGGCAGATGTAAATTTTGAAGTTAAATACAATAGACTCCCTCAAATCCGCACAGCTCAGAACCAGAAGTTTTGTGGATTTTAGAATTTTGCCGATTTCTGGTCATTACTTTATTTACCCTTTTTAAAACAGGAATTCGAATGCAATTAATAGTGCAATCAAAACTAAAATGAATGCTTTACAATATAATAAAATATTAAAATAAGTAATAAATTAAAATAATAAAAATTTAGATAATTTTCAAAGCGATTAAAATATTAAAAGTAAGGATCAAGTTAATAATCAATAATATATGATTAAATATTCATTATAAACATGAAATATATCTTTCCTAAATTATTCAATGTAGTTACTAATGTACCTCATAAAGATACATTACTAATTCTCAACAAAATCATAAAATAAAGAAGTTTTTTTTTTTCAGGTTTAGCCAGATTTAGATTTAATAACCAAGAAAGCTTGATTAATACATAAATATATTTGATAAGATTGTGATTACCAATGATATAAGAAAAATCTGAATTTTTTCAGAATATATTTCTTTTTCTTCGTGGGAAAAAAAACATGAATTCAGTACTATTAACAAAAATTATAAATTAAAATAAAATGGAATTGATATAAAATTATAAAAGTCAAATTTTGTCCCTATATCTGAACTGAATGTTTCATTATTTACATCCATAAATTATATGCAGATTTTTTAGAGTTGTGGATTTTAGGGTTTGGGATTTGAGATAGTTTACTGTATACTTGTTTCAGTAACAAAAACTAAATCAAATTTAGATATAAACCTAGTTCAACAATTTTATCTGGTTCTTTTTAAAATTTAATTTTTCTGTAAAAACTGGTTTTATCACAATTATATTAAGGCAGTGTATATAAAAAAATATTTTTGTACCCTCAACAACTCAAAATTTTCTAACACATTTTCAGATTCATTTTTAAAAGTAAAAACATGATACTTGTTGATGTGATTTTTTTTTTCAGAGATTTATAAGCGCCCTCAGGGCTGCTACAGGCAACTATTTTTATATTCTGTGTGCACCAGTATTTTTCTAATATAAAATTTGAAGTATATTTTACTTGCAAATGTTATCAAAGCATCTATTAAGGATTTGATTTTTAAGAAAGTGGTTGGTGCCAGTTAGAACTAAAAAATAGTCGCCTGTGGCAGCCTTGCAACCAGTGTTTTTATTTTTTGTTCAATGAATTAGATCTTGATTTACAACAATTATTTTCTCAGTATGACCATTTTTTCCGTTTCCAGTACTATGGCTTAAATTCAATTCAAAATGCCCACTTTGACAGCATTTTTAATATAGTATGCCTTATATATATATATATATAGAACTTGCCAACTGAATGCATTTGTGAGCAAAAATGGATTTAAAAACGAATCAGAGAATCCAATGATTTTGCTTTGCTGAACTGTCCCGTTCACATAGAAAGCAAGGCATTTTTGTATACACAGCTTTTTGTGCCAATAATATTAATGTACATTTGAAGTCACTGCAGATAAACCATTTGTCTATCTCATGCTGAATACAATCAGATTGTATTCCAAAAGTCGTTAGATAAATTCGCAAGCATCCACAAGTATACATTTACATTATCTGTGACTATTACATGATGCTTGTTGTCGGCAATGAATCTTAGAAATCACCTCTGGTTGATCACAAACAAACTATACGTGGTAGAAGAAAACTAAGAACAGTTGTGTAATTAGCATAGAAAAATACATTAAAGGGGTGCATTGGTTCTTAATCATCTGATATGTAGACTAGTGTAACTTTTACTTACTGTATTTTTTATTTAAGAGTTTTAATTTTATCACATTTTTTATTATATACAAGTATGATTTTGTTATATAATGTACCTATTTGTAGAGTTTTTTCTATCATTTCTTTTTTACTTATAATTTATTGAAACTCTGCAATAGTTTTCATTTTGTCAGGAAAGTACTTCTATGTCTTGCAAAAATCCATTATTGGCATTGCTATTAATTCCCTTTTTTAGCCACATTAAATATACATATTTAAGTAACATAAAACCTTATCAAACTTTTGGATGTAAATATATATAAATATTTCTGGTAATAAAAGAAATGTCAACTCATTATCTTGCGTTTTCTGTTATTGGGGAAAGTCAGTAAAATTGAATTTATTTTTTTAATTAAAAACCTGTGAACTGCCCATTAAGTTTTTTTTATTAGTCATCAAAACACACTTTGAGTTGCTTATTTATTCAATTAGATGGAAATTGAAGGGGGTACATGGGGGGAAATCAGCCATTGAAGTTGCCCCTTTTTTTACTTAAAAAAATGACAAAAAGTCATTTTTTGACAGCATTTTTATAAAATGAGGTTCACAAAAATCAGTTTAAATGAAAGTTTACTTTATTCTGAACAAAAAAAAAATTTGAAAGCTCTAGCTTAAACCTGAAAGAAGTTGTGGACTTTTTTGTTGTCACATGTGCTATTCAAAATGGCGGCAAAACGGCCATCTTGGGAGCTATTTAAAAGCTCATAAATCACAAACCGTTTGATCAATTTCAATATAATTGATGTTTTTGGAATCAGCATTAGAAATTCTACAAATTCATTGAATTTTATCAAAATTGGTGATGGTGGGTGCCATGGTCTGGGTGATCTGACATGGAATGACCCAGAAGTTAAAAATGTTAATTCCCTGAAAAGACATTTTGAATATAAGAATGCATCAAATGTCCATAGAATTAACAGTACCGAGGGGAATTCGGCCGCTGAATTTAATATGTTAGTTTCAAAAACAGAATTTTTTTTCACCTCATCCTTACAATTTCATCGGAATGCAAGCCGAATCCCACCTCCTGTTATGCAAGGTGTTCAGATATTCATTGGACAAACTCAGAGGGTTTCAGCAGACATCCAGAAGAAAAACAATTACAGTTGCAGAAGAACATCGTGTCGCAAAGCATTTATTTAATGAAAAATACAGAAAAACTAACTTAATTTTGGTTGACGAGAAAACTGATGTATATCATATTGAAACTTTTAACAGACATGCTCACCTTTGATGTAAATGTGGCAACACTAAAAAATATATATAGTATAATTTTCCATTAAATGCAGAAGCACTAAGCACTAGACGCTCCCTATTTTAACCTACTATTACCAGTTCATACGGTATATCGATTACGTGAGCCCCCTGTTTTTCAGGCCTTTTCGTAATAGGCCAAGAGCTGACAGCACAAAAACCTAAATTATCGAGCACAAGGGGAAAAAACCTTTATTTTGTAGAATAATAGTAAAAGAGGAATCTAATGATTTGTGTCGGACAGATGTGAAGTGGTGCTTAGGCCAAAAATTAATACCACTAGTGGTTTATGCATGGGTTTATCATTGTGTTTGTCCTACAATCATTTCATACCTTTGATTGTAGGACAAACACAACGATAAATCTACAAGTAAACCACTGGTGGTATTAATTTTTGGCTCATGCACCGCTTCCCTTCCGGCAAACATGAATCATTAGATTCCTCTATTACTATTCTTCCATAAAATAAAGGATTTTATTTTACTTGTACTCGATACCTTAGGTTTTTGTTCTGTTGGCTCTTGAACTATATAATTACGAAAATTTTTACGAATCTAATACTTTCTTCTTGTAAAGATATAAGAAAGTAAGAAAAGGTATATACATTTTCACTGCAAAATTTTTATTTTTCTCAAAATTATTATCGTCAACACGAGTTGAGTTAGTGGAAAACACCCTGTATTAGCGACTAAATAAGTGCTTTATGGCCCACGTCTTATATTAAAAAAATAATCTGCTTTCGAAGGAAGAGTAAAATAAAATATCTTGATCCATAATAGTTTACAAATTACGATAAGATACATTATAATGTTATCACATTTCAAACAATTAGTCGGATGTGGCCATCCAAAAACTTTCTTCTATCTCATCCATATTAATATTTAAAAATTCGTTATCGCAATGCAAAAATTAAATGGCAATCTATGCCCATTATGGGAATTCTAATAGTGCGATTTTCCGTTCGAAGGAATTCTGAAATTTTTAGCGCACGACGCAATAGAGTTAGTTTTCTTTTCTTTGAAAACGTGAAATTTTATACAGAATGGTTATCTAAATAAGACATGCACCAGGGAACAAAAACCCACCTATTCAACAAGTGGGTAGCAAAAGCAAATTTTAAAAGAAAGAATTTTCTTCTACATATAGACAACACATTGATTTATGCGGACTATGGGTTAAGTGATGAATCACGCCTGTTTTTTTTTTTTTTTGTTGTTTGTTTGTTTGTTTGTTTTTTCTATGCAGGAGGACAAAAGGTAAATAAGGAATGGTATGATCATTTGTTATAATAACATAGAATTGTGATTGAAGAAATATGACGGATTGGAATAGGGGGGGGGGGGGTGACACCATTTACATCCGCCCAGGGTGTCACCCATCCTAGCTACGCCACTGCTGAATATTCATTTTTATTAAATTCCGTGCATTAGTTCTTGAGATAGAACGCCAAAAAAATTTGTGTCACACACAGACAGACTTTTTGTAAAAATATGTTTTTTGGTATCTCGGACCACTAAAACGTATAAACCCGTCGAAAACCGGAAATTTTTACGAATCCAATACTTTTCTCTTGCAAAGATAGAAGAAAGTCAAATAAGGTACATATGCGTATTTTCACAGCAATATTTTTATTTTTCTCAAAATTATTACCGTGAACACAAGTTGAGCAAGTATGAAACACCCTGTATTTGTGACTAAATAAGTACCTTTCAGCCCCCTATTTATAAAAATTATTTCGAAGGAAAAGTAAAATAAAATATCTTGGAACATAAACGTTTACAAAATACAATAAAATATCTATATATTTTAACTAATGCATCAATTTTATTGAACACCATGCAGGTGTTAAAGAAAACTTAAGTCGAAAATACTTAAACCAATGTGTTCGAACGGCATTTTAAGTCATTATCTTTAAAGGTTTGAAATAACAGCTATGACGAAAATTCTACATCATTTAGATTGACGGTTACGGTATAAGTGAACGTGAATGATTGGACGTGTTTTATCTGAAAAATTCGAAAGATAGTTTATCGCAAAATTTTACGCTCTAATGGAACAAAGAAAAAAAAATCTGACATTCGTCACACATTATTAAACTGATTCAGAAAAAATTTCTTCAAGAGAAACGATTTAAGAATCTCAAAGTGTACAAATTAAATCCAAGCTCGATTTATTAGAATTGATTACTTCAGTTCGATTCTAAAAAATAATTCTGAAGGGAATAGAGTTTTTTTTTTTTTTTTTTTTTTTGCGGCTTACCTGTTGTTGCCTTTCATCATTGAAATTAAAAACTTATAAAACATTTATTGTATAGGATGGAATTTTTCTTAACCCCCCCCCTCCTTTTTTTTACTTTATTCTAATAATAGAAGAAAGTATTGCAATAGAATTTTTTTTTTGTTTTGACGGATTTATACGTTTTAGGGGTCAGAGATCTAAAAAAAAAAACATTTTTTTTAAATGTTTGTCTGTCCGTGTGTATTACCCTACCTGTGTATGTATTCTTTTTAGCATCAAAAAGTGTATGAAGATATGCAAAAAACTGAACCAAATTTCATACGTATGGCTATGATACCATTTTAATTACCATCAATCCATTTTAGGGTATGGGAACTATGCCCATTGGGAACTATGGAAATTTTATAATGAAATATTAACCAAAATAAGGAAAAGATTGTTTGTGGGAATGTTTGTTCGTCGATTCAAATATTAAGTAGTCCATTTTGATAATGACAGCACAGCAACTACAACACTCTATGCAACTCGCATAATAAAAAGCGTAACATAAATTGAAGATTCATAAAAAATTATTATAGAACATAAAAATATTTCACGGTGAGATCCATTCCGAACACACACCGAAAGCCTACCAAACCGCGTAAAATTACTTAGCTTTAATTCAAATCGACAAAATATTTCAGGATATTTTGCCGAAAGTGGCAACAGCGCCATCTATACATTATACAAATTTAGGGAAGGCAGTCATTTTGTTACATGTTTTATTTCTTCAACCATAAGCTTCATAATTAACCAAAATTATTTTTAAATACTTTTAAAACAATTTATAAAAAGGATAATGCATTATCATTATTGTTTGTTGCAAGCTTTACTTGACTGAGTAACATTAAAAAGAAATCAGAAGAATTCCAAAAAAATAACTGTGCTACTTAAAAGAATCTGAGAAACTTTCTTTTATTCGCATATTGACAAAGAAAACCTAATTATCGAAAATGCTAACTGAAGAGATGAAAGTTAATATCCATGTTAATTACGATGTGTCTGCAGGTTTATTTTTTCAGCGAACACTCAGGCTTTAGTCATAATGATACTTTAGCAAATGAGAAACTGAAAAGAATGAAAAAACAAAAACAAAATTAATGATTACGCAAATAGTTAAATCAAGTAACTTTTTTTATTATGTGATATAATTGCTTTTTACAGTACATAAGTAGATACAAATCATTTGAAAATTTTTTTCCATTGAAACTTTTGTAAATACCTTTTAACGACTGAATGAGATATTTTACGTATTTCAGAAAAGAAAAGAAAGGAAAAAAAATGAGAAAAATTCGATTACGTTTTCTTTTAAATGTTTGAAATTTAATGCTGTAAGAATGTACTCATTGTAAGTGATTGAGTACCACGATTTTTACAGTCATGTGTTTCGATACTATTTCAAAACGAGATTCAAAATTTTCTTTACAAGAGGTTTTCTTTAAAAATTTACCATTCTTTTAAAAGTAAAATATCTTAAATTTATTTTAGTGACATTTAAGGTTTATCCGGTGAGAATGTATTTAATTGTTTAAATTAGTGAGTGGGATGGGCATAAACACGAGTTTTTAGGTGCGTTTGTAATTATATAAATACGTAGCACCTATAATCATCATCTGGTCAGCCCGTTTGTCTCTACACATATGTTATGTTTCACTTATTTTAGAGTCATTTAATTTTAAATTATCAACTCGAGGACAAAATATATATTATTAGACGCCCCTATGATCTGAGGATTGGTAAGTTTCAATATACAAAAAATTATGTTTAGTTAACTGAATCAAGAATTCTTAAAATTAATAATAATCTCAAGAGGAATTCTCCTTCGTGTAAACAAGTTTAAGTTCTAAGATTGCGTTGTGTAACAATGATGCTCCAAAGTAGTTTCAATTATTATGAGTTAAATCAATTAATAAGGATAGGAAGCAAGAGTTCCAGAATTAAAGAAACTAATACTTCTATTACTAAGATAATATTTTTATTTACAAAATTTAACAATTAGTATTTATTGATTGAGATATATTTACCAAACTTAATCATATTACAACAGAATGTTCTTATAACAACTTAAAATTACAATTAAATATACTGAAACTCGTGTAGAGTAACGAAACTCCCTAGGGGTGGAATTTATAGTATATTCCCCAAAACATAATAAACCACACTTACCCCTATTTCTAATACACACAACCCTTTTCTCTCTACATCAACTCCAGCAATATATAGTCTTCGGGCACCTCAGCTCAGACCAAATCCTCCCTATGAAGCCTTCATCGTCGAGTCCAAACCCCGTGGCTGGAATCTAGGATCAGGCGAAGCTCTCCCAAACGAACTGGCCCTGTCATCCCGTTGAATAAGCGAAGAGCGGGAACCTCCTTTGCCGCCGAAAAAACACCGGGGACCGCTTACAGGCTGACGATCTCTTCCATCCGTAACTCGAACATAGCTAGTATCAGAGGCCCGTCAGCTTTCAAACACAATGCTGTCTCATCTCTAGCGCGAACAAGCCAAAATTACAGTATTATAGTCTTCCGGAAAAATCATCACTTCCTTCAGGACCTCATAATACGCAGATCAATTTCTCCATCATGAGAGCTTCATTCGCTCGGAGGAACCAGACCAAAGGCAAGAGCTGCAGCCGAGAGCTTGCAAGAGAATCTAATGACTTTTCTTAAAAAATCCCCAATCCACTCTGTCTATTTTTTCTCTCTTTATTTTTTTAATAATTGGCCGACGGGAGGTTCCCTTAAACACCCCCCAACTTTCATTGGCCAAAATGATCAACGCCCTTCTTGATGCAGTGAATTTTTAAGTGACATTGACCATTCTGACCTCCGAAATCCGGGAGTGTTAAAGTCGGCATTCGAAGGAAAATAATTGCTCCCTCAGTCCACCTGCGAGGGAAATTCTATGTCAAAACCGCATCCCGTCCTCAATTTTATAGATTCAAAAGTCAAAAGTCGACTCGGAAAAACCTTTGTAACTGTATACTCCCTCCGCGCCGACCCTATTTCAAAGCCGCTACACTCTCATCCTCCCCGAGAAAAATAACAAGCTATCCCCTTTAATGATAAAAAGAGCAGCTGTGCTCATCTTTCTAAATACATTGCGAGCCTTGAGTTTTAACCTAATATTTTTAATATTATTCTGTTCCTAAAAACCAGTATAAACATACTATAACAATATCCCCCCTTTTTACTGAAAATTTTTACGCAGAAAAAATTTTCTCTCACAAAAACAAACAAAAAAAAATTTTTACTATACCCTAAATCTATTGAAAAGTCAAATTTTGCCACCAATCGTCCTCGGATGTGTCTCGTCAACTAATACCCCATATTCTTATCCGAAACAAAACACCTGCCCCATATAAGAAAATGAAATCATAGCATCAAAAACACAGTACTCACTTTGTGCACCTAAGAGAGTACCCCCCAAAACGAGTACCATTCTAGAAATTATACTTAAATTTAGCTATTACCAGAATTTTTATAAAAAAAGAAGAAAAAGAAAAAAAATAGGAGAAAAAAAATATTTAAACGGCTTACCCCACAAGAGAGTAATTGCTCAACCAAAACATACTAAGTTTTATCCCAATTTAATTATTGTTGCCATTTACAATTCAAACTCTCTACACGAGTTTTTACAATAAGTTACTGTTAGTTCAGTATAATTCCGCAAAAATACTGACAATGCAATAGTATATTGTACAATAACACATAAATATACCTTAATAGATCATCAAGTGATAACAGTAAAATATTTCTAAACTAATACAGTAAATCCAGTATCTTGCATCTCAATCTCATACACAAAAAGGTAGCTTAGCACGATAAAAATTCTTGATGATGTAAATAAAATAATAAACATATAAAATAAATTCACTGAAAACATACTAAAATATCTAAGTAATTAAAAGAACTATTATGATTTATCATTTGAAATTAATATATAAAAAGTCCAATATTTGTTTTTATTCAGTGATGCATGAACTTGCAAACCGTACTTAACTATACATATAAATGGTAACCCACAGTAATGCTTGACCAATATCAGAATTAAAAAAGAAAATAATAATAAATAATGCCTTTCGGCCACCATACGACGGTAATAACGTCGATCGTACTCAAAATAACTCTTACGTTTTACCCCACACTCCGAAATTCTGCTAAAAAAAATACTTCATGTAAAACTCCCTTACTCTAAACATACTAGCACAACTCCAAAATTAATTTCAAAACCAGCCAAAGACCATGCGATTTCACAGATAAAGAAAATAAATTTAAAGCACTGTCAAGCATCCAAACCAAGCGTACCGGCATCCTATGCAGCATTGGTCAAACATACTTTACAAAGTCTCCCACCGTTACATTCTGCCGACAAATCAACTATTATTGTATCAATGCAAGTTAATAGTAATAATAATAAAAAAATATATACATAATCTTTCAACACATATTTTTTTATTTTATTTTATTTTATTAACGTTCAACAATTTCCACATCATAATACTACTTTACATTGTTGTTATTTTAACTCCAATACCATGAATCAAATACTACTAATAATAAAATCTTCTATCAAAATTTTCCTTTCATTTACAAGAAAGATCATCACTGTACTCATGCAATTTCAGTACAATTACACAATACCACAGAAAAATAACCTCTAAATTTATACAAATTATTTCCTCACAACTTATGCCTATGAATACGAAAATTTTATTCGTTTACCTTTTAATGGTTATACCAATAACATCAGTAGTAGGAAAATAAGAGTACGGGGACAGCAGGCGGCACTGCGGCACCGTGCCGCCTGCTGTGCCGCCTGCGGTACCTCCGTGCCTCCGGCTGTCCCGCCTGCGGTCCCACCACCACCACCATCTCACCGCCACCCTCCTGCGCCCCCCCCGTGCATCCCCCTCCCCGAACGCCCCCTAGTGGAAAAAAGGAACATTCTATTATAACAGGAGAGGTGAACAACCTTCCCTAATTAAAAATATTATCAATCACATCTCAACTCGGAATCATACTGTATGATGAAGATTAAATTTATATTTGAATTTTGAAGAACCATAATTTTAATGAGTATTATTAATTAAGCGAAACAATGGAAAATCACAGTTTTTAACCATTTTATTTGGATTTCTTCAACTACATGATGAGATTATCAATTTAACACAAGAAAGTTAAACATATATTTGAACTTTGCTTGATAGACATCTTAATGAGTATCGTTAATTAAGTAAAAACAATAGAAAATATCCAATTTTATAGAAAAAGACTGATTTCTTACGATTTTTATCAACTTAAAAGAGAAAAGTTAAACATGTATCCTAGTTTTTCAACAGCTATAATCTTAATGAGTATCGTTAATTAAGTAAAAAAACAATGGAAAATATCCAGTTTTATAGAAAAAGACTGATTTCTTACGATTTTTATCAACTTAAAAGAGAAAAGTTAAACGTACATTTCAGTTTTTCAACAGCTATAATCTTAATGAGTATCGTTAATTAAGTAAAAAACAATGAAAAATATCAAGTTTTATAGAAAATGACTGATTTCTTACGATTTTTTCAACTCAAACTTCAGACTCTCAATTTGATAGAAAGAAATTTAAGCATGCATTCCAGTTTTGGACAACCATTTCCTTCATGAACATTATTAATTAAGCAAAACAACAGAAAATATTAAATTTTTAACTGATTTCTTCATATTTTTTTATTATTTTTTTAATATAAAATCAGAATACACAACTTAAAATAGAAATTTAAACATTTTTTTTAGTTTTTGAACAGTCGTTACCTCAAAGAATTTCGATAATTGAACAATTAACAAAGGAAACTAATGATTTTTTAACGAAAAAAGACGAATTAAACGAATTTGGTTAACTTTTACTCTAATTGGAAATTTCATCGTACTTCATATATACCAACTAAGTAGAATTTTAATACATAAACGAATAATTTAAAGAAATCCTCAACACGCAAATGTGAACCTGCAGAGCATTTCTTATTACGTCATATCTAAACTAAAACTTTTTTCTGCAACCCCTCCATGCATGCATTCCAGGTAGGGGAACATAACAAAGAATTTTGACGTCACAACTTACAAAGGTATCCAACAAAATGTTTACGTTCAAGAAAAAGTATCACCTAGAGAGAAAAAAAGAAGAGATTTAAGCTATTTATCCATTCCAGTTTTATAACAGTTACCACAACATCTCCAAATTAAAATTTGGAAGTCATAATGAGTGTAATTAATTAAGCAAAATAATAGAAATATTAGTTTTTTAGAGGGGAAAAGACGAATTTAAACAAATTTTATTAGTTTTACACTAGTTTAATAATAATTTTAAGAGAAACAAGTTGGAAATTGCACGTGAAGCGTAGCAAATTAGGTGCGTTCGAACGATAACGAAGTTTTAAAAATATTACTTTCATATATCAATCTCATAACATTGTAAATAGTGAATTACAATTAAAACGCTCATCAAACAATGTTCTCCCTATACCATTATGTAATGGAATACTTTTGTGTGGCCTTGTAAATCAATAACAAATGTTCTTTGCACCACAAATTATGTAAGATGTATAGTATAATATGTACTTTATAGTTGCATATAAATTTTATTAAGTTCGCATGAGTGTAACACGATTAAAATGCATTTGAAACATTTTTTCCCATTGACCGTAATGTAATGGAATACTTTTGATTTTCCCTGTAATTGATCTATGCATCCGATTTTCATAAAATTTGAAATAACTCGAAAAAATTATGTAATAATTATGTGTTTTAAATTTCAAACGTATAGAATATATTTGAAACTTTTTCCCCATTGACCATAATGTAATTGAATACTTTTGATTGTCCCTGTAATTGATCTATGCACACGATTATCAAAAAATTTGAAATAACACGACAGAATTATGTAATAATTGCGTATTTTAAATTTCAAACGATTAAAATGCATTTGAAACTTTTTTCCCCATTGACCGTAATGTAATGGAATACTTTTGATCGTCCCTGTAATTGATCTATCCACCCGATTCTCATAAAATTTGAAATGACTCGACAAAATTATGTAATAATTATGTATTTTAAATTTCAAACGATTCGGTTGGGTAGTTTTTGCGTTGTTATATGCGGACAGACGGACGGACGGACAGACGGACGGACAGACGGACGGACTGAACGATCACTATAGGTGCTACGTATTATATAATTACGAACGCACCTAAAAAGACGAATTTAAACTTTTTTTTTTTTTTTTTTTTTAGTTTTACACTATTTTTTCTCATCTCCAACACGGATATATCAATTTTAACAGAAGAATTAAACGTATATTTTAGTTTTTAACAACAAAATCTTAACAAGTATCATTAATTAAACAAAAATAAATATCAGTTTTAAAGAAAAGACGAATTTGAATAATTTTACACTAGTATTTTCAAAAGCAACATGGAAATATCAATACTTATTCACATATTTCACTTATTCACTGTATTCAATACTATATTTAATAAATTTGGATACACTTTAAGAATTTCCTAATCTATAATTATATATTAGCTGTATATTTAATGTTACCCATGTTTTCAACATTAGTTCATAATCGTGAATTTTGTATTTTAAATACCATGTATTCAGGTTCAGATTATTTTCACTTGAAATCATACAGAATTTTTTAACAGAGTTTGTTTTTGAAATCATTGAAGCAACTGTATTTAATATTTTTAACACCAATTTTCTAAGATTTTCTGACATTTTCCGATTATACATTCCCCATAAGTACATTTCTAAATGCTATAATCACTTTACATATCGAAAAGATATCATTGAAGCAACTGTATTTAATATTTTTAACACCAATTTTCTAAGATTTTTTAACATTTTCCGGTTATACATTCCTCAAAAGTATATATTCTAAACAATAGAAAATATTAATTTTAAGAATAAAAAGACGAATTTAAACAAATTTTATTAGTTTTACAATATTTTTTCTCATCTCCAACACGGATATATCAATTTTAACAGAATTAAACGCATATTTTAGTTTTTAAGAACAAAAATGTAATAAGTATCATTAATTAAACAAAAAATAAATATCAATTTTCAAGAAAAGACAATTTTTTACACAAATTCTCAACTTTGAAATACATTTGTTTACATATATTGTTACAATATATTACTAAACTTAAACTTTTTAAAAAGTTTGAATGTCTTTACAAAGGGTTCATATTTATATTTTTCACGTCTTGACTGCATTCGAAATCTTACAACAAAAGTATACTTTTATTATTTTTATTATTATTATTATTCTAGAAAACCTAAAAAGTCATTTCTTGCTGCTTTAAACACTTGACATATTAAAATTATTCTGAGATATTCTACCCATATAATTAATCAAATTAGGACATGATTCATCTTACACTTCAAAATTTCTGAATTTTTACAATACTTATTTTCATCAAACTTTATTCTTGATCCTATATATTTTAGGAGTACAGAATTTTAACATCTGTTTTTATCTACTTATCAGAAAATTATTAAAACACCCAACAACATTTTCCAAATATGGATATTATCTTTACAGTTTAATAATACAAAACATACACGAATACAAAGTTTAATTTTTACAAACATTTCATATTTCAAACCAAACTTTTCGAAATTTTCACATCATAAGAGCAAACATTAGACGAACTTTTTAACTTTTTAACTTTTTTTATTGCTTAGATCTTTTCATCATAACTTTTAATTATGATAATTATCCATTTTTAGGTTGATTGTCGAAAAACTGTAACTGAAATTACATAAACTTAATGTAAAAAAAACCATGTTCTCACACAGTTTCTTGAAATTCAACAAAGAATTGACTGTTACTTATCTATTATTATTCTTATTAAATACTTATCTACATCAATATCGACTCTCGATAGTATATAGATATTTCATCATTACACACTTACAACTCTTTTCAAACGTTTATCAGAAAAATAAGTCAATCAAAGTATAGTAGTTATCACACCTGTTCCTCAGAAATATTACTATCATATGAAACAGTAAAGAAAATTAATAGATATTTAATATTTAATAACCTCATACGTGAAATTACTGTCGAATGAGAATACTAATAATCTATAAAATCAACTGTTGAACAAAAAAAATTACAGATTACCGAAAATTCAAATGTTTTTTCTGCAAAAGTTACAAAAATTAACAAATGAATGACAAGTTAGAGAAATAACTAAAAAAGTTAATGAACATATTTACAAATTTATTAAAATCACACCTTTTTCTGGATTACAAACCGCAATTTCTTGAAAAATTTATCACCGAATTTGTAAGATTTTAGTCCTAGTATTACATACACTCAATAAATATTCAAAATTAACAAAAATATAATTTTTTAGTCTCATCAATAAGCAGAAATTCTATATTAAAAGAATATTTACATAGTAGTACTTATAAAAATGAGAGTTTACAAACTGATTTTCATAATTTTATCACATTTAAACTTAATATTTTACATAAAACATTATTTAATCAAATTTTATGCTTTCTAATTCAGTAAAATTCAATACTTTTTTAGTTTTTAAACCAATACCACAATATTTATTTACATCAAACTTGATTCTTCACCTTTTATATTTCCACATTACACACGTGAGATAAATACCAACTTGGATCAGGAGTTGAAGTCAATTAATTCCATTCGATTTTCATCATGTACGCATTGCTCCTACACGAAATTTCTTACTGCTATAATCATCTAATGTATTAAAACTAATATACTCATATTTTTAATCAATTCACCAGATGTTTCATCTCGCACTTCTGAATTATCGTGCATCAAGTTGCTTAAAATATAAATACTATCTTTATAGTTTTAATGATATATAGTATACATGGTTTATCTTGAGTTAGCACTTCCATAGTATTAATCAAATTATATGTTTTATCTTGCACTTGATCTTAATGATTTCATCTTGCATCTGAATTATCGTCCATCGAGTTTTTTTTAAATAATAATATATTTATAGTTTTTGATTATACATAGCATGTACAAATACAATCTTTAATTTTAACATTTCATATTTCAAATAACCTATTTCCGAAACCAAGCTATGTGAATTTTACCACAATACTTATTATCATAGAATAATTTGTGTTTCACACTTTTCTAAAAATTATCAGATATGTACCCCTCAGAGAAATTACTATCATATGAATAAATGAAGAAAATTTAATTTATATTAAATGTACACGAAATTGATTGCAATATACATGAATTTAATAAAAATAAATAAATAAGCGATTATTTATACATTAACCTTTACTAAATATATACTTCTTTCATTATACAGATTTTTCAACAAAATGAACCAAAACAGCAGCAAACTTCAGAAATTAATGATCCGAATGATTCATCCCTAGCACATGTAGCGTTAACGAATAACACATATGTGAGTACTTATATGAGAAATACTAGAATTCGTATATGAAACGTAATTAGAGTAAATACAAAATGATTTGTCTTACTACCTACACTTTAACAAGTGCTTTTTACCTATATTATTGAAGAGAATCCTAACTGTGTAAATTTATTTCTACTACAGATGTGCTCTATTTGCTACAAACACTTCTTAAGTAAATGGAATTTAACAGAACATACAAAAATCTATACAGGTCAAAAACCCTACACTTGGAAAGATTACCATAAATGCTGTTTTCAAGGAGACGTGAATAAAAAATGCACACATCATCATATAAAGCATCGTCAGATATATGTAAACTTAGCGAAGATATTCAAAAATTAGTCAGACTTTTGTAGAATTTAGAAATAAAGGAAGATATTTAGGCTATTTATCCATCATATTTTCACAATATCTCAAACTTCAAATTTGGAAGACATACACACTGCTGAAAAGTAATTTTGTGATTCTTCTAACCAGTATGAATGTATAGATATTATTTTGCAGTGTATTCTTTAAATGCTCACATTAAATATTCTTTTATATGCATATATCGTTGTGTTTATTTTTCTAATACCTATTACATTAATGAAATACATAACATTTTAAGTGAAATAACACTCTCACAACTTAAAAAATGCATAAGAACATACAAAAAATAAGCAGATGTATGAAAAAATATGCAAGTTTACAAAATAATTTCATTGTTTTCTAGAAATATTAACAAAAAATATTTACAATGTGAAAAAATTGCAAAAGTGAAAAGAAAAACACAAATGTAAAAACAAAAACCACAAAGTGAAAAACTCATAACAAAGTTTTTGAAAAAAAATATTTACAACAAAATTTTTTTTTTACAAAAACCAAAACTTCCAAAAATATTTTTTTCAAAAAAATTTTTTTTCAAAAATATTTTTTTCAAAAAAAATTTTTTTTCAAAAACATTTTTTACAAAAAATTTTTTTTTCAAAATAAGTTTTTACAAAAGTAAAAAAAAAAAGAAAATCACAACGTTAAAAAAATGAAAAATTTTTGTTAAAAAAAGTGTAAAAAAATTGCAAAAAAATGTTGCAAAAATTTCAAAAAAGTTATGAAAATAGTCTCAAAAATTTTGTTGTTTTTAATAGCAAATGCAATGGTTTCGCCATTGCATACTGCATTTTCGACAATCAACCTAAAAATGGATAATTATCATAATTAAAAGTTATGATGAAAAGATCTAAGCAATAAAAAAAGTTAAAAAGTTAAAAAGTTCGTCTAATGTTTGCTCTTATGATGTGAAAATTTCGAAAAGTTTGGTTTGAAATATGAAATGTTTGTAAAAATTAAACTTTGTATTCGTGTATGTTTTGTATTATTAAACTGTAAAGATAATATCCATATTTGGAAAATGTTGTTGGGTGTTTTAATAATTTTCTGATAAGTAGATAAAAACAGATGTTAAAATTCTGTACTCCTAAAATATATAGGATCAAGAATAAAGTTTGATGAAAATAAGTATTGTAAAAATTCAGAAATTTTGAAGTGTAAGATGAATCATGTCCTAATTTGATTAATTATATGGGTAGAATATCTCAGAATAATTTTAATATGTCAAGTGTTTAAAGCAGCAAGAAATGACTTTTTAGGTTTTCTAGAATAATAATAATAATAAAAATAATAAAAGTATACTTTTGTTGTAAGATTTCGAATGCAGTCAAGACGTGAAAAATATAAATATGAACCCTTTGTAAAGACATTCAAACTTTTTAAAAAGTTTAAGTTTAGTAATATATTGTAACAATATATGTAAACAAATGTATTCCAAAGTTGAAAATTTGTGTAAAAAATTGTCTTTTCTTGAAAATTGATATTTATTTTTTGTTTAATTAATGATACTTATTACATTTTTGTTCTTAAAAACTAAAATATGCGTTTAATTCTGTTAAAATTGATATATCCGTGTTGGAGATGAGAAAAAATATTGTAAAACTAATAAAATTTGTTTAAATTCGTCTTTTTATTCTTAAAATTAATATTTTCTATTGTTTAGAATATATACTTTTGAGGAATGTATAACCGGAAAATGTTAAAAAATCTTAGAAAATTGGTGTTAAAAATATTAAATACAGTTGCTTCAATGATATCTTTTCGATATGTAAAGTGATTATAGCATTTAGAAATGTACTTATGGGGAATGTATAATCGGAAAATGTCAGAAAATCTTAGAAAATTGGTGTTAAAAATATTAAATACAGTTGCTTCAATGATTTCAAAAACAAACTCTGTTAAAAAATTCTGTATGATTTCAAGTGAAAATAATCTGAACCTGAATACATGGTATTTAAAATACAAAATTCACGATTATGAACTAATGTTGAAAACATGGGTAACATTAAATATACAGCTAATATATAATTATAGATTAGGAAATTCTTAAAGTGTATCCAAATTTATTAAATATAGTATTGAATACAGTGAATAAGTGAAATATGTGAATAAGTATTGATATTTCCATGTTGCTTTTGAAAATACTAGTGTAAAATTATTCAAATTCGTCTTTTCTTTAAAACTGATATTTATTTTTGTTTAATTAATGATACTTGTTAAGATTTTGTTGTTAAAAACTAAAATATACGTTTAATTCTTCTGTTAAAATTGATATATCCGTGTTGGAGATGAGAAAAAATAGTGTAAAACTAAAAAAAAAAAAAAAGTTTAAATTCGTCTTTTTTCTCTTAAAATTATTATTAAACTAGTGTAAAACTAATAAAATTTGTTTAAATTCGTCTTTTCCCCTCTAAAAAACTAATATTTCTATTATTTTGCTTAATTAATTACACTCATTATGACTTCCAAATTTTAATTTGGAGATGTTGTGGTAACTGTTATAAAACTAGAATGGATAAATAGCTTAAATCTCTTCTTTTTTTCTCTCTAGGTGATACTTTTTCTTGAACGTAAACATTTTGTTGGATACCTTTGTAAGTTGTGACGTCAAAATTCTTTGTTATGTTCCCCTACCTGGAATGCATGCATGGAGGGGTTGCAGAAAAAAGTTTTAGTTTAGATATGACGTAATAAGAAATGCTCTGCAGGTTCACATTTGCGTGTTGAGGATTTCTTTAAATTATTCGTTTATGTATTAAAATTCTACTTAGTTGGTATATATAAAGTACGATGAAATTTCCAATTAGAGTAAAAGTTAACCGAATTCGTTTAATTCGTCTTTTTTCGTTAAAAAATCATTAGTTTCCTTTGTTAATTGTTCAATTATCGAAATTCTTTGAGGTAACGACTGTTCAAAAACTAAAAAAAATGTTTAAATTTCTATT
Source organism: Maratus speculifer (assembly GCA_964019185.1). Taxonomy (NCBI): domain Eukaryota; kingdom Metazoa; phylum Arthropoda; class Arachnida; order Araneae; family Salticidae; genus Maratus; species Maratus speculifer. The sequence continues at coordinate 212,968,995 of OZ025296.1, forward strand.
TTAAGTTGTGTATTCTGATTTTATATTAAAAAAATAATAAAAAAATATGAAGAAATCAGTTAAATTTAATATTTTCTGTTGTTTTGCTTAATTAATAATGTTCATGAAGGAAATGGTTGTCCAAAACTGGAATGCATGCTTAAATTTCTTTCTATCAAATTGAGAGTCTGAAGTTTGAGTTGAAAAAATCGTAAGAAATCAGTCATTTTCTATAAAACTTGATATTTTTCATTGTTTTTTACTTAATTAACGATACTCATTAAGATTATAGCTGTTGAAAAACTGAAATGTACGTTTAACTTTTCTCTTTTAAGTTGATAAAAATCGTAAGAAATCAGTCTTTTTCTATAAAACTGGATATTTTCCATTGTTTTTTTACTTAATTAACGATACTCATTAAGATTATAGCTGTTGAAAAACTAGGATACATGTTTAACTTTTCTCTTTTAAGTTGATAAAAATCGTAAGAAATCAGTCTTTTTCTATAAAATTGGATATTTTCTATTGTTTTTACTTAATTAACGATACTCATTAAGATGTCTATCAAGCAAAGTTCAAATATATGTTTAACTTTCTTGTGTTAAATTGATAATCTCATCATGTAGTTGAAGAAATCCAAATAAAATGGTTAAAAACTGTGATTTTCCATTGTTTCGCTTAATTAATAATACTCATTAAAATTATGGTTCTTCAAAATTCAAATATAAATTTAATCTTCATCATACAGTATGATTCCGAGTTGAGATGTGATTGATAATATTTTTAATTAGGGAAGGTTGTTCACCTCTCCTGTTATAATAGAATGTTCCTTTTTTCCACTAGGGGGCGTTCGGGGAGGGGGATGCACGGGGGGGGGCGCAGGAGGGCGGCGGTGAGATGGTGGTGGTGGTGGGACCGCAGGCGGGACAGCCGGAGGCACGGAGGTACCGCAGGCGGCACAGCAGGCGGCACGGTGCCGCAGTGCCGCCTGCTGTCCCCGTACTCTTATTTTCCTACTACTAACATCTAATGCACAAAAGATCATATAAAAAGCATAATTTAAAAAAAATAACTAAAAATGATTACACATGATTCATAATAAAAAAAATATAGTATAAAAATACACATTCACACACAAAAAAAAAAAAACTTTAGAGCAAAATAAATGTAAAAGCCCGATAAATAGAATTTAAAAGTACTTCTATTATTTTTTTTACTAATACATATTTTCTGCTACCACAGATTTAGTTAATTAAATGAACGCTTATTTTAACAAAGTTGTCCGAAACTCAAAGGAATAAACATCCCAGGACAACCTATTTAATCGTTCCTTAAATGAGATTATCTTAATGAAACATATGCATTTTATACTCTATAGCATCAAAACATTTATCATACACATAAGCAAGACAAAACTTAGTCTTTCACTAAGAAACAGAGAAAACTAAAAAAAAAGAAAATATTTACACCCGCTCGAAAACAAGCAATCAAAAAAACTATTTACAAGCTATGAAATTCCCCTAGCGCCGTTTTCGTAAACAGTACGAATGCATCGTAACATGACCACTTTTACCATTGGGTCTACGAGGAGTTCGTTGAACTCTCACATTTTTCTTTCCTTTGACCGTTTTCTTTACTCTCGTCGGGCTTACGTTAACTCCTAAAGGGGGGAGGGGTGAAATTATTCCATTTAGTGAACCATTATGAGTACTTGAAACTTTTTCGATACTACTATCAACCTCTCCGCTTCCTAAATTCTGAATATTTACTTGAGTACTCGTTTCTGGATTCAAATTTATATTCTCAAATAAATATCTTTTAGAGCTTCGTGAAAATATCCTTGTAGGATATATTTTGACTTCACGGTCAATATTAGCAAATTGTTCTTTTGGCTGGACATTTTTATTTTCTGTTGTTTCTGGTGTATCATTTTTACATTGTAATGCAGGAAAAACTGGTTTAATTCCAATTTTTCTAAGTTGATTCACATGAACCGTTTTACTCTTTGAAGGATCAGACACCAACTGAATTTTATAATTTACTTTCCCTAATTTTTCTATGACCCTGTAAGGCCCAGTATTAAGTTTAGCAAATTTTCGAGATAAACCAATCTTAATTGCAGGACAATACCATAAGACTAAATCTCCAATTCTAATTTTTTTATCGACCGCCGTTTTATTTTTAAATCTCTCCTGATTTTCCGCTGCCTTTTCCAAATTACCTCTGATTTGATTAAAAACAGCTTGCAAAGAAGGGATTAAAGCTTCACAATAGGAACGGCAATCAGAGTACGAGAATTGAATTTCCTGCGCTAATAAATTATACGGAAGTAACATATCTCTTCCTGTTAGCACAAAATGAGGAGATTCATTCGTAGCAACATGCGTTGCTGATCGCAAAGCTAGGAGGGCAAATTTTAGCTGCCTGTCCCAGTCAGTATGAGTGGTATTTACGAGATGCGCTAAATGAGCAGCTAATGACGCATGGTATCTCTCCACTTTTGCATTGGTTTGTGGTCTATAGGGAAACGTAGTACGGTGATCAATTTCCAATTCTTTGTACACCTTTTTTATAGAATCACTCACTAACTGGCGACCAAGGTCAGTTATTAACGTTTTAGGCACCCCGTATCGGCAAATAAATTCGCCTAAAATGTCTGCAATTGTATCCGAATCAATTGTAGAAACAGGCCACGCGTCCGGCCACTTAGAAAATGCACAAATAAATGATACTATGTATTTATTACCCTGAGATGTTTGCGTGTAGGGACCCGAAATATCGAGATGCACAATTTGCATGACGTGAGTAGCGATGGGTAATCTTTGTAACTCCGCGTCCTTTTTCGGTTTATGACCGCGGTATTCCAAACACGAGTGACAAGCGCCTATTAATTTCTTAATATGAGCATACATTTTTGGCCAGAAATAAAATTGCTTGACTCTCTCTAATGTTTTATAAATCCCCGCATTACACGCCACTACTGAGTTATGTGCTAAGTTAAATATTTTTGGGACTAAAGACAAAGGTAAAACGAATTTGCTTTGTATATCCCTTCTATTTCTGCTACGCGTATCCTTACACTTCAAAATATCGTCCTCTAAAAAAATAAAATATGATCCGGTTTTGTAGAAACTTTATCAGACAGTTTCTGAATGATTGACAAACAAAATTTATCGTTCCCTTGTTCTAATTTAAGCTCGTTAAGAAAGTGCGAAGGGTCATAACTATGCATCAAAGGAGTACTAACAAAGCTATTTACAAGATGCACATTATCCTTCTCTACAGTCTTAACTTCTGTAATATCACTTTTATCAATGTTTTCAATTTCATGATCTACAAACCGAGATAAGAAATCCGCGACCGAATTGCATTTTCCTTTAATAAATCTTGTCTCAAAATTATAATCTGCGAGCGAACACAACCAACGAGCTATTCTCGAAGTAGGATCCTTTAATTTTAGAGCGTATGTAAGAGCAGCGTGATCTGTATATACTATGAATTTACGATTGAAAAGGTAGCATTTAAAGTAGTTGACCGCCCATACTACAGCTAAAAGTTCGCGTTCGGTTGTAGAATAACGTGTTTCGACTTCTTTAAGTTTCCGACTTGCAAAAGCTATAGGCGCAGGAAAATTGTTTTCGTCAAACTGAGCTAAAACTGCACCCAATGCAAAATTTGAAGCGTCAGAAAATACTACAAAATCTTTGTTAAAATCTGGTAAATTTAATGTCGGAAGATCTGCTAAAGCGTTTTTCAAATCTTCGAATTCTTGTGCCTTATCTGTCCAAATAAATTTAGATTTTCCTTTTAATAAGTTACTTAAATTAATAGCTCTTTTTGAAAAATCACCCAGAAATTTTCACAAAAAGTTTATCGTTAAATGGGCGCAATTGTTTCTTACTATTAGGCACTTTAAATTGTTTAATTACTTCCACATTCTTTGTAGTGGGCGATATTTTTCCGTCCTTTACCGTAAATCCCAAAAAGGAAATTTCGGATTTGAAAAAATGGCATTTTGAGGGTTTTAATCTTAGATTGTGCTGCCGCAATCTATCAAAAACTAAAGATAATTTTTCAAAGTGAGATTGTATGTCTTTAGAAGCCACACATATGTCATCAATGTAAATTAAAATATTGAGGTCCGCCACATCTCCGAAAATAAAATTCATTAATCTCTGAAATGCGGGAGGCGAACTGGAACAGCCAAATGGGCTTCTACTTTTTCAACTTCTCGCTATTAATATTTTTACATAATATCGAGAAAAATTTGTAAGTTAAATTTAATTATAAATTTCGAAATTAAATTGAATTGGAGCACCAAAACCCAGTAAAGGTCAAACTGTAACCAGAATTTAATTGTTACTTAACGGCACCAGTGTTATGTTTCACTTATTTTAGAGTCATTTAATTTTAAATTATCAACTCGAGGACAAAATATATATTATTAGACGCCCCTATGATCTGAGGATTGGTAAGTTTCAATATACAAAAAATGATGTTTAGTTAACTGAATCAAGAATTCTTAAAATTAATAATAATCTCAAGAGGAATTCTCCTTTGTGTAAACAAGTTTAAGTTCTAAGATTGCGTTGTGTAACAATGATGCTCCAAAGTAGTTTCAATTATTATGAGTTAAATCAATTAATAAGGATAGGAAGCAAGAGTTCCAGAATTAAAGAAACTAATACTTCTATTACTAAGATAATATTTTTATTTACAAAATTTAACAATTAGTATTTATTGATTGAGATATATTTACCAAACTTAATCATATTACAACAGAATGTTCTTATAACAACTTAAAATTACAATTAAATATACTGAAACTCGTGTAGAGTAACGAAACTCCCTAGGGGTAGAATTTATAGTATATTCCCCAAAACATAATAAACCACACTTACCCCTATTTCTAATACACACAACCCTTTTCTCTCTACATCAACTCCAGCAATATATAGTCTTCGGGCACCTCAGCTCAGACCAAATCCTCCCTATGAAGCCTTCATCGTCGAGTCCAAACCCCGCGGCTGGAATCTAGGATCAGACGAAGCTCTCCCAAACGAACTGGCCCTGTCATCCCGTTGAATAAGCGAAGAGCGGGAACCTCCTTTGCCGCCGAAAAAACACCGGGGACCGCTTACAGGCTGACGATCTCTTCCATCCGTAACTCGAACATAGCTAGTATCAGAGGCCCGTCAGCTTTCAAACACAATGCTGTCTCATCTCTAGCGCGAACAAGCCAAAATTACAGTATTATAGTCTTCTTGAAAAATCATCACTTCCTTCAGGACCTCATAATACGCAGATCAATTTCTCCATCATGAGAGCTTCATTCGCTCGGAGGAACCAGACCAAAGGCAAGAGCTGCAGCCGAGAGCTTGCAAGAGAATCTAATGACTTTTCTTAAAAAATCCCCAATCCACTCTGTCTATTTTTTCTGTCTTTATTTTTTTAATAATTGGCCGACGGGAGGTTCCCTTAAACACCCTCCAACTTTCATTGGCCAAAATGATCAACGCCCTTCTTGATGCAGTGAATTTTTAAGTGACATTGACCATTCTGACCTCCGAAATCCGGGAGTGTTAAAGTCGGCATTCGAAGGAAAACAATTGCTCCCTCAGTCCACCTGCGAGGGAAATTCTATGTCAAAACCGCATCCCGTCCTCAATTTTATAGATTCAAAAGTCAAAAGTCGACTCGGAAAAATCTTTGTAACTGTATACTCCCTCCGCGCCGACCCTATTTCAAAGCCGCTACACTCTCATCCTCCCCGAGAAAAATAACAAGCTATCCCCTTTAATGATAAAAAGAGCAGCTGTGCTTATCTTTCTAAATACATCGCGAGCCTTGAGTTTTAACCTAATATTTTTAATATTATTCTGTTCCTGAAAACCAGTATAAACATACTATAACACATATAACAATACTAAAAATACCCAACCTAATGGTTCCAAATTTAATCTGTATAATCGTTGCAGAATTATGTCGTGTCCTTTCAACTTCTATGAAAATCAAATCAAAACTTAATTATATATTAATGAAAGCTTCCTTCATTCTATTAAATCCTATCATACATAAATTGATAGTATCATATGCTAGGTAATGATACTAGGATGTCATGGTGATTACGTCCTATTTAAGAGGGAGTCTTACTATTTCTGTATTGTTGAAATTAATATATATAATCGAACAAATTGTGTCCATGTATTTTTGCATAAGAGTGGCGCTGGTTAAATTGGAGACAGTAGGAAAAAAACATTTCCATTTCTTTTTGACGATGTTACACCATTCTAAAGAATAATGAAATTTACTTAAATTTATGAGGTTAATTAAACAATTCTTTCTGCAGAACATAAGGTGTAAAGCAGTTATTATTCGTTTACAGAGTTGTACAAAAGAAATCGGTTAGACAATATCTATAGAGAAAAAATGTTTGCAGTGTATTTTAATGAGGCTAAACTATTTTAAACATTGTTAAATTTACACATAAAATAATGCTGATGCATTTACTACAAGTTACGGTGTATACTACATCTACTACTCATTTACAAGGATGCACAAAAGAATTCGGTTACATTATTATCCATGAGTGATAATTGCTAGAAGTTAATTTTGAACTTTGGTTTGCATTTTAAAGTTACTAAATTTAACTAAAGTAAACTAAATTTTTGCATAACTAAGTGGCTTGATTCTGTTGAATTATAAGGAGTGCCAAACACAAGAATTTGTATTTAATACTGACTAAGGGTGTAATTTGCTAAAGAGAAATTTTTATGCATTTTCTTACTGAATTATATTTATTATATCAATAAAAATTTGCTGAACATAAATTAATTTACACATAGAACAAAATACATTGCCGTTGATCATTAGGGATTCCAGGAAGTGTGAAAAGCGTTTTTCATCTGAATTAAATTTTTACTAAATATGCAATTCGTACAAAAGTCTTTAGATAATTAGTACACAGGGCTATACAAAAGAATTTGAATGCCATTCTATGAACGAAATTTAGGAAAAGTTAATTTTCCAATTAAAAATAATTTTAGCATGCATTATAATCAGTGTTGGGCACGTTCACAAAATAAAAGAACTAACTCAAACTCACGTTCAATTTCTGAAAAGTGATTTAAGTTCACGTTCAAATTCAAAAATTTTCAAACGAACTCGTTCAAATCAAACTCATTTGTAAAAGTGAACGAAGTTCACTAAACAGTTCACTTTTTTATGTTTGGATATTATTGTCCAAATTTACAAAATTTTGTAAACTAATATTTGATTATTCGATATGTAAGATAGAGGTATGCACGGACGGAAATTTTCAGGCCCGATCCATAGAAAAAAAATATCCGGCCCGATATTAAAATAAAAATTTCGGCCCGAGCCCGGCCCGGCTCGTAGAGAAAATTTAGCGGCCCGACTCGGCCCAATATAATAGCTAGAAACAAGGCCCGACCCGGCCCGATATAATAGCCAAAAACAAGGCCCGAGCTTGGCCCGGAACGGAAATTTCGCACTGAACTCGGCCCGACCCCGAGTACATTTCTACAGGACATTGATATTTACCCTTACGGAAGAGTTCTGGCCAAAAAAACTTAACCTTAGTCTGTTTATAATCTCCATTTATGCAGAAGTGCCGTAGGCTGCGACGTTTATGCTTTCTTTTAAAATCTTTCCGATTTAGAAATATTTCCGCCTTACACAGTCCCCCTTGTACTGAGAGTTTACTGTATATATCTATTTTCGGCGAAATTGTATACAGCCCAGGTCCGGTTCGGCGCGACCCGAGTCTGCAGAAGAAGTAAGACTAGGATACTACCCAGAGAAGTAATACCCAGACTTAACCCGTCCTGAGGCTCGTGTAGGCCTCTAAATGGCATTTGAAAGTGGGAAAAAGTGTACTAAGGTCTGGAAACATTTAAAATAAATTATGAAAAAATTGAACGTAAATTTGAACGTAAATTTCGTTCAAACTCGTCTATTTTTTGAGTTTCCGTTCAGTTCAAACTCGTTTATAAAATAGTGAGCGAAGTTCAGTTCAAAGTTCACAAATAGTGAGCAAAACTCGTGAGTTTTCGTTCAGTGAGCGCGTTCATACCCAACACTGATTATAATACATATGCATATTTGTGGAACATATAGATGTCTGCACAATTTTTTTTTCTAATTTCAATTTTTTAGCATTTTGAAAGGTTTTTTAAACATATTTTAAGAAAAAATACTATTTTAAAATGTTGCCATTTGTAAAAACAGCACAAAGAATAATATTTCCTTTAATTTAAAATATATATATCTTTACAAGTGTCTATTATAAATGAAAAAGAATCTTCCAAATTAGATTTAAATAATTAGGTGTTAAGGACAGAAAAATAATAAAAATTATGTTAAAAAATTGTATTAACACGTGAATATTAAGAAAGTAAGTAAATTTTTAAATGATGAATTCATTAATGTATGATAAAAGAAGTAAATTGGATGGAATTATGTCCTATTTAAAATAGCTAAATAATAAAAGTGCTAAAAGGTTTAAATTTTAATATATAATTTCACGGGACAGTTATTTCATATTTCCAGAAGATGTGTTTAACAGTTTTTGCCATTTATAAGAAAGCGCAAGTAATTTTGTCTTTCTAACAATAAAATTATTTTCTTGTTAATATTAAAAAGAGAAAGAAAATTTTGCTGTCGTTATGTCAGCTTTAAAACGACACAGATAAAATGTCTTATTTAACACAATTTTCTTATAGCGATGTTAAAAAGAAGACTCTGTTGACTTAGATAATTTCATATTACCTGATTTTCAAACGTTTAATTAATTTAAGTAATTATTAGTCAAACACGAAAACAACCTTTAGTAGCAGCTTATTCGGCATTAAAATCATCCAGTAAAAGGAACATCTGTTTACAGGGAGATCGACCATAAGTTTAATTATAATTTAATTTTCCACAATCTTTCCAAAGCTGGTAAAATTAGCGTATTTTTAGAGTAAGAATGGGGTTTGGCGAGCGTAGCAAATGGGAGTAGAGTTACTTAGTGCTTTAAAAAAATACATAAATGAAAGTAGAATAATTTATAAGTGGTTTAAAAAGAAATCTGGCTTAAGTCCCCTGAATGTAATTAGAACAACACCGCTAACAGCATATCTATATTCATTCCTTTATCAATAGTTTTTCAAAATAATACAAAAACAGCCTGTCTGAGATAAAGATTTTTTTTTATATATAATTTCGGTATTGAGAAAAAACAATAGTGTAAAAAATAACAGATAGATTGCGATAAGACTTACACGTGTAGAGCAAAGGAGCCATTGCTTACTATATACAGGCATTTTCGACAGGTGCATATATTTCTTCAGTTTCGTTTCGCTGATAAGGTGGAAAGATATTGCTGGAAATAACATTATAAAAGCACGCATTTGCATCGATTTATCGACGAGGAATTCTGATTAACACATGCATATTGAGTGTTTGTTTGTAGAAAATATTCTCTTAAAACGTTAAAAATAGGGAAACAATTTTAAGTCGTGGTGGATTTAAACTTGTATTTTAGAAATTACGTTAATAAAATACCAAAAAGAACAAAATATAATTAAAATATGAACATTTTTACTATTGGTGGATTTTTTGTGTCTGTGAAATAAAATAAAAAAAAGGATCAAAAAATATATAAACTTTGATGAACCACGTAAGATGCATAATATTTCATCAGAGGTGAGCTTTATACTCAATTTAAAGAGATTTTACGCGTTGCTTTTATATAATCATAATTTATTTTACGTGTCCATTTCCAAATACAATAGTTTTAATAATATACCAATCAATAATGTATAATTCAATTTTAGTTATTTTACTCAACCTATATTTATGTATACATAACCCATAATTTTAAATGATCTAGTATCATATAAGGCGAAACTTTTTTTCTCTCTCTTTCTCAGAGGTTCACTTATTTAGTTTATTAGTACTTTATCTTATAGTCCTCCATTAATTTTCAATAGCCTTTAACAACAGATAAAATAGAACATCCCCGATAACATAAAATAATAAGTAACTTGACTTATATAACATAAGAATGAGTCTGGAATTTCTAGTTAAAAGAAGTTGCAATATTACTCCAGAAGATTGTTTGATTATTAGATTGTTAAATTCATAAATCTTTTGTTAGTGCCTGGTCTATAAATTTTGGACCACGTTCCATTTCAGTTAGATTTTTACAGCATTTATTTTACCCGGAAGACAAGAATTCTGAAATAGATAATTCCTTTTTTATTATATTAAGAAGTAAAAAACTTTATACAGGGTGAGTCATAAATATCGAAACAATAGGCTATCTCCTCAAATATTGCCCCTAGACCTATACTTCCAATTGCAAAAATTCATAAAAAAAGGTGAAATTTCTGATAATATAAGTTGCAACTCCATGGGGGGTCTATTTGAAAAAATACGAAAATTAAATTTTTATACGGCCCCCGTAGGGCAAAATTCCCAATTAGGAAATTATTCCTTATCCATTCCTAAATTGAACAGAACAAATTTCATCTCCGTATCTAAAAATCCCATTAAGATATTAAATCCCAAAATCCTCAAAAATTCCTGACTTACGCCACTTTTCCCTGCTTCTAAACTGACTCAATTTCAACGCTTGTTAGGGAACATTCACAAATTGCAATTTAATAAAAATCGGTTTAAGATAGCGCTTTTTCTTTGGACATAAAATAGCAGCATATAGTTTTTACTCTAAATTGGTATACCAGACGTCTGCCCGGGTCAAATTATCTTTGTCAGGTCCCAAACCGACCCATAGGGGGAAAAGTTCGGCGTGGCCTGAAAAAATGTCAATATCATAATCCGGACCGGTCTGGAAAATAGTTTAAATCATAGCCCGGTTCAGTCGCAAATTTCTACATAGTTTTTTAATTCGACGTGGGAAAAAAATGTTTCATATGGAGGAGTTCTGACGAAAAAAATCTTTTATAGCTTTTTGTTTTTTATATTTATACTTTTTATTATTAAAGAAGCGCCAAAGGCTGTAATATATTTATTTTATCAATGAATCTCTATTTAAAAGTAAATGTTTCACTTATATTTTAATATCGTTAATCCATATCCCATGCTTTGGAGACTCTGAAAAATGTTATACACTAAAACTTTTTAAGACGGAATCACATAGGAAAGAAAAAATACGTTATAGACAGATGTTCTCCCTAGAAGATGTAATTGGAGTTTATTTTCTTTTCAGGTAATATTGCATTTATTTTGCATGGATCAACATATTTTCCGTTTAAGACAGAATTCCATCATAGGCAGATTTTTTTTTTCACTGGTTTTATTGTATTTAATTATTTTAGCCTTTGAATGATCTATTTTTAAAAAGTGAATTTTAAAGATTTTTTTTTTTTTTTTTTGTAAAATAGATTTTTAAACCTATAAGTTTTTTGTAAAAAATTCGATTGAGCCAAATTTTATTTATTTTATGCGCGTATTAAGTCAGTCAAAGGCAGTGATTTTAATACGGGTTTTGTCGAAACCGGGTTTGAAAATTTCATCCAGAGTGCACCTAAGTTGAAGAAAGTAGCCCCCTCCTTTATGAAAAGTACGCTAGGCCCGGCCTGGCGGGTCTTCAGAAAAAAGTAACATCTCGGTCCTGACCCTACCTGGGCCAAGAATACAAATATTTTAACATCCTCTGGAGGACGATTAAAAGCCTGAAGTTGTCAGAGGTAAATTTAAAAAGAAAAAAAGATGCATCTTAGAAAAAGCATTTTTAAAAATAACTGACGGACATTTAAACAATACTCTTCGTTTTTCTGCATAATGTAGTTTTCATCCTCTATTTCTTGTCTTTAAATTATTAAATGTTAAGAGTTTTTAAAAGAAAAAAGGACTTGAAACACGCCATTTTTGATTTTTTTACATTAGTTTTGTTTCGGCAAATTTGAAAAAAATGTTTACTTTTGAAAAAATGTTTGCTTTTGAAAATATGATTTTTTAAAATTACATTATTTTTTCAATTAACATTTTTAATTGTTTTAAAATTAATATAAAAAAACGGCGAGCAAAACTAAAATCAGATATTCATCTTTAATTAAATGGAAAGAAATTGAAATCCGATAAATAATGTTACAAGTTATAACGACTTTTGATTGTCCCATTTAAACCAGTACTAACCACTAGAAACTTTTATAAATTGTATGAGAAATTTTAGAATGTAATTTTCTTAGCAAATTATAAGGCTAATCATCACAAAAAAGAAAAAAATCGAAATTCTAACTCAAGAAATAGATTTTTTACGCGTTTTCTAGAACTGTTAAAGTAACACTGTTTTTTGAATTGCGCGCATTTCAATTTGTGTCTAATCCCTTAAAAGCTGATGAATTTTTTAAAAGGCTATAACTTTGCGAATTTTGGAGATATGAAGATGCAGCTTTTTGTGTCTTATTCAAGACTGAATAAGGAAAGTTTTCCTAATTGGAATTTTCGTCCTACGGGGGCCGTATAAAAATTTAATTTTTGTAACTTTTCAACTAGACCCCCCATGGACTAGCAATTTATCTTATCAAAAATTTCACATTTTTTTATGAATTTTTGCAATTGGAAGTATGGGTCTAAGGGCAATATTTAAGGAGATAGCCTATTGTTTCGATATTTATGACTCACCCTGTATATTTCTTTGCGTATAAATGTATTTACTCATGTTATATATTTGAAAGATTTTTGTCTTCTTCATTTTGGCAGAAAATGAATATGCGTCCAATAAAATTCTGGTTGTAAGAAAATAATTTTTATGATCTGATATTTAAAAAAACAGCCAGGAAAGATCATAAGTAGCTAAAATTCCAAATAAACTTTTATCCTGGAGAAGTGTACCTTTATTTGAACAAAAATCCACCCAAAAATCGAAAGATATTTTTGGGTTACAAACACTCGATATATATACTCGTTAATCAGCATTCCTCGTCGATAAATCGATTTTTGGGTGCATATTATTTTTAAATTTTCTGAACTATTTACGAAAACCTGCATGCAGGTGCTATTATTTTTCATCAAAACGTTTGACTTTTGTATACAAACAATTTTTCAGCCCTTTAATATTTATTCGAGTCTTTCTAACGAATTTTTCTATATAACGAATTTTTAGTAGAAAGGATAAATTTTTTCTTGATACATTACAAATAATCTCCACATATAACGAAGTATATATTTAAATTTAACAAATTTTTACAGAAATGCTTTTATTTATTTTTTTTTTCTTTCTTTTTTTTTTTTTCAGAAAATGATTCAAATTACTTGTGGAATTTATTTTCCTGCAGCGATTCCTGGTTTATGTTTCATCACTGCATACTTCTACCTTATTCAAGTCCGAAAACAAGCTTTCCTCTCCTCCCCCTTCCCCCTAAAAGCAATATTTTTATGTCGAATTCTTTCACTTGTCTGACCTAATATCCTTTCATCAAAGATGTTCATGCGGTCTTGGAAAAATTTCCTTGCTACTAAGGTGGTTTGAAATTGTCGCAAAGCGTCCTGAAAGATAAATATATTCTATGGTACCTTGAAAATGTTGTTTGATTTTTGGTTTGGATAGTGTTGTATAAATAAGGACGGAATTGGAATCATTTGAATAAAGGGCCGTCGGGTCGTTTTGAACACATTTCCATTTACCTAAGCTAACTCTAATAATATAGATGGGATGTTTGTTATTTGTATCAACATGTGCACGCTTTAGTGTGAGAAGTCATGAATGAAGAATTTTTCCTATGAGTCATCTATGGTGGTGCAACCGTCAGCAGCATCTGCAAAAAAATGGCTCTTAGTATAAGAATGTCTCTCTGATAAAGTGACAATTTTGAAAGTAATTAAATCACAAGTGCAAAAATTTCAAACAAAGATTATAAGTTTCTTCAATTAAAATAAATTTATGTTTTCCTTATGAGTTTTTTTTATTGCGCTTTCAGGTAAGCATTTTTTTTTCTGTTTAAATAAATGAATAAAACACCAAATTAATATGTATCGTTAAATCTTAATTAAACAGCTCAAAGACAATTTCTTTCAAAATTTATACATAAAGAACATTTTTACGTCATTCTCTATACAACCATTTTTTCTATAGAACGAATTTTTTGACTGAACAATGGACTTCGTTATATAGAGACTCGGCTGTACTTGAAATCTGTTTTTCTCAAAACTGATTTTTTAAATTCTTAGATTTTTGAAAAGGTCAAAGCATCTTAATTTTTGATCAAAATTCATGAAATTGATAAAAAATACATTTTGATATTGTTTATAACGAAACTGTGTATACATTTTTAAATTCGACTGTATTAATATAATTAAATTTGATTTGTAACTTATTAATTAAAAAGCGAACTTTTGATGAAAACCGATATGGAATTTAGAAAAATGATTCTAAAAAGTAACTATTCAAGGGATTAAAAAATTGTTATACACATCACAAGGGAATCAAGGAAATTACAAAAATTAGCATGGAGCACTTTAAAAAATTCTTTTAAATTTTTTTTAATTTAAAAAATCCTAATATATTTTGCAAATTTCTTTTAATATGTTCTTTATACTTATACTAAAATGTATATTTCCACAAAATTTCGTAGCTCTATAATTAAAATTAGAGCGTGCATCGTTCCCTTAATTCAATAGAAATTCAGAGAAGAAAATTATAATAAAAATGCATAAAATTTAATCCACATCAGAACAGCTCAAGTTTAAAAATATCTGCATATTTTTTCCTTAAAATTTTGTAAAATAACACTTGACATTGATAAATAGTTTATTCATAAGTTAAAATCAAGTTTCTATCTACTATTCCGCCATTCTCATGGATTTTATTACTTTCATTTTTGTAAATAAAATTTTGTTTGAGATAGAAAGAAAAATCCCTTCGCTGCAACATATAATTTGTCTTGCATCGTCAACCGCGGGCACTTGTCAACAACGGAAAAATACTTGCATATTCTTTAGAAATTTCTCTTTTAAAGAATTTTCAAAATTGGATTTAATGTTTTAAAGTTTGAAATGCTTTTAAAATGTTGAAATACATCAAAAAAAATTAAATAATTTTGCACAAGCTTCAATATTGTGTGTGTGTGTGTGTATATATATATATATATATATATATATCGGTTAATTCAGGCCAGCAAAAAATTATCAACAGCGATGTAATGGGAATTATTGGAAAATATTCAAAATAGATGACTCTCTAAATTAGGTGAAGCAACAATAATAAAAATCCATACAATAAGTAAATATTTTTTAGAATCTTAATGAGTAATTTTGAATTTATGTAATATCAGAAGATAAAAATGTTACTTCATTTAGAAAATGCTTAAGTTATCAAGTGCATAAGTCCTTGATTTGGGTCCGTTCAAGTATTACATAAGCATTTTTTTTGTCATTTTGTACCCCCCCCTCCCTTCCTTTGTAAGCAAATACTAGACTCCCCTTCCTTTTTGCTTACGTAAGATTTTATGACATTCTAACATCAACACTGATTGCCATAAAAAAAATTACAATTAGTAAGAAATTACATTATTAATCCAGTAAATTTACATATATAGACAATAAAAGAAATCAATAAATCGAAAAACAATAGCATAGTATATAATTACTTATTGCATTGAACAATTCGTAGAATACAAAACAGTTTTAAATATACAGTGAAACCTCCGTGTGCGATTATCTCTATTAAGAGGGCCCAGGGCTTAAAAACTTTTCAAAAAAATTGATTTTTTTATGATCTAGTTTGATTATTCAATTAATTCTGAACTCAGTACAAAAAAAAAACCGCATACAAATATTTGCATTTTTAACGGAGCTATAAGCATTTATATATCAACACTTTCAAAACCGCACCCATATAATTTCAACTTTAAATCGCGTTTTCTCAAAACTTGATTTTTGACGACTAACACCAAGATTAAAAAAAACTATTTGATGGAATGGCTTATTTTTTTTTTTTTTTCATGCATATAACATCATTATCTATAGAATGAATTAAAATATTTTAGATAGTTTAATATTTTGAGTATTTTTAAAAGAAAAAAAATTGTATTTTTGGGGGTTTTTTTTTTCAATTTTGACAGATTTTTAATATTTATTTATTTATTTATTTATTTATTTATATATATATATATTTTTTTTTTTTTGAGTGATAGTTATATCCATATTTTATTCTACAGATAATGATGTTATATGCATGCAAAAAAAATTTAAGCCATTCCATCAAATAGTTTTTTGTAATCTTGGTGTTAATCTTCAAAAATCAGGTTTTGAGAAAACGCGACTTAAAGTTGAAATTATACGGGTGCGACTTTGAAAGTGTTGATACATAAATGCTTATAACTCCGTTAAAAATGCAAATATTTTTATGCGATTTTTTGCATTGAGTTCAAAATTAATTGAATAATCAAACTAGATCAGAAAAAATCGATTTTTTGAAAAGTTTTCAAGCCCTGAGCCCCCTTTAACGACCACCTTCTTGAACGATAATTTTTTCATGAAACTAAATTTATTCCTATAGGCTCAATACTAATTTTTACTCCATTCAGAGACCATCCCAGTTTAACTCCAGCGACCAATTTTTTGAGGAAAATAACGCAAGTTCTGTTTTTTCCTGGTCACATGAAGAAGGTTTTATTAGAAAAAAATATTTCCGGAGAGCACATTATTTTCAAACTTCTAAACTAAGTTTAGATTTTGTTTAATTCCGGTAACTTTCAAGTATTTAAATCCTCTTGTACCTTTTAAGGCAGTAAATTTAACTCTAACGACGAATTAAGAATGACGGTCAATAAAGTCAATTGCCCTATTTTGTTCAGGAAACTCTCAAAGAAATCGTCATTATTTTTTCCCGGCCCAAAAAGAAAAATATCATTTATTTACTGAACTAGGAAAGGAAATTTAAATAAAAGTTATAGAAGATAAAACGGTAAAGTCACAAAAAATGTCAATGTATTGATTATTACATTTTAATATTTTTGTTAAATTATATTTAAATTTTTATATTTTTTCCTAATATGGAAAATAAATATTAATAACATTAATCGATACCTTTTTTTTCAACCATTAAAATCTAAATTTAAACATGACCTCCATTAAGAGACCATTTTTTAGAGTGACCAACTTTTATTGGAAACGGAACGTGTTAAAACACCCTGTAAATAAACTTTGAATAATTTTTATAAAAAAATGTTTTAAAAATTATTATTACTTTCATACTTATAAATGATTACAAAAATTATTCCGATTTTTTCCGATCAGAATTTTATCCAGAACACACTAGACTGGATAAGCAAAGTTTAAATTATATAGTTTACTGAATGAAAAATATATTTCGATGTCATCTCAATTCGTTGATTCACTCCATGACCCATGAAAAATTGTCGCAACAATGCATTTCATTAATATCTATATTATTTTTCAACAGTTACAATCCTGATTCTTACACTCATTTCATAATAATCAATTTCGCATCAGAAAATGAGCAACGAGAAAAACAACAAGAATAACTTGTTGTTTAACTGGTAGAACAAATGATTATTCGATAATTGTCGAAATAAACAATTGTTCAATTTAGAAATAAAGACATTGTTTTAATTCTCAACTAATCATTTCATTATCTCAATGCATCTCTCTCATATAAGCTGCTTCGGATTTCGAATGCTAATATAGGATTACAGGTAAGTTTAAATAAATTATCATAGATTAACAATAATCATAGCTTAAGATATTAAATATAAATAGTATTATGCAATATATTTAACAAATGATATGTTAATTTCACTGTGAGCAATTTTAGTGTCGCAAACCCTGAAAATATCTTCGTATTTATGTGATAATGATCTCTTATTATAGGTAAAAAGCTGGCTAATGATTTGTGTTGCCTATTGATCAAAATAATGATGAAATATTGAAATATAGTAAATATTATGCTAAAAATCTTACTATTTCGAAATTGATTCTCTTTTTAGGGCTTCAAAAAATCATACATAAATATATGTATATTGCTTTATTCATTTTATAATTTCGCGCTTGCCAACCTAAATAATCCAGCAATCGAAGTCTAAAATACACAAAATGGAAATTTTTCCATTTTGGATCTGCAGTCTGAAAAGAAAAAGCGAGATAATTACAATTTAGTTGTTATTTTGCTGTGCCCTCCCAACTCGAAAAATTTTAATAAAAAAGAGGTAAAATAAAGATTTTGGATTGAAAAACTTATTTTTAAAAATTGTCTTTATTGTCCAAGCATTAAGTCATTACAGACCTTTTTACATCGAGTTCTATCCTTAAATTTAAAAAAATACGAAGGGAAGTATTGATATATTAAATATAAAATATATACTATGAATTATAACAGTTTTCATGCACTCTGTACACGGGGAACCCAGAAGCCTGTAGTACTTTATATGTATACCCCTGTGGTCAGAAATATGGCCAGAATTTCCAGACCCGGGCCCGGCCTGTAGGAAAGTCACTTCGGACCGACATGACACGACCCGTTTATATTTTGACATTTCTAGGTCTAGCCCAGCCCGGAGGAAATCAGTAAAAACAGGCCCGACTCGTTATGGCCCGGCACAATTTCTATTATTTCTAAAAAAATTCAGATTTTTATCATATAATTAAGATTCCTTTAAAGAATACTGCATATATATCTATGGAATGATTTTGTCGTATATTTTACAGAAAATACACATTAACAATATTAAAGATTACTTTTAGACTTTCACCATGCAAATAAAGATTCATTAAAAAATTGATATGGTTTAAAATAAAAGAAAAAAAAAGAAAATTAAAAACATCATAACTTTTGAAGCTGTTTAATAAAGGTATATTTATGAAAATATAACTATATCATTTTATTAAAATTTCCAAATCCAAATTCATTCTCAAATCCAAAAGGAACTACTTTCTGATACATTTCTGAATTCATTTTTTTTTTCGGAAACGCATAAGATTAACAGGTGTTTTTATTCGGAAACTATGTAATCGAATGGCGTTATCCATTTTTCAATACAAGCAATTTAAGAAAATACTGTCAAAGTTAGTGTTTTGAATAGAATTTTCGTAAGCGATAACACCGGAAGGGAGGAACATCTGAAACCATTTGAAAAAAAAAAAAGCATATCTCAACAAGATTATAAAAGTATCTTATTTACCATAAATGAAAAACGCTATTCGATTTCAAATTCTTTCTATAGTCAGGGTTGTTAATTTTATACTTTAAAACGTAACTTACGTTGAAAATTAGCCCGAAAATGTGTCAAACTTTCGCGTTGTTGGGGAGTGAATTTAAGAACCACCAAAAAGTATATACACTATATGGCCAAAGATGACTGCCCACTTGCGATTTTAGACTTCTTGTTAAATATTTAGAAAAATATAAGAGGAATTATTCTGAAACTCCAAGCGCCTAAACAGAATAGTACAAGTCATATTTCCAGAAAGATTTTTCTTGAAATCCCATAGGAAACCGTGAACAAATTCAAAAAATGACAAAGATTTTTTGCATAAATCTGTCAAAACTAATGTAGCAAAAGCGTCCAAACTGCAGATTATGATTACATGGTTTATTTTAGTAAGCTGTGTTCATGTTTATGAGGATATCATCTATACTCGTAGAAAAATTAAGGTTTTTATAAAAACAGTCCCAAATTTTTTCAAGTTTTTCGCTTATAATTTGCAGAGATCTTAATATAAAAAAATTTCTTTTTGGAAAATATGGCAAATAATATTGTACGTAATCTGTAACCAGAATTAAAAAATAAAAATTGTAGGGAAAATGAGTAGATTTAGTAAATGTTTCACTGCACCGTGCAATATTGTGTATGCTATATCGACACTAATCAATGGTTATATGGATACAGCTCCTCATCTTTTCGCCTCATTTTGTGAATAACGGATTCTGAGCTTAATTTATCGGCGATTATTTATAGAATTTTCAAGCTATGTTTTTGAGACTTTAGAAAAGTTGCTCTATATATTTAGCTAACACATGATGGAAATTACATTTTGATTGCGGTGACGCATACGCAGTAAAACATTATTTAGTGAATCTGTTTATTTTTCCTACAAACTTTATTATTTTTTAATTCCGACTACAGAATATTGGGTTCAATGTTGTTTGGTCATGTTTTCTGAAAAAACTTTAATATTAAAATTCTGCCAATTATAAGCAAAAATCTTGAAAAAATTTGGGACTGTTTTTATAGAAACCTTAATTTTTCTATGAGCATGCATGATATTATCATAAAATTGAACACTGCATATTACAATAAGCCACGTGACCATAATCTGCAGTTTGGACGCCATTGCTAAGTTAGTTTTGACAGGGTTATGCAAAAGATCTTCGTTCTTTTTCAATTTGTTGACAGTCCCATATAAAATTTCAAAAAAAAAAAAAAAAAAAAAAAATCACGGAAACATATGACCTGTACTATTCTGTTTAAACACTTTGAGTTATAGAATAATTCCTCATATTTTTCTAGATATTTAACAAGACATATCTAGAATCGCAAGTGATCAGTCACCTTTGACCATATAGTATATCCAAAGATTACGTTAACATAAGCTCTTTATCGCTATTTATAATTTTACAAATTATATTGCCTGCCCTACACATTTTGATAACAATTATGTCTAGTTCCGGCCCGACTCGTCTATATGTAGAAAAACAATGCAAGTCTGATCTTGGCCCGGCACGAGTCTGCTAAAAAATATTAAGCCGGGTTAGACAAAATGTAACTGTCCCGTGTCGATTTCTACACTGCATCTGCAAGTTACATTTCAGTACTGATGTTGTAAAAAAATGGTATCGGCTCGGGACGCGCATTCATACTTATTCTCGTTAAAGAAATATTCATTGAAAATAGCTCTTTTTTATCATGCTTAAATATTTATAAATGGCCCATAAGCCCGCTATTTTTTTTTTCTTTTTAATCGGCTCTGTCTGTATGGCCAGTTCAATTTTTTTGATGGCCCGGCCCGACCCGGCGAAAAAATTATTATCATTCTGCCGGACCGGCTTGCTAGAAAGTTTGGAACCTTTCGCCGGTCCTTCCAGGCCCGAGCAGACCTCTACTCCGCAGCCTTGATTGTATAACGTCAATAAAGGTAAATATTTAAAAATAATAATAAGTTGCATTAGAAATTTACTATATTAGCTTCATATTTAAGTACGTCCTTACTAAAACTTGCATACATTTAACAGCTCACCCTCTTTATGTGCACGTGAAATCCATTTTGTTTTTAACTACTTTAACATCTTTGTAATATGCTGCATTTCAGTAACTTTTTGCGATTTTAACTATTTATATAACATTCGAATCTTCATTTTTGAAAATTGATATTATATCTTCAATCACTTACTGCAGATTGATTGGCTTCTGGTATTTTAAAGTCATTTTATTGTACTACATAATTTAACTAGTAATTTGTTTATTTTGCTAGAAATAGTGATTATGTAATTTAGTGAAGGTAATTTAGTAGGTTGTAATTTTATGTGTAGGCCAATTTCAGATGTTTAAATTGGTTTAATTGTACAGAAAGTTTACAGATTAAACTTCCATGATGAAATGCTGCATTTGAGCAATCATTACTGGATAGTATTATTTTTTAATTTTTATTATCTCATAAGATTTGTGTTATTGCAGCTTAATGTTTAGATATTCGTCTGACAATAGCCCAATTTTGGCATATAATTTATAATTTTATAATTATTAAATACACTATTTTACAGCTGCATGTGTGCATAATTTGATGCATTTCTTTAACATCTTTATACTATGCTGCATAGTAACTTTTTGTGATTTTTACTATTTATTCTATTTTTCATTTTTGACTATTGAGATAATGTCTTCAATTATTTACTGATTGACATCTGGTATTTTAAACTCATTTCATGGTACTACATAATTTAGCTAGTATTTTGCTTCTTTTGTTTTAAATGGTGACTGCATTTTTTTGTTCAATATCAGTTATTTAAATGGTTTATTTGTACATAAAGTATATATATTATATAAATGCATGGTTCAACAATAATTATCCATTGTGTATATAAAGTAATTGTACTCCGATGGTTGATGTGAAATATAAAAGCCTAATGTCTTAAATGCAAATATTCTCAATTTTAGAACCGTAGCTGTTATATTAACATATTTCTGAAGGGAAGGTGAAGTTTTAAAGACCTGTTTTAAAAGACATTTTAAGGGGGGGGGGGGTGAAGGTGAAACGCTGTTTTGGAGCGTATAGGACTAGATTTGTGACAGTGCATGAGACGTCGCTACATCGCTATGATCAAGAGTCCAAATGACAATAGCCACATTTCCTCCATCGTCACAAATTTAACCCTATAATGAGGCCCAAACCAACCTTTAACCCCACTTCCCCTTTTTTTCACTCCTCACTCCAGAAATATGTTAATGTAGCAGCTACGATTCTGAAATTGAGCCTATAGGCATCTAAAACATTAGGCTTCAACATTCAAGATCAAACATCGCGGTACAAATATTTGATATACACTAGAGACATTAATTGTTAAATCGCCCACGTATATATACTATACAAATTCACTTTCTTGCGTTTCCTACCAAACTTAAAATAAAACCAGTGAATTTTTCATAATCAAGTTAGGTGCCCACGTCAAATAAATCCATTGTAACTAATTTTTTTTCTAACGTGGGAGGGGGGGGGGGTGAATAAATTGGTAGTTAAAAATTAAACATGAATTTCAAGAGAAACATTGAAGATTTATAAAAATGTTTAAAAATCTATTTTTAGTTTTAAATGCTTATTAATGACTTCATAAATAATCCAGATTTTTGTCTATCAAGATTGCATCTAGAACAGAAGTTTAATTTCACTTTGTAGTTTACTGAATGGAAAATATATTTATAAACTATCTTAAATTAGGAATTGTTGAATTCCTCAATGAAAAATTCGTCGCAACAATTCATTTCGTTAACAAAAATATTATTTTTCAACAATTGGAGACCCTGATTCTTATTTTCATTTAGTAATAGTCAGTTTCACAACGGAAACGAAAAATTCATCTATAACTAATTGTTTAACTGCATAAGAATTGATTATTCGATAATTGCCGAAACAGCTGCTTAATTCAGCAATAAGACATTGTTTTAAACCTCAACAAATCATTTCATACTTTCAATGCGTCTCTCTCATCTAAGCTGCTTCGAATTTTGAACTGTAATCCATGATTAGAGGTAACTTTAATAAATTATCATATATTGACAATAATCATAGCTTAAAAAATTACACATAAATGCAATGTATTAAATAAATGATGCTATGCAATGTATTAAATAAATCATGCGTTAATTTTACTGTGAACAGTTTCAGTGTCGTAAACCCTGAATATGTCTTTGCATTTATGTGATAATAAACTCTAATCTTATCATGGATAAAAAACTAGAATGAGCGTAAATTAAGTTATTTTGATGCAATCAAAATAAAATGATTGAAATTTAAGAAAAATGCGTTTTAAGTTACATTCGTTTTATTCGATCTAGGATTAAACTGTAACATAACATTTATAACGTCAATAACGGTAAATATCGAAAAAATAAATTAATTTGTATCAATAACTTAATATAGTAGTTTCAAATTTAACTATTTCCTTACTGGATTAAAATATTTTACATCTCACCCTCTTTGCATGCATTATGCAAGTATTTTTATAAATACATATTACAATCTAATCTTAAATTAATTTGCATTAAGGCTGCTGGCCACTCATTTTCCGAATTTTCCTCCGTAATGTATTGGCGTTTGATGTATTTTTATAGTCAAAATATCTCCTCTCGAGAAATTTATATTGTTAACTTCTTTTTTGTTTCTCTTCTTAAAGGATGTCCTTTTATTTTCTTAATTCTCAAAATACTTCTAAAATATTTGCTTAATTTCATACTTTAAGTTTTAAAAACTGGCGGTACTTCTAGGCTATCCCGTCGACCAAAAAATTATCGCCAAACTATAAGATTAAATGCCAATAATGGATGATTGTGAATGTCACATTAAATGCGATTCACGTGTTTAAAATGTCATTAACTGATTTTTATTTCAACTTTTTATTAATATTTTTATTAATATTCTACTAATTATTTGTTTTTTCGTCATTTAAAATAAAAATTACGTCAACATGTATAATTTGGCTATTAGTTTGGCGATTTGTATAATTTGGCGGAATTGGTCGACGGGATAAACTAGAAGTACCAAACTGGCAAATAGGAAGTAAAATTTTAGCACTTCAAATAAAATTAAGCGTAGTTTTTAAAAATATTTTGAAAACTAAGAAAAAAATAGACATGCTTACAGAAGAGTACACAGAAAAAAAGTTGTTTAAAATATTAATTTCATGAGAAGACATATTGAATAAAATACAAATGCATCAAACGCCCGTAGACTTAGCATTCCGGAGAGAAATTCGAAAAATGAGTGAGTGACCAGCAGACTTAATAACGTAATATATTGCCTTCATTGTTACACATATCATTACTTCAATTCTTAAAAGGGTTATTCTCTCAGAACATGCGAAATTATCTGGAAAAAAAATTGTTTTAAACTTTGTAAAATATCAAAAGTAAAAAAATTCTGATGCGAAAACTTCTCTTGATATTTAACACATACTTATACGACACGAAATATGTCTTTTATTTTATGTGATTTCGAACTCATTATAGGTAAAAAGCTATAACGAATGAAAATTAAGTTACTTTGACGCAATAATAATCAAATGATTAAAGTAAAGCGCGTTTCATTCTGCTTCGTTTTATTCTGGCCTGAATTCCAACAACTTCCCTTTGCTTGCATATATGCATACATTTTACATCTCCGCCTCTTTACATACATACGCATACATATGATGACGTGAGTTTAAAAAAACACCTTATCTTAGAAAATCAAATTTTGGGAAATCACGAAAAACTTCTGACTGCGTCCAGTAGTTTTTCATTGTAAATCAAAATTTTATAATTGCAGAAACACACAGAAAAAAACTTTTTTTTTCAGATTGTAGTGTATTTTCAATGCAGGTTCATGAATATAATAAATTGATAGAGAAAACTAATTTTGGATAAAATTGGATAATTTTGGACCAAGATTTTACAATTCCAGAAACACATGATAAAACATGTTTTTCGATGCAGGTTCACCAACAGAATATATTGATAGAAAAAATTTCGATAAAGTGATTTTTCAAAATCACATCCTCTTATATATTACCATTTAATCTTAAATTTATTTCCATTGATAAATTGTACATTACTTTTATTATTACAAAGATCATTAATTCATTTCTTACAAAGGTCATACGAAAAGGCGAAATTGGCTAAAAAGCACAGTTTTATATATTTGAATTTATAGAATGTAATTTTCTGAAAGAAGACGCATCAGAATTTTATTACTTTAAAGGTGCTAGTCACTCAGCGGCCGAACTTCCTTCTTCAATTATGTCTAAGCATCAAACGTCCATAGATTTTATATTATTGAGGAATATTCGGACGCGGGGTGTATCACAATTAATACTTCTCTATATATTTGAGACCTTCTTACACTGAACATGTTGTTTTATAAATGAGCGATAAACTTAGACAATGTTAGTGGAAATATATATGCCAAAGTCCACGAAAAAGAGGCAAAAGTTAAGGTTTGAATTTTTAATTACTTTGATGTTCAAGTTGCTAAAGTGGTGCACTTCTTTTTAAGAGGTGAAATGTTAGAATTTTCTAAAATTATTATTGTAATTAAAAATTAATTTATTCTTACCTAAAATACGATGACCACTGAGTGTACACTGAGAACTTTGTCGAACTCCAAATGGAGCAAATAAATTGGAAAACACTGAACAATTTCACAACATAACAAATAGTTATATCCAAAGAAAAAAAAAGGCGTCCTTTCTCCAAACTACCTATTGTTGATTTGATATATACTGTCATCTATGACACTTTTTAAAATTGCTTTTAGTGTTCACCAGGAAGACTATTTTGACTAAGTACAAAGTTTATAAGTTAATTCCTCAGTAAAAATAAAACCATTTAAAAATAGAAATTAACTAAAGTCTTTTAATTAGCTATGATTGAAAAAAAATGTAAATAGTTGAATTTTTCAATAAAAATAAATTTCAAATAAAAACGTCATTGAAATGAAAGTTGTGTTTTAGATGTAGGAACGTTGACGAAGATAAATTCCAATACATATTAATTAAAATAATATAGTTAAATAATAAAACTATATTTTGTAATAAATATATTGAATAGTTTCTTAAAACTTAAATAGACACACAAATGAGAATTTTAGGAAACTTCCACATTTCTTAATATTTATCTCTTCAGAAGTGTAAAATGTAATTTTTTATGAGAATGACTGATGCACACACCCTACGTCATTCTGTTTATATTCTTACATACATCTTATAAAATGCATGCAGCAGACCTGTACAAAATTTCATAACACAGGCTGTGTTGACTCAGGATAAAGTTTATAAGTTAATTCCTGAGTAAAAATAAAACTATTATAATACATATATATATGTATATATTATATTAAACTTGATTAAAGACATTTAATTATTGCAGGAAAAAATATAATACATATATATACATAGTCCAAACGTCAGTGAAATGAAAGTTGTGTTTTAGATGTACGGTTGTCCGCGGAGGGGACTTCGATACATATTAATTCGAAGATTTAAGTTAAATAACATAAAAATTTTGTCTAAAATGTATTGAATAGCTTCCTTAAAACTTAAATATACATATGAATGAAAATTTTAAGAAATCTGAAACATTTTCTAATATTTATCCCTTCGCGACTGAAAAATGTAATTTTTCGTAAGAATGATAACGCATATACCTTATGCCTATTTATATTCCTAAATACATCTTGAAATATCTTTTAAATGATCGCAGGACGAATGCACAAAAGTTCGTATAAAGAGAGGATTAAGAAAAGCAGAGAAATGCATTTTTCTGATGATGAAACTTTGATTTTTGCATGCAGTAAACATATAAGCACGATTGTGAGATTCATTCTTAAAACATTATAAAATGTATGCAGCAGAAATGCACACAAGCTCATATACAAAGACAATTAACAAAAACAGTGAAGCATATTTTCCGAACAGTGAAACATTAGCTTTGCATACCATAGAAATATGAGAATATGTGTGAGACTGATACAAATTTAATATGTAAAGTAATCATATGATACAAGAGATGTTTCCCTACGGGTTCTTTAAAAGGTCTCAGGACTCTTAAAACTGAAACTAGTTGGATGTGCCAATCCCAAAACTTTCTTCTATCTCATACGTACATTTTAATATAAAAAAAAATAGTTACTCATTTTAATGCTTTAATGATTTTAATTCAATACCATACCAACTTTGATTTTCATCTTAAATTTCTGCTTCAATCAATTAATCGGAGTAAAAACGAATTTCCGTCTCTGCACGAGCCGATAGACAATAGAATAATAGGCAGATTTTTTTTTTTTTTTTAATTCAGGGAGGACCTACTTGCCATACCAAAAAATAATCATATACAAAAAACTTAGTTCAGTTCTAGAACTAATTTCATACACTTTTATGTTGTGCAATATTGAAAATGGCATAAAATTCGCTATTACAGGGCCCTCTTCCGGCGGATTTTTTTCAGATTCAAGGCGATGCAACTAGCCATAGTGATACACTTACACAAAAAATTTCGTTCATTTCGATGCATAACTTCATGTACTTTTAGTCAGTACAATATTGAAAATGGCACAAAAATCGCGATTGTAGCGCCCCCTTCCGACGGATTTTTTTCAAATTCAGGGAGGACCAACTAGTCATAGTCATACACTTACACAAGAAATTTGGTTAAATTCGATACATAACTTCATATACTTTTGGTCGGTACAATATTGAAAATGGCACAAAAATCGCGATTGCAGCACCCCCTTCCGGCGAATTATTTTCAAATTCAGGGAGGACCAACTAGCCATAGTCATACACTTACACAAAAAATTTGGTTAAATTCGATGCATAACTTCATATACTTTTGGTCGGTACAATATTGAAAATGGCACAAAAATCGCGATTGCAGCGCCCCCTTCGGGTGGAATATTTCAAAATTGAAGGAGGACCTGCTTGCCACAGCTAGAAACATTCACAAAAAATTTGGTTCAATTCTATGCATAACTTCATACACTTTTTGATGGTAGAATGTCGACATACAGAGTCAGACACACGGACAGACAGACATTTTGTAAAAACATGTTTTTTTGGAATCTCTGACCCCTAAAACGTGTAAATCCGTCGAAAACCGGAAGACGAAAAAAATTTCGATTACAATACTTTCTTCTATTAAAGATAGAAGAAAGTAAAAAGAAATATGAGGAAAAAACACTTTCAACATTTAAAATCATAAAATGTATTCGATTTTAAGACAGAATTTTTATTGATATGAAAGATGCATGTTCTTCCATTTCAAAAATAAATAAAAATTGCAAGATGCGGAAATAGTATTTACAGGATACTCCAAACTGCCACACATTTGGCGAGCAGAAAATTGATATAATAGATTGTGGAGAGTTAAAAAATAATTTTTGCAACTAGAATAAAACTTTTGAGGCCTGCTTATACTTAAGATTAAAATAATTACGCTAAATCTAAATAAATTTACATTTAGAGCATTTTTATATTTTTAATACAAAGCCATATTTCGCTAATGCAAGATTTAGAAAATTTCAACGATATAATCAATGTATAAACACCTAAATATATGTATTTTTTGAATAATAAAAAATAAATTTAGGTTCAGACAGTTTGTATAGACTAACAAAAAACATACATTTCGAACATTTCATGAAGGATATTCAGAAGTTTTTGAGATATTGTGCGCGTTACGAACGAAAACGTCATTTGGAGAAAAATTACTAACAAGGAGAGAACCAACTTGATTCCCTTTAAAGATTTTGATTATTTTAATATATGTTGTAGGGCAGAAACCCCTTAGCCTCAGGTTCAATGGATTTTATACAACGCTCTTTAGTTATTCAGAAATAGGGGGGGGGGGGTATTATTAAGGTACAATTTAAATAGTAACTTTGAAAAGGAAGGGCATGATAATTCGTAGCTCAGTTCGTAGAGCGTGATGTCACTGACCTTCGGTCGCGGATTCGATACCGGAACGCTCTAAGTTTTTTGTTTTATAATACACTTGTAAATATAATTTAATAAACTCATTATCAATTAAAAATTAAAAATCAATTCTAATTTTAACCTATTTACTCTTTTTTTGTAACTAAATAGTTGTATAAAACATCACAAACAAATCCAAAACTTAATTTTTTAAATGTCATTTTTAAAACATATTTCATATATTCTTTATGGATGCAATGATATTGAACAATCGTCTCAGTTCAGGATTTTAAAGAAACATTTGTGTATTGCTTTAAGAAGAGAAGTCAATATGATATTAAAATTACTCTGTTTTTAAAGTAATAAAGATAATTATATTATAAATAAATATAAGAATTAAATTACAACCTACTTTTTGCATATAACATTTTTTTAAATTTTGTAAACGTATGATTGTTCAACTGAAATATTGATTAAATTTTGCTTTTTTTTGCTTAACATTTATTTTTTTCCTGCTTTTTTTTCAATTTTACTTGAATATGTTTTATTTTATTATAAATACAAAAATTGCCTTTGGAGTTTTCATTATTCAATAACAGATTGAATTTTTTATCTCCTTAAATGATGAGTAATAATGGTTTAAAAATGAAAAATGCTAAATTAATGATTAAATATGCTAATATTGTAGTTAAGGTACGATATTAAGATTTTTACATGAGATTAACAAATTATAAATTATTAAACAGAACATGAGAAAAACAAATGCAACGCGATCGGCTATAAATCCCGGGACCACTTGCCAGTCATATCACGCTATACCAACTGAGTTACGATCTACCATGGCCTCGCTTTTCAAAGTTAGTATTTAAATTCTAAAACCAATAACTTTGGTTCTAAACTGAATTTCAAGGAAACAATTATTTCAAAATATTCAGAAAAAATTAAAGTTAAACACAAA
Organism: Maratus speculifer; assembly: GCA_964019185.1. NCBI lineage: Eukaryota > Metazoa > Arthropoda > Arachnida > Araneae > Salticidae > Maratus > Maratus speculifer. The sequence goes on from OZ025296.1 coordinate 212,999,078, forward strand.
AAAAAATTAAATCTTTAAGAATCCTGAAACCTCTTAAACCCTGAAGAAGTTTTCAAAATTTATGTAAAAAAAATCTTATTTTAGGTATCATTTTTTTAATACGCTTGCAAAAAACAATTATCTCCCAATAAAAACGTAAAGTATGGAGGCAAGTTAAAGAACAACGTAAATCATCAAAAAGTGTATTAATCTCAAAAAAATAAAAAATTGATGTAAAGATAGCACAAGGTACATATTAAGGGAAAGGGAAAACAGAGGGGCATGGGCAAGTAACGAAATTTCAGACTTACGACTGCAATGATAATTAAAAAGAACTTTTCTTTTTCAGGTAAAATTTTTATAACTTATGTGTAAAAATATTTTTACTTCCGATGAACAGATGCCAAAGGATACCAGCATATGATAATTCACTGAGAAGAACAGCCACTACGGAAGAGAGTGAAAATTCAAACTATACCGGAAAAGATGGATTCAAAGATAGCGGAGGTATGTGTATGTATTTCTACAATGGGTACGTAAAAAAATGCTTTCACTTATGCTTGCACTTATAATTAAAAATATCTTTTATTTTTCAGGTAAAATTATTTTTAAATGATGGCGTAAAAATAGTTTTACTTCCGATGAACAGATGCCAAGGGATACCAGCATATGATAATTCACTGAGAAGAAGAGCCACTACAGAAGAGAGTGAAAATTTAAACTATACCGGAAAAGATGGATACAAAGATAGCGGAGGTATGTATTTCTACAATGGGTACGTAAAAAAAAATGCTTTCACTTATGCTTGCACTTATAATTAAAAATATCTTTTATTTTTCAGTTAAAAATTTTTTAAATGATGGCGTAAAAATAGTTTTACTTCCGATGAACAGATGCCAAAGGATACCAGTATATGATAATTCACTGAGAAGAAGAGCCACTACGGAAGAGAGTGAAAATTTAAACTATACCGGAAAAGATGGATACAAAGATAGCGGAGGTATGTGTATGTATTTCTACAATGGGTACGTAAAAAAATGCTTTCACTTATGCTTGCACTTATAATTAAAAATATCTTTTATTTTTCAGGTAAAATTATTTTTAAATGATGGCGTAAAAATAGTTTTACTTCCGATGAACAGATGCCAAAGGATACCAGCATATGAGAATTCACTGAGAAGAAGAGCCACTACAGAAGAGAGTGAAAATTTAAACTATACCGGAAAAGATGGATACAAAGATAGCGGAGGTATGTATTTCTACAATGGGTACGTAAAAAAAAATGCTTTCACTTATGCTTGCACTTATAATTAAAAATATCTTTTATTTTTCAGTTAAAAATTTTTTAAATGATGGCGTAAAAATAGTTTTACTTCCGATGAACAGATGCCAAAGGATACCAGTATATGATAATTCACTGAGAAGAAGAGCCACTACGGAAGAGAGTGAAAATTTAAACTATACCGGAAAAGATGGATACAAAGATAGCGGAGGTATGTGTATGTATTTCTACAATGGGTACGTAAAAAAATGCTTTCACTTATGCTTGCACTTATAATTAAAAATATCTTTTATTTTTCAGGTAAAATTATTTTTAAATGATGGCGTAAAAATAGTTTTACTTCCGATGAACAGATGCCAAAGGATACCAGCATATGAGAATTCACTGAGAAGAAGAGCCACTACAGAAGAGAGTGAAAATTTAAACTATACCGGAAAAGATGGATACAAAGATAGCGGAGGTATGTATTTCTACAATGGGTACGTAAAAAAAAATGCTTTCACTTATGCTTTCACTTATAATTAAAAATACCTTTTATTTTTCAGGTAAAATTATTTTTAAATGATGGCGTAAAAATAGTTTTACTTCCGATGAACAGATGCCAAAGGATACCAGCATATGATAATTCACTGAGAAGAACAGCCACTACGGAAGAGAGTGAAAATTCAAACTATACCGGAAAAGATGGATACAAAGATAGCGGAGGTATGTGTATGTATTTCTACAATGGGTACGTAAAAAAATGCTTTCACTTATGCTTGCACTTATAATTAAAAATATCTTTTATTTTTCAGGTAAAATTATTCTTAAATGATGGCGTAAAAATAGTTTTACTTCCGATGAACAGATGCCAAAGGATACCAGCATATGATAATTCACTGAGAAGAAGAGCCACTACGGAAGAGAGTGAAAATTTAAACTATACCGGAAAAGATGGATACAAAGATAGCGGAGGTATGTATTTCTACAATGGGTACGTAAAAAAAAATGCTTTCACTTATGCTTGCACTTATAATTAAAAATATCTTTTATTTTTCAGTTAAAAATTTTTTAAATGATGGCGTAAAAATAGTTTTACTTCCGATGAACAGATGCCAAAGGATACCAGCATATGATAATTCACTGAGAAGAACAGCCACTACGGAAGAGAGTGAAAATTTAAACTATACCGGAAAAGATGGATACAAAGATAGCGGAGGTATGTGTATGTATTTCTACAATGGGTACGTAAAAAAATGCTTTCACTTATGCTTGCACTTATAATTAAAAATATCTTTTATTTTTCAGGTAAAATTATTTTTAAATGATGGCGTAAAAATAGTTTTACTTCCGATGAACAGATGCCAAAGGATACCAGCATATGATAATTCACTGAGAAGAAGAGCCACTACGGAAGAGAGTGAAAATTTAAACTATACCGGAAAAGATGGATACAAAGATAGCGGAGGTATGTATTTCTACAATGGGTACGTAAAAAAAGGCTTTCACTTATGCTTGCATTTATAATTAAAAATATGTTTTATTTTTCAGGTAAAATTATTCTTAAATGATGGCGTAAAAATAGTTTTACTTCCGATGAACAGATGCCAAAGGATACCAGCATATGATAATTCACTGAGAAGAACAGCCACTACGGAAGAGTGAAAATTCAAACTATACCGGAAAAGATGGATACAAAGATAGCGGAGGTATGTATTTCTACAATGGGTACGTAAAAAAAGGCTTTCACTTGTGCTTGCACTTATAATTAAAAACAACTTTTCTTTTTCAAATAAAATTATTTTTAAACGACGGCGTAAAAACTATTTTACTTCCGATGAACCTATGCCAAAGGATACCATCTTATGAAAGATCTTGAAAAGAACAAATCTACCAAGGAGAAGAGTGGAAAACATCCTGTATCATAAAAGATGGATGTAAAGATAACACGGGTATGTATTACTACAATGGATAAGTAAAGAGTGTGTTTCAGTTATGGTTGAAATTGCACTTATATATTAAAAGAAATTTTCTTTTTCTGATAAAAATTATTTTTAAATGATGGTATAAAGACAGATTTTACTTCCGATGAGCAGATACCAAGGACGCGAGAATGTGGAAGATTACTGCAAAGATCAATCTTCCAAAAATTGTGTGTGGGAAAAGATGGATGTAAAAATAGCTGAGGTAGGTATTGCTATAAATGCTAAATAAAGAATTTTTTTTTGCACTTATGCTTTCCCTTATAACTAAAAATAATTTTTGCTTTTTCCTATAAAATTATTTTTAAATAATGGCCTAAAATATAGTTTTACTTCTGATGAACGGATGACAAAAAATGCCAGATGACTGAGAAGAACAATGAACCAGAAAAAATAGTGGAAGAAACACTATGCGAGAAATGTTGGATGTAAATACAGCGGAGGAATATAATGCGACACTGAATAAGTAAAAAGTGATTTCACTTACTCTTGCACTTATAATTAAAAAGACTTTTTGTTTTCCAGATAAAATTATTTTTAAATGATTGCGTAAAGATAATTTTACTTCCGATGAGCAGATATTTAACAATGTCGGCATTTGCAAGATTATTGACAAGCGAAGTCTACCAGAGGAGGCAGTGAATAAAAACGTATGTGCGTAAAGATGAATGTAAAGATAGCGGAGGCATGTATTGTTACAATTGCAAATGAAGAATTTTCACCATTATGCTTTTATCAGCTGAAAAAAATCTTTGCTTTTTTTTTTTTTTTTTTTTTTTTTTTTTTTTTTTTTTTGAATTAAATTTTTCTGCATAGTTAATTGATGGCACAAAATTTTTTATCCTTCCAATATAGATTTAAAAAAAAAAAAAAAAAAAAAAACAAGAGGATGCAGATATGTGACCGATAACTCGAAAGAACCGTCTATAAGAGTTGCCAGTCTGCCATATAAAAGAAAGCCACATAAGGAAAGATTGGTGGAAATGTGTATTGGAAATATGTATTATTATGAGTAGGGAAGAATTGGGAGGAATGTGACACTTTTCACAAAAATAAGAAAATCAGTTTTGTTTGACACGCACACACACAAAGAAAAAAAAGAAAGAAAATCGATTTATACAATACAAAATGAAACACTTTCTACTGTCCTTGAGCAATATTCAGACTAAATTTGCAGAAGCAATTTTAGAATTAAAGAAATTATAAATTTCAAAGTTTATAAACGAACTATACATTCTAAACACTTCCTTTTCAATACCGAATCTGTCGTGATAAACTTCAATAACATACACCAATTACAGGACAATCGAGTACATTTATGCGATGAGACTTAAACATAAAAACGGAATCCATTAAAACTATTAAACTATGTTGGAAAATGTTTAAAAACAACGCTAAGAAATGTGTGGTTTTTGAATACATCGGGAATTTTTTTAATTATCTATATATTTAAAAGACAAGGCTGCTTTCTTAGACATCTAGCTTGAGCTTTCAACAAAAACGTTTTTGATAGTTATTTTTTTTAAATGAAAAATTTGTTGTTTGTGGATGTCTGCAGTCGCTATTTTTCAAAATAATCCCATTTTTATATTTTAATTTTAAAAGTCTTTTGTGAGCCTATTCTTGGCAATCGAGTTAGTTGCATTCTTGAACATAGAAAGAAAAACAGCTGGGAAAATTACTATATTACGGATACCCTTTTCGCATTACAAATATAAATAACATTTTAAAAACTTTTGAATAGAAAATTATACCACTATATAAAATAATGCATTTATATATACTTATATATATATATATGTATATATATATATTATTATTATTATTATTCCACTGACACAGAGTCTGAGACGCTCATTTCAGAGGGCAAGCACAGAGTACAGACAGAGCCTCAACTCGGCTTGAAAAGCACGCCCTCAGTGGATGACTTAAAAACTAAACCATCGCGTTGGCGATTTTTATCCTCGTGATTTCTGTTTAACTGTAACCATATTCTGGCTTGGCACTTCTTGCTGAATGCTGATTTGATTATCTTTGCACACGTGCTTATGCTATTTGATCTTAGATTTCCGCGCTTATATTGATTCGTAATTACTACTGTTATTGTTCTTGAATTTTCAAGTTTAAATTATTAGGTCGTTATGTTAAGAAGAGACACATGCATTGTTTGCAAGACGAATACGTCAAAGTTATATAAATATTAAACTAATTCTTTCATAAATTTCAAAACAAGAAGCAGCAAGCCGTCGCTGTATTTTTTTTTTCTTCTTTCCTATATCATTTGTCGCCAAGGAAGCGATGTTTCGCCGAATTAGCAACCTCTCTTATGTTATGATCGTAGTTTCAGAGTCATCCGCTCGTCTCGCTACTGTCTATGCGTAATCCCATGTTAAACAAGTTGCCATTACAGTGTATGAAAGTTGATTCTCTGTTCCGTACTCTGTGAGGGCAAGGATGGGGGAAAATGAAATGAGTATTTTCTTTGAGAAAACTAGATATTTGACTGCGAGCGCATCTTAAAGCAAATTTCTGGATTTCGTTAGCCCTCACTAAGGAACTGCAAGAAGTGTAAGTCACCGATTTTGATGAAAGTGGTATCGTTGGAAAGATCTCATCGAGTTCAGTAAAAAACTCAATGGAACTACCCGTCGCAAATGAGCCGTTTTCGAGATATCCGACAATTTATGTCACGTGGTTAGTGCACACTTAATGGGGGTCCGCAAAAAATTTTATTCTCGATTTTAACGAAAGTGATATCGTTGAAAAGATAGATTAGCAGTCTCCTACTAATTACGTGACATAAATTGAGGATATCTCGAAAACGGCTCATTTGCGACGGGTAGTTCCATTGAGTTTTTTACTGCTCTCAATGAGATCTTTCCAACGATACCACTTTTGTCAAAATTGGTGACTTACCTTTCTTGCAGTTACCTAGTCAGATTAGAACTTCATATGAAAAGAATGAATGTTTACATGCAAAATTGTAGCTGTCAAAGTTAGCATTAAGTTTTGAAATATATTCATTAAAACTTGATTTATTACTGTAATTATATTTATGTTTTTTTTATAAATTCAGTTAATCGGTCTGTTTGAAAGTTTTCTTTCATTGAATTCGACAGGTTTTGACTCGTACATTTTAAAGTTAATCCTATATTTTCTTTTCATAAATATGAAACTTCACTTTCTTCCTAATTCAGGAATAGGGATTTTAAATTGTCCATAATTCATTCATAATGTATCAGCAATTTACAAGCACGAAAACAACTTTATACTTAGTAATGATTTCTCTTTATGTTTTGCCACAAAGGAAAAACCCACTAAAACATGGACGGAAGCGTGCGTCATTCTTTAAGTTAACGTTATTGATTAATGAGACTGCTGTTGTTCTTACAATTATTTTTTTATGGTAAAGAGAATACTTTATTCGATATTTGTTTAACACTTTATTGCACAAATTTTTCCATTTTTGTGATTTTTTTTGTTTACGAAATCTATATATCGTACTAAGATTGGGAAAAATAGTTTTTTTTTTTTTTTTTTTTTTTTTTTTTTGGGGGGGGGGGAAGACTTTAAAAGCCCTTTTTTTATACGATGGCTTTCTTTGGATTCGGTGCTTTCAATATTAGATAATTTGCGTGTACTCATTTTATAACTTTTTTATTAATAACGACATTTCGATTTCCTATTCAAATAAAAAAAAAATTCTAAATGTAAAAAATTTCAAAAGAAAAATAAAATGCGTACATCCATTGCCAAAGCAAAATGTTTGAATGTATCCCACTGAATTAATAAAAATCAGTAAAAACATTTTTATGATGATCAAAACGGCGTTACATAGTAACAAAGTTATATATTACGTACTCCATGGTTACACATTAATATTCCTAGACCTATCATTAATATATATATACGGATACCACAATGCCCATGCTCCACGAGAAACAACAACAACTTTCCAAATTGTAATTTATTTTTTTTATTTTAAAATTTTCAACAAAAATTTTATATTTTGTGGTGTGTGTGCTATAAGTACAGATGTAGGATTTTAAAATATTGTATTTCTATATTTTGCAACTAAATGAGCTTAAAGTAATTAATTTTATCTTCTTAACACTCTGCAACTTTTTAGGTGCGTTCGTAATTATGTAAATACGTAGCACCTATTGTTGTCGCTCAGTCCGTCCGTCTGTCCGTCCGCATATAACAACGCAAAAACTACCCAACCGAATCGTGTGAAATTTAAAATACATAATTATTACATAATTTTGTCGAGTCATTTCAAATTTTATGAAAATCGGATGGATAGATCAATTACAGGGACAATCAAAAGTATTCCGTTACATTACGATCAATGGGGAAAAAAGTTTCAAATGCATTTTAATCGTTTGAAATTTAAAACGTATATTTATTACATAATTTTGTCGAGTCATTTCAAATGTTATGAAAATCGGATGGATAGATCAATTACAGGGACAATCAAGAGTATTCCGTTACATTACGATCAATGGGGGAAAAAGTTCCAAATGCATTTTAATGGTATTACACTCATTTGAACATAATATAATTGACATGAATCTATGATGTATGTACTAAAATCTACATTCTGTACAATCTGTGATGCAAAGAATATTTATTATTAAATTACAGGGCCACACAAATGTATTCCACTAAACATTGTTATACGGGGAAACTTTGTTTGAGGGGTGTTTTAATTATATTAAACTACTTCACATTTTATGAATAAGATATACGTTAATGAAGTAGAATAAAAATTACTCCCTGCATATTTATAGAAACACAAAGATTTCGACCGCTATACTGTATCCAAAATACGCTCTACTATATCAGCAAGATCTGAATATTTTAAAACTTCGTTATCGTACGAACGCACCTCATTTGCTACGTTTCACGTGCAATTTCCAACTTGTTTTATATTAATATTATTTAAGTATTTAGTAAAAAAAATGAAAGTAAATTTTACCTTAATAGCCTGATTTTTTTTATTTTGTCTAATACAGCCATTTGACATGAACAAAATAAGTGTTATTCCATACTTTGGAGTTTGGACTGTTCCTGATCAGTTACAGGGATCGTGTTAGTGGAATTCGAGGCATATAATAAAAATTATGTTTTTAGATATGTGCAATGAAGGGTTAATTTTAAGTTTATATGTTATTCGTCATTTATATGAATAATATAATTTCTGCAATATTAGCTACAATAAATGAAAAAGGTGAAATAACTGTAAAGATTAATGAAAGTGCTGAAGCACGCATCATTCTTATGGTATCGCTATTGATTAATGTGACTGTTATTGTTGATGCTGCTTTTATTAATATTTTAGTAGTAAACATAATATTTTATCAAATATTCATTTAAAATAATAGATAACTAAATCTAAATACGTGGCATAATTTTGAAATATTAGCTACAATGAATGAAAAGCATGGAAGAGCTATAAAAATGAATAAAGTTCTGAAGCATGCATCATTCATATGTTATAGTTATTGTTTAATATGGCTGTGATTGTTCGTGCTGCTTTTATTAATATTTTGAATAACTAACAGAAGTAATTTCTGTGGTAGAAATTTTATTAGGAATTTTAACTGATGTCAACTGCTACGAACGAAAAATGTTTAAATTTGACAGAAAATAGCGGTTAAATTGGTGGTTTTTTATTAATTAAAAATTAACTATAAATTATTTCGATTCCGGATTACTTCAGTTTTCTCGGCCGCGTTTTAATATACGTGTGCGTAAAATTTCACAATTCTGCTTTCCAAACTGTGGATTTGTTAGAATTTCAGACAGACAAATTTTCACTTTATATATAAAATTTACATAAGCACAAGAATTATTCTTCATTTCTATAATTATTACATCATTGTACTTAAAAATATTTTCCTTTTTTTTTTACAAAAAATGTTGCTACATTTTTTATGCCTTTTAATACATGGGAAGCCATACTTTAATGTTTCAGGCGCAAGCTTCATAAAACAAACGTGATTAAGATATCATATCAAAAGTTTGAGATACGGTTCCAAAATGGAATATTGCATCCTGCTTGTAATTTCCAGTAAAGAAGCAACGACAGTAGGGGAAAAATGAGAGTCCGGCCCCAGGAGGAGGCGTGAGGCTCGGAGGAGGGAGGAGGGCTCCTCCTCCTCAAACCTCCTCCTCACTCCTCCTCCACAACCCTCCTCCTCCTAAACCCTCCTCCTCAATCCTCCTCAATCCTCAAGGTTGTCTTATAAGAGAAGGGGTTAAAAGGATTTTTTTTAATTTTAAGCGGCAATTTCAGGGAGTTAGAATTTTTAAACCATACTATAGTATGGGGGTGTTTTTTAATGTGGGAACTTTAAAAATTTTCGGCGTGTTACAGTACGTGGGGTATGTTTTTCGATTGAATTTTGCTGTTGTTCATTTAAAAAGGTAATTAAAAATAATAAGTGAAAAATAATGAAGACCACTTTCATTATTTCGGCGAGCTGTAGTTTGATAGGTTATTTTAATGTGTTTTTGATTTTAAGCAGAAATTTTGGGGAGATTGATTTTTTTTTTTTTTTTTCACCGTGTTTTAAATAAGGGGTTAAGCGGATATTTTGGGGACACAGAATATTTTTTTCTGTACTATAGTACGAGTGGTTTTTAATTTTAATGTGGCGACTTAAAATTTTTCAGTTTGGTGTAATTTAAGAGTTTATTTTTTGATTTTAAGCAGAAATTTTGGGGAGATTGATTTTTTTTTTTTTTCACCGTGTTTTAAATAAGGGGTTAAGCGGATATTTTGGGGACACAGAATGTTTTTTTTTTCTGTACTATTGTACGAGTAGTTTTTAATTTTAATGTGGTGACTTAAAAATTTTCAGTTTGGTGTAATTTAAGAGTTTATTTTTTGATTTGAAGCGGAAATTTTGGGGAGATTGATTTTTTTTTTTTTTTTTTTTTCACCGTGTTTTTAATAAGGGGTTAAGCGGATATTTTGGGGACACAGAATGTTTTTTTCTGTACTATTGTACGAGTAGTTTTTAATTTTAATGTGGTGACTTAAAAATTTTCAGTTTGGTGTAATTTAAGAGTTTATTTTTTCGATTATAAGTGGGAATTTGGGGAGATTGATTTTTTTTTTTCACTCTGCTCTTACATGATGAGTTAAACGGGTATTTTGGAGGAAATTATTATTTTAGACTAATCATTCACGAAGGATATTTTGCGGATATAAGTGTTTAATAGGGGGACTTTAATTTTTTTGCAATGAGATTGACGTGCGCTCGTCGACCTAACCGTATGGAGTTTGTAATTTTCTTTGAATCATGTGTGCATACTGGCTTAGACTATCATAGAAAGACTTCCACCACCTTTATCTCCACCAAGTCATAAATAACACATGCTGGTAATGGGAATTTGAGAATATTAACTTTAAACATTAATTTAATGAAGGAACTTTAAAATTATTTCGAGTACTATTTTTAGTTAACTATGTTATACACTTGATATTTTAGATTAGTTAAAAAATAACTTTAAAATTTGAATGAGAAAATATGTTTCAAAATGGGATTTTACGTACTAACATTTATTTGCGCTCGTTGACCTAACCGTTCGGAATCTGTGATTTTCCTCGAATCATGTGTGAATAACTGTTAGATTTCCTTAGAAGGGCTTGAATAAGCTTCAACCATCATAAATAACGCATGTCTGTAACGGGAATTTGAACTTAATTTTTTAAATATTCATTTTAATGAGGTGACTTCGAAAACAATTTGTAGAACTTTTGAGTGGTAATAATTTTTATTGGGAAACTTGAAAAAATCTTGTGATTTTTTGTGAACTAATTTTTAATTGTTAAAGTTTGCAATCCGTATTCGCATTTCTTTTGTGTGAGATTGTATAAATGTTGATGAAAACTATTTCTATTCCAATTAATGAAATTTAATAATAAAAAGAATAAAGTGTACCTCACCAGACACCCCTTTTTCAAAATTCGTACATATTTTTAAACATAGCAATGTGTTTAATATAAGTAATTTTTGTGTGTCCTTTCCTTTCTGAAAGTGTAAGCGATTTTTAACATAAATATCTTTTGACGTGTGTAATTTTTCCCTGGCAGAACAATTTTCAAATAAATAAATTTTAATATTAATAGAATTTTTGACTTTCCGAAGAAAAAAAGGAACTTATTTTTAATGTTTTAATACTTGTCGGTTAAAAAAAAAAATTAAACTATATTTATTATCGAAATGAATTCATCTTCATTAATTTAAAAACATATAATATTTATAACCAGTAACGCGGAACTTTTTCAAACCCTGTTAATGAGATTTTATTTAACATTGTATTTTATCTTCAAATCAAAATAATTTGTGAAAAATGTTTTTAAATATTTTTAAAACTGTATTGAAAATAATATTTTACATACCTTAACATCAATGAAATCCGAATCGAACTTGAGTTTAATAATTATTTTCTCAAAAAGTTCGTTTCAGTATATGAGTAAACCTAGATGAATCATTCTTATCTGCTTATCTGATAGCGTTTTCCGAAAAGGGTTGAATCTCTGAATCATAGCTGATAAGGAACTGGGATTCATGTGTTATCTTAATTAATCTTAATGAGTACTATGTCTAATTAAAATTATTTGACTTGAAATAAAATAAGGTCTTTTGAGCAATATCTTTTGAAAATTTAAGATATAATTATTTAAATCAAATTAGAGGCTTTTTTTTTTCTCATCGATTTATTTTAAATAAAACTAAAATATTTATTTTTTTCTGTACTTTGTTAGCAAAATAAAGAGTGTAATACATTCATTTCGGATTTAACTATTTGAAAATTTAAACTAACCTATGATTAAAATGATTACATAAGGTTGAGTATGTGATCTAGTTAAAAACGGAACACGTATTCATATAAAACTTTAAATTCTTACGCTTTTGTGTATAATATAATGTATGTTTTAAATATTAAATGAAAAATATCAATAACAATAAATGAAAAACATTAACATTAATAAAATATTAATTAAACATAGCATTGATTTAAAACTTAATATTAATATAGGAATACACATCCGTATAAAACTTTAAACATTTATGTTTTGGTGTATAATATTATGTATATATATTAAATATTAAATGAAAAATATGAATTAACAATAAATGAAAAATATCAATTAACATCAAGCTATTAATTTTCATTACCTGATTTTACTATTTAATTAATATTTAAAATTTTCATTCAGGTAATAAACTTACTTTAACAGTTTAATGCAAATATCGCACAGCCTTGAAATTGTTCCAGCAAGAAGAATAATCACATCCGATTTCATTACCTCACAAGCGATAAGTATGATTCATTCTTATCTGATTTCTAGAAAAAGGGGCCATCTTATCTGTGAATCATAGCTTTTGTGATAGGAACCTAGTGTAAGTTTAATCTAATAAGAGTTAATAATAATCTTATTAATTACGATGTCTAATTAAATTGTCTTACAATAAAGTCATTTCTTTTAAAAATTTAGGATAAAATAATTTAAATCAAATAAGAGGCTTTTTCACATAGATTTATTTTCAATAAAACTAGACTATTTTTCTATATTTTATCAGCCAAATAATTAATGTGTCATATTCATATAGGATTAAACTATTATAACTGTCGTATAATTAAAATGAATTTAAGTGATTATAAAAATAAGCATTCTAAAATGCGAATTCTAAATTTATCATTTCTAAAATATAAGCGTTTGGGATTCACATGAGATGATTTCGTGTCATATAACATTAAGTTTTAGAAAATGCATGTTTTTAAACCCATTATATCTATTTGTGTGTCTATTTCCGTGATGAAATATGGTTCAAAACATTCAATTTGACGGCATGTTCTACCTTGCGCTTTAATTGAACGACTTGTGTTGGTAAAAAATAACTTTTGACTTATGTCACAAAATTTAGCAGGGGGAAACATTTAAATGTGATGAAGTGAAAGCACATTTTTATGATTCTTCAAATTCATGTTGTTTTGTGTATAATATATGAAATAAAAATTAAATGAAAAATATGAATTTAAAATTAAAAAATATTCATTAACAATAAATGATAACTCGGAGTGTCTTGTGTAAATAAAAAATATTCATTAACAATAAATGAAAAATATGAATGTCTTATGTAAATAAAAAAAAAATATGAATAAAAAAAATAAATAAATTTACATTAAGTAAAAAATATAAATGTCTTATGTAATTAAAAAATATATGAATTTAAATTAAGTAAAAAATATTCATTAACAATTAATGAAAAATATGTATGTCTTATGTAATTAAAAATTAAATGAAAACTATTAATGAGAGACACATTGAAAAATATTCTTACCTTAAAAGTGACTGTTATATGCTTATTCCAACTGCTATCCACCGTCAACCTGCATCGTTGCTCGCCTGGTGGGTAATGTCTGATAACCAGATATTCTTATCTTTGACGGTTTTCCCGAAAGTTGACTCACTTCATAAGTAAAAATGACAGGTTCAGATCTGAAATTAAGAGTTTATTCATATCGAATATAATTAATATAACATGCAATTAAAAAAAGACTTAATTTATTTAATACGTCATAATTAAGAATTTAATTAAATCCTGAATATAATTTTTTAAAATCTTATTAATAGAATAGAATAGAAATTCTTTTCAACATTTTCAAGAAACACACGTGTTATTGAATACTTAATAGAATATTTTTCGTAATGAATGTGTAATTAACAATTTTTAAATGATTTTTTCTAATTAATTAGTGTTTAATTAAAATTTTCATAATTAAAATAAATATATCAAATAAAAAAGGAATTCTTTTCAAAATTTTCAAGAAACACAAGTTATTATTAAGTAATATTTTGAATAACTACAAACTTTAATCATGATGAGTCATCACTGTGAATGATCTTTTCTTCTCATGTGTTATAAAAACAAGTTTAAGTACCTAAATTTATTGATATATTTCATTGTGTGTTGGATCCTTCTTTACTAATCTCGTTAAAATTATTCATTTACCAATGATTTAAACTTCACATTTTAAAGTTATTTATATAATATACTAACATTTGACTATTAAATATCAAATAATGGATATGCACTTTTTACACTCACATCTTACAATGCACTTAGTAACCAAATTTAATGATTTTTAAGCATGTCTTCTCAAATTTTTTTCAATGTAAGACTATCACAGTTGAATTTTTAGCTTTCTCTTCATAACTTTATCGAGAAATATGTAATGTATACCACATGATTTCATTAAATGAATCACAATACAATTCAAACTTCTCATTTTCAATGTTTTATATATACTAGTGTTTATCAAATAGGTGGTTATTCTGAACAATCATTACTTAGTATATTCATGAAAAGTTTGTGTTGAACGGTTTTTAACTTAAATGGTGTGAGAGAAGGATATATTAGGACAGAAATTATTAAATATAGAGTCTTTAAAGTTTATATCCGTGTAAGAAATGGCATTTCAAGAAACAAAGTTGTGTCATATTTGAAAGAACTCTTTACATTCGAAACGCACACATGATCACGATCACATCACTGAAGAGTATAGAGAAGCTGTTTATGATGTATATAATTTGAATTTTCATTAACACAATATTATAACCGAAGTTTTTCGACAGTTTGAAAAATTATGATGCACAACGTCTGCACACGTTAACACAGAATAAGATTAGCTTATGCCCTTTCGATGATAAGCGTTTTTTGCAGGTAAGATGTATTAACATAACAAAATTTTCTTGATAATTTTTCTTGCAGGTTTCGAAACCACAAACATCTGATCATACTTCTCATTTTTAACACGCGACGCTAACCATTGGGCCATTAAAGCCCGTAATTTAGTAACTAAAAATTAAGAAAGATCATCGAAAATGATTACTTCACACATGCAAAAATAATTTTTATTGTGACTTATCAGTTAAAAATCACGAAGAAAAGAAAAATATCACATATGTTTTGGATTACTTTGAGATTTTATGAGTCACTTCATCAGTTAAATAGACATAACCACTTCTTATGAATCACTACTTATGCTTAAATTTTGAAACACTTGCTTATATGAAATGTATTATATTTTAGTTTATCAGTGATAGTGCGATTACTTGTTAATAATTTTAATGTTATTAAAAAAATTTAAAAAAATCAAATGTGAATAATTAATTAAAAAAACACAAGTCACTATTAAAGGTTTGAACAAATTATTAAAATTATTTTACAAAACTTTTCAAATTATTTAAAAATGTTTCACTAATATTTAGTAATCGTCAAATTTTAATGTCGATAATCATTTATGTGAGTCAGGTTTTCTGTTTTAACTGTTAAGTTATCAGATTCCCCCTTCAAGTACATCTCATTGATAAGTTTTAATCAACCAATCAACTATTTATTTACCCCAGCAACCAGCTATTTGTTTACCCTAGTAACTAAAAAGCTTTTGTCGGCACATGAACAAAATTTTGAAGATGCAAGACTCTTCATTTTCACTCGAAAAAACAATGACTTATGTAATAAATTTTTTCTTTACTTAAATGAAATCTTCACATGTGTATGGTAAAACTTGGAAAATTTCATTTAATGCACAAATTTAAAGTTAACAGACAAGGTCTTCACACATCTTTTAGTATTTTACTAACACTTTGCCAAATATCTTTAGAAAACAACAACAGAATTTTAAATAATTATTTTAATAAAAATTCTCTTTTGTAAGTGACATTATTAAACTAACTTGAAAAATTAACTTGGCAAAGCAAGTTTTCACTATTCCAACTAAGTAATATTCATAAGTTTTATATGATAAACAACCTGTTTGGTTATGTCCCAGCATGGCTTTATAAAATGTATCTAAAATAACCTTTAATATCAATGTTTAAAAATATGCGAATAATTCAGTTAGTCTTTTATAGATGATTATTTTCCCTTCTATTATTTAAAAGACATTTTAAAATAAAATTATTACTGATGCCAGTTTATCCCAGTGTTATGAAATGTGTATGCAAAACTTTTAATTCTAATTTTCACATTTTATTATTTCAAATTATTGTTTTCAAGTTGTACTAAAATTTGGAAAAAAATATTTAATTTTCATGCATAATTAAATTGAAATACTTTAATAATAAAGACACATTTAACATTGTATACTCACCTAATCCAACACTTTCACAAATACACGTCCGACTCGCTCCAAGGTTTAGGAAGAAATGAGAGATTCAAAGTCCTTATCAGAAAATGTTATCAGATAGTCTTATCTTAAGATAAGTGACGTCAGAGAACATATGTCATCAACTGGTCACGTGATGTATATCACATGACCAGTGCTTTGTTAATTGATCTTATTAATTAATTATTAAGTATTAAATTATTAATTATTAATTAATTAATTATTAATTATTTAATATTATTAATTAATTAATAAGATTAATTAACAAAGCACTGGTCATGTGATATACATCACGTGACCAGTTGATGACATATGTTCTCTGACGTCACTTATCTTAAGATAAGACTATCTGATAACATTTTCTGATAAGGACTTTGAATCTCTCATTTCTTCCTAAATCTTGGAGCGAGTCGGACGTGTATTTGTGAAAGTGTTGGATTAGGTGAGTATACAATGTTAAATGTGTCTTTATTATTAAAGTATTTCAATTTAATTATGCATGAAAATTAAATATTTTTTTCCAAATTTTAGTACAACTTGAAAACAATAATTTGAAATAATAAAATGTGAAAATTAGAATTAAAAGTTTTGCATACACATTTCATAACACTGGGATAAACTGGCATCAGTAATAATTTTATTTTAAAATGTCTTTTAAATAATAGAAGGGAAAATAATCATCTATAAAAGACTAACTGAATTATTCGCATATTTTTAAACATTGATATTAAAGGTTATTTTAGATACATTTTATAAAGCCATGCTGGGACATAACCAAACAGGTTGTTTATCATATAAAACTTATGAATATTACTTAGTTGGAATAGTGAAAACTTGCTTTGCCAAGTTAATTTTTCAAGTTAGTTTAATAATGTCACTTACAAAAGAGAATTTTTATTAAAATAATTATTTAAAATTCTGTTGTTGTTTTCTAAAGATATTTGGCAAAGTGTTAGTAAAATACTAAAAGATGTGTGAAGACCTTGTCTGTTAACTTTAAATTTGTGCATTAAATGAAATTTTCCAAGTTTTACCATACACATGTGAAGATTTCATTTAAGTAAAGAAAAAATTTATTACATAAGTCATTGTTTTTTCGAGTGAAAATGAAGAGTCTTGCATCTTCAAAATTTTGTTCATGTGCCGACAAAAGCTTTTTAGTTACTAGGGTAAACAAATAGCTGGTTGCTGGGGTAAATAAATAGTTGATTGGTTGATTAAAACTTATCAATGAGATGTACTTGAAGGGGGAATCTGATAACTTAACAGTTAAAACAGAAAACCTGACTCACATAAATGATTATCGACATTAAAATTTGACGATTACTAAATATTAGTGAAACATTTTTAAATAATTTGAAAAGTTTTGTAAAATAATTTTAATAATTTGTTCAAACCTTTAATAGTGACTTGTGTTTTTTTAATTAATTATTCACATTTGATTTTTTTAAATTTTTTTAATAACATTAAAATTATTAACAAGTAATCGCACTATCACTGATAAACTAAAATATAATACATTTCATATAAGCAAGTGTTTCAAAATTTAAGCATAAGTAGTGATTCATAAGAAGTGGTTATGTCTATTTAACTGATGAAGTGACTCATAAAATCTCAAAGTAATCCAAAACATATGTGATATTTTTCTTTTCTTCGTGATTTTTAACTGATAAGTCACAATAAAAATTATTTTTGCATGTGTGAAGTAATCATTTTCGATGATCTTTCTTAATTTTTAGTTACTAAATTACGGGCTTTAATGGCCCAATGGTTAGCGTCGCGTGTTAAAAATGAGAAGTATGATCAGATGTTTGTGGTTTCGAAACCTGCAAGAAAAATTATCAAGAAAATTTTGTTATGTTAATACATCTTACCTGCAAATAACGCTTATCATCGAAAGGGCATAAGCTAATCTTATTCTGTGTTAACGTGTGCAGACGTTGTGCATCATAATTTTTCAAACTGTCGAAAAACTTCGGTTATAATATTGTGTTAATGAAAATTCAAATTATATACATCATAAACAGCTTCTCTATACTCTTCAGTGATGTGATCGTGATCATGTGTGCGTTTCGAATGTAAAGAGTTCTTTCAAATATGACACAACTTTGTTTCTTGAAATGCCATTTCTTACACGGATATAAACTTTAAAGACTCTATATTTAATAATTTCTGTCCTAATATATCCTTCTCTCACACCATTTAAGTTAAAAACCGTTCAACACAAACTTTTCATGAATATACTAAGTAATGATTGTTCAGAATAACCACCTATTTGATAAACACTAGTATATATAAAACATTGAAAATGAGAAGTTTGAATTGTATTGTGATTCATTTAATGAAATCATGTGGTATACATTACATATTTCTCGATAAAGTTATGAAGAGAAAGCTAAAAATTCAACTGTGATAGTCTTACATTGAAAAAAATTTGAGAAGACATGCTTAAAAATCATTAAATTTGGTTACTAAGTGCATTGTAAGATGTGAGTGTAAAAAGTGCATATCCATTATTTGATATTTAATAGTCAAATGTTAGTATATTATATAAATAACTTTAAAATGTGAAGTTTAAATCATTGGTAAATGAATAATTTTAACGAGATTAGTAAAGAAGGATCCAACACACAATGAAATATATCAATAAATTTAGGTACTTAAACTTGTTTTTATAACACATGAGAAGAAAAGATCATTCACAGTGATGACTCATCATGATTAAAGTTTGTAGTTATTCAAAATATTACTTAATAATAACTTGTGTTTCTTGAAAATTTTGAAAAGAATTCCTTTTTTATTTGATATATTTATTTTAATTATGAAAATTTTAATTAAACACTAATTAATTAGAAAAAATCATTTAAAAATTGTTAATTACACATTCATTACGAAAAATATTCTATTAAGTATTCAATAACACGTGTGTTTCTTGAAAATGTTGAAAAGAATTTCTATTCTATTCTATTAATAAGATTTTAAAAAATTATATTCAGGATTTAATTAAATTCTTAATTATGACGTATTAAATAAATTAAGTCTCTTTTTAATTGCATGTTATATTAATTATATTCGATATGAATAAACTCTTAATTTCAGATCTGAACCTGTCATTTTTACTTATGAAGTGAGTCAACTTTCGGGAAAACCGTCAAAGATAAGAATATCTGGTTATCAGACATTACCCACCAGGCGAGCAACGATGCAGGTTGACGGTGGATAGCAGTTGGAATAAGCATATAACAGTCACTTTTAAGGTAAGAATATTTTTCAATGTGTCTCTCATTAATAGTTTTCATTTAATTTTTAATTACATAAGACATACATATTTTTCATTAATTGTTAATGAATATTTTTTACTTAATTTAAATTCATATATTTTTTAATTACATAAGACATTTATATTTTTTACTTAATGTAAATTTATTTATTTTTTTTATTCATATTTTTTTTTATTTACATAAGACATTCATATTTTTCATTTATTGTTAATGAATATTTTTTATTTACACAAGACACTCCGAGTTATCATTTATTGTTAATGAATATTTTTTAATTTTAAATTCATATTTTTCATTTAATTTTTATTTCATATATTATACACAAAACAACATGAATTTGAAGAATCATAAAAATGTGCTTTCACTTCATCACATTTAAATGTTTCCCCCTGCTAAATTTTGTGACATAAGTCAAAAGTTATTTTTTACCAACACAAGTCGTTCAATTAAAGCGCAAGGTAGAACATGCCGTCAAATTGAATGTTTTGAACCATATTTCATCACGGAAATAGACACACAAATAGATATAATGGGTTTAAAAACATGCATTTTCTAAAACTTAATGTTATATGACACGAAATCATCTCATGTGAATCCCAAACGCTTATATTTTAGAAATGATAAATTTAGAATTCGCATTTTAGAATGCTTATTTTTATAATCACTTAAATTCATTTTAATTATACGACAGTTATAATAGTTTAATCCTATATGAATATGACACATTAATTATTTGGCTGATAAAATATAGAAAAATAGTCTAGTTTTATTGAAAATAAATCTATGTGAAAAAGCCTCTTATTTGATTTAAATTATTTTATCCTAAATTTTTAAAAGAAATGACTTTATTGTAAGACAATTTAATTAGACATCGTAATTAATAAGATTATTATTAACTCTTATTAGATTAAACTTACACTAGGTTCCTATCACAAAAGCTATGATTCACAGATAAGATGGCCCCTTTTTCTAGAAATCAGATAAGAATGAATCATACTTATCGCTTGTGAGGTAATGAAATCGGATGTGATTATTCTTCTTGCTGGAACAATTTCAAGGCTGTGCGATATTTGCATTAAACTGTTAAAGTAAGTTTATTACCTGAATGAAAATTTTAAATATTAATTAAATAGTAAAATCAGGTAATGAAAATTAATAGCTTGATGTTAATTGATATTTTTCATTTATTGTTAATTCATATTTTTCATTTAATATTTAATATATATACATAATATTATACACCAAAACATAAATGTTTAAAGTTTTATACGGATGTGTATTCCTATATTAATATTAAGTTTTAAATCAATGCTATGTTTAATTAATATTTTATTAATGTTAATGTTTTTCATTTATTGTTATTGATATTTTTCATTTAATATTTAAAACATACATTATATTATACACAAAAGCGTAAGAATTTAAAGTTTTATATGAATACGTGTTCCGTTTTTAACTAGATCACATACTCAACCTTATGTAATCATTTTAATCATAGGTTAGTTTAAATTTTCAAATAGTTAAATCCGAAATGAATGTATTACACTCTTTATTTTGCTAACAAAGTACAGAAAAAAATAAATATTTTAGTTTTATTTAAAATAAATCGATGAGAAAAAAAAAAGCCTCTAATTTGATTTAAATAATTATATCTTAAATTTTCAAAAGATATTGCTCAAAAGACCTTATTTTATTTCAAGTCAAATAATTTTAATTAGACATAGTACTCATTAAGATTAATTAAGATAACACATGAATCCCAGTTCCTTATCAGCTATGATTCAGAGATTCAACCCTTTTCGGAAAACGCTATCAGATAAGCAGATAAGAATGATTCATCTAGGTTTACTCATATACTGAAACGAACTTTTTGAGAAAATAATTATTAAACTCAAGTTCGATTCGGATTTCATTGATGTTAAGGTATGTAAAATATTATTTTCAATACAGTTTTAAAAATATTTAAAAACATTTTTCACAAATTATTTTGATTTGAAGATAAAATACAATGTTAAATAAAATCTCATTAACAGGGTTTGAAAAAGTTCCGCGTTACTGGTTATAAATATTATATGTTTTTAAATTAATGAAGATGAATTCATTTCGATAATAAATATAGTTTAATTTTTTTTTTTTAACCGACAAGTATTAAAACATTAAAAATAAGTTCCTTTTTTTCTTCGGAAAGTCAAAAATTCTATTAATATTAAAATTTATTTATTTGAAAATTGTTCTGCCAGGGAAAAATTACACACGTCAAAAGATATTTATGTTAAAAATCGCTTACACTTTCAGAAAGGAAAGGACACACAAAAATTACTTATATTAAACACATTGCTATGTTTAAAAATATGTACGAATTTTGAAAAAGGGGTGTCTGGTGAGGTACACTTTATTCTTTTTATTATTAAATTTCATTAATTGGAATAGAAATAGTTTTCATCAACATTTATACAATCTCACACAAAAGAAATGCGAATACGGATTGCAAACTTTAACAATTAAAAATTAGTTCACAAAAAATCACAAGATTTTTTCAAGTTTCCCAATAAAAATTATTACCACTCAAAAGTTCTACAAATTGTTTTCGAAGTCACCTCATTAAAATGAATATTTAAAAAATTAAGTTCAAATTCCCGTTACAGACATGCGTTATTTATGATGGTTGAAGCTTATTCAAGCCCTTCTAAGGAAATCTAACAGTTATTCACACATGATTCGAGGAAAATCACAGATTCCGAACGGTTAGGTCAACGAGCGCAAATAAATGTTAGTACGTAAAATCCCATTTTGAAACATATTTTCTCATTCAAATTTTAAAGTTATTTTTTAACTAATCTAAAATATCAAGTGTATAACATAGTTAACTAAAAATAGTACTCGAAATAATTTTAAAGTTCCTTCATTAAATTAATGTTTAAAGTTAATATTCTCAAATTCCCATTACCAGCATGTGTTATTTATGACTTGGTGGAGATAAAGGTGGTGGAAGTCTTTCTATGATAGTCTAAGCCAGTATGCACACATGATTCAAAGAAAATTACAAACTCCATACGGTTAGGTCGACGAGCGCACGTCAATCTCATTGCAAAAAAATTAAAGTCCCCCTATTAAACACTTATATCCGCAAAATATCCTTCGTGAATGATTAGTCTAAAATAATAATTTCCTCCAAAATACCCGTTTAACTCATCATGTAAGAGCAGAGTGAAAAAAAAAAAATCAATCTCCCCAAATTCCCACTTATAATCGAAAAAATAAACTCTTAAATTACACCAAACTGAAAATTTTTAAGTCACCACATTAAAATTAAAAACTACTCGTACAATAGTACAGAAAAAAACATTCTGTGTCCCCAAAATATCCGCTTAACCCCTTATTAAAAACACGGTGAAAAAAAAAAAAAAAAATCAATCTCCCCAAAATTTCCGCTTCAAATCAAAAAATAAACTCTTAAATTACACCAAACTGAAAATTTTTAAGTCACCACATTAAAATTAAAAACTACTCGTACAATAGTACAGAAAAAAACATTCTGTGTCCCCAAAATATCCGCTTAACCCCTTATTAAAAACACGGTGAAAAAAAAAAAAAAAAAATCAATCTCCCCAAAATTTCCGCTTCAAATCAAAAAATAAATCCTTAAACTAAAGTTCACCGAAAAATTCCCTTCATTATTTTTTACTCATTATTTTTAATTATCATTTTTAATTATTACCTTCATTATTTTTACTCAATATTTTTAATTACTTTTTTATTAATTACTAATTATCGTTAATTGCTGTTATTCACTTCTTAAATTCCACTACGTACTACACTTGACTAAAAAATACCGCTCGAAAAATTCTAAGTCCCTTCATTATTTTTCACTTATTATTTTTAATTACTTTTTAATTAATTACTATTTTTAATTTAATATGAATCATTCATCTCTTAATCAACAGTCAAAAGAACCGCTCGTACTGAAGTATACTTAAAAAATTTATCCCCCTTTTACCCCTCTCTTATAGCATAAAATATTCAAATTTCACGAAAAAAAATTTAATCCCCCCCTTTTAACCCCTTCTCTTATAAGACGATGCCAGGAGGAGGATTGAGGAGGAGGAGGTGTGAGGGAGGTGTGAGGAGGAGGCTTGAGGAGGAGGTTTGAGGAGGAGGAGCCCTCCTCCCTCCTCCGATCCTCAATCCTCCTCCTGGGGCCGGACTGTCATTTTTCCCCTACTAACGACAAATAAAATATATGAAAGAAAGCTATTTTGGACGTCTTTTATTGCAAATAAGACAATTTAGTTTGTAGCAAATACCAACGAAGAAAAGTCCACAGAATTTTTCGTTACACTTCTAGCAAAATAATTGAATTGTGCAATATATAATTTTTCTAAAATATTGTGTCTTGTGCTATTTGAAAAATTCCTTGTTTATCGTAAAGCAAGAAATGTTGACAATTTTATGTCAATTCACTTCATTAATGAAAGTAAAATTTCCTAACTCTTTCCTATTAAAAAATGAAATTAAATTTTTGCATTTCTGTATACAAAATTAATTTGAAAATCTTAATGCTAAAACTTTTATATAATTTGCAACACGCTTTTGGATTGTTTCCAAAGTAGTGCAAGATCTCTTTTAGAATGAAAGCTTAACACATCATTTATTATACTTAATCCCTTGATACGTTCCAGGAAAAAAAACCTTTTTTTAAAAAAAAAACACTTTGATACTATTTTTTTAAATGTTTTCAGTTTCTACATTTTTCAATAGAATATTTATTTACACTTGAAACTACAATTTAACAGAGTAATCTATTCCCTTATTTTATTTATTTATCTACTGCTATTAATGCTATTATAATTACTATTCGCATGTTTTTCCAAATTACATTGAAGGTTAGATTCAGTGACTTTTAAACATTAAGGAAATAACACATAAGATTGAATATTTACATATTTTCTTTCAAATAAAATGTGAAAATAAAAACAACAAGCTTACTAAATGGTGTACAAATTGTTGCAAAGTTAAAAAGCTATACGAACATTAAAGTAGAGTTACGATAATCAACGTTTCGATGTTCATCTGATATCTTCATCAGGAAAACGTTGTTGTACTGTTTCTAAACAGAGTAAAACTGTCTTGAAACGTCTTTTACTCTGTTTGGAATCAGTATAACCCTTTCGGGTCTGGTGTACTATTAATATTACATGTCTTTTCATCGAGTATTATTTTGTCTAAACAATTATTTTCTATATATAGAAATAATAGAATAACGCTATACCTTTCTTATTATGACTTCATTTAGGTTTTGCAATCTAGTAATAACAATAATAATAAAAATTTGCATAATTCTCTGTGCACCGTTGGCAATTTCCTTTATTTTATAGATATTTCTCTCTTTAAATTTAAAATATAGGTTAGTTTTCTGAATGAATCATGTGTGATGAAACACAAAAGACATTGAAAAGTTGCAATACCCTCTTAAATACTGTTGTAAGACGTTATTTTCCAAACGTCTCCCAAAACTCTTCCTTAGCCTATTTTTATGTAAATATGAATTGAATACTACACAAAATAATTACATTCATTAAATTTCAAACTATGAGATAATCTTTAAACTTCACTAAATCTATTTCAATAACTACGATCAACATTACTAAAGTAAAAGTAATTTCATTGTCAAAATGAAAAAAAAAAAAAAAAAAAAAAAAATCAGACACGAAAGGGATAATAGCGTTTTCTTTATGAAGATCGAAATGTTTATTATCTTTACTTTAATTGTTTGTACAGTTTTTAAACTTTGCAACAATTTGTACACCATTTAATAAACTTTTTATTTTCACGTTCATTATAACATTTCATGGTGTAAATGTCCAGATTTTTCACTATTTTCTTTCAATTTTTTTTAAAGCCATAGAATTCTTAAGAAATTGATATAGTAATTGGTATAGTATCAGAATAAGGTATTTCATAAAACTTCAAAAAGACTGTCAGAAGAGACAGTGCAGAAAAAAATAGATTAGCTGCTGATTTTGCTCATGCAACATTCGGAATCGTGGCCCGTTCAAGACTGTTGAAAAGGATGCCCGATCATAAAAGATACCACCGAAAACAAATTTAACCCTTTATGGCCTGGTGTACTATTAATAATACATGTCTTTTGATGGAGTATTATTTTGTTTAAAGAAATAATTTTGCTACTTTTCACATGTAGTAATGTTAGTATATGTTTATGCATTTACTATATGACTTCATTTAAGTTTAGGCATTTAATAATAATAATTATTTTTATTATTTGCTTAATTCTCTTTGTGCTGTTTGCGATTCTTTTATTTTAAACATATATTTCACTCTTTAAATTTAAAATAAAAGTTACTTTCCTGATAGAACCATGTGTAAGAAAGCACAAAAAGTATTAGAAAGTTGTAATTTAAGTTAAATCTTATTGTAATGCAATAAACACCTCCAAAAATTCTTCGTTAACTTATTGTCATATGGATATTAACTAAATAGTATGCAAAACAACAACATTCGTTGTCTTTCAGACAGTGAAATATTCGTTAAATACTAATTAATCTATTTGAATAGCTAATTTTTATGCCATTAACGTAAAAGTAATTTTTTTTAAATTGAAAAAATATTCGGACCCGAAAGGGTTAAAGAAAAATTCAGTAAGTTTAAGACATTGACTAATTTGCTCTGAAACAATGGGATGATTGATATATTCAGTAACTTCGATCTTACTCATTCTCAAAATATAAACTACAGTAAAGCATCGTTTATACGTAGTCACTTATATGACGTTTACATTTATACGACGTTTTAATGCGGTCCCGGTTCATTCCTATTCATTTTAATGTAAAAATATTTTTTATACGACGCCCAAAATCGTTTATACGTCGATTTTTCGATTTTGTATAGGTTTATTTTTGTTTATTTTTCTTGTGTATTTTACAAACGAGCGGAAGTTGGCAGCTATGAATGACACCAAAGAACATGTTTAAATGCACTCATATTATAAAAATATGGGCTGGTGTTCGATTAGTCTGAAAAATCAGCTTACATGTAACAAATTACACTGGGAAGGGTCATTCTTTTTTCGGGGTTGGTCAGCTTTCCCGACCTGTTTTAAGTTGCAAATAGACTACCCTTCTAACTATTATCTGTATTGGCGACTTTTAGTTGGCCACGCGGGGTTTTTGATCTTTGACTTTAAATGGAAAGGAAATGGTGTACTGCAAATGAGGAACCATTCGGTGAAACATAAATAAAGGTATTCATATTTAAATTGCTTACTAATCCCCCCCCCCCGTTTTTTTGGTTATTTGTTTATTTTGGTTAGTTTAATTTACAAATTCATGCATATCATCGCGTTAAATATTAAAATTAGTGAAAAAAAATTAATTCTATTTTTGGAAGAGAAAATCGATTATACGTCGTTATCGTTTATACGACGTTTTTCGGTAGTCCCTTCGGCGTCGTATAAACGATGCTCCACTGTATTTGAATTCGGCTGACCTTTAAGGTATTGAAGATAATTCATCTAACAGTGGCGCTAAGTACCTGGAGGCTATCGCTGACAAATTCCTCACTTTTCGTAAAAATGTCCTTAATATCCGTGGATAAGTCACTAAGGTTTTTCTTTCTGCTCTTTTCCATGGTTCCATGCTCTCTATTCTCATTAAAGATTTGTTTACAATGGCTACATCCTTTTTATCATAACTTAGGGCTGTTCGGTCTTGAGCTCCATCTGTTAATCTAGCATGAATCAACTGGCGCAATTTTATAACAAAATTTAGAAATTATACCCATGACTCTAGATATCTTACGTTACTATTAGAAGTGATCACTTGTTAACGCCATTAAATTTCTTTGAAAAGAATTCCACAAATATATAAAATAGCTAACACGAAGTAGTCAATAAACTCTCTGGTTGTAATGTTTTCAGTCCAATTAAACTTTAAAATCCCGTTGCACTACAGAACAGAGAATATTGGACGATTTATCATCTGCGACGAACTAACGGGGAAAAAACCTTAAGGGGTTAACAAACATTCTCAACTTAGAAAAAAAAATCTATTTTTATTTTTGACGAAAATTAATGCTTTATAGTGCGAAAAATTATTCACAAAAAATTTAAGGTGATACCTCAATTATTAAGAGATATATGAGCAAAAATGTGAACGTGCACACGATCGATAAAAACCAACCTTACCTAACAATATAAAGCCAGCTGTATAGTGTTCAAGTAGAAACACATAAATACATCTTGTTGTTATTGTTCGTTAGATTTGTGGCAATGTATTAAGCCATTTTAAATATTCTACTCCCTTAATGAACGCTAATGTGTGTTTGAATGCTAAAATTTGGAAAATTTGTCAAATAGTCATACCTAGTCGCTCTATTGATCAAATTGCCACCTATATATTTTTTATTTTTTATTTTTTTCCAGACATAATGAAGATGCAGATACTACAAATGGGTACAAAGGAGAATACCAATGAGAACACCGACGAAAGACTCATTTTGTTCACTGATATAACAAAAACCTTTTAAATAGACAAATTAAGGCACAAAAGGATCCCCAGATAGGCGCAGAATTAGCAAATTAAGAATAATTTGAAACAAAAAAAAAATAACTTTTTCTTCTGAAACTTTGAACGCGATTTTTTGGAAAATTTTTTCAACATGACAGCATAAGTTGAACAATTCGTCACATTTCTCGGTAAAGTTTCAGCTCATCTACGCGTAATTAAATAATCTAAAATCCATCGAACCATTTTTTGAAAATTCAATTTTTTTTCCCAGTAAGTTTATAGATTAAAATTTTAGATTTAAAAAAAAAATGAAAAAGTTTCAAGATAATGCAATTTTCTCATTTTTCATTTAATTGGAAGTTTGTCAAAAACAAGATGTGCTCAACAAATTTTCGTTGTCTTGATGACTAAAACGACGAATCTGGAGGTTATTGGAGTTATAATGGCTGAGATGCTCCGCAATATCTGGCGTGTGATTGAATACAGACTCGAAATTTTACGTGAAGCTCATGTACAACTTCTCGAATGTGTAAAAGAAGTGTTTGAAATATGCTTGTAAATTAAATATTAAACAAGTCAGTACAACAATTTGTTTTTGTTTTATAGAACTTTCCTTTATAGAACATAGCTCAATAATTTAAGCTCACCCTTATAGTTCAAACGCACTTCATTTGTCACGTTTGATGTACGATTTCCGACTTTTTATAATTTTAACCTATTATAGGAAAAAGGTTAAAATTCATTTACAAAATTCTATCTTTGCGTACAATAAAACATATGTTCAACATAAGTATATATATATATACACACAATTACATCAGTAATGTTGAAAATATTTAAAAAAAATCCATTTTTCGTATATTTTTGTATCAAATGTAATCCAAATCCTTTTCTTTAAATAACACAGATCTAGTTTTATGAAAACTGAACCCTTTTCACAAAAGACACAAAGGAGCATTATTTCATTTCCCTCTGCACCTAATCTGCAACTGAAAAGACCGAGTAATTATATGCATAAAATTGCAGACGCACGCCTCGATGACTTTCTGAAAAGTAAGACTTCCGATGAAAACTCTTGTTACCTTGGACTATTCTTACTCATCCGACAATATGTGTGTGTTTGAAGTCGTTTTACACCGCTGAACATCTTACAAAGTCACGAAGAGCCAAAAATGTATTAGCATATTTAGTTTCGTGAAGTATTTTTAGGCCTCTATTTATTTAATATTACAGTAATAATCTATAAGTTTATTTTTAATATAATAATTTATACGCTTATTATTATAATACTTAGTATATTTGCTAATAGGAGTGAATATTATGGGCCGTTCCATGAGAAATGGACAAAATGTTCCATACGTGACACTTATATAAATACCTATATTTATTAACATATAAGTTGTAAAGCATACACTATACATTAAAATTAAAAAAAAAAAACTATTGTTTCATATTAGCATAGATGTTTTAATTTGAGGCAGCATTATTAAAACATATTGTTCCACATATCTCCACATTTTAAGCCCGAGATCTTAGTAAGCTGTTTGTTTTTCATAATAGATAAAATAATCCCCACATTTTAAATCCTAGGCCAGTGATTCCCAACCTTTTATTGACCACGTCCCTCCAAAATATCTGTAAAATAATTATTGCCCCGCCCCCCTCACACATTAGACGTACATCTCTTATTTAAAAAGTAAACTCTATTCGCATGAAAGAAGACTGGCAGAGCCTTAAAAATATCTATTCATTTTATATATTTTTTTATAATTTATCTAAAAAATTTCAATTTTCTATCACACGTGATTTTAACAGTTTTATAAAGGATGCGATAGATCATTTTATATCAAATGGTGCTTGTTGTGTCGTTCCAGCTTACCTGATTTTATAACAAAAATATTATACAGTTCGCATTTTTATATTCACAAAATATTTAAAGATATTCGAATATTTAGTATTAAAATTGATAACAATTATATACGTCATAATTATTAGTAATTTTTTAAAAATTAGTAGAAATGTTTCTTTAGAAATAACAAACCATACAAGAATCATTTCAAGATTCTGACCTTTATTAAATTTGTCTTTATTTGCTATCAAAACACACTGAATATTTTTTGTGTTAAATATGTTCAAAACAGCACAATTTAGATTTGACTGTTGTAAATTCCCCATATGAAAGTTTTTTTCATCTTACATACAACAGAGCCAAAAAATTACAAAGCTTATTTAATAAATAATTGAAAAAGTTGAAAAAATTATAAAAAATAAGAATAACCAGATTAGAATAGAAGATCAACGGAATTTTAATTATAAACAAGTTGGAAATTACACGTGAAGCGCAGCAAATAAGATTCGTTCGTACGATAACGAAGTTTTAAAAACATTCAGATCATGCTGTTATAGTACACAGTACTTCGGATACAGTATAGTGGTCGAAATCTTTTTTGTGTTCCTGTAAATATACAGGAAGTAACTTTTATTACACCTCAGCAACGTATATCATATTCATAAAATGTGAAATAGTTTAATATAATTAAAACAAGTCCCAAACAATGTTTCCCCGTATAGCATTATGTAGTGTAATACTTTTGTGTGGCCCTGTAATTTAATAATAAATATTCTTTGCATCACAGATTTTACAGAATGTATATTTTAGTGTATATATACTTCATAGGTTCATGTCAATTCTATTATATTGGAAAGAGTTTAACATCATTAAAATGTACTTGAAACAATTTTTTCCTATTGATCGTAATATAATGAAGTACTTTTGATTGCCCCAGGGTCATTCCATGTCAGATCACCCAGACCATGGCACCCACCATCACCAATTTTGATACAATTCAGTGAATTTGTAGAATTTCTAATGCTGATTCCAAAAACATCAATTATATTGAAATTGATCAAACGGTTTGTGAGTTATGAGCTTTTAAATAGCTCCCAAGATGGCCGGTTTGCCGCCATTTTGAATAGCACATGTGACAACAAAAAAGTCCATAACTTCTTTCAGGTTTAAGCTAGAACTTTCAAATTTTTTTTGTTTTGTTCAGAATAAAGTAACCTTTCATTTAAACAGATTTTTGTGAACCTCATTTTATAAAAATACTGTCAAAAAATGACTTTTTGTCATTTTTTTAAGTAAAAAAAGGGGCAACTTCAATGGCTGATTTCCCCCAATGTACCCCCTTCAATTTTCATCTAATTGCATAAATAAGCAACTCAAAGTGTGTTTTAATGACTAATAAAAAAAACTTAATGGGCGGTTCACAGGTTTTTATTTAAAAAAATAAATTCAATTTTACGGACTTTTCCCAATAACTGAAAACGCAAGATAATGAGTTGACATTTCTTTTATTACCAGAAATATTTATAAATATTTACATCCAAAAGTTTCATAAGGTTTTATGTTACTTAAATATGTATGTTTAATGTGGCTGAAAAAGGGGAATCTCCTATAAAAAAGGGAATTAATAGGAATGCCAATAATGGATTTTTGCAAGACATAGAAGTACTTTCCTGACAAATTGAAATCTATTCCAGAGTTTCAATAAATTATAAATAAAAAAGAAATAATAGAAAAAACTCTACAAATAGGTACATTATATAACAAAATCATACTTGTATATAATAAAAAATGTGATAAAATTAAAACTCTTAAATAAAAAATACAGTAAGTAAAAGTTACACTAGTCTACATATCAGATGATTAAGAACCAATGCACCCCTTTAATGTATTTTTCCATGCTAATTACACAACTGTTCTTAGTTTTCTTCTATCACGTATAGTTTGTTTGCGACCAACCAGAGGTGATTTCTAAAATTCATTGCCGAGAACAAACATCATGTAATAGTCACAGATAATGTAAATGTATACCTGTGGATGCTTGCGAACTTATCTAACGACTTTTAGAATACAATCTGATTGTATTTAGCATGAGATAGACAAATGGTTTATCTGCAGTGACTTCAAATGTACATTAATATTATTGGCACAAAAAGCTGTGTATACAAAAATGCCTTGTTTTTTATGTGAACGGGATAGTTCGGCAAAGCAAAATCATTTTTGGAATCATTTTTTAACTGGATTTTCTGATTCGTTTTTAAATCCATTTTTGCTCACAAACGCATTCAATTGGCAGGTTCTATATATATATATATAAGGCATACTATATTAAAAAATGCTGTCAAAGTTGGCATTTTGAATTGAATTTAAGCGATAGTACTGGAAACAAAAAAAAAAATGGTCATACTGAGAAAATAATTGTTTGTAAATCAAGATCTAATTCAATGAACAAAAAATAAAAACACAGGTTGCAAAGCTGCCACAGGCGACAATTTTTTAATTCTAACTGGCACCAACCACTTTCTTAAAAATGAAATCCATAATAGATGCTTTGATAACATTTGCAAGTAAAATATACTTCAAACTTTATATTAGAAAAATACTGGTGCACACAGAATATAAAAATATTTGCCTGTAGCAGCCCTGAGGTCGTTTATAAATCTCTGAAAAAAAAATCACATCAACAAGTATCATGTTTTTACTTTTAAAAATGAATCTGAAAATATGTTAGAAAATTTTGAGTTGTTGAGGGTACAAAAATATTTTTTATATACACTGCCTTAACATAATTGAGATAAAACCAGTTCTTATAGAAAAATTAAATTTTAAAAAGAACCAGATAAAATTGTTGAACTAGGTTTATATCTAAATTTGATTTAGTTTTTATTACTGAAGCAAGTACAATAAACTATCTCAAATCCAAAACCCTAAAATCCACAACTCTAAAAAATCTGCGTATAATTTACAGATGTAAATAATGAAACATTCAGTTCAGATATAGGGACAAAATTTGACTTTTATAATTTTATATCAATTCCATTTTTATTTTAATTTGTAACTTTTGTTAATAGTACTGAATTCATGTTTTTTTTTTCCCACGAAGGAAAAGAAATATATTCTGAAAAAATTCAGATTTTTCTTATATCATTGGTAATCACAATCTTCTTATCAAATATATTTATGTATTAATCAAGATTTTTTGGTTATTAAATCTAAATCTGGCTAAACCTGAAAAAAAACTTCTTTATTTTATGATTTTGTTGAGAATTAGTAATGTTGAGAATTAGTAATTAGTACATTAGTAACTACATTGAAAAATTTAGGAAAGATATATTTCATGTTTATAATGAATATTGAATCATATATTATTGATTATTAACTCTATCCTTACTTTTAATATTTTAATCACTTTGAAAATTATCTAAATTTTTATTATTTTATTTTATTACGTATTTTAATATTTTATTATATTGTAAAGCATTCATTTTAGTTTTGATTGCATTATTAATTGCATTCAAATTCTTGTTTAAAAAAAAGGTAAACAAAGTAATGACCGGAAATCGGCAAAATTCTAAAATCCACAAAACTTCTGGTTCCAAGCTGTGCGGATTTGAGGGAGTCTACTGTATTTAACTTCAAAATTTACATCTGCCTGTTGGCAGGGATTTTTCAAAATATTAATTACCTTTACTTTAAATTATTATTGATGTAGATATATTTTTAATAGCATGTTTATTGTGTATGTGTACCGTAATTTTTATTTAAGAGTTGCAATTTTATTGTATTTTGTATAATAAAAGTACGATTTTGTCATAAAATTCAACTATTTGTAGAACTTTTTCCATCATTTCCTTTTTATTCATAATTTACTGTGACTGCAATAGATTTCAATGTCCGATTGCAAGAATCCATTACTGGTATTCCTATGGGATTCCCCATTTTTAGGCACATTAAATATACTAGCAGGGGAGACCGAGCTCAGCTCGGTCAAAATTAACTTTGTGTTCAACTCTATATAGTATTTTCACTGTGTCATTCACTCGATATTATTGCTGTAAAACATGTTTATTTAGAAAAATAATCAATAAGAAAACTATGTTTTTATGCGCATGTTTATAAATTTTACTTTATTTTAAAATTTACAACGAAAGGACATCGATCTAAATCACTTTTTTAGCTGGACTCTGATTGGTTTAACCATGCATCTCAAATCCTCGTAAGAATGTATAAAAAAATTCTTTACATTTTGAAAGACAATATTTTCTGCTAGATATAGCCAAATTTGGAGGCATTCTTTCATTTGGCTCCAAATACGTGTTTTGGTTTTCGTAATTTTTATAGTCGATTTTTTAGCCATATGTCGCCGATATTTTGTCAAATATCACCAAGTTATTGGCTTTTGCCATATTCTCGTGACCCTGACCCGTATTACCCAAAATGAGCCACTAATCAAATTTGATCAAACATGTGACATAGCTCAATCGTCTTCAGGTAATCAAAAACAGTAGAATATAAAATTGAATCAAATTCGTTTAAACCATTTTTTAGGTAAAATTAGCTTGGCAGCATTCAGCAATGAAGCGAAATGACCCACTAATATAATTTTGTTTAACATGCGACTCAGTCTTCTTGTGACAAAAAACGTTTTGTTTCAAAATTTAGGTAAAATTGATTGAGTCGTTGTTATATATAATTAGAATGACCCTAGCTCATTAAGACCCAAAATGACCCACTAATCGAATTTTCGCGAGCATGTGTCCATCCAAATGGTTTTCTCTTGCTCAAAAACGATATAATACAAAGTATAGTCAAAATGGTGAGTACCATTTTCTATATAAAATTAGCATGACCCATCATGACCAACAAATGACCCTTATAATCGAAATCTCTCAAACGTGTGACCTAGCTCATTAGTTTTAGCATGCCGAGAAACATTAGATACAAAATTTAGATAAAATCGATTGAGCCGTTTTTTAGATATAATTAGTTTGACCCTGACCCCTTATGATCCAAAATGACCCATTGATCGAATTTTCTCAAAAATCTGTCATAACCCAATGATTTTCTTGTGCCCGAAAACGACAAAATACAAAATTTAGTCAAAATTGCGCGAAACGTTGTCCAGATAAAATTAGAATGACCCAAAAGTGGCCCACTAATCGAAATTTCTCGAACATGTGACCTACCCCAATGATTTTCTCATGCCAAAATCACGTTGTATACAAAATTTCGTTAAAATCGACCCACCCATTCTTTAGATATAGCTTGACCTTGACCCATTAAGATCCACAAATGACCCTTATAGTGGAAAGCTCTCGAATATGTGACTTAGTCCATTAGTTTTCTCGTTTCTAAAAATTTTTACATACAGAATTTCGTTAAAATTGATCCTGCCGTTCTTTAATTATATATAGCTTGACCCAGACCCTTTATGATCCAAAATGACCCATTAATCGAAATTTTTCGAACATGTAACCTAGTCCAATGATTTTATCGTGCCAAAAAAATGTTGCATACAAAATTTCATTAAAATCGATCCACCTGTTTTTTAGATATAGCTTGAGCATGATCCATTATGACCCATCATGACCCACAAATGACCCTCATAATCGAAATTTCTCAAACACGTGATTTAGCCCATTAGTTTTCTCATGTCAAAAAACTGTTACATACAAAATTTCGTTATAATCCATTACGCCGTTCTTTAAATATAAATAGCTTGACCCAGACTCTTAATGACCCAAAATGACCCATTAATCAAAATTTTTCGAACATGTAACCTAGTCCAATGATTTTATCGTGTCAAAAAAATGTTGCATAAAAAATTTCATTAAAATCGATCCACCTGTTATTTAGATATAGCTTGACCATGACCCATTATGACCCATCATGACCCACAAATGACCCTCATAGTCGAAATCTCTCAAACATGTGATTTAGACCATTAGTTTTCTCATGTCAAAAACTGTTACATACAAAATTTCGTTATAATCCATCACGCCGTTCTTTAAATATAAATAGCTTGACCCAGACTCTTAATGACCCAATATGACCCATTAAAATTTTTTGTCGAACATGTAACCTAGCCCAATGTTTTTCTCGTGCCCGAAAACCATAGAATGCAATTTTTAGTTAAAATTGCGTGAGAAAATCTCTAGATAAAAATAGCATGACCCACAATGACCCCAAAAATGACCCACTAACCTAATTTTCTCGAACATGTTACCTAACCCAATGGTCTTCTTGTAATCTAAAATGATACAATATAAAATTTGGTCAAAATCGTTAGAGCCGTTTTTTAGATAAAAATGGCTTGACCCATAATGACCCAAAAATGACCCACTAATCGGAATTTTTCGAACATGTGACCCAGCCCAATAGTTTTGTTGTGCCAAAAAAGGATTGGATAGAAAATTTCCTTAAAATCGATCCAGCCGTTCTCTAGATATAAATAGCTTGATCTTGACCCATTATGACCCAAAATGACCCAATAATCGAATTTTCTCGAACATGTGACCTAGCCCAATGGTCTTCTCGTGCCCAAAAATGGTAAAATCCAAATTTTTGCAAAAATCGTTAGAGCCGTTTTTGAGATAAAATTTACCCCCCCCCCCCCCCCTCCACACACACACACACAATTTTTGCTCGCATTATAGTATAAGATATATTTATGTAACATTAAACCTTATCAAACTTTTAGATGCAAATATGTATGATATTTCTGGTAATAAAAGAAATATCAATATTATCTTGTGTTTTCTGTTATTGTGGAAAGTCAATAAAATTGAATTTATTTTTTTAAATAAAAACCTGTGAACCGCCCATTAAGTTTTTTTCATTAGTCATCAAAACACACTTTGAGTTGCTTATTTATGAAATTAGATGAAAATTGAAGGGGGTACATTGGGGGAAATCAGCCATTGAAGTTGCCACTTTTTTTACTTAAAAAAATGACAAAAAGTCATTTTTGACAGCATTTTTATAAAATGGGGTTCACAAAAATCTGTTTAAATGAAAGTTTACTTTATTCTGAACAAAACAAAAAAAATTTGAAAGCTCTAACTTAAACCTGAAAGAAGTTATGGACTTTTTTGTTGTCACATGTGCTATTCAAAATGGCGGCAAATTGGCCATCTTGGGAGCTATTTAAAAGCTCATAACTCACAAACCGTTTGATCAATTTCAATATAATTCATAGTTTTGGAATCAGCATTAGAAATTCTACAAATCCACTGAATTTATCAAAATTGGTGACGGTGGGTGTCATTTTTGGAAAAATCTGGGTGATTTGACATGGAATGACCCCCCACTAATTAAATTATACATCCGATTTCCATAAAATTTAAAATGACTTGACAAAACTACGCTAAAATTATATTTTTTAAATATCATGCAACTTGATTGGGCAGTTTTTGCTTTGTTATAAGCAGGCAGACAGACGGACTGACAGACTGAATGACGAATATACAAGTAATCCAGTAAATAACTGACCCATTTTGAAATTAAATAACTAAAGAACGGTTTGAGATAATAACACGCGGTTTGCTGCATTGTTATTAGAAAATCAATAAATTTTTAGACATACACTTTTTAAAAATATTTCGAAATTCAACCAACAGAAGGTGCTGACGGCGGCAACAGGCTGTCGAAATTCAGACATTACTCTAGGTTTCATACACATGAGCTTTTCATCTGATTTCGCAAAGTCTAATCTCAGTCGACATGTTCAATCGACGCTCCACTCACCTGCAGAAATAGAGTTTGTTGGATGGAAAAAGATTTAAAATAATATTTATGCTTGAATAATGTCTATTTACTTAATAAAAAAACAAAAAAAATAATCATCGACCTTTCACACATTTACCGTAAGTAAATTGTATTCAAAAAATGATTTTGTAACCGGTCAACCGATTCTCTTTTTACGTACAATAAATTGAAAATATGGGATAGACACAGCTTTTTTAAATTAAAAAAATCTTAATATTTAATCTAAACATTTCTTACATTAAATAGCATGAAATTGCATTTAAAAAAAATAGAGATGTCAAAAAGCTTTAAGAGATGGATCAAGGAAACTCTTCTTGCCTATACGACATGTAGTGAAATCAGAAGTTAAAACAGTAGTATGCAAATAGTAGTGGCAAGTTCCCTGTCTAAAATAAAAGCAGGACAGTGACTTATATTAAATCGGCACATAAAAATATATTAAACCTTAAAATAAAGGTTCGTTTATATTTCGCCTGTAAGAAATCCTGTCTTAAACACTAAAAATTATTAATCAAGGAGAAAGTAACATACAAAACTACCTGCTAAGAGGAAAACCTGTCTAAAACGAAATATTTTTCATTTTACCGCAAACTGAATTCATCCCTACGTTATATTCAAATTTTGACATTTGACATATCTGAAAATTTTATTACGAAAGCCTGAAAAATTTTCCGAATTCCTTAAAATTTTATTACGAATGGAAGGATGTTTAAAAAGAAAAAAAAGCATTGTACCTGTTTTTATATCCTGCGAATCATCCCTTTTCAAAATTTCATCACAGAAGACATAATAGATCCTGAATCATAGAATCATCATAGGTCTACTTATTTTAGTTCAATTTTATAAGTATAAATATTACCATTTTATTGGAACATTAGTGTTTTTCATATATAATTTTAAAAAAGTTCTTAGAATCATTTTTTTAAATAATGTTCTTTATTTCAAATCAAATGCAAGCGGAATTTTTAGAATTATTCTTTCCTTTCTTTTGCTCATGAAGAATAATTAAGGAAAGGGAGAGAGAAAAAATATATTTCAGGATATATGATGCTCTTTGAAATGAAATCTTCAAAAGGGGTTACTCACAGGACATAAAACAAATACACTGCTCTTTTTTTTTTTTTTTTTTTTTTTTTTTTTTACATCCTTCCATTTTAGCGTAGATTATATGTTTTCGGTTAAGGGGGAGGGAGAAGTGTGTGTAAAGTGTACATTTTCATGTTAGCATGGTTGTTTCACTTTGAGAATATAATAACATTGTTAAAACAGAAGAAATATGTAATAAAGCTGCCCCACACGTGACATGAAAATCCTTTCAAGTTTTCAATTGCTAAAAGATCATTCTTGGAATTTAAAAATGCATATACGGCCAATTTTCTATAAAGTGAGTGATGTAGTGATGCAAAGATCAGATTGTACCCTATCCAAAATCAAAAATTACATTTAAAGTCAATCTGGTGCCTATTCCGAACTTGAAAAAAATTGCTTTTATCAACTGGCAACTTAACCTGATACAATTAGAAGCCCGAAAAGAAAGAAAAATGTTTATTTTAGATAAATAAGGCTACAATCAAGTCTAGTCTTATCTTTTAGCAGTTAAAATGAATACTTATATTAATTCATATTTAAATATGCAGTATTTTCATCCGAAATAATATCCTGGTCTTTCTTCTCTAAAACTGGATGCAACTGAACTGAGTCCTGCATAGATTAAATCATACTCATTCCGAATCCGAAAAATCTGCTTAGAGTCAATCGAAGACCGAACCTTATCCTAAGTGAAAGATAATGTATCTGTATTTTAATATGATTATGGAAGGGTAATTTGCAGTTATTTTCTTTTTAAATATGAGTTATCTCTTTATACATAAAAATGAATACATACAATCACTAGTTTTCAGAACTTTCTTTTGAAAGTTCGGTCAACTCGAACAAATATCTAAAAAAAAATCTAAATTCAATTCGAAACCAAAACGAATCCGAAACATAGTCATAACCCGATCCGATGATGGATCGGTGCCTCAAGAACCAAAAAACGCAAAAAGTGGATATCTGATCCGTTGCAGATCTGGTTGACTTTCATAGTTTGAAGTTGGGGTATGACTCTTGCAGATCGAGTTAATTCGATTTTTAAAAAAAAGTCCAAAATATTTTTTTTTTCAGGTTAAAAAGTTTATGTAAAAAAACATCCATAATGGACACTCCCGAATAACGGACAGCTTTATTGTAATGACTTTTTTCAATTCCGAAAATTTATACAGATATATGCTTATACCTCTGGATAGAGGAACCTCTCAATCTACATACACGTAATATGCGTATGTGTACATAAAAAAAACCCACAAATATGATACATATGTTTTTGTATGTAACAAAAACGAAACATTTATATTCTTCATATTTCGAAAGTAGGAAAAATGGTTCTTTAAGAAAGAATAATCTACGTTCTACGACATTATTTTTTATATACATTTTATTTCTCTACCAATAAATTTGATATAACTCATTCATATTCGAATACGTATTTATTTTCATCTGAAACATAGTCGAGGTCAAACGTTTTATGAAAATCTTAAAAATCCGACTTACAAGTTCCAAAAAACTTAAATAATGACCGACAAGAATTATGAACCTGACCAGCAGAAAGAAAATCGACCATTTCAAGTCAGAATTTTTTTCATTTTAAGTACAAAATAATTTTATTTTAATAATATTAATTGCAGTTATCCAAATAGACTTAATGAAGTTTAAAGATTATCACATTGTCTGAAATCTAGCGAATGTACTTATTTTGTGTAATACTTTTCAGTTCATATGAAATTAGACTGAGGAAGAGTTTTGAACGACGTTTGGAAAATGACGTATTACAGCAGGGTATTGCAACTTCCTAATATTTTTTTTGCGTTTTATCACACATGATGGGTTCAATAAAGTAACGCATATTTTAAAAAATGAAATATATGTATAAAATAAAGGAATCGCCAAAAATAAAAGAGAATTAACTGTTATTATTATTATTACCGAATGCCAAAACATAAATGAAGTCATGAGAATAGCATAGCCATATACTATCATTTCCATATGTCGAACGTAATTAAGTAATTGTTCAGACAAAATAATACTCTACGAAACATATGTACTATTAATAGTACACCAGACTCGAGAAGGTTAAATTCATCCGGAATCGAAAAAAGAAATTAATGGACAACCGACCCCGATGTATGACTCTGTTCAAAAATCCCAAGATGACCACTATTCAGAGATTTTATTATATTTGAATACTAATGAATGCATATTTGTTCACTCTTCTGTATGTAAAACATAAGACTGGTATTCGAGATAGAATTGTAGATTTGCATCAACACATGATTTACTTTTCTTTCCATTTCATGTTCAGTGTCGGGTTCGGATCGCCAAAAATTATTTTTGTGAGTTCGGGTCGAGTTGACTTAAAATGGAATTTTCGAGTTTGGGTCGGGTTGTACTGAACCAACGCAGGACTCTACTGCTATTTGTGTCAGTGATAAAAATGTTTTAAATATTTTATTCTTGTTCGTCACTTTTCTCTTACATAAAATTAAACCACACTTTCAGAAAAAAAAAGTAAAAAATAAAAAACATGCGTAAAAAATATGTATTTTAATATTTTAAAGTTGTTCTTTTAAATATAAACGAGATAAAACCCGCCGAAATTCGACGTTAAAAATAAGCGTCCTCATCAATTCATTCTTCCTTGAATTTCATTTCCTCTGAAACACAAATAATTTAAGCTAATTCGTTCTTATGCAAAAATAGAGAAAATATTTTTCAATAGCATTTGGACAATTTGCAGATGAAATAGAATTTTAAAGCCTTCGACTGATAATTTCTTTGCATGGCTTCCTCGTTCCCTTTCCATAATCATGATGGCTTAGCCATTTCCACAGACGGGATACTTTTCATGTTATAAAGTAACATATCCATTGGATCCTTAAAAAATAATGAAATATAATTCTTATCATAATCCGATTCAAAAGATACTTCAAGCAGTTGGACATGATATTAATTTTATGTTCTAGATAAACTCGATGTCTGTCTTTTTTGTTACCAGATTTCAGTTTAATGACAAAATGCTGCATTCTATGGATAATCTACCGTAAACAGGTAAACTAATTATTTACTTCTTTTCTTTTTTTTATTTATTCTTTTCTTTTCTTTTATTTATTTATTTATTTTTTTTTGCCTCAATTCTTTAAGTTTAAAGAGATTTTAAAAATAACTCCTGTTTGAAAATAATTTAAACTGTCGCTAAATCTAGAGTCAGTTTTCAAATAAATTTTATCCTAAAGTTAGTTTTATTCCTATTTTGTCATGTAACAATTGAAATTGTACATAATTTATTTACATTTAGAAGTTACGATAAAAGTGAAAGCGATAGTAATATCCGTTGTCACCATCGTTATTCACATCTAAAAATTGTAATTTGGTTTTGTCTGCCGTTCAAAAGTATACGACTATCTTTTGACGACAACAGAGAATTACACTGTTTACAGAATGAAAGAAATGGCACTTTGTCGATAATAAAGAACTGTTAAATGAATCTATAATAAACCTACAAAATTTAATTCTGTAGAATATAAGCCATACATAGTCTTTTTTTTTCTACTGTAAAACCATTCTCTTTTATTCAATCTTAATTTTCCTGTAATTCTTTCGCTTTCTGAATTCTTTATTAAAAAATGAATACATCTTTCCAAAAATTATTATTTTTTAAAGCGAGAGAGAACATGCCCTCAAGATGAAATAATAATGTTATCCAATTATAATCTTTA
The DNA here is from genome assembly GCA_964019185.1 of Maratus speculifer. Classification (NCBI taxonomy): domain Eukaryota; kingdom Metazoa; phylum Arthropoda; class Arachnida; order Araneae; family Salticidae; genus Maratus; species Maratus speculifer. The sequence goes on from OZ025296.1 coordinate 213,041,724, forward strand.
CAACCAAGAAATAAAATAATCGGTGAAAATATCGTCATTTTGACACCATCAGATTAATTTTTCTCTTTATATGTATCAAGGTAAAAATACATTTTGAACTAAGCATGTAGCCATTTACACCGAAACAAATTTTTTACACGTACTTCATGTACGTACTTTTATGTTTAATCAGCATGTATTAAAATGAAAACACATTTTCTATTTTTTTGTAATGAAAAATAAAATGACATCAAAAAAATTAAAATACATAAAGATAAGGTAAACCTGATAAGAATTATTCTCGTGACGTCACAGTAAATGTGAATTTTTATTCGCTTATCAAAATAAAGTACGCGTGTATAAATATTTTTTGCCGAAATTTAACTCGCAAATTAAAAAATACGTTCAGAAGTTACGTCCTTGAATATTTATTATTTTTGTTTTCTCTGCAGCAATAAACGTAATCGGTTGCTACAATTTTTAAAAAATGTCTTAAAAAATAAAATTTATGGATAAAAATAAAATATATAGAAATAAATTAAAAAATAGCTAGAGTGGTCACATCTACATATAAACAGCTTTCATTTAAAAAACAATTATCAAAAAATATGTCGAGTAGAAAGCTCAGGGCTGATGACTAAAAAAACAGCCTGGTCTTTTAAATATAAAGACATTTAATTTTTAAGCATATGTGCATGTTTTTATGAAAAAAGCAAGCTGTGTACACTTGTATTGGTGTCATACCTGTCATTTTGTTACCCGCAGTAGATAATAAAAAACAGTAATATAAGGAAACAAGTGGCAATTATTTTTGACGAACATTTAACTAAGAATTACTTCAGTGCATAAAAAAGGTCACAAGAAACGAGGTCTTAAAATCGTGCGTGCAGCATAGGTTATGTAACACTTTCCAACTACTATAAAAAAATTTCACAGTTCATTTAGGTGAAATATAATGTCTAAACGAACAATTTCAAAAGCGTATAACGCATTTAAAAGCACAATTTATTATATTATCATTAATAGCCGGGACAATATCAGATTTTTTTATATGAAATCTTGTATATGGTGTACAGATTTGTATGTATATTATTACATAGTATGCTAAAATTAGTTCTGCTAAACGAATAACACAATTGAAAATTTCAACTAGGCAATTTCCAAGAATAAACAAGAATGTACTTCAGAACATTTTAACAACTCTCTATATGACCTATAGAATTTATACATAGCAAGTAATAGTAAAAAGAATAATTCAATTTAAAAACGCGTACATAATTAAAAACGCTCTTCCACAAATTATTGCTCATAAACTTTATAGTATTATTACAATTCAATTTCTTCTGTAGCTAAATTATTTTGTCTGTCTCAGTTAATGAATTAAGTTCTATGTACACCCTATTCTACAATAAGCACCATGTAGTGCACCTCTGTGATATATATTTCAGTATGTTTAAAATAGTGTAATATCATCAATATACACCGAAAAAGATTTTCTCCCATAGAGCATAATGTAGTTGAATTCTTTTGAGCATCTCTGTAAAAGAGCTGTAAGTGCTACACACTTCATTTTCAATATCGAACACGCCACGGTGATACTCAATAATATCTATGAGTTCCTTCGCAATTGGACTAAGTTACTCGAGTTAAAGCACAGTAAGATAGACAAACTAAATTCATGCATTTTTGATTTTCTTTAAAAAGTGTTAAAACATTGCGCTCTGCGTTTTAACTACAATGCGTTTTTAGATTCTAATTCATATTTAACCGCTATTATGTTTACATTCAAGATAACAGATAAATGCAAAAATAAGAACAAATAAAACAAGGGTCATGCATTGAAATTCACCTGATTCTTAATTTATTAAAGTATCACTTTGATAGTTTCAAATATATTTGCCAAAGGTAAAACAAAATCCAAAATATACATGGAAAAAAGGGGGGGAGAAGGTATGCGTTATGCATTCAGTGTAATAAACTGTGAACATCATTACAACGATATTTAGTACAAAATGTTTTAATATAATTTATGTGTATACACAGTGCATTCAAGGACTACAGCTGGTAAGACACCACAGATGGCACTATCTCTTCGAAGCCGATTGGATAACCTATCAACGAATTTCGTTTTTGCATACTATGTGCGGTTGCATACATTTCTGTGAACTTTCGTAAAAAAATATGTGTGCGTCATTGCCATCAGGAAAATAATGAAACAACAGACGGACATCCAATTTCGTTTTAAATTTGGAAAGTTGTTCACAGAAATTGTCGAAATGGTTAAATTTGCATATGGTGGGGATGCTATGAATCGTTATCAAGCATTTGAGTGGTTTTCGGTATTTTAAATTGGAAAATAGTCGATCGTAGACTATGAGAGACCAAGTTGTCTATTTTCCCAAGTCGAAAAAAAAAATGTTCCGCAATTGTTGATGAAAACATCAGACCGTTCACTGTAAATGTCAAAAATATTAAAAAAAAAAAAAAAAAAAAAAAAAAAAAAAACGCGTTGCCACAATAAAAAAGCCAACAGTTGTATGTCCGTGTATTTGCACCTTAAATCCATCCTTGTGCAGCAATTTCTGAAGATAAGGCAAGTTTTGTGCATTAACCACCCACTATAATCACCAAGTCTATCCACCCCGGGCTATTTTTTATTTCCGAAGTTGAATTTGAAGATGCGAGGACAGCGCTAAGTGTCTATAGATGAAATTACAAAGATTGATATCAGAACTCAATAAGTGTTGGAGTTGAGGAGTTTTAGAAGATGGTTATTAACCTGTATGCTCATTAAAAGCGTTATATGGTATTAGGATTGGATTACATAGAAGTTTAACATTAAAAATAAATGAAATCTTTATGCTATATGGTCTCTGTGTGATCAATCCTGGAATTTTTTTAATACACTGTATATTAGATATGAATTCTGTTTCAATAAAATTTTTACAAAACATTAACAGTTGGTGCTCTTAATTTAATGATGATCTTAATATGTTGATCTAAATATGAAACATCAAATAAAGCAAGAGCTCTTGTGCTTTTCTGAAATCTAAGAACTGCTTCAAATTTTGATTATAATACTTTTTTTTTACACTGTGTGTGTTCTAAAAGTAAAAAACAAAAGTAACTTTAGAAAAATATCTTAAAAAATGTAACATTTAACCGGATTCCATACAAATATTTAAAAAGAATAAAACAATTCTCATATAATATTCTTTAAAAACAAACTTTCAACTCCTCAACATTTATTACCATTTTTCAGACACGCAGAACGTGGAAAATAAATACACGTATCATTCCATTAACTTTAGAAGAAATTAAAAGAAAAGGGGCAGATATTCCATTAAGATGAAGTATTTGGCGAAAAGCCATGAATTCAAACAGTCTGAAGAATGTGATTTACGTCATTCCAGAGATTAATCTCGTTCTTAAGGTAATTAAGTTGACAGAATAAATCTGTGTAGATCATATATAGGTTCTTTCAATCTGGAACACGTCGGTTTCAAAAATATTAAACATGGGGTAGTGAGTCGCTGCGAATAAAACAGCTGATATTCATGCCCTATAAAAAAGTGTTCATTTTACATTTAAAAAAACTGCCAATAAGGACGCGTGTAAAAAGTATTTAATTTAATTACATAACTTCTGTTGTATACGTTAATACGCGCAAAGTACATTAAAACGCAAAAGTTTGTAATAAAAACAGATTATTTCTATAAAATAAAGAACTTTTTACGGGTATCTATCCTGACTGACTTTTTTTTCTATAAAATCTAAACTTTTTTTACAGTGTCGGTAAATGAAAAAATATTGAAGAAAATGTCTTTTTTTAAACTTAATTAAGCAAAATCAATAGTGAGAAGTTGTTAATAAAACAAATTGTTTTATGCCATGCTCTCTATAATTAGAAATGCGTTACAAGAGACATACATCGCATTAAAATAATGCGAATAATGCTGATTTCATTATTTTTCCTCTTTCCTGCTTATTTCTATCATAAATATCAGGAACTAATACCGTTAAGCGTTGAACAAAATTCAAAGAATTTCTTGGCGATATTATTATTTTAGTAGTAAATTTTTCGTCTGAGCAAAAATTTGTTCCGTCTATGGGACTCGAAATCAGAACCATGGTTTTAATCGCCAATGTTCTACAACAATATTGAAGCCAAAGATTCTGGGCTAGTCTGGACACATTTTCGCTCAAATGGAAAATTTGCTACTCATGCAAATTATTTTCCAATCAGTTGATTATGATAAAAATAATTATTGTAGAATATTATTATTGACAATATCGTCTTCAGACCCCATTTTTATTTGTGCTGTTTTAAATTTCAGTTGTGAATTAAAATGAAAAAAGCTGATAACTAAGACAGATTGTACAGCGAAAAAAATAATTTATTTTTTGTACATAAAATTTAATGATACATAGAGATTCAAAAAATATAATTTTTGACAATTTCTTAGAATTTTTTAATTTTTATTTTATTTTATTTTTTTTTTTTTTTTTGTATTGCAAAAATATTGAAAAACATAAAAATAAATATATATTTAATATTTTTTTTATTACTAATGGGCTCTTCACAAATGGTATCTTAATGCGCAGTAAAATAATTTACGTTTTCATTTTTGTACATTTCGTATATTTCTGGCTGGAAGCCATTTTTATGTAACGCACAGCTCCCTAAAACAGCGCTATAAGAAACAAATTCCCATTTTGTTTAGTTTTCCTATCTATTAAACTCTATTCACACTAATTTCTCTTTTTTTAACATAATTTATATACGTGAAAAAAAAAAATTGTAAAAATGTGTACCCTATAGGATACATCAGGTCTGAAGAGGATATATAAAATACTAAACAACAACTAAACATAAATACGTATTGCCCGATTATATTATGTTGCTGGAATTACTAAGATTGATAAATAAATTTAAATATTTAACAAAACAATTTTAAAATTGAAACTCAGTAAAATATCTTCATACTCCCATGAGTATTGCATATGTCTTACATACTTATATTTAATTTTTAATACATACAGTAGACACATAAAACATTTTTTCAACAAATAAAACCAGTGACTAATGAAAAATCTTCTAGAACCCTGATTTTCATACATTTATTAGATTACCGTGAATGTTTACAAAGTTTAATTTTCATTAGACATGAATAACAAAAATAATTGCACTATTCTCCAAATGATGATACAAGAAGGATTTCTCGCAACGATTGTACTAATAAGGAACTTTGTCTTTAAAATAAAGCCGTTTATACCAAAAAATATTGCTCTGTATTTTCTATTTGTGTTTTCTGCTTTTTAATGTATATATATTTCAGTTTCAAAACTCGCTTTATCCAAAAAATCCATTTTTTTTTTAAATTGCGAAAATACCATTTTAATTTTCATTGTAAAACAAGATTTAACAATGCCAGAAATACACAATAGAACAAGTTTTTTTTTTTTTTTGGGGGGGGGGAGAGAGATTGCAGTGTTATTTCACCAATAGACTAGATTGATAGAGAAAATGCGATTTTTTAATTTTTGGATAAAGCTAATTTTGAAATTTGCGTCCTATTTTGTTATTGCAGTTCTGTAGCCAGTTGGCAAATTTTGGCGAGAGTGGTTTGAGGCATAATTAACTCTTGCTTTTGTGCTTTGTAAACAGTTGTACTTATAAGGATTATTTGGAAATTTATCGCCTGGGAAAGGCTAACAAAAAATACCTAAAAATTTCATATAATTAAAATCCGAAAATATTAAAATGTTGCATTATCACCAGAAGCACCTGCGTACATAATTTTAGCATGTTAAGTGAGTTAAAAATAGATTACAAAATTGCATCTTTACATAGAAAAGCTGCTTGAATTAATGAAAAAAAGGTAAAACTAAAATAGAAAAAGAGTTTCGAAGTTCGTAGTAACAATTTTAATTGTGAATTGGACAAATTTAAAAATATGTACTAAAATAACTACAGATTGCTAAATGGCATATTAAAAAAATATATACAATTAGAAATTATCTACGTTTCATAATCGCTTCTGCGAACGTCGTCAGGATAAAATGGAAAGGTATTAAATGGAAAGGTATTCAATTTAAAGTTTCAAAATATATGGGTGATTCTCAAAATAGGGGACGATTTCAAAAGTAAAATCTTAAAAAAATAACTGTTAGCAAAATTTCTGAAAAAAATAGGTGTTGTTAATATAGTATTAGGTATACTTTACATGTAGTCAGCAGAGCTAAATATTTAAAAATTAACTTTTAAAAAAATAATTGGTATTTTTTGAGCCATGCTAATGACAAAACAAATTGCATGGAATAAATATATTAAGAAATTTTTATTTTCTTCCTGTTTAAATATTTTTTCCTATATTTATTAGCCTTCCTTTTCAGCAAATGGTTTCCATTTTTACATATATACATATAAGGAGAATAAAAACATTACCAAAGAGCAAACTTTGTTTACAAGAGCAACATTTTGACACTAACAATGTAAGAAGCTGTCTTAGTGATTTTCTGACAGATTTAATGCATATTTTAGGGATAATAAATGTAATAGCTAAATTTATATGTAAAATTAAACTTTATAAAAGATACTATATAAGCAATGGTTACATTTATGCACATAGGAGTCTTTAGCATGGACAGAAAAACCATGCTAATGACACTGATATTTGTTCATGCTAATGACAAATTTTAATTTAAATAAGATTATGAGCCATAATATAATCACAATGCAATAGTCCTTTCTGGGGCTTTTTAAAACACAAAAGTCCTATGAAAATAAGTAAAATAAAAATTTTAATTATAAAATAAACATGAAAATTATTATCCATTCTAATGACATACAATTGATGTACGCCCCTAATATTCAACTTCTATTCTTAAAATACAATACATGCTTCTATTTTCAGGCTGGGATAAAATGGCCACTTGTTGCCATAGAGAAACTTTATATTTTCAAACTATTGTCATATGTGAAAATGAAATTTTGATTAATAACCAGCTGTTATAGTATGACCTTGTTTTGAAAATAGAATATGGAGGATAAACTTTAATTCTTTTTTTATATACTTTAATTTTATTTTTAAAAAGAAATTTATCGGATAAATCCTCTCCTTGATTAATTTAAAGAAAGAATAGCATTTGTTTTATTTTATAAACATGATATTAACTCTTGAAAAAGCTAATATATACAAGGCACAGCTGCTGTGGACATCCATGCTAATGACATTTTGAAGATTTATTCTGTAATTTTAAGGTGTTTTTAACTAAAAAGTGAGTAATTCTTGAGTGCAAATAATGAATAATATTAAGACAAACATATCTAAATATAAAAACATGACAGATAACCTCTCATTTTTTTTTGTATGCCAAAAGACATAAATTGTCCCCTATTTTGAGAATCACCCATATACACATACGTCCAAGAGTCCACCTTTTTGAGTAGCAGTTTTATTAGAATTTTTTATATCTATAATTCAAATTAGTTTTTTTTTTTTTTTTTAATATATTGCGTTAATTTTTAGCTACCACTTCATAATAACAAATAAATGAAATGCCAAAAATCCTTAATAATATTAACATCTTTCATACGGGTCCTTGAACTTTAAGATCAGAAAAAATTTCAGTCCCAGTGTTTTCTTATAGAAAATTTTTTATTAAATAAGGCGACTGAACTCAATTTATTTTCTTTATAAAAAAATACTGGTATTTCACCTGGAAAATAACACAGAAATCACCATTATTTGTTATTTGTTTAATAGCAACGCCCCAATATGTAGGCCGTGGTAAATTGTTTTATTTAGGTTTCGTTCTTTCGCTGCAATTATGAAGCTTCAAAATATTATTTTTGTTTTTTCTGTTCTTAAAATTAAATAAATAAATAAAAGTCATGAATTTTCAACGTTTCAGTTTCAAATAAAAGTTATGTATTATAAATGAAATGAGTGAAAGGATTACATTATTATATTTTAAATGAAATTAATGAAATACGAAAAAATACCATGGGTACAATAACTGGTGACTCATCAGCTGCACCAGGCTAGCTTAAAATACAGAGTTCTTGATTTTCTTATTTTGTTCTTGATTGAGTTCTCGGGATAGATGTTCTATACACATCACATTGGCACGATTTTTTTCCTGACACCAATTTGGCCAAAAGTTGACTTTCAAATACGTTTTACATTTATATCTTTTAACTATTTTCTATTATTTAAAAAAGAAAATGAATAATAAAAAAAAATTTTGTTAATATTTATAGAACAAAACGATTTACATCATTAAAAAAAGAAAATAAGGGTAAATAAACAACAATAATCGGGCTACCATGTGAAGTATATAATTGCCATTTTATTGAATCACGTCAATATGGTACGTATATGACATCTGTGCCCATTTCTCTAACAGAATCTACTAGTTTGGCAAAAAATTGAGCAATTAAAATAAGTTATGAATAAAAGCAATATGGTTTAATGCTTAGAATACATTTAAGGGAGATCAAACTGGTCACCAAGGGCGGCTAGTCTATTAAAAAAATTGATATTGTGTTATGATGAAATTTTGCACGGAGAAGCTCCGGTTTTAGGCATTCCGCAGAATGTTATCTTCTTCATTTAAGGGGGTCCGGAACACATTTTAAAATAACTTTTATTAATTGTCAGTTAAAATTGTTTTGTTTTGTTTTGTTTTGTTTTTATGTGTGATGATTAACTATATTATTGGTAAACAAAATCGCATCATAAAACTTTTTTAAAAAAAATTAATTTTTAAAATTTATTAAAAAGTGTGGTAATTATAACTCGAAATATTATTTATATATATATATATATATATATATATATATATATATAAAGTAAATACTTTATTCAAATATGCTGAATTAAAATTAAAGTAAATCCATAGATAAAAACATTTTCTAAGTTTGAACCATTTATCTTTAATGGTTCTTGACTTATAACAGTTTAAATATCAGAAATGGTGAAAAATCCCATCATGATGACAAGCGCAGTTTCACAAGTAGTCGTTTCCATGACATACCTTGCTTGAAAGCTAATTTTTAAAACAAATCAAACTCGATAAGGCGAAAAAAACGATTTACCGTTCCTAATAAGATAGAAACATGTTATAAACGTCATTTGAAGCAGAAAAAAATCAGTAAGTTTTAACTCAATAAACCTTTTCTAAGAAAAAATAAGGATTTTTATGTCCCAGATCCCCTTAAGAAATTAATCTTGTTTTTAGAGTAATTTAATTTGACCAGAATGCATTTTGAACAGATCATATACAGGTTCCTTTGGAATGGAGATATGTTAACGTTGGCATAATAGATTTCAAGGATGAGGCATTAGGTCGTATCCAATAAAACAGCTGAAAATCATGGGTGAATGAAATAGTATGCAGAAAAAAAATGAGTTTTCCATTCTAATTAAAAAAGTCACTAATGATAATGTTGCGAATAATGATACCAATTATTTTATGACACGCTTGAAAATCTCAACAGCTTATTTAGATTCACAAAACTTCCTTCTTTGTTGTCTGCATTTGCATTCTTTAATTGCAGTTAATTTAGGTTTCAGTAAAAAACGCTAAAAGAAATGTACTTAACTAAACATTTTCAAAGTTAGTTTTATTAATATTTATATATATAAGGATATTCTTTGACAACATTAAGAAGTACTAAACAGCTTTAAAACTAGAGATTTAAAATTTAAGAGTGAGCTGTTTGTGTTCCCCACTGAACAGTAAAACTTCAATAAATGGAACCTGTACATAACGGAATATTGTCAAAAAGAAAACGTCAATGGTCTCGACAAAAGTAATGCTATAAAATTATACTTACTAACACGGAATTTCGTTTAAAACGAAATATTTTTTTTTCGTTACATAGAAGTTTGAAACATTTTAATATATCACTTAGATCATATATCACTATCTTTATAAAATACTGAAATCGCGACGAAATATTAAATCAATAAATACAGTACAATATTTGCTCTTTCGTTAAAATTTTAAGATTGAGATTTTTTTATAATTCCAAGCATAATTTAATGTATTAATCTTCCAAAATTGCAATCTAAATATAATCTTTTCTGATATTAAAACATTCATTGAAGTACAGTGCGTAATTTTGCCAATTTCTCATTACAAACTGTCCAGACCACGCTCAGTAAGTTCGTTTAACAAAGACCGTCATTTAACACTTTTCAATATAGTGGAAATGTGTTTGTGATTTTGCTTTCTCGGGCCGTGTTCTAAGTCGAGTAAATGCACTTGGATTACTGTGAGCTCAGTCTATTAATGACGTTCACCATAGGACTATCGTTATTAAAAATGGAAGAGTTACTATTCACAGTTCATTTAGATGAACAAACGAAAAAAAATCGGTTACGTTATGGTCTATATGCAAAAATCGTTTATAGTGTACTTTAACTTTGTTATAGTATTTCAGACAATGAAATTGATATACATTGTTGAGACGCAAATCAATAGGCTTTCTCTAGATTTTATAGAACATGGCATCATTCATTCATTTTACAGATGCAAGCAAAATAATTTCGTTTCATTATGAACTATCGGAAAAAAATCGTTTGCAGTGTATTTTAAGCAGGGTTTTGCAGTGTATTATTGCAGTGTATATCTTGCACTGTTTCAGGCATAATGAAATAGAAATGCATTGTTAAGATACACCACATGTGCTTAGTCTAGAATATGGAGAGCATAACATTTATGTGTTCATTTATAGTAACACACACAGAAAATCAGTTTTAGAATAGCTATGAGAGATGATGGATGCGATATTGAATTTTTAATCAAATTTCCGCGCAATATACAGTGTCTCACAAAAGTGATGATACACTTGTGCTTTATAAAAAGAAACTGCAATAAAATAAATAAACAAACATGTGCAAAAATTTTTTGGGTGTGTTTCATATTTAAAGTTAGTAACAATTATTACGTAACATACATTTTGTCAAAATATTAAAATATTAATTTAGCAAAAATACAATTGTTCAGAATGGAGCAAAAAATGGCTCACATAAGTGATGGGACACTTACTTTTCCATCAAATATTTATCCAAAAATTTTACTTTTTAAAAGGTTTTAATATTTTGTTGGATTTCCTTTTACTTTTAAAACATGATTTAATCTTTTTGGGATGGATTCGACTAATTTTTTTGTGATTTCTGGAGTGATTTTACCCCATTCTTCTTGAAGCACCGATTTTAGTAGTTGTTTTGAAGAAATGGTGTATTTGCGAATTCTTGATTCCAATTCTTGCCAAATATTCTCTATGGGATTTAAGTCTGGAGATTGTGGTGGTGTTTTTATTATTTCAGGAGAGTTATATAGCAGCCAGAGTCTAACGTTCAGAGCAGTGTGCTTGGGGTCATTGTCCTGGTAGAATTTAAAATCGTAATGAAGGTTCAATTTTCGTGCTGAAGATTTCAAATTTTGCTTTAAAATATCAATATACTTGTACTGATCCATTATACTGTCAATAAAAACAAGATTACCAACTCCAGCGGACGACATACACCCCCATACCATAACTCCTCCTCCACCATGTTTTACTGTTGGTACCAAGTTCTGTTTGCGAAATTCTTCCCTGGGTTTTCTCCACACCAAGATTCTACCGTCAGAACCAAATATATTAAATTTACTCTCATCAGCAAATATAACTTTATTCCAGTAATCAGAATTCTTATTTATGTTGGATTTTGCGAAAGCTAGTCTGAGTTTTCTATTCTCTTCACTTACGAAGAATTTTTTCCTGGCTACTCTACCGTGATATCCAGCAGATCGAATTACCCTCCTAATAGTCTCAGGATTAACAATTATTCCATATAATGTTTGTAAATCAGCAGCAACTTTTGAAGCATTATTTCTTGGATTTTTTTTTATATTTCGAACGATAATTCGCTTTATTCCATTGGATAGCTTTGATGGTCGGCCAAGTCTTCTTTTATCCAGAATCATATGATTCTTTTTATATCGTTTAATGATATTGAAAACTGTTGAACGACTCAAGTTAACTGTTTCAGCAGTTTTTCTAATAGATTTTCCCCGTTCAATATGCAAATTAATAACAAATTTTCGAATTTCAGGCGAAGTTTCTTTTCGTTTAGCATTCATGGATACACAGAGCTAAAAATTACAAAAATTCCAAAACAAACTGGAGAGAAATACTGCAGACTATTTTATAAATTATTGCCAATTGCTTTTAAGTAAAAATAAAACCCCAAAAAATATATTAATTGCTTATTTCAGACAATTTTTGTTGCATATATAATGGTGTCCCATCACTTATGTGATGACTATTTTTTGCTCCGTTCTAAACATTTGTATTTTTATTAAATTAATATTTTAATATTTTGACAAAATGTATGTTATATAATAATCTTTACTAAATTTAAGTATGAAACACACCCACAAAAAAATGTGTACATGTTTTTTTAATTTATTTGATTAGTTTCCTTTTGTAAAGCACAAGTGTCCCATCACTTATGTGAGACACTGTACATGTTGTGTTTAAATATAAAACCTATAGTTCATATGCAATGCAGCAAACTGCAAGTAGATGTGTATTGTTGAGACACCCCCACAAGATGCTTATTCTAGAATATAAGGAACATAGCATTTATTTGTTCATTTATAGTGACACACACATAAAATCAGTTTTAGAATAGCTATAAGCGATAATCAATGGATAGATGCGGTATTGAGTTTTTAACCAAATTTCTACATGTTATGTGTAAATATAAATATTATAGTTCATATGCAAGGCAGCACAAAAGAATTCGTATGCAGCGCTATGGGTGTAAACTCTGCTTAGAGATATGTTTTAAATTGTGTTATGCATTTTATAGTTAACATAATTTAATATACCTAGATATGTTCTTAGAATATAAATTCATATATAGAACCACACAATAAATTAGATATATTGACACACACACAAAATGACAAAATACATGATAACAAAATACAGGAATGACAATTACTGGAAGTGGGTTATTAGTTATGTCATGCCTTTCCTTAGTTAAATAAAATTTTTGATTATTCAGGGTTCATACTCATTTTCCAAGAAAAAATCCCCTGAGAATCCCCTGATGCATTTTCCGGGATGTACAATTTTTCCATATTAACAATTAACAACATTTTGATATTACATATGATAATAAAGCACACGAACAGTATATAACAATTGCCCCCAATTTCCCAGATTAGACTGTCATTTTGGCAGGTTTTTTCAGGTTTGGGAAATTTTTTGTATTATACCCTGAGATTCCCCTGATTTTTAAGCCCTAAAATTCATCCCCTGATTTTCCCAGGAATCCCATATTCCCCTGATGAGTATGAACCCTGTTATTGTGTGAAGTGTATAAAATTCTAGATTATATTCAGAGGATACACAAAAGAAAATTCACGTTACTTTCTACGGCGGCAACTTCTGAAAGTAAATTTTTCAAATGCGCTATGCGTTTTGTAAATGAATTCAATTCTAGAAAATCGTGTGATGTGTATACAGGTCAAATAAAAGACTATCAAAAGAATTCAAATAATTTGCTAACTTTGTACGACAATTTCTGAAACTGAGTGTTCAATTGTATTATGCGTTTTTTAAATTGTTTATTTACCTAAATTTTCGTTACAATATTCTAAAAATTTTTAAAAAGTTTCAAAATTTTTGCGAACGCATGATTTTTTTTCTTGTTTTAAGCTGATTTAAAAAAAATAAACATGATCAAGCACTCCCATGTATATGAGGTAAACAAAGCGGGAAATTTCATTAAGTACTATTAACGTATAGTTTTTTTTTTTTTTTTTAATTCACTAAATTATCACATTACATCTTGCTTCAAAAAATTAAGAAACTGAAGTTTTGGGGGTTCTAATATTAAAAGATTTGGATGCTTTCGTTTGTAAATATGATGTGTTTAAAAAGGAAATGTGAATTTTAATTAATAAAACAAACATTTTGCTATGGTCGCAGCAAAATTACGTAACTCTCCTTGTCTTAACATTCCTCTGGTATTAAGGGGATACAATATCACACTGTCACCTCAAAAAGATGAAACGCTGTCGATGAAAACTGTCATTATTTTAGAATAAAATGTACACATTCATTTAAAAAAACGAAACATATTCCGATTGTTGAATCAAATTTTCGTAAAAATAAGTGTATCAAAGTTCATAATTTTCGCAAATTTTTCATTTTATACTTACTGAGAATAACTGCCCATATAATATTAAAAACTTTTTCCTTTTAATTATTGTTTTCCAAATAGACTTTCTGTCTGTTTTTGCGGTTAATTTTTCTATGACAGTTATCGATTTATCCTGCAAAGATGTTTTTTTTTTTCTTATTTCCATAAGAAATTTCTGTCTTAAAAAGAAAGAAGTCACCAGGTCATAAAACTCAGTAATCTTTATTTTAAACATGTTTTTTTTTTCTTTTTTAAAAATACTTTTTATTCCTCTGATACGATGATATACTGGTACAAAGTAATTAAATAAAAAAAAGAATACTTCTAACTATTAAAAGTACTGGATCTTTATCGGCTCAACAGATCATCAATAACAGGAGAAAATACTAATCGAATAAAGAATCTCTTGTTTCTTTTTATGTTTTTTTTTTTTTCTTTCGTTAACTAATAACGGAAGGTCAGATTATTTCGCGCAAAAATAAAATATCTTTTTCCTGCATCATTTGTCATTGATCTTATTTATTTTGATGCTTGAATATAGTTATAATAGCACCCGCTTATTATAATAGTTGAAAAGACATTTTCGACAAAGCCAAAATATTTTTTTCGGTATTAATTTACTGAGATTTTTTTTTTATACATGTTTGATTACTTATAGTAGCACCTGTTTATTTTAATAGTTAGAAAGATTTTTTCGATAAAACTAAAATACTCTTTATATACATTAATCGGTGTTGTTTTTATTTATTTTTGTTCTTGAATATAGTTTTAGTAGCACCCGCTCATTATAATACTTGCTAAGACTGTTTCGACAAGGCCAAAATATTTTTTCTGCATTAATTTACTGATATTTTATTTATTTTTATATTTGATTACTTATAGTAGCAGCCGTTTATTTTAATAGTTATTAAGACTCTTTCTATAAAACTAAAATGCTCTTTATGTACATTAATCGATGTCGCTTTTATTTGTTTTGATACTTGAATATAGTTATAATAGCACCCGCTTATTATAATAGTTGATAAGACTGTTTCGACAAGGCCAAAATATTTTTTCTGTGTTAATTTACTGGATTTTATTTATTTTTAAATTTGATTACTTATAGTAGCACCCGTAAACTTTAATTGTTAGTAAGACTCTTTCGATAAAATTAAATACGCTTTATGCACATTAATCGATGTCGTTTTTATTTGTTTTGATACTTGAATAGCTATAGTAGCATCCGCTTATCATAATTGTTGATAACACTATTTTGAACAAGACCAAAATATTTTTTGTAGTATTAATTGATGTAGATTTTATTTATTTTTATATTTGAGTAGTCATAGTAGTAATATCTTATTAAAGCAGTTTATAAGATCATTTCGGACATGACCAGATCATTTCTCACTTGCATCAACGTAGGGTAACATCCCCAGTAATTGGCACATTAAGAATTTGTCTTTAAATTTACTTCAATTTTCATTACAAAGAAATAAGATATTTACTTGGAAATATTTTTAAATCAAAGAATGCATATCTGTGCATCTATTTTGCCCACTAAAAGCAAAAAAATCTGGAAAAAGTATTTGTATAAAAATATATTTATAAAAAGTTGCTGAAATCACCAGTAATTGGCACCTAGAGCACCAATGTATGACACCTTGTAATCCAGTAATTGGCACATGTTTATATTTAAAAAAAACTTTACATTTTGCATTGGGTTTAATCGCTTTAAATGTATTTACTGTAGATGAAGATGCCATATTTCATGTTTTTGAGAGTAAGAAATCAGTATATTAGCAGTGTTGGGTATGAACGCGCTCACTGAACGAAAACTCACGAGTTTCGCTCACTATTTGTGAACGTTGAACTGAACTTAGCTCACTATTTTATAAACGAGCGTGAACTGAACGGAAACTCAAAAAATAGACGAGTTTGAACGAAATTTACATTCAAATTTACGTTCAATTTTTTCATAATTTATTTAAAATTTTTCCAGACCTCAGTACACTTTTTCCCTCTTTCAAATGCTATTTAGAGGCCTACATGAGCCTCAGGACGGGTTAAGTCTGGATATCACTTCTCTGGGTAGTATCCTAGTCTTACTTCTTCTGCAGACTCGAGTCACGCCGAACCGGACCTGGGCTGTATACAATTTCGCCGAAAATAGATACACTTTTTCTTTCCAATGCGGTTTCATCTTAGAAGATTTTACTTTTACCATATATCATTTTTTAGATTTTTATGTCTCCATAACATGGAAGATGGATTAATAATACTAATGATAGCTGAAACATTTACGTACAACTAAAAAAGAGTTCATTAAAAGCATAAACATCGCAGCCTACGGCACTTCTGCATAAATGGAGATTATAAACAGATTAAGGTAAGTTTTTTTGGCCAGAACTCTTGCGTAGGGTTAAATATCAATGTCCTGTAGAAATGTACTCGGGGTCGGTCCGGGTTCGGTACGAAATTTCAACTTTTTTTCCGGGCTGGGCCAAGCTCGGGCCTTGATTTTAGCTATTATATCGGGCCGGGTCGAGCCTTGATTTTAGCTATTATATCGGGCCAGGTCGGCCCGATATAATAGCTAAATTTTCTCTATAATAGATAAATTTTCTGGCCCGGTCGCTAAATTTTCTCTACTGGCAGGATCCGACCGAGTCGGGCTGGGCTCGCCCGAAATTTTTATTTTAATACCGGGCCGGACATTTTTTTTTCTATTGATCGGGCCTGGAAATTTCCGTCCGTGCATACCTCTATCTGACATATCGAATAATCAAATGATTAGTTCGCAACATTTTGCAAATTTGGACAATAATATCCAAACATTAAAAAAAAAAAAAAAAAAAAAAAAAAAAAAAAAAAAAGTGAACTTTTTAGAGAACTTCGTTCACTTTTACAAGTGAGTTTGATTTGAACGAGTTCGTTTAAAAATTTTTGAATTCGAACGTGAACTTAATTCACTTTTCAGAAATTGAACATGAGTTTGAGTTAGTTCGTTTATTTTGTGAACGTGCCCAACACTGTATATTAGTCTGATTTGTGAACACTTTAAAACAATACAATATACTTATATTAATACCCAGTAATTGTCATGCTGTTCCCAGTAATTGTCATATGAAGCTTTAATGGATTCCAATTACTGATAATATTTCATATTTTCAAATAAAAACAAATTATAAACAAAATTAGTCCATAACTTTAAAAGTACTTCCAAAATAAATGGTTTAATCTCAAATTCCTTGCGAATTCCTTGTAATTGGAATAGGTGCCAATTACTTGGAACTAGCAAAATTGAAGTACCATTAATTGGCATCTACCATTAATTCGGAAATCCAAATATTTATGCCGAAAATACTTTTATACAATTAAAGTAACCTTTTTTAACTGAACAAAACTGTTGTCAATTAAAATTTAAAATATATTATAAATCAGATAATAGTGAATTGAAAAGCATGCCTTCCTTAAGCCAAAGAAGAAGCATTTGCAACAAAAATGGCTAATTTGATACAAGCCATAATTGTTTCTCTTTTCTAGGCACTATAGTCACCTAGTAGCATAAATCAAAGTTATAATCTTTAACGTAAATGAGCATATAACTGGTATATGGTCTTGCATTTTTAAAAGATTGGATATAAATCTTATTTTAGGACATGTTTGTAAGATGTGCCAATCACTGGTGCATGCCAATTACTGGGGATGTTACCCTATGTAGTTCTTTTTTTTTATCTATTTTGATACCCGCGTAATTATAGTACCATCTGCGCTTATTATAATGGTTAATCAGATTGTTCGATACAATACCAGATTTATTTTTATTTCATTTTATTTGTATTAATTGACGAGGATTTTATTTTGATACTTGAAAAGTTATAGTAGCCCCCGCTTATTATATTAGTTGGTAACATTGTTTCGTATAAAACCAAAATTCTTTTTACCTATAGTAATCGACGTTGTTTTTATTTATTTTGATACTTGAACAGCTATTGTAGCATACGCTAATTATAATTGTTGATAAGATTATTTCGAACAAGTCCATTTTTTCAATATTTATATTAATTGACGGAAGTTTTATTTATTTCGATATTTCAATAGTTATAGTTAAAACCGTTTATTATAACAGTTGAAAAGACGATTTTGAGCATTACCAAATTATTTTTTATAATTATTAGTGCATTAATCTATGTAATTTATTTTGATACCCAAGTAATTACAGTATTACCCGCTTATTATAATAATTGATCCAATTATTTGGTAAACCACCTTTAAAGGGAAATCAGTTCGTACTCAATCGAGTATGTCAAATACACGCATTAATGCCTTCCCATGAATGGAATCATATTCCAGGTGCTTTAAATCCTGCAGATGTAGCTTCTAGGGGAATTCCTCCACGAAAGCTTCTTAATCATTCTCTGTGGTGGCATGGGCCTCCTTGGCTATTGTCAAATGAGCAAATCCCAATACCTAAATTCACTGCTCCAATAAATGATTTAACTCAAGAAATTGACTCTGTCAGTAATGTAACACAAGTAAGTGCACCTCCTGACTTTCTTCTTAAGTTCTCGAAATTCTCTAAGCTGTCAAGAGTCACAGCCTATTGTCTTAGATTTATTCATAATGCTAGACATAGTACATCGAAAAAATTTGGAAATCTAAGTTCAGAAGAAATCTCTAATTCAATTCAATGCATTGTAAAATTAATTCAAAGTTCTGAATTCAACACAGAGCTTAAGTTGTTAAAAGAAAGAAAACCCTTACCAAACAATAGTAAACTATTACCACTAAATGTATTTTTAGATTCAAGTGATATCATTCGAGTAGGTGGTCGTTTGTCCCAACATCAGTCTTTAACCTTCGATAAAAAATATCCGATGCTACTCCCAAAAAATAACTTTGTCACTAAACTATTAATAAAGCATGTACATGAGAAACATTTGCACGCAGGTGCACAGTTAGTACTTTCTATTATACGTCAACAATTTTGGTTTGTTAATGGTCGTTCTACTGTGCGACAAGAGCTCAACAAATGTGTACTGTGCAAACGCCTAAAAACACAAGCTTGTCAACAAATGATGGGAGATCTTCCCGTTGACAGAATCACCCCAATCCGTCCATTTTCCAAGGTTGGCATAGATTTTGCCGGCCCCTGCATAACCAAGCCAAATTTGCCTAGAAGTAAGATAAAAATAAAAACTTACATATGTGTATTCGTCTGCATGTGCACTAAGGCAGTGCATCTGGAAGTGGTATCAGACTTGTCTGTGCAAGCCTTGCTAGCAGCCCTAAAGAGATTTATTGCACGTAGAGGCCTGCCGTCTGATATTTATTCAGATAATGGGAAAAATTTCGTAGGTCTAGCAAATCAACTAAAGCAGTTATTCCAATATTTGAGGGACAGAGAAATTCAAGATTTTCTTTCGAGCCAAAAAATCAATTGGCATTTCATTCCTCCATATGCGCCGCACTTTGGCGGGCTGTGGGAGGCAGCTGTAAAGCTTACAAAAAATCATCTGTTAAAGGCATGTAAATCAAGTATTTTAAACTTTGAAGAATTATCCACGTTATTGTGCCAAATAGAAAGTTGTATAAATTCCAGACCTCTAACGCCGATGTCTTCAGATCCATCAGATCCGCGCGCATTAACTCCAGGTCATTTTCTAATCGGAGCACCGCTCCTTGATATTCCAGAGGCTTCTAATTCGCGAGCTCTATCATTAAATGCTCGTTGGCGCCTTATTGAAAGGGCCAAGAACCAATTTTGGTATAGATGGTCAAGAGAATATCTCCAACATCTCCAACAGCGTCCTAAATGGATTACTCCAAGTGTTAATGTACGAGAAGGAGACTTGGTAATAATTCATGAACGATCCATGCCCATGAGATGGAAAATGGGCCGCATTCTACAAACTTTCCCAGGACAGGACAATCGAGTTCGTGTCGTCTTAATTAAAACAGCAGACGGTGATATCAAGCGTCCTATTACAAAGGTATCCCCTCTACTGCCGGGGGTGGAGGATGTTAAATCCTAAAAAGAACTAAAAAGAAATTTGCTGTAAAAAGACACTAATTAAGACACTAACTCGCAAAAATGACTGTAGATGGCAGCACCAAAACTTTTGATCTTGATAAAACGAGACTATTTTGACTTTAATTAATATTATATTTCATTAATTCTCATTCATTTGTACTTTAAAATTCATAATATGTTTTTTCATAGATATAATTTGTATTTAATCATCTCTAATCCATCTTTTTAGATTGTATTCTTTATTCTGCAGTTGACTGCGGAACTGTTTTAGAATGTCCTGATTCAAAAAGAATGTTTACGTTTTGCTAAATCTATTAAACCTCTTTAAATCCCTCTAAATCATAATTTTTTTTTGTTTGTGAAGCACCATACGTAAAAGGTATAATATTGCCAGTAGGCATAATTCATAAATAACTATTTTCAAGATATGAAGAAATCGTAAATTCGAAGACTGGAATTCAAGTTATGAAACATACAATTGCTTATGAAAGTCGCCGACAAGAATTGCTCAGGTAATAAATCTCTCTTTGACTATAATAAAATCAAGTCTATGTTTTGTGTACTCTAAAATCTCAACAAAGACCTTTTTTTTATTGTTATTATTGTTGATATGAGCATTTCAGATTAAAACCAAAATACTTTTTATCTACAGTAATCGACATTCTTTTTATTTAATTTTTTACTTTAATAGCTATAGTAGAACCTGTTTATTATAATTGTTGATAAGATTATTTAAAATTGTTTAGTTATCTTTGTATAGTTGATGGAGATTTTATTTTATTTTGATACTTAAATAGTTATAGTAACACCCGCTTATTATAATAGTTGATAAGACTTTTTCGATAAAACCAAAAATTTTTTATCTACATTAATCGACGTCGTGTTTATTTATTTTGATACTTAAATAGCTACAATAGCAACCACTTATTGTAATTAAGACTATTAAGTTAGTAAATCTATTTCGAGCATGCAATATTTACATGCAGTAATGTTAGTATATTCTGTTAGTATAGTTAGTATATTCTGCATTTACTATATGACTTCTTTTATGTGTAGGCGTTTGGCAATAATAATTATCATTATTTGCGCCGTTTGCTTTTCTTTTATTTTAAACATATATTTCAATCTTTAAATTTAAAATAAAAGTTACTTTCCTGAAAGAATCATGTGTAACAAGACACAAAAAGTATTAGAAAGTTGTAATATAAGTTAAATCTTATTGTAATACAATATTTTCTAACCATCTCCAAAAACTATTCCTTAGCTTATTATCATATGAGTATTTAGTTAAATAATATGAAGAACAATAACAATCGTTATCTTTAAGATAATGAAATATTCGTTAAGCACTAATCAATCTATTTGGATAGTTAGGGTTAATATTATTAACGTATAAAAGTATTTTTTTCTTAAAACTGAAAAAAAATTTCGGACCCGAAAGGCTTAAAGTACAGTCATATTTTATTTTAGGATACTCAGAAATTGTATATAAGGAATTTCTGCTAGTATATTTTTTAAACTGCTAAAATTTCAGTAAATTTTATCAGAAATTTATGAAATTTAAATACATCATAGCCATTTAAAAAGGTTTTTATTGTTATTATTGCATTCTCTTCCAATATAAATATATAAATAAATAAATAGAATTATTTAATAAACTCATTTCTCATATGAAAAAAAAATTGACTAAGTTTAAAAAAGAAACCCCTGATAACGAGAATAATATTTAATAACTGCTTGGATTTTATGCTAAAAATCTTCTTAAACATTCCGATAAGGATGGAGAAAGAGAGGTAAAATCCTCAGATAAAAAACTTAGATACATAAAAATTAACTTTCATAAATATACATGTCTAGCACTTTAAATATTATTAAACGTTTTACATAAGTTCAAGTATCAGATTACGTTACTTTGCCTTGTGATATTTTTTTATCAACCGAGGCAGCAAAGACTAAAAAAATAAACAGCAATAAAAAAAGGAACATTGCAAAATCAGCAAGCTATTTTATTTTAACACATTTTTTGGGGAGAAAAAAATCGTGTAGAGAATTTTATTTTTATGCTTATCAGGTTAATATCTGAAAAAATATCCGCGAAACAAATTTAATAAAGATGTAACTTTTTTTTTCTTCTTTATTTATTTACTTGTGTAAGTGAGTGAGGGGATGTTATTTATAAAAATCTCAGGTAAATTTCTGAAAACATGTGACAATACAGTCACAGATTACTCGAAATAATCAAGCAATCTCTGGATAAGATTGAGGGGGAGGGGCGATAACTAATAAAGAACAAATTTATCAGAGAACTCAGATTAGCACAATCTAATCTATCCTTATCACTTTGAAGAAGAAAAACATTAACAATAATATTTAGAATTTAAAAGAATCATTTTTAAGAATAGCTAAAGCTAGAATTATTATTATTGTTATTAGCAAAATTAAGAAAATATACTCATGATTGGATTATGTACCATATTGTATTTTATTAAGTATAGTACATATTTAATGGATATAACTTAAAATTTATTGCAATAAAGCATGTGTATAACAGAATCTTGCAATAAATGAAAAATGTCCTGACGAAAATAAATGGGTAATTAAAATCCAATTAAAATGTACGGTATGCCTGTTAAAAGAGAAACCTGCCTAAAACAAGTCGTAACTTGCACATCAAGCATAGCAAATAAGATGCGTTCGTACTATATCGAAGCTTTAAATATATTCAGATCTTAGTGTAATAGTATACAGTACTTCCGACACAGTATAGTGTCCGAAATCTTTTGTGTCTCCCTGTAAATACTATCTGCTTTCTATTATACAGAAAGCATCTTGTAGTAAATCTTAGCAACGTATATCAGTTTCATAAATTATGAAATAGTTTAATATAATTAAAACACACCCCAAACAATGTTTTCCCCTGTACCATTATATAGTGGAATACTTTTGCATGGCCATGTAAATCAATAATAAATATTATATTATTTGCACCATAGATTGCAAAGAATGTATATTTTAGTATATACTTTATAAATGCATAGCAATTTTATTATGTTCGAAAGGGTGTAACATCATTAAAATGCACTTGAAGCTATTCTTCCCCACTGGGCATAATGTAACAGAATACTTTTGATTGTGCCTGTAATTAAACTATTCATCCAATTTTTATATAATTTTAAATTACTCGACAAAATTTTGCAAGTTATATATCTTAAATTTCGGTTGAGTAGTTTTTGCTCTTTTATTTAAGGGCAGATGGACTGAACCGACAACTATACGATGTAACTACGTATTTACATAATTACGAAAGCACCTAAAAAGGATTTTTCTTTTCGTTAATTTCTAATTCCGTTTAAGGGCATTTGGAATATCTGGACAAATAAAATGAAGCAGTTTTTCCGAAGTATTTAACATCACGTATTTCACTTAAAAATAGAGATTAAAAAAAATTTCCCAGTAAATATACACATTACAGTCCATGTATAAAGACAGCTATAAATGGTTAGATATACATACCCCTTACATAAATAAAAATAAATTAATTTCATACGTAAATTTGTTTCAAGAGCTAATTAACTTTTCATATATTTTTTGAACAATACGTCTGTTCGGTGCGCTTTTCTAAAAAACTGCTGAATGTATCACTTTAAAATTTGTTGAGGTGTCAGAAAACATACTAATTTAAAACAATAGGAAGCAATTTCCATTTTGACTTAAAAGAAATGAAATTAAATATATTTTACAAAAAAACTTTGAAAATCATAAACATTTTAACAACATATTTTACACAGTTTTAAAAATTCCCTCTGACCTATAATATTAGTTATTTTAAAAAAGCAAGTCAGTGATATAGTTTTGGAAAGTCTTAACTGTTCACTTAAAATAGAATTTTAGAAAAGTATACCAAAGCATAAAAAGAAACATTTCGAGAAAAGGACAAAAAAATTATACATCCCAAAGTGCTTAAACTGTATTATTTTAAAACCTTCCAGCGCCTTAATCTTTTAAATCCATAATCATTTAACATCATAATCTATTACCTTTATTTTTTTAGTCCTATAATTTAAAACTGAAAAATTTAAACAAATTCAGCAAAAAAAATTATTTTCCATATGCGCTTAAAACCTCGCTTTTATAATTTTTTTGTTTAAAATGTGATCAACAGACTCCTTTTGATACAATACATTTCTTCAGCTGAAAAGTAACTTTTACTTTTAATACTTAAAAAAAAAATGAATTATACAGATTTTTTAAAAAAGCTCCCAGAGGACAATCGATTCTATATGATCGTCGAATGCATCAGGATGTTCCTCGGTAGCCCGTAGCAAACAACGCATTGCTGAAAATATCGGTCAAGGAGACTTTAAAATTTTGCTTATGTTACTTTATCAATGAGATCTGCACTGAAAAATGTTTTACAGGGATGAGAAAGTCTAGCTATATGTTTGGCGGTGATAGGAGAAAACTCAATGGGGGCTTGGCGACAAATTTAATGAGTAACTAGGCTTGCTTGCCTCTATTATTATTGTTGGTTTTATCCCTTAAAATAGTCTGGGACATTAGAATCTCGAAAAATTCACATTTCTATTTGTTTGGTCTAAAACAAAACACTATAAAGTTTTAAAATAAAATATGCACCTGCATATAACTAGATCTTTTTTTTATCTCATGTCACGCTATATTGTCTGTCAACTTCGTGGTTTTTCTAGGATTTATAGCTATTTATCCAAGAATGCTACTTTTCAGATTTATCTTATTTAAACTTATATAAATAAATTTATGTAAAAAATAAAACGATGAAACATTGAATAGTGTTTTACAATAATGTCATCTATCATATCTTTATGATGTAATGTCATCATCTAACTTTGCATCTATCATATCTTTATTATTATTATTTGAGTGAGAATTTTGAAAATATGATTCTCTTAATATTGTTCAATTTTCTTTTAATCTTCTTTTGTCAATAAATAGTCTTTTGCTGTTTCCCAGAGATTTCTAAAACTTCTTCGAAATGAAGTTAAAAACAGTGTACAATGTAATACTTGTAAAAAATTATAATCCTTATTTGAATGAAATACATGAACTTTGTTTATATAGCATATAAACATTTATTAGAATGCAATTTAGGTACACTTTTGGTACTACTTTACAACTTTTGGTACAATTATTAACACATTCGCTATCTAAAATCTAAGGCTAGCTTACTCTGCTGAATGGTAAGCTTGCTTCTAAGTATTAAGAAGATTATAGCTGAAGATCACGAGTTCGATTACGCATGGTCGCGGCAGGGTGACTGTTTAAATATCAACAATTTATTGAATCAAATGATAGATTTTCTAAAACAATCAACTAAACTGAAAATCATCTGATGATCCTGTGGACTTATCTTTTGCGTATGTATTGTAAGGTGCAATTTTGTCAGATTCAAAATTAAGATTACCTTGATAATCGGGTATTTTAATTGAGCTTAGTTAAATCTTTTGAAAGCTCCAAGTAAGGAATTAAGCTGTTACAGCTACAACACTTAATCATTTTACAAAAGATTTTTGAAAGAAATACATAAAAAAAGGCTTTTTTTAGGGGGGGGGGGTTTATTTACGGCGAAAGAGGCCTTAAGGTTAATGAAAATAGCTCTAATTTTATTGTTAGAACTTATAAAATATAATGCTATCTTAAACGTAAAAATTCATGGTCCCAAGGTAAAAAGCGCCATACAAATTTCACCTGCTATGATGAAAATTTGTCTACAACAGAATTTTATTATGGTATAGATTCCGATTTAGTTGGTTTTACTGTAGTTAATCAACAAAATCTATAGTCAACCTATAGTCAAATTTTATAGTCAAACGTTTTGTAATAATAAACCATTTTAACAAATAAAATCAGTATCTATATATTTATTTAATGAATAAAGGAGTAAATTTAATTTCAATCTTAAAATTTACATATAATCAATAGTGTGTGAAAATTTCGTATGAAAATACTACTTAGATGCAAAAATTTTTTTAATCACACTTTGAGTAAAATCCCTTTAAATTATTTTTTTAATCCTTGTTTAGAGAAGATTACGCGTTTTTAGTCCTAACTGGTCTAAATATGGGAATCTTTGTATGTGTTATTCTTCCTTTATGATCAGAAAATATTAATCTTTGATTTATTTATATTTTTATTTTAAAATAAAGATTTAACAAGTTTACATGTCTTCTTAACTTAAATATGGATCTCCTTCGAAGAAAATTCTTATTTCTCATGATTCGTGAAATTTTATCAAAACTATGACACAAAAAAAGAGTAAAATTTGGCTTTATAAAATCACTCGTTCCCCTCCCCACGTCCCCGCATAGAGACTTGTACGCATACACATTCCTCATTAAACTTATCATAATAATTATTTTATATACATATAGTGTAACACTGTAATTTTACTAATTATGGTAGAATGGAGTGGAGTGAGACAGTGGAAGAAATAAAAGAGTAGTGTTTTTTTTTTTTTTTTTTTTTTTTTTTTTTTTTATGATGTCTTTATTTAAGCATTTCATCAATCACAAATTAAATGAAGCAATTGCAGCCCAATCTTTAGTTGAAAAAACTTGCTGATTTACATAAGCTTTAATTGTATGAATAAAGTAAATTATTTTAAGAATCAAAAGCAAATTTGCTTCTAATGCTTTTTATAGTTTCTGTATATTAATAACTTATTTATGCATAGATGTAATAATTTCCCTATTTATGGAATATTATAATATATATTAGCCATAATTTAAACTAAGTTTAAAAGTAGCATTTTTGTTTATACATGAAGTTTATTATAAAAGTAGACAGTGGGGAGGAATGGGACATGCCAGCAAAGGGATGAATCAACAGGGCCGTAGCTAAGGGGGTGCTAGGGGAGGGGGCTCAGCCTTTCTTAAAACATTTTGAGTCTCCCCTGGAAAAGATTCCAAATTCACTAAATGAATTTGTTTCGAAAATCCACATGAAATTCTGTTCAAAAATCTAATTGAAGTACGACACCCTTTCACAGTTTTGCAGAAATATTAAACTGTAACAAAAATCAGTGTTTCAACACTCGCTCATCCTATTTCCACTTATGAAGGTGACATGTTTAATAATGCACTAGTTATACGCTCGAATTTTTCATCATGTTATTTTCTTAGCATAAGGTGAAGTTATTACAATAGTTTAATAAGAAACATAGTACCTACAATGTGAATATGCACTAATTTATCTTTCTGCATTAGAGAGAGAGAGAGAGAGAAAATATTATCCCCACTTTTATGTTTTATTCACTTCTAGCTACGGCCCTGGGAATGGGAGAAGTCCAATACCTTCTTTTTAATAAGATGAATGTAAAATATTAATATGTAGATATTTTTAGAGCGTATTATATTAGTTATAAACATTGATAATATATTCATTTATTTCAAAATGTAAATAAATTGAACTGGTGATTTTTTAATGGCGTGACTGACAATCCTGAATTTTCCTTTCAGTGATGAAGATACTGGAATTTGGTACAGTAGTACAGATATTATCAATCTATATTTTTAGTTAGACTGCATATTTAGTCGACACTACACTGTTTGTGTCTTATTATACTTTGTTTTATAGCTACCCAATACTTCCCTGTAAGTGGGGAAGTATGGCACACATTTAAACAGTTACAATTCCTTTAATTATAAAATTGTTTCATTTCTATATTGGTCAATGATATTAGAAAGTATTTCATTTTGTATTCTATAAATTGATATTTTTGTTTCTGTCTCAAACAAAGTTTATTTTCATATTTAAACTGTCCATTTCTTCCCCCACTTTCCCTACAACATAGCAGAAAGAAAAGATCATTTTTCCTTTAAAAATTTTTTAAATACTGAAATTATAAATATTAAATAAAAATACAATAAATAAGAAATAAATGCAATGTGCAATATACATAAATTGCAAATTGAAATTTGTATTCAATAAAAATCATTTCTATAATAGATTTATTTGTTTGTTCTTACTTAGCCTATTAAATGAATAGTATTGAAAAAGCTAAATTATTACAAGAAAACTTTTTTTTTTTTTTTTTTTTTTTTTTTTTTTTTTTTGCATGTTATTAATATTTAGAATTTTTAGTAATATATTATTTACCTTTTAAATGCGATTTATGCGAACAGAGTTGAAAAAAAAGCAAAATATGTTCATGTTTTCAAACATTTTTTTTTTCCATATTAAAAATTTATTATTAATATTTTGACACATGTAAACAAGACTATTGATAAAATTATGCATTTGAAAATCATAACTAGACTTACTTCGTCAGTTTCTGTCCCGGTAATCCTGTCCATCTTTAGATTATAGATATAGAAAATGTATCACAAGAAAAAGCACCTGTATAAAATTCCGAAACAAGTATCATAATCCAAAGAACTGATAGGTATTCACTAAGTGGTTGTACAGCAAATCACCATGCTGGAATTATTCACCGGCTTGTTTATCTCATTTTCACACTCACGTTTGTTTACTCCATGACACCTACATGATTACTGGAGAAGAAAAAGAGCTGAAAATCGAACAGAGAAGGAAATCAACGTGTTTTTTTTTACAGCACTGTCAAAGATCTGCCGGTGTCAGAAGGAGAAACGCTCGGCAGCATCTGAAGCTAACCACCATCATAACGCTCGGACTGGGGTTACCAGAGAGGAATGCTTTGGCGAGGTCTTTCCTTTCCCGGTTTACGCGAGATCGCCAAATCTTTTTCCACTTTTATAAGTTTCATCAACTTTTATTTTCGTTCAAACAAATAACACAGCATACAACATTTTTTTTCTCTAAAGCAATGGTTATCAAATATTTATGCCTTATATATCTCTTGAAAAAATTACATAAGTCTGATGTTTCCACTAGTTTCAAATAGTACGATGAATAGAAAAAAGAAAT
This sequence comes from Maratus speculifer, assembly GCA_964019185.1. Taxonomy (NCBI): domain Eukaryota; kingdom Metazoa; phylum Arthropoda; class Arachnida; order Araneae; family Salticidae; genus Maratus; species Maratus speculifer. The sequence goes on from OZ025296.1 coordinate 213,070,854, forward strand.
GGGTACTAAATGAATACTAAATGGGTTCAAAAAATTAAGAAATACAGAAGAATTTTCCTTTAATTAAATCGCTATTTTAATGAGATTTTCTTCTTAGCGAAATTTTCTGATGAACCTTGATTTTGAACACCAAAAATATGCAAATTAATCTGCATATTACGAAAAATATATTCTATATAATGAAGCTTATTCCACTTTCTGCGTGTTCAACATTCAAACGGAGAGGTCACTGTTGCGTTACATGTATGAATTTATTTCACAGGATTGTATGAAAATTGTTTTTAAGCCTTAAATGCGATTATTTTTAGTTTATTATTAATAATACTTATAATGTTATTAGTCTCTGTAAAGAAATACATTTTTTGATAATCATAATCTGGGTTGTCGCAGACTTTTAGCCAACATTAGTAATTTGGATAATCAGAAATACTCAAAATCAATAGCCAAATTAGAAAAATGTTAGTAAAATAGATTCGTCGTGAAGCTCTGAAAAATCGAACTTTAACCTTTTAATGTATCCCCCCCCCCTTCCCAAAATATTCTAAAATAAATTGATATTTTATAACTGTTTATAGCTCAATTATTCATCTAGATTAAATTGTGAGGTACGGAAACTATTAACAATAAGTACATTCCTAGTGTCTCAATCGAGAAAAAACATGAAACGCAATTTAATTTGCATTAAAATATTATGAAATAAAATTTTTTAAACAAAGATAACTTAAGTTTACGATATTACATTTAATGAATCTAGAATATTGAAAAATTAATAACAAAATGTATCTCACATTCAAAAAAAATTTTTTTCCTAAAATTATACAGTTTTTTACTGCCCCGAGACTTCAAAATTACATTGTTGTTTTTTGAGCATATTAATACATATTGAAATGTATTATGGTATTTCTTATACTGGGTGTCCCAAGACGACCGCATAAACTCTGCACAGCTAGATTCCTCGTTGAGAGCACATAAAAACTGCCCAAAGAAGCGTTCCTGTACGATCCATAGTTTACGAGAAAAATACGAAAAACAAAGTATGGCGTCACTACCGGTGCAAGAAAAAAAAACACTTTATTGGACATATCAACAACGTGCATATCTTTCCAGACGATAATGTTTAAACACGCAATTGTGCACAATTGAAAGCAGATGTTCAAAATATCCGCCATGCATTTCGAGGCAGGCTTGAGCACGTTGTGGAATTGCTGTCATCATACGTTGCAGCATCGCGAAGTCTACCGAAGTACAAGCAGCATTCAGACGAGCAACTAAGTCCATGGGTGTTGTCACTACGTCTCGATACACCAGTTCCTTGAGATGGTCCCATAGGAAAAATCCAACGGTGTAAGATCTGGCGAACGTGGCAACCATAGAACCGGATCCCCACGTATGATCCAGCGGCCGGGGTATTCCATATCCAGCCAACCACGTACAGGAGCACAGAATTGCGCCGGAGCCCCATCATGCTGGAACCAAAGTCCCTGTATTGCCGCTAATTGTATGTCATCAAGGAACTCGGTTGGGACCTCATGGAGAAACACCCAGTACGACTGTCCCGAGAGCCGTTCAGGCAACAGATACACAGGCCTGCAAATTGAGAGTCATAACTTCCTCTCTAGAATTTAAGAGCTGATTCTAGGATATTTTGATGCGCTGATTACGAATATGTACTTAGTTTTTTTCCATCACCTTCAGATTTTTCAAAAAAGATACAGATAGGAAATAGAAAAAAAAAACACGTTTTCACATAAAAAATATATATTTAAAAAAGTACATTACTTTTAACATAAAAAAATCTAAAATATAATAATAACTTATTATTGATCTAAATTACATGTAACTTTTATTTGTGGAACCTGATCCTTTTTTCCTGGAAGCGTCGGTTGTACGATTTTTGCTTAAATTACCGGTTTGGATCGTCGCGCTTCAACAACCAGCAGTAGTCCGCCATCATGCTAGTATTCCATCTTCCTTGATACCGGACTTCTAGCTCTTTCAAATCTTGGTGAAATCTTTCGCCTTGTTCTTCGCTAACGGCTCCTAGATTTTCTGGGAACTAACAATCTCCACTCATTAGGATCGTATTCAATGTCATACATTTTCGTCAAGCGTGGACTAAATCTTGATCTTCAGCGAAGAATGGAAGAAAATCTTTTTCTCTGTGACGGTACCATGAAAATGAAGTACCAGGTGCAAGCATATTTCTTTCTTTTAATCGTGATCCGAGAAGTTCCGCTGCATCTTTGGGGAGATTCAAATCTCTTGTCAAGTCGTTTAAATGTGAATGGTAAAAGAGCTGACACTCGTTAGAAACTAGTTAGAAAAATTAGAAAAATTAGAAATATTAGAAAATTCAGGATCAGATTGGTATACATCCTGTTCATCTGTATTACAGTCAGAATCTTCAATTTGTATAGTCGAAAACGGGGGCTGCACCATTTTTGAATCTCCGAAAATTGCAGGCGTAACTGATGAGACGTTTGGATAGTTTATGTCCCTTTTATTTTTAGAACTGTTTCTAGTTATGTCACAACAACAAAAGTAGCAATCTTTAACATGGTCTTTAGGCTCTCTCCATAGCATAGGCGAAACGATTTTGAAGCTATTTTTCTGTCCTTTTGACCATTTGCGAAGTGTTAATAAACAAGTCGTACAAATTTTACGAGGTGTCCAAGTTTTGTCTTGGTTACTTAAAACGTATCCAAAATAACTTTTGTAAATATTTTTTACAAAGTCTGTAATGTTGTTTCGTTGTTTTTTCACCATAAATTTCTCGCAAATACAACAAAAACAATTCGGAGAATTTAAACAGCTTCGCGATGACATTTTAAAGGCTATGTTGTAAGATGCGCACTTCAACTGTTAATTTTCTAAATCAGTGCGGGTACTTATACAAAAACACTTTGGTTTATCTTTATTACACCCTTTTCGACTAATATTTACAACAATTAGGTTATATTACCTAATAATTATGTATTAATGAGCTCATTACTAAATTAAGCCAAAATGACCCGTTTTCAATATGGTTAATGTGAATTACTTATACTTATTATGCAGTAATTAACAAATTACTGTTTTGAAGTAATTTCTATGTCACCTTACACTAATTAAATGCAATAAAATTAAGCTGAAGTAATTTAATGACGTTTTATAAGTTTTTAAATGTAGACGCTCAGACATTTTTCAGTAAAATCTTAAATATTCAATATCAAAAAATCCTGACGTGATGGAATTTTTGTATTATTTTTCTCGTAATCAGCACATCAGAAACTATAGAAAAAGTTACTCAGATTTCAAAGAGGAAAACCATTGCAGACCTGTGATATGGTCCAAGCAGGCGATCTCCGTGTATGCCGGCCTACACGTTAAGAGACCAACGTTCCTGATGTTTCTGCTGCCGGATTGCATGCAGATTGACCTGGTACCACATATGTCTTTGTGATGTTTGAATACTCCATCACGAGTGAAACGAAACATGATTCATCAATCCACAGGATATGTGCAATGAAACTGTTATCTGTGTCATGTTGCTGCAAAAGCCATTCACAGAAGGCCACGCGTTTCTAAAAATCATCTGGTTTCAGACTTTGCACGGTTGTGTACCGAAATGGGGGTAACATCTCAGACCGTAAAAGCCTGTGCACAGTACTGTTACTCGAAGTCAACTCACGGGTTAATGCGCGTGTGCTTACCTCAGGCGTCTCTTCTACCCGCTTCTATATTGCATGCAGTGTTGGGTACGAACGCGCTCAGTGAACGAAAACTCACGAGTTTCGCTCACTATTTGTGAACTTTGAATTGAACTTCGCTCACTATTTTATAAACGAGTTCGAACTGAACGGAAACTCAAAAATAGACGAGTTTGAACGAAATTTACGTTCAGTTTTTTCATAATTTATTTAAAATTTTTCCAGACCTTAGTACACTTTTTCCCTCTTTCAAATGCCATTTAGAGGCCTACAGGAGCCTCAGGACGGGTTAAGTCTGGATATCACTTCTCTGGGTAGTATCCTAGTCTTACTTCTTCTGCAGACTCGGGTCGCGCCGAACCGGACCTGGGCTGTATACAATTTCGCCGAAAATAGATAGATACAGTAAACTCTCTGTACAAGGTGGACTGTGTAAGGCTGAAATGTGTCTAAATCGGAAAGATTTTCAAGTTTCTGTGAATCCGCAGACAGAGTAGAATTTGTCTAAGACGGAATATTGTCTTCTACGGAAAATTTCCAAGATACCGATCGATTCCGCTATAGCCATAGTTTATTCTAATTTTAAATTACCATGATTCGACAATTAAACTTTTCTTTAAAGAATAATTCATATACAAGGCTAGGGGATGGGGGAAACAGTATTATAAAAGGTGCTACAAAAATCTGTATATGACGAAATCCTGTCTTAAACGAAACAATTTCTAGATCGGTGCAAAATGGATAGAATAATTCGTGTAAAAAAATCATAACACAATTGTAAAAGACGCCGAATTTCTTAATAAAGAATCTGTCTACAATGAATTTTTCTAAGTGTTTTTTTTTTTTTTTTTTTTTTTTTTTTTTTTTTTTTTTTTTTTTTAGATTTACCAGTATAGAAATTTTTATATTTTTAAGCCTCCAATCCGAGGAAATGTATTAATGTTATTAATATTTCAGATATTTAGATACAGTTAAGGACTCATTTTAAAATCAATTTAGTTTACAATGGGATATACAGAAAGAAATATGGAAAGACCAATACTTTGGAATAAATGTGCCTATTTACGGGGGCCAAGTCTGTTCAAAAATCAGTAAAATTTTGATTGATTTTGCGAAAAAGCACATACTTTTAAGTTGCCATTATTATACAATTAAAGATTGAAATTTCATTCTTTTTTAAGAATCGTAGATTCCAGGCTTATTTAAATAGAGTTAAACATATGGAACAAACTGCCTATGACGGAATTTTCTTTTAAACTGAAAACTGAAAATTTCTTTTAAAGTTCTTTTAAACTGTTCATCCATGCAAAATGAACACAATAATACGGTAGAAAAAATATTTTAAACATTTACACCTGCTAAAAAGGAAACGTATTTTTTTTTTTTTTTTTTCCAATGCGGTTTCATCTTAGGAGATTTTACATTTACCATATATCATTTTTTAGATTTTTATGTCTTCATAACATGGAAGATGGATTAATAATACTAATGATAGCTGAAACATTTACATACAACTAACAAAGGTTCATTAAAAGCATAAACATCGCAGCCTACGGCATTTTTGCATAAACGTAGATTATAAAAAGACTAAGGTAAGTTTTTTTGGCCAGAACTCTTCCGTAAGGGTAAATATCAATGTCCTGTAGCAATGTACTCGGGGTTGGGCCGGGTTCGGTGTGAAATTTCAACTTTTTTTCCGGGCCGGGCCAAGCTCGGGCCTTGTTTTTAGCTATTATATCGGGCCGGGTCGGGCCTTGTTTTTAGCTATTATATCGGGCCGGGTCGACCCTTGATTTTAGCTATTACATCGGACCGGGTCGGGCCGCTAAATTTTCTCTACGAGCCGGGCTGGGCTCGGACCGAAATTTTTATTTTAATATCGGGCCTGGAAATTTCCGTCCGTGCATACCTCTATCTTACATATCGAATAATCAAATAATTAGTTCACAAAATTTTGTAAATTTGGACAATAATATCCAAACATAAAAAAGTGAACTTTTTAGTGAACTTCGTTCACTTTTACAAACGAGTTTGATTTGAACGAGTTCGTTTGAAAATTTTTGAATTTGAACGTGAACTTAAATCACTTTTCAGAAATTGAACGTGAGTTTGAGTTAGTTCGTTTATTTTGTGAACGTGCCTAACACTGATTGCATGTGCCTGTGCTACCGTCAGGGCCGCTCCGTGGTCTTCCAATATCGTGAAGATAAGATTGACTATTGGCAAGACGCTTCCCGTATTTTGCAGGCTGTCGTCCAGCCTACGGATGACGTTGGTATCGGGAGGACGGCGGGACGGATATCGACAGGCATACTCCCTAGTAGTTCGTGAGGCATTTCCATTACATCGGCCGTACATCAGGTACATGTCGCAGCAATCACGAACGGAATACATACTAACGAGGAATAATTGATTGCAAAATGCAGTCTTATTTTTGCTTTTATTCTTATTTTCATTCATATAAAATTATATTTAATTTCTAACCTAGCCAAATCGCATTCAAAATTTTGTATTAGAACAAAAGTAAAGTGATAAGTCGGAAAATGCACGTCAAATGTAGCAAATAAGGTGCATTCATACTATAACGAAGTTTTAAAAATATTCAGATCTTGGAGTAATAGTGTACAGTACTTCGGATACAGTATAGTATCCGAAATCTTTTGTATGCCCCTGTAAATACTATCTACTTTCTAATATACAGAAAATAACTTTTAGTTAACCTCAGCAATTCTTAGCAATTTCATAAAATGTGAAATAGTTTAGTATAATTAAAACGCACCTTAAACAGTGTTTCCCCTTATATTATTATATAATGGAATATTTTTGCGACCTTTAAATTAATAACAACTATTTTTTGCACCATAGAATGTACAGAATGTTTATTTTAGCATATACTTCATAGATGCATATAAATTTTATTATGTTTGAAAGGGTGAAATATAATTAAAATGCATTTGAAGCCATTTTTTAATTGGTCGTAATGTAATGCACTGTTAAAAATTTTGTTCTAGTTTGAACTAAATTTAGGTGATCAGTAGCTGCCACCATAAAATGTTGAAATCTTGTACCATTGTTTTGGAGCTTCGTATTTCAACCTCGTTCCAACTATTGGAACTATGCTTCAACAGGAGCTTCAAATATGGATTCAAGATTTTACCACAGTGTCATTGAGCACCATAATTTGCTTCAAACTAGGACAGGATTTTTAACAGTGCGGAATACTTTACATTCTATCTGTAATTGAACTATTCATCCGATTTTCACAAAATTTTAAATGACTCGTCAAAATTATACAACAATTATATATTTTAAATTTCAAACGATTCGTTTGGGTAGTTTTTGCAGATAGACGGACTGAACGACGATTATAGGTGTGTTATGTATTACCTAACGCACCTAAAAAGAACATCGCTATCTTCCCATTCAGCAAGAACGTTCATATTTAAAGATTTTTTTTACAAAAGAGTTATTTGCAGCTATTACTCACGATTTACATGAAATTATAGCTTATAGTGAATGAATGCAGATGGAATAATCAAGGCTACTTCTGTCAAAAGACCCGCTCATTAATGCTAATCCTATGGAAGAAATTTTTAAAGATATCTCGTTTGCATTTCAGCATTTTTAAACAATTTGTTTCACATTGGCCAGCTGAGATCGATCTGTTACGACGGAAACTTCGTTATTACGAAGGAAATTTTTTACTTTTTTGATTTCCTTTAAAGGTATTATTAAAGCGGACACTTTCATGTGCGGAACCTTTTACGAAAGTGAAAGTATGCTCTTGAAATATATCTGCAAACAAAATCGAAAAAGTAAAAAATGGTAGCTATGGAGATTAATCTTAGCAATTCGGTGAAAAAAAAAATCATTTGAAAACATCAAAATGCAAATGAGATATTTTAATTTTTCCCCCATAGGATTAACTTTAACGAGCAAATCTTTCCAGATAACTAAAGTAGTCTCTTAATATTTCTTAAAATATGTTTGCAGTTTTTCTACTTTTACGAAATATTTATTATTATTATTATTATTATTGATGTAAGAATATATGTTTTGTTTTGATAACGGGTCATATTAATTATGAATATTGAAATAAATAAATAGGAAAGTTCATACGTCTGAATTATCTTGTGCTTAATGCGACATAAAATTAACAAATATTAAACACATTTATTTTTTAAAAAGTAAAAATAAACAATAAGTTTTTTTTTTAAATTAGGCTTAGTAATTTTTAATAAACTCAAAAACTAAGGGGGAGAAAATATTCAAGGTCTATGATATAATACATAGCATTAATAGAAATTTCAATGTTATCACAGTGATATTTGAAAGAAAAATTCTTTATGCTTGGAATGAAAAATATTTCTGAATCCAAGAATGACAATACCTCAATAAAGACACATAGCTATCATATTTTAATCATCAGTTAAGAAAGTTTTTATCCAAAAGTTCATATTATCACGAAACTAAGTGGCTAGTGACGTCCCTTTAACCTTCAATATCGCAATAAAAATGTTTCAAAACATAGAAATGGTTATAACCGGATTATAATGGTTATAATAGATTAATGGTTTATAGTGTTTATAACCACAACAGGGTTACCAGTTTGGCCTTCATTTTTATTTAAAAAAATTTGTCTCAGACCAGAAAATGCAAAAAGTATTTGCAAGTTTATTTATTGTCAATTTTTTTCTTGATTACTTAAAGTAAAAATTCTTCTTCAAAATGTTTAGGTCTGAAGTCTAAATTTCAGGACGAAAATGGAAGCCAAAATGGCAGCCTTGAATCACAACATAACATCTGCTTGAAATAAAATATCTTTTAAGTTAAGATTAAACTCAAAATTCCAAGGATGGTTCAAATTTTTTCTTGACTTAAAACAAACTCAGTGTAAATACGAAAGCTTCGAAAAAAAATTTCTCTTCTTCAAAGATTTAAGCTAATATTTAACTTCGTTCAGCTGTGATTTTTCTGAGACTTTTTCTTTTTGTTTAGCTGATATTCCACACTACATTCATTTTAAAGGAAAAGGAAAAAGTAAAAAGAATTTTAATCTTCTTCTATCATCACTAAATGTAACAAACTGAAATAGAACTCCAGTTTTTTTTTTTTTTTTTTTTTTTTTTTTTTTTTTTTTTTTTATGCAAAATTTATGATGTTTATTTTAGAAATAAAGATGCAAAACATCCCAAACAAAAATTGAAACACTAATTATGGTACATTTAGATTATTTTCATAAAATGTGGCATCTTCAAAAGGCAAAACTTTTAAAATTAACTTTAAAGGGACAGAACACATTGACGGAAAAAATAAATATTTATTTATTTTTCCAAATTTCAGAATGGATACCTTCAACGGCTACAAATCTAGATCAAAAAATAATTTTACAAACTATCAGTTAGAAAAGAAGTTTTAGCTTACACTGTTAAAAATAAAGGTGACGAACCGGTTGCATTTGACGTCCAGTGGTGAAAAGGTTGAATCACTTGGCATCAGCGGGCTTGAAAATGTGTTTGAGGTGCCATTGAGTGTTTCACGCTAATTAGGGTGCCGCGCAATGCATACCGTTGGAAGATTTTCATCCCTTAGTCATTTGCGCATGCTCTGTAACGTGTATCCTTGCACTTCAACTCGCTGTTACTGGTGGATCAACACAGCAATTTTTTCGTACGATGACTATCACTGCTATACGCTATCCCAATTTTGTTTAGAACTTCGGATGGCTAACTTTTGGCGAGCTTTTTTATATAAAGCAACCTCTGAATTTCAGGACATATGAACATTTCAGGGAGACTTTGCAGGTGAACAGGCCGAGTGGATAGGGCGCTGAGCTTGTAATCAGACGTTCTGCGTTCGAATCCATCGAGGGCCGAAAGTCGGTTAGTATATTTTTTAATTTTTTTATCATTGGGCACTCTGGATTAAGGGTGCCATCTTTTCACCCTAATTAAAGGTGCTATTTTGGCTCCTTTAGGGGTGTCACCAGTAAGACAAGCCTTTCACCCTTAAAAGGTGCAATGTGTCACCATTAGTTTTAACAGTGTAAAATATCTTGCATAAAAGCATATGCCGTAATGTTACAAAAAAACTTTGAAGCAGTTTTCCAAAAAATGATGTTTATAATTATTATTATTATTGCGTGCACTCTCTTTTAAAAACCAATCATCAAATAATCTTGAAATTTTGCATATTCTTAGTTTATATGAGTTAGTTCAAGCTGAACGTCAATTTAGTAAAATTTTTATCACGGAAAATCGTGGATTGAAAAAATAGCTGTACATTGTTTAGCAAAATTTAATGCATTTGACTGGAAAAGACATTGATTATGCTAAAAATTTTGAATATTCTTTCAAATTTAAGTACAATGTAAAATATTGTGTAGTAACAAAATATGAAACATTAAACATACATTTGCAATAGAAATTGTAAAATCATGCGTGCAAAATGCATAATTAAATATTCCTATTTTTCAAAAGCCACTTTTGTTTTTATGATTTAATTAACTAATATTACTAAATATATCTGCATTTTAATATTTTATCAAAGCATAAGAATGTGTGAAAGTGTGAAAGTAAAGAAAAAACAAATGTTGCATTTCATTCATTGGTTAAGAACTACAGAGTTTTTGCTTTAAATATGTTTACCTTTCTGGCTGCTCAACGTGATCTGCTCTTTATACCAACGCGTTTCATATCTGCAACATATGCAAGAGTCAATGTTACTTACACAGTGAGCTATAAAAGATGAATCTATTTACTACAGTGCGTGTCAAAAGTTTAAGCACAATAGCAATTTAAAAATAAAACTTTAAATATTATATTTCCTTTAATTTCAATATCTGTCTTGTATATGTTAATAATATATGTTTTTACACCATATTCATTTAAATTAACTTTTTAATTTTATTTCAAACAATGGAGTTTAAGAATAGAAGAAAAATGACCGTGTCAAAAGTTTAAGCACAAAACCGTTTTTATGCAAATTTTACAGTCTGACGTAAACGGTTGCGCACGCAAACAATTTCTGAGTGTATGAGAAGTAGTCCGCTGTTGTTTTTGAGTTAGTACAAAATGCCCAAGTCGAAAGAATTTTCAGAGGAGGAGATGATAAAAATTTGAAGTATGAGAGCAAAATGTAATTCTGTTTCTGAAATTGCAAGTGCATTAAAAAAGGTCAAAACAAGGTATTCATCAAATTTTGGCTCGGGATAATGATTTTAAACGAAAATTTCGTTCAGGAAGGCCGCGAGTGACTAGTTTGGGCGAAGATAGCCGCATCAGAAATTTGGCTTCAACTGGTAATTACTCCTTTTCGGAAATAAAATATGCAGGTGGAGAACAAATATCTTAAAAAACTGTTTATAGAAGAATTTTGGAATTCAAATACATCAAATACCGTAAAATGGCTCGATTACCGTGTCTTAAACGACACCATAAAGAAGCTAGATTACAATGGGCCAAAGAACATATGTCATTTGGTGAAAAGTGGCTGAATTTAATATTCAGTGATGAAAAAAAAATGGAACCTCGATGGCCCTGATGGGTTTAAGTACTATTGGCATGATCTCCGTAAAGAACCTAGGAATGTATTTAGCCGATAACATAATGGTAGTTCTGTAATGGTATGGGGGGGGGGCTATTTCTTTCAATGGTCAGACATCTCTAGCATTCATCAGTGGTCGTGAAAACTTTGAAAACTACCAAGAGACACTTGCCAATCATTTGCTTCCTGTTGCCGATGTTTTTAGGGGGAGAAAAATGGTTATTTTAACACGATAATGCTTCCATCCATACCTCAAACTCAACTTCATCGTGGCTTAAGTCGAAAACAGTGTCTGTTTTGAAATGGCCGGCAATTAGTCCTGATTTAAACTTTATAAAAATATGTGGGGTATTCTCACTCATGCAGTTTATCCAAATGGAAAGCAGTATTCTTCAGTTAAAGATTTGAAAGATGTCATTTAGAACGCTTGGTTTAAAAATGAACAAAAAACAATACAGAACCTCATTTAACGAGGGAAGACCGTATATTTAAAGTAATTCAGCAGAAAGGAGCAATAATCAAGTATTAATTTTTTTTATTCTTGTTCTGCTAAAGACTAAAAAACTACTGTGCTTAAACTTTTGACACACTCATTTTTGTTGTTTTGATAAATTTTATTATTTAAGATAAATTTTATAGCGTGAATCTGTTAACTATCTTTTTAAAACTACAATTTGTAGGCTATGTGAAAAGGGAAGTAACTTTCACCCATTAATAAAATTTTATTTTGACATTTTCTGTTGTGCTTAAACTTTTGACACGCACAGTATGACGATTTTCTAATACAGCTAATGTTAATATAAATTGTTCGCAGAATTCTCAATAGACAGCGATAATGAATCCATTTTCCACACGTCTTAGTGTACTTATCTCGCTCAATCCTGAGACAAATATTACGAGAGATCACGAAAAGCTGTTTAAGATTACTATAAAACATCTCCTAAGATACATCAAACTACATATCAATGCTTAAGATATGCACGCATTTATTAAAAATGCCTAGAAGTAATTTTAAGAATTCTAGAAGCATTTTAATGAATTTAAAGGACAATTTTTAGTGTCGTCTCCTGGCGACATCATGACTGAAGGGGTTATTATTTCAGCAGTTTCGCATCGTTATTGCTAGAATGAATGTCGTAAATTTCGTACAATTAAAAGGGCTGGGAATCACCAAAAATACATTTTCTTACAAAAGTAAATTCATATATTTCACAATTATGTATTAGAAAACTGACAATATTTATAAGAAGTATGTAATTTTCTCTTTTCTACTGCAGAAAAAAAAAACTTTTGTCAATATTTTTTATCTTTACGTTCATTTTTATAATTATTTTTTACATATGCTTAAAATAATACATTCTAGCATCTAGACTTCTGACATTTTCACGGGGAGCTTGTGACGTTTGCCCTACATTCCCATCACATAGCAGAATACGTTATATTAAGAGGAATATGATCCGTGGCAATGATGAGAAACAAAATAAGGGGAAAGGTAAAATCCTCTTAATATTTTTTTAATCGAACAGCCAATATTTATATAAAATAAATAAAAATAAAATAAAAACCTTTGTCGTACCGTGCAACAGCCGAAACTTCTTTGGGTATGAGCAGAAATTCGCCTTGAAAAAGGCTCTTTGCACCACCATTATCAGATCTGCAACACTTGAAAAAAAATATTTCGGCGATAACAAAAAAAAATTATTTAATAAAAAATAAGCTAATATTTAATTTTTAAAAACATTAGGTGACCATTAAGCCTAAGATAGAGAAAAAGTGTAAGCGGCAGCGTCATGCGAAAAGAATGTTGCGCCCGATGCGATGTTTTCTATTTGACATTCCCTCCACCATCATCAATTATCTTTATATCAGGTGTCATAAAACTGAAACGTGTAAAAACACAAATAAATTTTATTGAATACATATTTGGTATTTATTTTAGAACTTTAAAAAGTTCAATTTTAACAATTAAATACTATAAAAAAAGCATTGCAAAGAAGATCTAGACAGTGGGGATCTGAAAAACACATGTGGATAAAATGTATCTAACAGTACAATATAACCCCTTTTAAATTCCGAGCAAGAAGCAACATGCTATTTTGAGAATGTTTACATTTTTTTCACAAAAAATCCCAATATACCGCTGGTTTTGAAAAGAACCTTTAAATATTTTTACTTTCTTCTATCTATACATAAAGTATTCGATTTGTGAAATTTTTCGACTTCCGGCTTTCGATAGATTTATACCTTTTAGAAGATCCTGAACAGATTTGATGATTTTTAGAAAATGCCTGTCTGTCACTTAGTCACTCCGTCACACTGTATGTGACAAAATTTTTGTGGGCACTCTATCTCAAGAATAAATGCATGGAATTTCACAATACTATAGATTCAGTTAGACCTTGGTATAAACTGAAGCTTATATCTCAAGAACTAATGCCCAGATTTTCTTAAAATTTTAGATTTAGTTAGCCCTTGATATAATTTATTAATGATTATATTTTGATGCAGATTGCTCAACAGGTGGTGCTGCCATGCCGCATTATTCATGATTATCGCAAGAGCTCTATCTCAAGAACTGATGCACGAATTTTCATCAAACTTCAGATTCATTTAATCTCTGATACAGATTATTGTTGTTTAGCTTTTAGTGTAAATCGTCCATCGGTGACGCTGATATGTTACATTATTGATAATTTTGCATTAGCTGTATCTCAAGCACTGATGCATGGACTTTCATCAAAATTTAGATTAAATTAAAATATTCGTTCTATTAAATTAAAATATTCTCGAAATGTTCGTTCGGGAGATAGAGCGTTTACGAAACACACAAATAGACAGGCAGGCGGACGGCATTTTTTTTTTTTTTTTTTTTTTTTTTTTTTAATATGTTTTTCGGAATCTCCAGTATCTAAAAAGTGTAAATCCGTCAATTTTTTTTTTTTTTTTTTTTCCAAAAGGATTGCAAGATTTACCCTATACTACGTAAAGGGTAAGTAAAAGATAAGATTGATATTAGTGATATAATTGTAGACTACTTTTCCATAATTGTATTAAAACATGAATAAATTTTCTTTCACTTCGGATTCAGATTGAAGGGTGTCGGGTTCAAGTCAAAATTTAAGTTGACGATTTTGTGTGTGTGTGTGTGTTGTCGAGTTTGGGATTCTACTTTGCACTTATCTTTGTGCCACAATATTTTTTTTTAAAGATTGATTGGTTTATAGCATTCTTTATTAATAAATGAATATTTATAAGCAAGTCAAGTCATCCCGTCTTCACCGGTGGAATAAAACCGCATGGATATGCTAATCTTACAGGAAATGATGGTCGGTTGGTCGGTGTTTCTTACATCTGGTAATCTGCGCAACTTACAGCAAATGAAAAAGTTTAGACTTTCTTTTATAAAGGAACAATATATTTTATTTTAAAGTTTCAACTAATAAGCTACACTGATGACAATTCAGTTATAAGTCTAATATTTCAAAACAAAGGGATATTTTTCTTCCATTGCTCTTAAATTCACTTCTTTATCAGCTTTTTGAAAATCATAAACCATGTAGTTTTGACTGCCTTTTCTTGGAACATTACTTATGAGCTTTTCAATTGTGGTTCTGAAAGTAGATCGGATAACAAGTCATAAAAAGGATCTTTTAAATTTTTAACAGTTTCAATATGGTAAATAAATCCTTATTAAATATCTAGAAATGGTAATATAAAAAATGGCATTAATTTCAAATATTATCATATTTAAAAATTTTGAAAAATAAAAAATAAATAAATAAATAAATTTCAAACAGAGAAAGAGAATAAATTCCAATATGGAAATGCCATGATGGCCACATTGATTTCTGGCCTAAAGTTAAGAATTTCAGTCATTTCCCTCTAGAGGGATGTGATATTGGTTCAAAATTAAGGTATCCGGTTCCACACGAATATGCAGTTTTACCCTAGTTTAACTTACTGATAACACATGACAAAATAGCAACTTCTAGAAAAATTACACTTTAATAAAAAATAAATAAAAATTCCATATTTTCTTAGTTTTTAAACTTAGCATCTTTTAGACTGTGTAAAGGAATAGGAATACCTTTCTTGTGTATTACAATGTAATTCTGATTTATAATTTATAAAATTATTAATGCTACAAAACCAGGAAAATAAAGTTATGAAAAACATCAACCAATTACCTTTACAATTTTAATAAATATAGTAGACCGGGATGTGGCAGCACAGACAATCACCTAATCGAGTTCGCGGATGAAAATCTACGATTGATCTCGATTCTCATATTAAAATGCAGTCGATCTGCCAAGTGCTGCTTGGTGGAAAACACCTAAAAATACAATTTTAGTGGTTGACTCATAGGCTTTTCATTATGTTTTCCTGCTCCCAATCCTCCATGTTTTTATACTTTCGGGTGCAGGAAAGTACAATAGTAAACCTACGAGTCAACCGCTAAAATCGAGTTTTTAGCTGTTTTCCACCAAGCAGCATTTGGCAGATCGACTGCGTTTTAATATGAGAATCGAGATTTAACCAATCGTAGATTTACATCCGTTAACTCGATGAGGTGATTGTTTGTGCTGCCGCCTCCCGGTCAATAGTTGACAATTGAAATAATTTTTGAATGCTGCTATTCGAAGTCGTGTCTTCAATAATTCAAACTATGCAGATGAAGAGCATGCTTGGCTCACTTCAGAAGAAATTTAAGCAGAAAATGAACTAATATCAAATTTGTTTTATTTTCTTTCGAAATCAGATTTTTGTGCAGTCTTACAATATAAGATTTTAAGTTACTTTTTATTCTAAAGTATCAACCAGAAATAACATCATCAAAGCAACTCATGTTATGCAAGTCTGCAATTCTAGAATCTGTCCACGATATAAATAAACTCGTAGGCGTTTAAAACGTTACCACATATATATCCTAAAAGTTTCTTGAAAGCGCTTTGCTGAACAAAGAGTTTCATAATCGAGTGGAATTTATCATTACTGTTTCCGTCTCTCTTAAGATTTTCCCCTCTGCTCTATTGTTTAATGATTTCAAATCAGTAAAAGGAAACCGGGTTTTAAGTCTCCCTTTCATTTCCTTTATCCCTTAGCGAAATAGTGGTTTTATTTTATGTTTTTCCAATTAGTAATCTTTCAGACTGTTCTCAACTACTCTGTTCAACAAGCGCAAAAAGTTTCGACACAATTAAAAATTCATTTTTCAATGGAGAGATATAAAATTTGCAGGCCTGACTATGGAAGCGATTTGAAATCAAACGGTGTGTTTCAATTTTTCATCAATAAATTACCTATTGAGTTATAAGCGATGCTGGTCATGTGACAAAGAATGTTTGAATATAGCGCGATAGCTTAATTATTTTAAAGTTTTCTTTCAATTTAATAATTCTCTTAGAAATATATCTTGCAGTTGAACAGTGTTTGTAAATATTGTCATTTAGAACGTTTTAAATATGGCAACAGGAAATAAAAATTGACTATTTCAAATTATAAATTAAATCTGTATTCAGATAGTGAAATTTTGAATATACATTTTTTTAAAAAATTAAAAAATTAGATAAATAATAATAATAAAAAAAAAATAACTGCACACTGCACACCACTATCCAGGCAACTAGTTCCTGAGAAAGAGAGTAAAATTACTGGGCATGGTTTTTGATTTTACAAAACAATTTTAACATAATTATTTTGACCGAAAACTTTTAAATTACTTTTCTTAATTAAGAACTGTTTGCTTCAACGTATGTATTTTACGTATCTTTATAAAACAGCTACTTTTATGTTTTTATATGCTTCAAAAGTTTTCTTTGTTTTAAACTGAGCTCTCACAATAAATTGAATTACGTTGCAGTAATAGTTACTTAAAAAAAAAAAAAAAAAAAAAAAAATTGAAAATTGCACTTTAAACGTAGTAAATGAAGTGCTTTCGTACAATAACGAAGCTTTAAAAATATTCAGATCATGCTGTGATAGTATACATTACTTCGGATACAGTGTGGTGGTGGAAATCTTTTGCAACAGTTATATATTTTAAATTTCAAACGATTCGGTTGGGTAGTCTTTGCTCTATTATATGCGGACAGACGGAGGGATACAACGACGACTCTAGGTGCTACGTATTTATATAATTACGAACGCACCTATATAAAAAATATAGACAGAGATATTTTAAATTTAACTAAAATTTTATATAAGTAAAACCACACAGATTTTTTTTCATTCTTTATTTCTTTATTTCACTTTCTTCATTTCTTTATTTATTTTTAAATTAGAGAAATATAGATATGATTTTAAAATGATTTATTTAGTCAGTCTTTGCACATCAAACAAGCCGTGAAGAACGAAAGGCGTCCTAAATATTTCTTCTTGATTCCGTAATCCGTTCTCGCAACAGGTACTGACAGCTGCCAAATAAATAAACGGTGCAAGTAGACTTTTCTGCCGCGCAAAAACTCGTGCAATAAAACTACATTGGCAGAGGTGGAATGAAAAACTGAAAAAATGTAGATGTTGCACATGAATGAGTAGCTATGATCTCTTGGTATGCAAAACTATGAAATTTTGCAAATACTGCCTTAAAAACTCACAAAAAATCGTATTTGTTTTAGATTAACACTTTACTTTGCCATAGAATATTTGTAAAAAACTTGAATGCACTCACCAAAAATTTTTTACAGAAATTTTTACCTTAAAGACTTTATAAATATAAAGCTATCAACTTTTTCACAATTTTGGACCTCCCTCCCTCCTGTTATCACAAAAATTAACATTAACAATATTGATTTTGACGAATAAAAAAATATGCATTAATATAACTTTCAAAAATATAATAGAGATATAAAATTGCACCAAATTTTCAATATGTAAATAATTACTAAATAGTTTTAAAAACTAAACCACACGCTTTTATATCAGGTCGAACTAAAAAGATTACCCCCCCCCCCTTCTTAGGGAAGAAATTTTCTAAAATCCCAACTTAGTGCACGCTTACATCATAAAAAGTATATTTTCTCCAATTTTCATGTTTCTACAGTTAGTAGTTCATGCTGTGCGTTGATTATCAATCAGTCAGGACGAACTATTATATATGTGTATAGATTAGATAGTCGATTTTATTTTGTCTAATTTCTTGAATGACGACATCGTTTTTGCTGGATCTGTGCATTATTCAGTGATAGTGATGACATATGTATACTTTACTGCAGATGTTGTTGAAGACTGGATCGTAAATGTGCAATTCTTCATCGACGCGAATGACATATTTTTTTTAATAGAAAAAAAAAGCGTATGTTTGGAAAATGGTTGTTTCTATCGTTCGAGAACAGAGAAATCTGAGGCATATCTGAAATTACGTCCGGATTTTATTCGTTTTCTGATTGATCCGTGTTTAATGTCCAGAAATGGAATACCTTTGTTACCACGATGACAAAAAAGTATAAAATACTACAAAAAAATTAACAACTTAAAAACAAATTAAGATACAGTTTTCAAACAAATTGCATTTAAAAGTAATATTTTTTTCCCTATAGGACGGTGTAAAAATTGAAAATGTGCGGTGTTCAGAAGTTTAAATATTTGCAGTACCGAAAATTGTAAAACTGAAATTTCATTTAAAATGTGTTTATGATGTCCAGGAATATTAATGTTTATTCTATGTTATTATTATTATTATTATTATTATTATTATTATTATTATTATTATTATTATTATTATCATTATTATTATTATTATTATTTTACCATTATTATTATTTTATTATTATGATTATTTAATATATATATATATATATATATATAGTTTCATAAATAAATCCAAAGTAACTCATGTATTACCAAAATAAAAATTAAGTGAAAATATGTATAACGAACACGTAAAAAGAATTCCTGTTAAAAAATATTTGATTTTCGGTACATTTATTTATTTTACCTTTTTTTTTTTTTTTTTTTTTTTTTTTTTTTTTTTTTAAGAATTTTTATTTGAATAAGGGTGAAAAAAAAATGTCGTCGTTAATAAACAAGAAAGTAAAAAAGTTACAAAATGGGTAGACGCAAATTATCAGATAAGAAAGAAAACGAATCCAAAGAAAGATGTCGCGTCGTATGAAAAAAAGTCTTAAGTTTTAGTCTTTGAAAAAATCATTCTCCAAATGGTTATTGTAATTTGTTAAATTTCATTTTATTTTTTCCTTTTCTTTTTCCGCTTTGGAAATTTCTGATACACAGGCAATCAAATTCAATCAAGGTATCTGCTGATGAATCTCTCTAGAATGTTTCCCATAATGCAAAAAATCTCATATCTGAGTAACAGCTCGTCATTCATGATTTTTCTCAATTCAATAAATTTCCCTTATCGAAAACCCAAGATATTTTAAATGACTTCCGCTACTTATAAAATTTCATTTATTTTCATCTTCTCCGAAAAAAACGTATGCTACCAGATCCAAAGGAAACATTATCACGTGCACACCAAAATAGAAATGTTTCCAACCAAGTTATTCCTTCGATTTATAGAAGCTATCATCTGTCTTCATATAGACGTTCAAGATGCGGAGAATTCTTTTTTCACATCAGGAAGTTGCTATTGATCATTGGTGAAGTATAGCATCACGTGAATCCACTCGTTGTTATAGCAACCGTGACGTTGCACTCTATTGAAGTGATGCCATACTTAAATGTTTATCACTGTTTTGGTTTTTAAATAGCGCAATTTGTTTTTGAAAAGAAATGATTGATTTACTTGAATCGTAAGATTACTTTCAATATAAATATGATTTTTGCATTTTGAATTATGAATTACAAATATAAATAACACAGTTCAACAAGGTATATCTGTTTATCTGCTGAAGTAAGTGGAAATTTTTATACTTTAGCAGATGCTGAAAAAAAAATATGCCACTGAAAAGTTTCCACCACTAATATATATATATATATGTGTGTGTACATATTAAGAGAGAAATCATGCTTCAAGTATGGAATATTTAACTCTTTCCAACACATTAAAAAAACTGTAAGAAAACTCCACCGTTTAATAAGTTGAAATATGATATATAACCAGAAAACTACCCCATAATGTAAAAAAAAAAAAAAAAAAAAAAAAAAAAAAAAATCTAAGTAAGCAACAATCGAAAGAGTATATTAAAATACATTTGCTTTTACATAAATAATTTGCCCTCGTCTTCGCATTATAGAGGTGTACAGTTTTAACACGAAGAAATTACTGAATTTTGAAATATTCTATTTTTAAAACTATTGCACATATTATAATAATGAGATATGAAAATAAAGATGATCATTTCAAGGTTTTTTTAATTATTACTATTGTTAGTTACAAATGTTTGGTCTGCGAACTTGTAAACCCGATTTTAGCAGTTGATTTGGTTTTGCCATTGTGTTTCCCTGCACCCAAAGGTATGAAAACATGGAGGACTGGGAGCAGGAAATCACAATGATAAACCTACGAGTAAACCGCTAAAATTAGGTTTCTAGGTATTTTCCACCAAGATATGATTTGGAAGATCGAATGCGTTTGAATATATCAATCGAATTTTAACTAATTGTGGAATTTCAGCCGTGAAAACGATGAGGTGTTTTTTCTATGCTGCAACCTCCCGGTTTATTGGTTCTACAAAGCCAGAAAAAAAAAAAAAAAAAAAAAAAAAAAAAAAACTTGCAATTTTAGAAGATTTGTTAAATATCTAAAAAATATGCATGAGGAATTATTCTGGAATTTCAAATGTGTAAACAAAATAGAAGAAGTCATATATTTTCGCGAAGATTTTTTTCCGAAATTTCGTAGGACACCGCCAACAAATTGGGGGAAAAAAAAAAGATCTTTTGGATAACCCTGTCAAAAGTGATGTAGCAAAAACGTTCAAAATGCATACTATGATTAAGTGGCTTATTGTAATAGTAAACTGTGTCCATTTTTATGAGGATATCGCGGATTCTCGTAGAGAAATCAAGGTTTTTATAAAAATAATCCCAAATTTAGCCTTTTTTTTTTTTTTTTTTTTTTTTTTTTTTGCTTATAATTTACAGAGTTATTAATAAAAAACAATGTTCTTTTCAGAAAATATGACAAACAATATTGTATATACCTTGTAATCAGAATGAAATAATAATAATGATTGTATGAAAAATGAACAGGTTTACTAAATAATATTTCACTGCACATGTGTGAACGCAATCAAAATATAATTGCATAATGTGTTAGCTAAATGTATAGAGCAATTATTGTGAAAATCTCAAAAACATAGCTTGGAAATTCTACAAATAATCGTCACTAGAATAAGCTCAAAATCCCTTATTCCCAAAAATCTCAAAAACATAGCTTGGAAATTCTACAAATAATCGTCGCTAGAATAAGCTCAAAATCCCTTATTCCCAAAATGAAGCCAAAAAGATGAGGGGCTGTATCCATATTCTATTGATTAGTGTCAATTTAGCACACACAATATTGCACGTGCTACTATATTTGGATACAGCATCTCATATTTTTGCTTTCTTTTGGGAACAACGGATTTTAAGCTTATTCTATCCTTGATAATTTTCAGAATTTTCAAGTCATTTTCTGAGGCTTCCACTAAAGTTACTCTAATTTGTAGTCTGAACGCTTTTATTACATTAGTTTTGATAGGGTTATCCAAAATATCTTCGTTCTTTTTCGAATTCATGACGGTCCCCTATTGAATTTCGGGAAAAAAATCTTTACGAAAATATATGACCTGTACAATTTAATTTTACACACCTTGAGTTTCAGAGTAATTCCTCGTGTATATTTCTAGATATTTAACAAAATGTCTAAAATCGCAAATGTGAATGTTTTTTTTTTTTTTTTTTTTTTTTTTTGTGTTTTTTGTGTTTTTTTTTTTTTTTTTTTTTTTCTGCTGTGTTTAAAATTGAATAAATTCGTGTGGCACTGCCAATTTCCCCAAAGAACTTGGCACGCCACACACTAGCGAGACATGCGTCAAAAATCGTGCAACATGTCGCAGTCAAACCGGTTTTTTCTTTGTTATCAGGGTGAAATTGTCGCATGTCTCATGTTTTTTCGCTCAATGTTTCACAGGTGTGTGGCCTCCCTAATTGATAAAAATGTAATCTTCTATTGCTTTACTATGAACATGAACTATTTCGCTCGCTGGCTGGCGAGAAACCTTCCGTTCTTAGCGCTAAATGTTTTCATTTGCCAATTTTAAACTTTATATCTCAGTAAAGGGGAGACAAGGACAAATAATTTATGAATCCAAAAATTTGTTTCGATTGCTACTTATTTAGATTTTTTTTTACTACACTATTGGGGTAGATTCTTGGCAAGTAAACAATTTGGAAAATGCATAAAACATTTGAAATTCGAATTTCAACAAACATCATTTATAGCCGGAAAAACATGCGAATTTTTTTGTGAATTCCTGTATATAATTTTTTAATTTCTATATATACTACATAATATGTTAAAGTTTAGTTCAAGGTAAATATGTTAAAGTTTAGTAAAAGGTAAGGAACCACTGTTTTACACCAGTGGTTCCTTACCTTTTATTGGACAATGACACGCATTTATAAAATCACCATGCATTCTAGCCCCTCACTTTGTAAATTATATCTCTTATTACTTAAAATACGAACGTTATTCACGTAGTGGAAGCTTAATGGAGTTTTAACAAGTACCAACCATTCATTTCACATTTTTTAACTTATAAAAGTGGTAAATCTTCTGCCACAAATGTCTTTTTAACAAAGACGACACCAGAATTTGTTCAATGGGGAGAGGAAAAATATTCCCGTCAGGGGGGGGGGGGGACGAATTCATAATATATATATTAGAGGTCTCCCGTAGATTCAGTGCCTGAGCTTGATAAAAGATTCTTTTATTAAACTCGGCACGGATCTAATTTTTATCTGAAAACTCGGTAGGGCTCGAGCTACACGGGAACGGGATATCCCGATTTCCAGGAGCTTTAAGTTCTGTCACAAGTAACCACTACAGGGAAGCCAAAATCTCATTTTTCAATATGAATACACATTTAATTTTAAATAATAGAAATATATCAAAACAACTAAAAATCCAGTAATGGACACCCTGTGGCCCAGCTATGGAACCCTCATAATTTTTTTAATTAAAATTTTGATAAAATTGTGATTAAATCTTTCACAGTTTTTGTGAAGTTAGAAAACAAATTTCATCTTTTACAAAACATGTTGTTAAAACTCTGTTAATTTTTACACATGGTGTGTCTTCTTATCATTTAGGAAAATTTAACTTATAAACCATCAGTTTTAGAGATATAGTTTCAATAGCAAAATTGCTTGAAATTTCGTTATGCATCATTTAAAAATCAATTTACGTTAACATTGTTGCTTTTTAAAAATTAAAGAATTAAATTTCTTTTACAATGTCTGGATCCTATCAGTCTTGTTTAGAAAAAAGTTTCCGTATGTTCTAACAAATTCAAGAATAAAATTTTAATCTCTACGGCTAAAATTTATTGAGTTATGATGCTTAGAATTTTATGAATTTTCTACATGTTAAGCACAATAGATCAAAAAACGTTTTTTTAACGCCATAAAAATTCAAAGTGCATGAAATGCAATGTATGATTACAAGGTAAATTTTTGGTCCTGCGCAATTTTTTTTTTTTTTTTTTTTTTTTTTTTTTTAATCATAGACTGATTTTAATGGTGTGGATTCATCTCAAGAAAAAATAATGTCTGTATTTATGTCCAGAAATTATTTTGAACATTTTGTTTAAAGGTCTACTAATTGAAACATCTGTGACAGTAATTAGTTACAACTTAAAACAATAACAGGTTGTTCAAACCTGTTGTCCATGCAAGTGTGGTACAATGCAACCTCTTTGCCAAAAGTAAATATATTTCTTGATTATTGATGAAAATAATTGATGAATATTATTTAATTACGCCATTGTGGCAATGCATACCTCCGCTATTTTTAAATCCATCTTTTATTCACATAAGAAATTTTCCACTCCTTCCACCGTTATACAGTTCTTTTCAGTGATGTTTCAGATGCTTTCATCTTTATCTTCTGATTATTGGAAATAAAACTATTTTTACGTCATCATTTAAAAATATTTTTACCTGAAAAAGAAAAGGTATTTTTAGTTATAAGTGCAGTGATAGGTGTCTTCCCTTATCTTTTGGAGCAGTACATACTTCCGCTATCTTAAAGGACTACACAAACATAACTACTCTGAAGTTAAACTTTTTTCCTTGAACTCCCTTTTGTTTCTCCCCACTTGCGGTTTACTGACAATACAAAACGGAGGAGATACAATGGTCAGGGAGATCACTATCTACTGAAGAGAAAGATTCCCGTCCTACATTTGGATTGAAGGTCAACTAGAAAGCTCGTTAACATCAAACACGCCGCCTGCGGACTTAAAAGGTGCCGCCTGCTAACCGCAAAAAAACTTTGTGTGTGCCCACAGCCTTATATCCATCTCTTATCATGTATTCTTTCTTCCACTCTCTCCTCTGGCAGACTCTTCTTTTCGGTGCCCTTTCATGTGTCGGCATCCTTTGTCATCTGCTCATATGAAGTAAAGCTATTTTTACGCCATCATTTAAAAATATTTTTACCTGAAAAGGTAAGGGTCTTTTTATTTATAGGTGCAAGAATAAGTGTGAAAGTTCTTCACTTATCTTTTGTAGCAGTACATACCTCCGCTATCTTTATATCCATCTCTTATCACATTTTGTTTCTTCCACTCTTTCCTTTGGCAGACTCTTCTTTTCGGTGCTCTTTCATGTGTTGGCATCCTTTATCATTTGCTCATCGGAAGTAAAACTATTTTCACGCCATCATTTAAAAGTATTTTTACCTAAAAAAGTAAAGGTATTTTTATTTATAAGTGTGAAATTCTTCACTTATCTTTTGTAGGAGTACATACCTCCGCTATCTTTACATCCATCTCTTATCATGCGTTGTTTCTTCCGCTCTTTCCTTTGGCAGACTCTTCTTTTCGGTGCTCTTTCATGTGTCGGTATCCTTTGTCATCTGCTCATCGGAAGTAAAGCTATTTTTACGCCATCATTTAAAAATATTTTAACCTGAAAAAGTAAAGATCTTTTTAGTTATAAGTGCTTGAATAAACGTGTAAATTCTTCATTTACTCATTGTAAAAATACATACCTCCGCTATCTTTACATCCATCTCTTATCACATATTGTTTCTTCCACTTTTTCCTTTGGCAGACTCTTCTTTTCGGTGCTCTCTCATGTGTCGTCATCCTTTCTCATCTGCTCATCGGAAGTAAAGCTATTTTTACGCCACCATTTAAAAATATTTTTACCTAAAAAGCAAAGATCCTTTTAGTTATAAGTGCTAGAATAAGTGAGTAAATTCTTCTTATACTCATTGTAAAAATACATACCTCCGCTATCTTTACATCCATCTCTTATCACATACCATCTCTTTCCTTTGGTAGACTCTTCTTTTCGGTGCTCTTTCATGTGTCGGCATCCTTTGTCATCTGCTCATCGGAAGTAAAGCTATTTTTACGCCACCATTTAAAAATATTTTTACCTGAAAAAGTAAAGATCCTTTTAGTTATAAGCAGGGATGCCACTTTTTCGCCTTTTGGCGGATTTCCGCTTTTTTTTATTTTTAAAAATTCGCGATTTTTGTTAAGGAATCACGCGATAAAATAACGATTTTCGTCGAACGATCGCGAAATACAACAGCCTTTTTCATCAAACGATCGCGAAATACAACAATTTTTTCGTCAAGCGATCGCAAAATATAACATCGATTTTCTTTAAAAGATCGAAAAAACGGCTATTTTCATCAAACGGTCGCGATATAAAGCAGCAATTTTCATCAAACGATCGCGAAACGAAACGGTGATTTTCGTGGAACGATCGCAATGTGAAACGGCGATTTTCGTCAAACGATCGCTAAATAAAACGGCGATTTTCGGCAAACGATCGCTAAATAGAACTGCGATTTTCGTCAAACGATCGCGATGTAAAACGGCGATTTTCGTCAAACGATCGCGATGCAAAACGGCGATTTTCGTCGAACGATCGCGAAACGAAACGGTGATTTTTGTGAAACGACCGCAGTGTGAAACGGCGATTTTTGTCAAAGAATCGCGATGCGAAACGATGATTTTTGTGAAACGATCGCTAAATAAAACGGTAATTTTCGTCAAACGATCGCTAAATAAAACGGCGATTTTCGTCAAACGATCGCGATGTAAAACGGCGATTTTCGTCAAACGATCGCGATGTAAAACGGCGATTTTCGTCAAACGATCGCAATGCAAAACGGCGATTTTCGTCGAACGATCGCGAAACGAAACGGTGATTTTTGTGAAACGATCGCAGTGTGAAATGGCGATTTTTGTCAAAGGATCGCGATGTAGAACGATAATTTTCGTCAAGCGATCATGATGTGAAATGGCGATTTTTGTCAAACGATCGCTAAATAAAACGGCGATTTTCGCCAAACTATCGTGAAATAAAACAGCTATTTTCGTCAAATAAAAAAAAACTGCAAAATTTTGCTATTCACTCGTGGAATAATCATTGAATCTATTGCTGGGTTACTTGAATTGGTTTAAAATGATGTAATACATAAAATTCTTCACTGAACCTATTGCTGGGTTACCTTAATTGATGTAAAATACTGTGAACTAAAGAAAAATCATTTTTACTTACTCTTGTAAATTAAAAGTTTACAACAAAAGAAAAGCTGTAATTCTTTATTTAGTTTATTATAAACAATATAATTTTCAAAATTCATACATAAAGTTGTGAAAAATGTCATAAATTTTACTTTACGCATAATTTCCTCTTTTTTGCTATTTGCTGAGTGGCATCCCTGTATAAGTGCTAGAATAAGTGTATAAATTCTTCATTTACTCATTGTAAAAATACATACCTCCGCTATCTTTACATCCATCTCTTATCACATATTGTTTCTTCCACTCTTTCCTTTGGCAGAATCTTCTTTTCGGTGCTCTTTCATGTGTCGGCATCCTTTATCATCCGCTCATCGGAAGTAAAGCTATTTTTACGCCACCATTTAAAAATATTTTTACCTGAAAAAGTAAAGATCATTTAGTTATAAGTTCTAGAATAAGGGTGTAAATTCTTCATTTATTCATTGTAAAAATACATACCTCCGCTATCTTTACATCCATCTCTTATCACATATTGTTTCTTCCATTCTTTCCTTTGGCAGACTCTTCTTTTCGGTGCTCTTTCATGAGTCGGCATCCTTTCTCATCTGCTCATATGAAGTAAAATATTTTTACGTCAACATTTAAAAATATTTTTACCTGAAAAATTAAAGATCCTTTTAGTTATAAGTGCAAGAATAAGTGTGAAAATTCTTCACTTATCTTTTGTAGCAGTTCATACCTCCGCTATCTTTACATCCATCTCTTATCACATATTGTTTCTTCCATTCTTTCCTTTGGCAGACTCTTCTTTTCGGTGCTCTTTCATGTGTCGGCATCCTTTGTCATCTGCTCATATGAAGTAAATCTATTTTTACGCCATCCTTTTAAAATATTTTTACCTGAAAAAGTAAAGATCCTTTTAGTTATAAGTGCTAGAACAAGTGTGTAAATTCTTCATTTACTCATTGTAAAAATACATACCTCCGCTATCTCTACATCCATCTCTTATCATGCGTTTTTTCTTCCACTCTTTTCTTTGGCAGACTCTTCTTTTCGGTGCTATTTCATGTGTCGGCATCCTTTGTCATCTACTCATCGGAAGTAAAGCTATTTTTACGCCATCATTTAAAAATATTTTTACTTGAAAAAGTAAAGATCCTTTTAGTTATAAGTACTAGAATAAGTGTGTAAATTCTTTATTTACTCATTGTAAAAATACATACCTCCGCTATCTTTACATCCATCTCTTATCACATACTGTTTCTTCCATTCTTTCCTTTGGCAGACTCTTCTTTTCGGTGCTCTTTCATGTTTTGGCATTCTTTGTCATCTGCTCATATGAAGTAAAGCTATTTTTACGCCAGCATTTAAAAATATTTTTACCTGAAAAAGTAAAGATCCTTTTAGTTATAAGTGCTAGAATAAGTGTGTAAATTCTTCATTTACTCATTGTAAAAATACATACCTCCGGTATCTTTACATCCATCTCTTATCATGCGTTGTTTCTTCCACTCTTTCCTTTGGCAGAATCTTCTTTTCGGTGCTCTCTCATGTGTCGTCATCCTTTCTCATCTGCTCATCGGAAGTAAAGCTATTTTTACGCCATCATTTAAAAATATTTTTACCTGACAAAGTAAAGATCCTTTTAGTTATAAGTGCTAGAATCAGCGTGTAAATTCTTCATTTACTCATTGTAAAAATATATACCTCCGCTATCTTTACATCCATCTCTTATCACATATTGTTTCTTCCACTCTTTCCTTTGGCAGACTCTTCTTTTCGGTGCTATTTCATGTGTCGGCATCCTTTGTCATCTGCTCATCGGAAGTAAAGCTATTTTTACGCCATCATTTAAAAATATTTTTACTTGAAAAAGTAAAGATCCTTTTAGTTATAAGTACTAGAATAAGTGTGTAAATTCTTTATTTACTCATTGTAAAAATACATACCTCCGCTATCTTTACATCCATCTCTTATCACATACTGTTTCTTCCATTCTTTTCTTTGGCAGACTCTTCTTTTCGGTGCTCTTTCATGTTTTGGCATACTTTGTCATCTGCTCATATGAAGTAAAGCTATTTTTACGCCAGCATTTAAAAATATTTTTACCTGAAAAAGTAAAGATCCTTTTAGTTATAAGTGCTAGAATAAGTGTGTAAATTCTTCATTTACTCATTGTAAAAATACATAACTCCGGTATCTTTACATCCATCTCTTATCATGCGTTGTTTCTTCCACTCTTTCCTTTGGCAGAATCTTCTTTTCGGTGCTCTCTCATGTGTCGTCATCCTTTCTCATCTGCTCATCGGAAGTAAAGCTATTTTTACGCCATCATTTAAAAATATTTTTACCTGACAAAGTAAAGATCCTTTTAGTTATAAGTGCTAGAATCAGCGTGTAAATTCTTCATTTACTCATTGTAAAAATATATACCTCCGCTATCTTTACATCCATCTCTTATCACATATTGTTTCTTCCACTCTTTCCTTTGGCAGACTCTTCTTTTCGGTGCTATTTCATGTGTCGGCATCCTTTGTCATCTGCTCATCGGAAGTAAAGCTATTTTTACGCCATCATTTAAAAATATTTTTACCTGACAAAGTAAAGATCCTTTTAGTTATAAGTGCTAGAATCAGCGTGTAAATTCTTCATTTACTCATTGTAAAAATATATACCTCCGCTATCTTTACATCCATCTCTTATCACATATTGTTTCTTCCACTCTTTCCTTTGGCAGACTCTTCTTTTCGGTGCTATTTCATGTGTCGGCATCCTTTGTCATCTGCTCATCGGAAGTAAAGCTATTTTTACGCCATCATTTAAAAATATTTTTACTTGAAAAAGTAAAGATCCTTTTAGTTATAAGTGCTAGAATCAGCGTGTAAATTCTTCATTTACTCATTGTAAAAATATATACCTCCGCTATCTTTACATCCATCTCTTATCACATATTGTTTCTTCCACTCTTTCCTTTGGCAGACTCTTCTTTTCGGTGCTATTTCATGTGTCGGCATCCCTTGTCATCTGCTCATCGGAAGTAAAGCTATTTTTACGCCATCATTTAAAAATATTTTTACTTGAAAAAGTAAAGATCCTTTTAGTTATAAGTACTAGAATAAGCGTGTAAATTCTTTATTTACTCATTGTAAAAATACATACCTCCGCTATCTTTACATCCATTTCTTATCACATACTGTTTCTTCCATTCTTTCCTTTGGCAGACTCTTCTTTTCGGTGCTCTTTCATGTTTTGGCATCCTTTGTCATCTGCTCATATGAAGTAAAGCTATTTTTACGCCAGCATTTAAAAATATTTTTACCTGAAAAAATAAAGAT
This sequence comes from Maratus speculifer, assembly GCA_964019185.1. Lineage (NCBI taxonomy): Eukaryota > Metazoa > Arthropoda > Arachnida > Araneae > Salticidae > Maratus > Maratus speculifer. The sequence goes on from OZ025296.1 coordinate 213,101,079, forward strand.
CCTTTTAGTTATAAATGCTAGAATAAGTGTGTAAATTCTTCATTTACTCATTGTAAAAATACATACCTCCGGTATCTTTACATCCATCTCTTATCATGCGTTGTTTCTTCCACTCTTTCCTTTGGCAGAATCTTCTTTTCGGTGCTCTCTCATGTGTCGTCATCCTTTCTCATCTGCTCATCGGAAGTAAAGCTATTTTTACGCCATCATTTAAAAATATTTTTACCTGACAAAGTAAAGATCCTTTTAGTTATAAGTGCTAGAATCAGCGTGTAAATTCTTCATTTACTCATTGTAAAAATATATACCTCCGCTATCTTTACATCCATCTCTTATCACATATTGTTTCTTCCACTCTTTCCTTTGGCAGACTCTTCTTTTCGGTGCTATTTCATGTGTCGGCATCCTTTGTCATCTGCTCATCGGAAGTAAAGCTATTTTTACGCCATCATTTAAAAATATTTTTACCTGACAAAGTAAAGATCCTTTTAGTTATAAGTGCTAGAATAAATATGTAAATTCTTCATTTACTCATTGTAAAAATACATACCTCCGCTATCTTTACATCCATCTCTTATCACATATTGTTTCTTCCACTCTTTCCTTTGGCAGAATCTTCTTTTCGGTGGTCTTTCATGTGTCGGCATCCTTTATCATCTGCTCATCGGAAGTAAAGCCAATTTTACGCCATCATTTAAAAATATTTTTTCCTGAAAAAGAAAAGATCCCTTTATTTATAAATGCAAGAATAAGTGTGTAAATTCTTCCCTTATCTTTTGTAACAGTACATACCTCCGCTTTTTTTACATCTGTCTCTTATCACATATTGTTTCTTCCACCCTCTCCTCTGGCAGACTCTTCTTTTCGGTGCTCTTTCGTATGATGGCATGGCATGCTTTGTCATCTGGTCATCGGAAGCAAAGCTATTTTTACGCCATCCTTTAAATGTGTTCTTACCTGAAAACGAAAAATTCTTTCTAATTAGTTATAAGTGCAAGAATAAATGTGAAAATCTTTCATTTACTTATTATATCGAGATATATCTCCGCTATGTTTACATGCACCTTTTCTATACAGTTTTTCCGCTCTCTCTCTCTCTTCTGGTAGAGTTTTCTTTTCGGTAATCTTTCATAAGCTAGTATTCTTTGGTATCTCCGCATCGGAAGTAAAATTGTCTTTACGCCATCATTTAAATTTATTTTCCTGAAAAAGAAAATTTCTTTTTGATTATTAGTGCAAGCACATGTGAAAACATTCTTTACTTACCCATTTTAGCTATACATACCTTACCTGAGCTATCTGTAATCCCATTATCTATCACATAGGATTTTTTTCCACTCTCACCTACGGTGGACTATTCTTTTCGGTGATGTTTGATATGCTTACATGCATTGTCATCTGCTCATTGGAAGTAAAGATATTTTTATGCCACCATTTACAATTAGTTTTACCTGAAAAAGAAGAGGTCTTTTTAGTTATATGTTCACGAATTAAGTATTAGAATTAGTTAAGTATTAGAATTCTTTACTTACCCTTTATAACAACGAGGTGGAACCCGTCGAAATTCGACGAAAGAAAATCTTTAAGAAGGAACTGTTTTATTTATTTATAATAAATCTACAAAATTAGTTACAGCAAAAAGTACATCTTATATTGGTCAGTCTAATTATCAAGCAAATATTATTTTAAACTAAAATTAACAAAATATTGTAAAACTCAATTATTCAAATTATTAAACAAAATAAAACCGAAATTCACTGGATTTCTCATTTTAATTTCTACTTTTTTCAATTTTGAAAGAAAATGGAGTGATTCTGTTACCACAATTACAAAATTGGTACTAAAAATTATAAAATATATATGTATATAAATAAAAAAAATTGAGATACAGCTTTGAAACAAATTGCATTTGAAAGTGCATTTTTTTTGTCTATACCACGATGTAAAAATTTAAAATGTACAATGTTTAGAAGCATAAAATTTGCAGTACCGAAAATTGCAAAACTGAAATTGTTTGGAAAATTGGTTGCGCATTTTAATTTCTTTTCTTTTTCTTTTTTTAAATCATTTTTCAAGAGAAATCGGGGTGATTCTGTTGCCACAATCACAAAATTGAGACTAAAAACTGTAAAAAAATTAATGTCTCAAAAATGAATTGAGATGCAGCTTTCAAACGAATTGCATTTAAAAGTACATTTTTTTCTATACGACAGTGTAAAAATTAAAAGCATGCGATGTTTAAAAGTGTAACATTTGCAATAGTGAAAATTTCAAAACCGAAATTGCAGAGAAAAGTGTTTCCATTCGCAAAATGACGTATGCTTTACGCACAGATACGTTTCGCCTTTATAATACAGATATATACCTTCGCTCTCTTTTCATCCATCTTTTATCATGTAGGGTTTTTCCACTTTCTCCTCTGGTTAACTATTCTTTTTGATTATGTTTCATATGCTGGCATTCTTTATCATCTGTTCATCGGAAGCAAGGCTTTTTTTAAGCCATCATTTAAAAATATTTTTACCTGAAAAAGAAATGTTCTTTTTAGTTGTAACTATACAAGCATGAGTGTGAAAGTACTTTATTTGCCCTCTCTTGTGATACATAGCTTTTCATATACAGTCGACTCTCGTTAATTCGAAATCGGATAATTCGAATCTTCGCTTAATTCGAACTAAACATGAAGTCCCGAAATTTTCAATGGCAGAATAACGTTAAAATTTTTCATTAATTCGACCTAATTTTCTCTTGACTTTGGTTAATTCGAACTAACGAGAATTCCGATTTTTCATTTTTATCTTCTTTCTCACGGATTTCAGATCATTTAAATAACTTTCTTTCTTTAATTTTTGTGTAAATTGTTCCGAACAAGTATACATATAATCCAATGCATTTGATATCCACTTTCTTAGTGCTCCATCTGTCCATCAGTGATGCTTTAAATTTTTCTTCCATTGTGATTGTGTCTGATCTTTTAATTAGTTTATGTATTTATACATTCTAATTTAATATTAAGTCATATTCTAATGACAACAAACGAAATAAATTAAAAAAACACGATAACATTAATTCTTTTGTAATAGTACCATATTAAGCATGTTTTCATTTCAGATGTTCCATAATTCGAACATTTCTTGTGGTCCCGACGAGTTCGAATTAACGAGAGCCAACTGTATTTGCACATCCATCATTCTGTACAAAGGGTTTTGTACAATTTAGCCTGTGGTATGCTGTTCTTTACGGTTATTTTTAAAATGCCTTCATTTTTTGTGATTTGTATATTGGAATATAATTATTTTATGTCAACTTATAAATATATATATACTTTATATAATTTTTTCTTCTTAATAAGCAAAGGAAACAACTTCAGATCGTAAATATCAAGGCTAAGAAAACCTGTTTGATTCTTTGATTAATTAGCCTTATAAATTTGCATCAGTCTCACAAAAGTGCTTACAATTTATTGGCATGATAGAAACAACGTTTCACTATCAAAAAAAAATTATTTTAATGCTTTGTTACTTGTTTTTGTGAATGAATTTTTGTGCAGGTCTTCTGCATTCATATTTTAAGATGTATTTGAAAATGTAAACAGATAGATAAAAGGTGTATGCGTCATTTGTCATTCTCACGAAAAGATACATTTTACCCTCCTGAAGGGATAAATATTAGGAAATGTGACAAATTTCGTCAAATTTTCATTAATATGTAGGGGGAACTGGGGTACATTGATACTTGGGGCACATTGATACACCCCCTGTACAGCACACAGGGTCATTACAGGAAGTTTCACAACAGCTTTAAAAGGTGATACTAGTGAAATTAACAACATACACAAAGTTTTGGAATGATTCAATAGTTTGATGAAATGGGATGGGTGATTAATTGTTTTTGTAGGTCAAAAGTAAATTTGAGTTGTAAAATTGAAATGGTATTATACAACTGTTCCAGTATTTTCAACCGAAAAGAATACACTCCCTGGCAAGTAACGCTAATCTTTATCAGTTCCTCATTCTTTATTGTTAGATAAATTATGATGTGTTGGATTTGCGACTCATTTTATTTAAAATGGCTGCATGGGGCACAATGATACAGTCTTTATCGGGGCACATTGATACAACCTAAATCCTTTTGTAGTTCATTTTTTCATTACCTTTTATTTTTATTTTTACCATACACTCCTTAATTCAACCATTTTTCGTCAAAAATTTCTACTATTAGTTTTTATTGAAGTGAAATAGCTCTAATTTCTTTATATTAGAACATTTTATAGTATTTTTGCAAACAGAAGACGTACAAACTTACACAATATCTAGTGCTAGTAGAATTAACAAAAGAAATAGACGGCAGCCTGGCAAATCTCAAATTTATATCGATTCTCCAGAGAAAAAAGTATTATCGACATGAGAAATGTTAAGTAAGAGAAACAAGCTGAGGAACAGTACATGACAATTATATTATAAACATAATTTTTAATATAATTATCCTTTATTTTCTGCTTGTAAACCGATTTATAAACAGAAAAACTGGTAATTCTTTCACCTTTCCTAAGAAAGAAGAGAATTCTGGGGTTAAAGTGCCAGATATGACAAAGATACCACAGCCAACAAACAGACAAGGAACAGCCAGAACATCAGGTCATTATACATTTCATTTTGATTGCTTTAATATCGCTTACAAATAAATTGTGTGCTATTTTAATGTCTATAAATATATATAAAATGGTTTGCTAACTATTTTTCTGTGAAAAATATGCATTGGTGTTATTTTGTCTCCATTTTTCCCAGACGTTTCAAAGTGTATCAATCTGCCCCGGGGATGGGGCACTTTGATACAGATTACTTTTTTTGATTTTTTTAAAAATTACATGCAAAAATAATAAGGTGGTCTAGTGTAATAACACCAGGCGGGGTAATAACGCCAAGTGCTAATATTATGTATAATTATGAAATAATCTGGTAAATGACACCCATGTGCTCTGTGCAGAAGAGTTTTGAGTCATATAAATCGCAAAAAAGAGCTTCAAGTTAATTTGTTCCATTTGTAGATCTTATTGTTTTTACAAGCAACTAAAATTAACGCTTAATCTAAAATTTGCGAGATACCTTTTGTGATGTGAAGACTATTTTTTTTATCCGGAAATACTTTGTTAATTACATAAATTTGTAGTACATTTCATGGACTTTCAAAATGTTGTTGAAGATTTTGGATATCTTCTCGAGATAATTAGTAATTTAAAATGTACTGCGCAATAACTGTACCGGGGTAATAACGCCAATCCTTGGCATTAATACCCCGGTTGATTCCCAACAGTGACCGAGCTACATCCTAAATACTTATTTAAATAAACACAGTTAAAACTGTGCAATGTTTCTAATAATTCTATTTAAACGGTCCTTTTTAAGCAAAAATAAGATCACGGTCTAATATTCTTTTGCCTCCTCCCCCCCACACACACCACACCTTTATTTTTCTTACACCTTCACAAAAAATTCAACATTTTCAATAGCTTAGAATGCAATTTGTCAATTTCTAAGTTTGTAGAGTTTGTATTTTTAGAATTGGGCAATCTACATGCAATTATTCCATCTTATTTCATAGTTTTGTTTGCATGGCGTTATTACCCATATAGGTGGGTTATAACGCCAAATAGGATTGGTCAAGAAATCACGCCATTACATTTTATGAATACATATCTGTTAAATTTTTTTTTATATAGATAGTCAATCAGTTGCTGTATCAAATCATATATTTGTTTGAAAAATACAATCTAAAACTGAACCGTGAAAATTGGTAGAACCTTAACGTGACGTTATTACCCCAGGGTACCTTATATAAAACAACGATTGTACATTTTTGTAACACACTACACAGGTTTTGCTGACATCACATAGAAAAATAACTTGAAATTTCTGCTTTCTAGGCACCAAAAAATTTTTTTGAAAAAAGCTGTATCAATGTCCCCCAGTTCCCCCTATATTTAAATTTCAAGAAAGATATTTAATACATTTGTAACAAAATAATTTTAATATTTAACTATAATATTTTTATGACTATGTATCGCAATAGGCTTTCTCCGTGGACGTTCCTAGTACATCTAAAACACAACTTTCATTTTACTGACGTTTGAGTAATTTAATTTTTTTTTCAATTATAACTAATTAAAAGTCTTTTGTTGAGTTTTAACATAATATTTTTTTACTGGTTTCACTTTTACTCAGGCTATAACTTATAAACTTTGTCCCTAGCCATAATAATCTTCTTGATGGACACTAAAAATAATTTTCAAAAAGTGTAGTACATGCCAATTCAACAGTGGGTTAGCTAGCAGAAAGAAATGTTTTTTTTTTATTTTTTTTTTTATTTTTTTTTATTTTTTTTATTTTTTTTTTTATTTAAATTACATAACATTTTGGTCTGTTGTAACATTATTGAATCTTTTTCAATTTATCATTGCCATTTGAAATTTGGCAATGTTTCCAGTGTATACTCCATGATCATCATAAATAAGGTTAAAAAAAAAAAAAAAATATTTATAATTTCAATTCAAATTTTAGACAGTTTAGACATTGAACTTAATAGAGAGAAATGCACCATTTTATCAATCTGAAAATCAATGTAGTTAAAAATTCAAAACTTATCTCCTCCGTAAACTCGGCATATCTATTTTTACTGATGTATAAACAATGTCCGTGCAGTGTAAGGAGGTCTCAAATATAAAGAAAAGTCTTAAAAGTAATAAAATTCTGAAGCGCCTATTCTTTCAGAAAATTTAATTCCATAAATTCAAAAGTCTAAAACAGTTTTTTTTAGCCAATTTTGATTTTTCTATGAGAATGACCCTTATAAGAAATGAAGTAATGATCTATGTAATAATGAAAGTAAAGCATTATTTACCAATGGGAATTAATTTAAGAATACAGGGTGGTCATAAAAAAAACTTTGCCGGTGTATGGAACTCTAGCGGCCAGTCCGTTCAACCGATCGAGGTGAAATTTCATATATAGCTATTCAGAGGTATGAGCTCGAGATTCTCTGAACGTCAACAAAATGGCTCTCACGGTTACGGTTATAGTTACAGAAACTCGAAATTTTCCAAAGGGAACACCCATTTTTTTTTCATCGCAAAATGATCAGCGCATGCGAAAACCCTAAAGAGCGTTGGAACCGTACGTGTATAGCCAGAAACGGGCACGTTATGCCCGCGCAAAAAACTGTTCAGCGAATCCCCCCCCCCCTCCTATAAAAAACACGATTGGCGTGCAAGGAGTAAATTCGCATATGACACAGAGTCTTTTTATCCGTTTGCTACGCTGACTATCTGGCAAATGACGTTCCGTGATTGGTATTTTGTCTCTGTCACATTAAAATTTTCTGCGTGCGCCTTGGTCGTGTTCTTTGAGGGCCGTTCGTAGAGCTGATTTTGTACAAGCATAACGCGTCCGTTTATTGAAATAACATACCGTTCCAGCGTTCTATAGGGTTTTCGCATGCGCTGATCATTTTGCGATGAAGAAAAATGTATGTTGCTATTGGAAAATTTCGAGTTTCTGTAACTATAACCGTAACGGTGAGCGCCATTTTGTTGTCGTTCACAGAATCTCGAGCTCGTACCTCTGAATAGCTATATCTGAAATTTCACCTCGATCGGTTTAACGGACTGGTCACTAGAGCTCCATATATCGGCAAAGTTTTTTTATGACCACCCTGTAGATTGCAATATATAAGTGGATGTGAGTTTCAAAACTTGCTTTATCTAAGTTTTCTCTATCAATATGTTCTGTTAGTGAGCCTGCATAGAAAAAACACATTTTTTCGTGTATTTTTGGAGAAGTAAAATCTCGGTTTAAAATAAAAACTAATGCATGCAATTAAGTTTTTTTTTTTTTTTTTTTTTGTTCCGTGACTTCCCAAAATTTTATTTTCTGGATAATGCGTGTTTTGAAACTCAGATCCTCATATGCAAGGGCGGCGCCAGAATTTGCCCGACGTGGGGGCACTGTATCCCCGACAGGGGGGCCAAGTTCATAACATATATTAGAGGCCCCCGCGTGCTGGGCCAGGTCCTAAAAATTGCGTGGGCAGAAATTTCAAGGACCCAGTTCGTACAAAATAAATTAATGTTCCGGTCGGCGTAAAATTTAAAAAGGTTGTCCTGCTTATATGATCTAGCAAGTATTATATATATTAGGCCCTTCCCCCTCCCCCCCCCCCTAAAAAAAAAACTTAAAATCTCGACCCGACTTGACTATTTCTACAAAACATGAATTTTTACTTCGATATGGTTATAAACTGTTTTTAATAAGAATTTAAATTTTTCTTAAGAAAGGTGTTATAGTAAAAATAAAATACATTGACATGTTTTGGAACCGTCAAATAAGTTCCATAGTCATAATATAAATAAAACAAAATTTCAAAATATTTCACGGTCAATACAAAGACACGCGACAAAGAGATATAAAAAACACCAAAAACACTCGCGTTATTGTAAAAAATTAAATTAAAATAAAAATAGACCATGATCAAAAGAAATTCCAACTTGGTTCATCCCATTCAAGCCCTCACGAGGAATTTATTTATTAATTCTAACCATAACATAGGAATATTAAAAGAAACGGTATCATTGCAAACCAGATTATTACGCGTATAAATTTCAATGGACTCTCTTACAATAGATTTACGATTACAATTTGATATGAAACATAATTTACTTTGACTAAACAATATTTTTATCTCCTCATTTAAATATGTTTTTGATAAGGCAGTGTTAGTACGTCCAAATTTAATATCAGATTCGTGCTCCCCTTTTCTAATTCCAAACTTTCTCCCAGTCATGCCTATGTAATAATTTAAGTCACCATTTTCAGTAATATAAGGTATTTCATAAACTCCAGCAAGATCATCATGTCCAATAGGATCCACTTGCTTATTAAGTAAACATCTTAATTTTGGTGGAGGAGTTGCAATCAAATCAATATTAAACTTTTTTAATTTAAATTTTAATTTCTCAAAACTGCCTTTCAGATATGGAAAAGAAACTCTTTTAAAATTTTTAGAATAACCCCCTTTATTGAATCTTTCAGTTAACCCTGGATATTGTTGTTTAGGCTTCCCTTTTCTATAATAATTAATTAATTTATTGATGCTACTATTTTATACCCATTAGAACCTGCAATCTCAAGGATCTTACGGATCTTTATTTTTAAACGAAGAGTTGCGTGGCTTGAGGGCTTGAATGGGATGAACCAAGTTGGAATTTCTTTTGATCATGGTCTATTTTTATTTTAATTTAATTTTTTACAATAGCGCGCGTGTTTTTGGTGTTTTTTATATCTCTTTGTCGCGTGCCTTTGTATTGACCGTGAAATAGTTTGAAATTTTTATTTTTAGTTAAGTTTTTAGATCATGGTATATATTTTAATTTTACTTTTTGCGATAGAGCGCGTGTTTTTTTGTTATATATATCTCATTGTCGCGTGTCATTTGTATTGTCCGAGAAATATTTTGAAATTTTGTTTTATTTATATTATGACTATGGAACTTATTTGACGGTTCCGAAACATGTCAGATGTATTTTATTTTTACTATAACACCTTTCTTAAGAAAAATTAAAATTGTTATTAAAATGTTTATATAAAAGGTGAATATTTTAAAATCTGATGATTTAAAAAATCAATTGGATTTAATTAACTTTTTATCATGGTTATAAACTGTTTTACACGAAGAGTTCTGATCAAAAAGAATTAATCTTTTTTTTTTTTTTTTTTTTTTTTTTTTTTTTTTTTTTTAACTATACAATAGTTAAAAAATATATATTGTTTATAGTTGTTGTTGTATTGTTTATAGTTGTTTATAGTTGTTGACCTCGGTGGAGAACTGGAAAATCTGAAGCAGATCTGAATCTTTTTATTGGTTGAATTCCGGAACTTATTTTATTTTTTCGTTTTGTGATTGGTCCATATTTAAAGTCCAAAAATGGAATACGTCTGTTGACACGATGACAAAAAAAGTAATAAAAACTTAAAATATTAATAATTTGAAAACAAATTGTGATAAAGTTTGCAAACAAACTTCATTTAAAAGAGCATTTTTTTCTCTATGTCACTGTGTAAAAATTTAAAATGCGCGATATTTAGAAGTTTAAAAATTCGCAGCTCGGAAAATTGTAAAACTGAAATTTCATTTAAACCTTGTTTATGTTGGACCCAGGAACATTAATGTTTAATCCATGTCGTACGTAATATATGAGGCGTAATAATCGGTGCTCTACTGTATGTATTACTGAATGCAAAAATACAAATGAAAAACTTACATAATTTTTTTAAAAAGTTAAATTATTATTATCAACAAAATTACGAATTCTGCGTATAAAGAAGTTTTAAAATTAAAGCACTCGGGTAAAAATATCAAATTACATATAAATGCAAAGAAATAAGAAATCATTTGAACTTACTCGTATGAAAGACTTGAAACTTTTAATGTACTGCAGAAAAATATCATAGTTCACACATTCGTAAAAAGATTGAACTCATAAAGTATTTATAATTAGTAGAAATAATAATTCAAATGCAAAATTTGCAAAGTCATAAATTTCATTGTTTTATAGTCAGATTCGTTCTTTAAAAGGTCATTGTAGCATTGTTCTTACGGTTACTGTATGATTAATTATATAATTTTTGTAAAAAAAAAAGCATTAAATAGACGATTTTGATATTTTTAAATAAAAATACTAGATTAGGAAAAAAAAATTAACTCCTTATATCTGTGGTCAATGGACAAATGTCGATAATAGGGTACTGCACCTTATGTAACTCTGAAACATCCTTCAAGCCTATCAGAGCAGATGTTTTTCAAGTAATTCCCACAGCAACATTGAGATGTATAAAGGTTCTTTTTACAACCAATCAGCAAGAATACGTTTGCTGAAGCTAAACAACATATTCATCGATCTCTTTATCATTCCAGCAGTCGAAAAGTTTGTTTTATATTAACTTGCAGAGCAGAATTTGAAAACTACTCAAAACAGATAGGCATGTATTTCCTTTTGGTGAACCGCAGCTGTTCTTTGCAGTTTAAACATCGTTAGATTGAAATCTAAATAAGAATACGAGTATAAAGAAACAACATACTTGGCTAGAACAAAACCTGTATAAAATATAAAATAAAATATGTAAATTTTAAGAGTTTATAAGTACCGCGTTTTACTTTTTTCATCATTTTCTAATTTAGTCATTTTTGAGAAAATGTAATTATTTTTTAAACTCTCAAAAAACATTTCGCAAAAAATAAAACATACAGGCAGTAAGTTGCTGGAACGCACGTGTGGTTGAAACGGATTTTTCTATTACTTGAAGAATTTTCTGTTTTTTGATTGTAGAATTTTTTTAAAATTGAGATTTGATTCATGAATTTTTCATATTTTGAGAGAAAATAGAGATAAGTAAAAAATCAGTTTATAATAGAAAATCCTAGTACACAGCGTTGTTGCACAGTTAATTAAACAGTCCTTTAATTAAAAAAATGCATCTGTAGATATTGGAGGATTTCATGTAGTTTTAGCATTAAATTGATTAATTTTCTTTATTTTCGAAAAAATGTCCAAATTAAAGCAGACTTTTTTAGCTATAGAAATAATAATAAAAACATTGGGGGAAAATATCTTCAATTTCCATTTTGTTTTAGAGTGTATATTGATCAAATGCACAAAGTGTGATGTTCCAAATTTTGATGAGATTAAAATTTAAATCTGAAACAAAAACTTGAACACAATATTTCCAAGAGAAATGTAAATGAAGTGAAAAATTGTAAAATAGTTGGGAATCTAAAAGTGAATTATTTAAATATCAGCGAAAAGCAATCTTCAATTATAAATATATCGCTCATTCGAACTGAGGGTTATGCATGAGATCTAGCTGCTGGTTAGGGGTCTGCGAAGACCAAAATTTCCCGCTCAACATTGCCGAAGCATTCCTTTGATTTTCATCTTTTCTATTATTTTAATTAATTTCTGCCTTCTGACATAATTTTTTTTTTTTTTAATTTTGATTTTAGATTTTTCATTTTTACATATTTATAGATAAAAGGGATTTAAATTCCGTTTCTAACACGAATAGTACTAAGCAACACAGATGCCAGAATACCCATGTAATTTGACGAACATGCTGTTTTAGGTGTGAGCATTTCAGGAATTTGGTGGTTTTTCTGTATTTTTTGCGGGAGGTGGAGTAGAAATGGCAAAATTAAAGTGCAATTTTTTCTGTTTTTACGGAATCTAATCAATGGGGGGGGGGGGGGATAGTTCAATTCACGGATTGTTTACCGAGCACGGAATCCTCTACGGAATGGGTTATACCTGACCTGAGCTAATTAATTATATATCCACTCAACCTGAACCAGTTTTTAAAAAATAGATAACCCGAACTTGACAAAACTTCTATCTAAAATCAATAGTATTCATTCCGAACGCAATCCCAACTCAGTATGAAAAAACAAAATTCCATCTTGTAAAGCAATAATGGAAAAGTAGTCTAGTATCAATTATATTTTTTATGTAGAAAAATCGATATATCTGTTTATTGACTCATTGACATTCAAATAATATAATTTTTCATTTTAAAATATATTTTGGGAATACTTTTAAGGAATCTGACAGAATCGAGCCCATGCGCTAAAACAATTAAAATTACCCGACTCGAAAAATAGAAGTCAATCCAAAACTCTCCGAAAAAAAATTAACTTTAGCCAGGTCCGACTAAAACCACCAGTCGAGTTGAGTTTAATTTTCCGAGGAGATGCAGGATCGGATTTCTACCCGAAGCCCGATTTGAGCTCGACATCTCTACATTTCGACCTGAACCCGAAATATTTCAACCCAACCAAACCCTAATTGTAACTGATGAAAAAATATATCCATGCTGTAATGCAGTTATGTAAGAATATGTTTACAATTATATATTCAGTAACAATTTTAGATTTTAAGTAAAAAAAATCAGTATACATAAATTCATTGACATTCAAATACAGTTTTTCATCTTAAAATAAGTTTTGTAAATTCTTTTGAGAGATCGATTCATCTCGAATCAAGAACCTTAAGTATTAACATCCAACCCGAACCCGAAACAAAGTTAACCCGACTTTAATCCGACACTCAACGACAAAAATTTAGGCTCAACCCGATCCGGTCCAGACTGCCAGTCATGTCAGGTGCAGTTTTCCCGACACTATGAAGCATTCTACTTGTTATCCAAGACAACAACGATAAAATAATTTTCGTTTTCGTATTTTAACTGAACTAAAAATTCTTCATTACCAAGCCGATCGTAAATCCAAAATAAGCGAAAACTGATCCACAAATTTAATGTAGTTTTAAAAAAAAAAGTATAAAATTAATTTTTAGTATAAATTTTATCTTTTTGTTGAAAAATAAACATGTATAGAGTCATTCATGCATCATCCTATGCTGTCATCCATGTAAATTTTTATTTTAAAAATTCAGATTTTTTTCGACAATTCGGGTTTATTTAAACTCAAATTGCAAGAATCAAACTTCAGTCAGAAACCGATGTACAAAAAATAATTAGTTTAGTCAATCCGACTTTCAAAAAAAAAAAAAAAAAAAAAAAAAAAAAAAAAAGGCTCCATATTTTGACCCAACTTGAATGGGCTGAAATTCAAAAGTCAAAATATTTTCCCCGACGAAATTGCATTTTGACCCCGATGGGGGGGCCAGGTATGCCCGACGGGGGGGCATATGCCCCCACGGCCCCCCCTCTGGCGCCGCCCTTGCTCATATGTATGTAGAAAATGTATGCATATGTATATAAAGAGGGTGAGATGTAAAATATATGCATCTTTAAGTAAGGAAGTCGTTGAATATGAAGCTAATATATTAAATTAGTGATGTAATTTTTTTTATCTTTTATTTTATGATTTGTCATTATTGGCGTTATGCAATTCTGGCCAGAATAAAACGAAATAGCATAAAACGCTATTTACTTTAATTTCAGTCTGTTTATTATGATTGCGTCAATTTTCGCTCGCTTTCTACATCATTTTCTACATAGCTTTTTACTCATATTAAGATTAAAGTTCATGATCACATAAATGCAAAGGCAATTTCTCAGGATTTGCGTTACTGAAATTATTCACAGTAAAATTAACGTATCATTTATTTAATGTATTGCATAGAACTATTTATATTTAATATCTTAAGCTATGATTATTGTTAATATATGATAATTTATTAAAATTTATACCTGTAATCCTGGATCAGCATTTAAAATCCGGAGCAGCTTATATACATTGAGAGTATAAAATGGTTTGTTGAAAACTCAAACAATGCATTATTGCTGGGTTAAACAATTGTTTATTTCGACAACTATCAAAAATCAATTGTTGTACTGTTAACCAATTAGTCATTATTGTTGACTTTCTCGTTGCTCATTTTCTGATGTGAAACTGATTAAATGATTATAAGAAATGAGTAAAAGAATCATACCTGTAATTATTGAAAAATAATATAGATATTAATGAAATGCATTGTTGCGATAAATTTTTCATTGAGGTAATTAATAAGTTGAGATGGCTTTAAAATATATTTTTCATTCAGTAAACTGTATAATTTCAACTTCCCTTTTCTGGATTAATGCGTTATGGATGCAATCCTGATCGGCAAAAATCAGAATAATTTCTGTATTCATTAATAAGTATGAAAGAAAAGTAATTTTTTATTAATTTTTTATATATAAGCTTTCAATGTCCGTCTTGAAAATCACTCTTGATACTTTTCGGTTAACTGTGTATATAATATATCTACGTATATATATATATATATACATATCAGCGTGGAGCTTATTTTTTAAGTTTGAAAATATAATCTTCGCATTCTCTAAATTTGTTCCTTTTTATGAAAAATTCAAACAAAATATTAGCACATTTGGATACTACTTAGAGGTAGATCAGTAACAGAAAAGTCTCTAACGTATAGACAATAATAAATATTTATGTGATCATATGCTATGACACAGAAAAATAAATTCCAACTTTTAAAATGTGTAGTTATTTAAGGTTACCTTGAATAACTTCACCTTTGAACCTTCGGGTGTAATTTTGCACCATATCCTAAATTTCAATATGTTGGACTTCAAAAGGCTAAATAAACTCCAATGCTGCACTCTGTTGGCAAGGTTCTAAACTGGATTTTCTACTCCTTATTTTAGAAAATAAATTGGCAACATTATACGCAATTAATTGCATCATCCAACTATTTTTGTGTATTAATGTTTTCAAGTTAATTCTGAATGCTGATTTGAAATTGTAATCCCTTTAAATTCTTATACTAATAAGTAACAATATACTCATTTATCAGACATATTATTATCTAAATGTTATAAGTATTTTCATATTTTGTGATTATTTATTTATTAATAGTTAATAAAATGTAAAGTAAGAAAGCAGCACCATTTTACCTTATTTTCAGTATAATTTTGAGCCAGCTCAAAGTTATACTGATTTTATAATTTACTGATTATAGGTACTATTGTGTAAAATTCCCCATATTCGCACGTATATTGTATATAAATGCCGAAAGTGTATGTTATCCGACTTTATGAAACGGCTGACTAAACGACTGATATTTAGTTTTACAGTTATTTCTACTAAAATAAAGAAGATTGGGTGATGAAATTATTGCCAACTATCCACTTTTATCCACAAGTGTCAAACTGGTATTAGAATTTAAAAATTTTATTAGTTTTCGAGATATTATTTTTTCTTTTCTATTTTTAATGTCATTTCATTTAGCATGGCAACAAAATTACTCTATAACTATGGGGACAAAGGGAAGAATAGCAAAAAACTACAGGGATATCTTCTTTTTCGTTATTTTCAAATAGAAATCGAAATTTTCTTTTATTTTAATCGGTTATGACGACAATATTGTGATTGAATTATGTTTTTCAAGAACATTAGAAGAAATAAAAACATATTTTCTCATATTTTATCTTCAGAAATCACTTTATTGTAGAAAACGAAAAATTATCTGTCATTTTCATCATCCTCCATTGACTTAAAAATAATAATAATTGCATCATTGCTTTTTTTCATTTAGTCCACAAAGGCATTTTAAGCCAAAATGGTTTAGAGCGAGGATTCAATTTTCTAATCATTTATTTTAATTCGTAAAATGGACATATTTTGAAACAATTTGTTCAAATGACGTCGTTTATGTAAACGCATAAAAAAAGAGAAAAAGAAATTAATATTGATATCATATCGATTGATATCATATTGTCATTATTAAAAATCTTAATGAAACGAATATATAAAAGCAAATATGCGAGAAATACTTTTAAAATGTAAAACAAATTAATATTTCAATAGCATTATATTTAATTATACTAACGTAATGAATTACATATTTACACGTGAATCTCAAACAGAGAAAAAAAAAACTTTAAAACAATTAAATTATTACACACGAAACAAATTTGAGGGAAAAAATTACATTACATCTGAAAATTATACATTTGAAATGATTTCCTTATGGATAATATTTAAGTGACGTTACAATGGAAATCCCATGGTATAAAAATAATGCGGATAACAAATTTGTTAAAATGTTTCATTATTTGATGTTGCATAAATGCAGGTAAATGTCTCCGCAAAATGTTTTCGATTTTGATTTATTTTCTACGAACTATTATTAAATAAATACCCATTGAAAAATTATTATATAACTTATTAAACAAAATAAAGAATTTACATTTCAAAAATAAAATAAAAATGTACATTGGTGCTTTAAAAGAGTAAAGTACAGGGTGATTATAATTAAAGTCCGAGTTTCAAAACGCTCTAAAAAGCGAACCACTCGTTAGAATAGCGTCAAAATTTAACAGCGTATTATTGAAGAAGTATTATTGAACCAAAAAAAAAGTTCCAAATTTGAGTGACAGATGGCGCTGTAAGCGTCAGTATATGTAAATTAAAATACCTGGCATGCGCACGACAATTTCAGATGTTATAAAATTGTTGGGTAAACGGCGTTTCCTCATTTCGCTTCTCAGACGTTTGCCATGAGTGTCTCAATGAAGGATCGTGCTCTGCTTGTAAAGCTTTATTACAAGAATGGTGATTCTGCACCAGTGGCTCTGCAGAAGTTCAGGACTCTCAAGGGTTATGAAAAAAGGCACTGGACCGATGACTGAGATGTCTGGTGAAAATGATGCAAAAATTCGAAAATACAGGTTCGTTTGATGTGCAGTCTGGTAGAGGAAGGAAAAGATGTGATTCGGCGGTAGTTGAAGAAGTGGCCACAGCAGTTCAGGAAGAGTCCAGCGGTAGTGAGCAACCATGCAGTGCACGGAGAATTGCCCGAACATTGAACAGGCCTGTGAACACGGTACATAACATTCTACGAAACACCCTACAATGCTATCCGTATAAAATTTGCCATGTGCAGGAGTTGTTCCCTTCTGACCTGCCAGCAAGAGAGGGTTTTGCTTTGGAATTTCTCGCTCGCATGGAAGTGGACAATGATTGGCGGTGGAAAATTCTGTGGACAGACGAAGCCCATTTCCACCTGACGGGATATGTCAATACACAGAATTGCCGAATATGGGCAACAGAAAATCCACTCGCAACGAACCCAGTATCACTTCATCCTGCAAAGGTCACTGTGTGGTGCGGATTTACGGCATCATTTATCATAGGGCCGTATTTTTTCGAGGAGACGGGTGCTTTAGGTCCTGTTACCGTTACCGTCAATGGTCAGCGCTATGAGTCTCTTTTGCGTAATGACGTCATTCCAGCTCTGCAACAGCGTGAATGTCTGGATGGTATCATTTTTATGCAAGATGGCGCTCCTCCGCACATTGCAAATCGAGTGAAGCAGTTGTTGAGGCGGCATTTCGGAAATGCTAGAATTATCAGTCGTCATTTCCCTACAGTCTGGCCGGCCCGATCACCTGATCTTAATCCGTGTGATTTCTGGCTGTGGGGTTATCTGAAAGATATTGTGTTCAGTACTCCGATCGCCAACGTAGCTGAATTAAAGGCACGCATTGCGCAACACATTCTGAACTTGACCCCGGATACACTTCGATCGGTTGTGGAACATGCTGTTTCCCGATTTAATCTTGTTGCACACGGCGGTGGACAGCATATTGAACATGTTTTACGCCAGTCTCGCCAAACTTAAAAACCGATTGGATGGATGCTTTTTATGCGGTTTTTAGTCTCAGGACAATTAAAAACCGGTTAGATGGATGCTTTTTATGAGGTTTTTGGCCTCAGGACAATTAAAAACCGGTTAGATGGATGCTTTTTATGCGGTTTTTGGCCTCAGGACAATTAAAAACCGATTGGAGGGATGCTTTTTATGCGGTTTTTGGCCTCAAGACAATTAAAAACCGATTTTTCCCATCCGATGTGGTACGACCTTGCCGTGGTGGACGGGTTTATGTAACTAACAGTATCACACGCGTACAGTCATGCACACTAAACAATACAGTTGGTTTATATTGTGTAACTTACGCCTTAGCCGTTGTTTTACGATTTGTCCTTTGTAGTCGAAATTCTGACGCTTACAGCGCCATCTGTCGCTAAAATTTGGAACCTTTTTTTTGTTTCATGTTCTTTCCCCCTTCTTCAATAATACGCTGTTAAATTTTGACGCCATTCTAACGAGTGGTTCGCTTTTTAGAGCGTTTTGAAACTCGGACTTTAGTTATAATCACCCTGTATTTAAAAGAGTAAATTTAAAAGTATTGGAAGCTAATATCTGAATGTCGATCAAAACATAAAATATAAGCGAAAATTTTCAAAACACAGTGCATTTCCAATGTTCTGAATTTTATTACTAAATAAATGTTTTTTTTTTTTCTTTAAGTTTTGAACTTAAAGGAAGTACATAGTCTATAACACAGGGGCCTCAGCGTCCCTAAAATTTTCATACATTGATGCCAGTATTTTAAATCAAAAATCTTCGTGGCACATTTCTTTAACACCTAAAACAGAATTCTATAATAAATATTATCGTTTCTTCTTTGTGGTGGGAAATTGTGAAAATTTTAGGGATGCAGCGACCCCTGGTAACATCGTTATAAAAGTATTTAAAAAAACGACATTTTAAACTTAACCAATTTATAGAAGCAGATTTTCAAATGTGTATTTGGTTTTGTTTATCAATTCCAATCGCGAAGGCAGTGAATGAGGCCATAGTAATCGAAAAATACCCAAACGGAAAAGCATGGCAATTTAATTACTGAAGATAATCGATGTTCGTGGTAATATAATCCAATCTTCCATAACATAGCACATTTTTAAAACAAGGTGCATTATCATGTTTTTAAAGTTTGAAGGGGGTTGGCGGGCGTAACTAGCAGAGGGCCCTAGTAATAATATAAAAATAGCTCATGCTTACTCGACTGAAAATTTAGGATTTGGGCTAGATAATTTGGAAGTTTTAGGTAGATTTCGTAAGAAATACTACCTATTGCAATCGCACCAGTTTATATATATATATATATATATATATATATATATATATATCACTTTTTTATGGGCACGATAACTTCTATAATTCTTCACCAATCTCCACCAAACTTGTACATAAAATCAAATGGGATAAAATCTTGGCTAAGTTCGTTAATGGGCAAAATCGGACCAAGGGGGTCGGAATAGGGGGCGTTTTTGTGAAAACCGAAAAAACGCCATAACTTCTTAATTAAAGTAGATATCGAATCGGTTTAAAGTTTATATTACTTCTTAAAAATGGGACAAAAGTATATGCATGACAGAGTTTTGATAAATTTAGAAGTGGGCTCAAGGGGCGAAAAAAACAGGGATTTTGAGAGAAAAAAATTCATAACTTCGTCAATTTTCAAGATATCAAGTCCAACTAAATTTTTTGTAAATGTTCTTAAAATTATCTAAAACTTTTGTATTTACAAGTTTTTGATAGGACCAACTTTTACCGATGAAAAAAATTAAAAACGAAAAGAAAAAGGGCGCTGAAAAAAGAGAAAAATCCATAACTCCGTCAATTTTTAAGATATCAAATTTGATTAAATTTATTTTACATCTTCTCAAAAATATCTACAACTTTTATATTGACAAGTTTTTCATAGGACCAATTCGTATAGCAAAAAGAAATTAAACAAAAATAGGAGTTGGAGAAAAAACCTCAAATCCAAACTGCTTATATTCTAACTCATTTTTAAATTCATTTTTGATTTTAAACGCATCCAAATGGTAGATTCTCTTATTTAGAAACTGTATAAAGTGATGCATTGGTCAGTTTTCTGATAAAGACAGAATATATTTCAAAAACGGCTACCAAAAAGGGTATTTTGAACAGAATTTCCGAAAGTCATCGGTACTGAAAATTGAAGGAAGTATTCAAATAAGAAATTGCGTTTTTTTCTGACTCGTTTTTAAATCCATTTTTGTTCTCAAACGCATCCAATTTACAGATCCTCTTATTTAAGAAATATATAATGTGATGCATTGGTCAGTTTTTTGATAAAGACGGAATATATTTCAAAAAAGGCTACCAAAAAGGGTATTTTGAACTGAATTTTCTGAAATCATCGTGACAGAAGATTTAAGGAAGTGTTCAAATAAGAAATTGCGTTTTTTTCTGACTCGTTTTTAAATCCATTTTTGCTCTCAAATGCATCCAATTTACAGATCCTCTTATTTAGGAACTATATAATGTGATGCATTGATCGGATTTTTGATAAAGACAGAATATGTTTTGAAAAAGGCTCCCAAAAAGGATATTTTGAACAGAATTTCCCGAAGTCTTTGTGTTGAAAATTTAAGGAAGTTTTCACATAGCAAATTGCGTTTTTTATGACTCGTTTTAAAATCCATTTTCGCTCTTAAACGCATCCAATTTACAGATCCTCTTATTTAGAAACTATATACTGTGACGTATTGGCCAATTTTTTGATAAAGATAGAATATATTTTTTAAAATGCTGTCAAAGTGAGTATTTCGCACAAAATTTTCCGAAGCAATAATGATTATAGAATTAAGGATGTATTCAAACAACAAATCGGTTATTTTATGACTCATTTTTAAATTCAAATTTTTTCTCAAATGCATTCAACTGACAGTTTTTTGTTATTTAGGAGCTGTATAAAGTACTGTTTTGGTCGATTTTTTTAATAAATTCAGAATCTATTTCAAAATATGCTGTCAAAATGGGCATTTGAGCTGAATTTTTCTTAAGATGATTCTGATAAAACCAGTTTTTTCAGAAAAATGAAATTAAAAATTTTTCATAAACGGCCAAATGAAGTTATTAAACTGGGTTTATCTCTAATCATATATATATATATATATATATATATATATATTTGTTGTTGAAATGAGCAATCTTCGAAATCTACCTCCGCCTATAGGCTCAGCCGACAGGGATTTTTTTTAAATAAAATAACATTTTTCTTTTCTGGTATTACATAAATTCAAAACTACTCATTAAAATGTTAAAAATTTTTTACGTATTGTATAGCTTTTTATTATTGCTGCCATGCCAATTCAAAAAATTATCTGTTTTGAATATTTTACTAATAATGTCCATTTTACTCTAACAGTCCATAAATTTATTCGCATACGAATAAAGAAAAAATATATATATTGAATCATGGCCAAAGTTATTTTAAAGAGAAAAAAAATTATGTTGTGTCTCAACATTTTAAAACGATCACAAGTTTTAAAACATTAAATCCATTTTTGAAAATGCTCTAAAAATAAAATTTCTAATGAATATGCAAGGATTTCCCGTTGTTGTTGACAAATGCCTGCAGTTTACGACGCAAAGACAAATTATGTTGCAGCGAAGGGAAATTTTCTTTCTGTTTCTAAGAAAATTTTATTTGCGCAGAGATGGAAGTAATAAAACTCGTCACGATCGTAGAATAGCAAAATGGAAATTTGATGTTAGCTTTTGGATAAAATATGTATCGAAGTAAGATTTTTTTTACAAAATTTTAATGAAAAAGTATGTAGAGAATTTTTAAATCGTACGGTTTTGATGTGCATTATTCTTTATTCATTTTTATTACACACTGTAAAAAATTTCTCTAAAAATACAGAAAAAAAAGGCGAGACCTTCTGTAAGTTTACACCAGGCACGTAGCCAGGGAGGGGGCTAAGGGGGCTGAAGCCCCTCCCGAAAGTTTGAAAAGACTTTACAAAATTATCTCTATAATAAAAAAATAAATTTTGTTTGTTTTTATCTTCCATTACATCAAAATCAATTGTATTTTTAACAGTAAAAATATCCATTTATTCAATTACAGTTATAGTAATTCTTCATTATATTGGTTATTTGGATATTTACCACAAAAAATATAAATTCTCTTTAAAACGCAATTTTAACTATCTTTATGTGCAGTAAAATTCGATCAACTGTAATTCCGTATCTTTAATTTGACTAAGAAAAATTAGTGTAATACACATATGGCGTATTAACTTTAGGAGACAGATATAAAACATTTACTTGCATGTTATGATCTTCCTTAATTTTCGTTATCTTCATGTATATAAACGAAAATTAGAGTGGTCAATGTTAAAATGTTTTGCACAGAAGGGAGCCGAAAACTTTAATAGCCGCCTATAATGTAAAATCATGTGAAAAAATACAATCTGAAAGAAAGTATCTTTGATAATGATGTTATAACTGTAAAATGCTTTTTATTGAAAATAAATTAATAGATTGTAATTTTGAAAAATAATGTTGCGATGAAAAACGATATGGTATCGAAAAACCTTCAAATGGGGGATGCCACGGCGGCATCCCCCAGTCTCTTCACCGAACAACTTTTCTGCGAATTATTTGCATGTGAATCTTTAATAGTAAGAAAATGTGTGTAAAGTAGCTAGTTTGTCTGGTTAATTTTTTTTTTTTTGGGGGGGGGGGGGATTTTGTAGAATTATCAACTTCAGAGATGGATACCTCTATGTAGGGCTTTTTTTAAAGTTTTTATAGTACCACCGGAGAGAGTTTTATATCCCGTTAGCAGACGTATTTTACCCCAATTACACTGTGAGGCCAATCTACAGATGTAGGCGGATGTACTGACGGGCTAGGGGGGTGCTATATAAACTTTTTGAGCCGCGAATTTAGAGACTGAAAATACAGTATTTTGTCAAATGGCTAGATAAGATGGAAAGAGAAATGTAAATGATTGTTAATGGAATCTTTTAAGTAACTAGAAAATATGATATAAAATGGAAAAAATATTTTTTAGACGTGTACTTTTCTTTTTTAATTGCAAAATCGCAAAACAGCACCATGGGTACACTAAATCTTGAACTGACTTACGTAAAAACAGACCCGGACTATCGCACGGGCACTCGGGGCCCACGCCCTGGGCACGAAGATTCTGGGGGGCACAAAACTTTCAGAATTTAATCTATATTTCCATTAGAAAGTTATAGTTGTGAAAAATATGATATTTGATATACTACTACTATGAAATGACAAAAATATTCTTCAATATGTTGTTAAAAGCATATTTCAATTAAAAAAAACTGAAATTTAAAATAAAATTATTTTTATTCCTGGAATCGTTTTTCAGTTTTCTGGAAAACTTATTTTTTGAGTTGACACTTTTCGAATAAGTATGCAATATGTAGAAAAAGTTGGTAAATTAACCAATCTAAGAAGGCACGAAAAATTGAAAGTGTCCTCGACACAAAAACTTGTTACAGTGGTGGACATAATTATAAGACACCTACCTAATTTGACATACAGTGAAAGGAAAGTTTCAGAGCTTAAAAATGTTTCATCAAATACGACAGTAACATAAATTTATTCTGTTATCACACGTAATTATTTTACAGAAATGATATTTTTAAAGAGTTTAATAAAGAAATTAAAAATACCATGGACAACATTATAAGACACCCTAACATTTTAATTAAAACTCCTGCTTTTATTTTTCGAAAATAATGTGCAATATGGAAATTTTCTGCACACTGTTATGGCGTCAACAGTTAACTAAAGCAGACAATAACCAACTGCACACATTTACAAACATGCCACAAGGTATAGAACAAAAGGAAAGTGAAATTCGTGAAATTTGGAGGTTAAATGGGACTGGTGCTTCAGTTAATAATATTTCAAAAGTTATTAAATGCTCTAGATGTGCATTTTCAAATGTTATGAAAAGAAGAATTAATGAATCGGTGATTAATAGATCTGGACGCATTCCTTGCTTGCCATCGAGAGACAGACTCCTTGTGCTATCGCTTGCTACACAGAATAAGATGACCACACAAGCATTAAAAATGCTTTAAAACTGAATTGTTCAAGGAGAACCATTCGAAGGATGTTGCATAATGCTTCCTATGTGAAATTTAAAATATTGAAGAAAAAACTACTGGTTCTAAGGCGGCACAAAATGGACCGTTTAAACTTCATTAAATCAACTATGGCCTGTACTTCCTAACGGCATTCTGTTATATTTACTGATGAGAAAAAGTTTAATCTGGATAGTTTTCACTATTATTGGCATGATTTACAAAAGTCTCCTGATGTACAAATGAGTCGCAAAATGGGTGGAGGTTCATTAATGTTTTGGGCTGATTTTTCGGTTCAAGGAAAAACCGGTATCATTTTTGTGCATTCAAGAATGAATTTTGAAAAGTATAAGAATCTTCTTAAAGATCAACTAACCATATACGGTAAACTTCTTTGTGGCGAAAACTACACTTTACAGCACGATAACACGTCGATTCATACATCATACATAACAAAAAAGTGGCTTTCAGAGAATAGTATCAATGTTCTTCCGTGTCCTTCACACTCCTCAGACTTAAATACCATCGAAAACCTGTGGGGATCTTATCTCGTGAGGTTTACCGAAATAGGAGGCAGTTTACATGTGTCGGAGACCTAAAGAATGCTATAAAATGTGCTTGGGAAGAACTTTGTTAAAATTGATAGATTCGATGCCACATCGCTTATTTCATGTTATAAAAACAATGGCGGCTCCACTAGATATTAAATAACCATGTTAGAGGATTTTCTTTTAAACCATTAGTGTCTGCTAATTATGTTGACCATTGTATTTGAAAAAATAGATAGGTGTCTTATAATTATGTCCATTATGTTTTTAAGTTTTTTCATTAAATTGTATGAAAATATCGGTATTATAAAATAATTATGTATGGTAATAGAGTAAATTTATGTTTTTCTCATATTTCATACAATGCATTTTTAAGCAATACATAGTTTATTTAATTTTATGTGAAATTCGGTAGATGTCTTATAATTATGTCCACCACTGTAGTTGGACCCTGCATAAAACCAATTTCAATAATATCTACTTTTTCTGGCAGCAAGTCTTGTTTAGAAAATAAAATTTAAAATTGTTTGGATGTTAGCGTTCGAAACAATTTGACTTGGGTGGGGATTCGTCAAGTACACAATATGAGCCTGCAGTATGGCAAGCAACTCGATTTGATATTGCTATGTAACTAGAGATGATTTAGATGATGTCACGAACAGAAAATTTTTGATTCCATTTTACTTTCCAAACAGACATATAGTTTTCCAATAACTGTGGGGAAGAAACAAAACTAAGAAAAATTGAAGAAAGATCCAGAAATGGTATTTCCTTTTCTTACATATTGTAAAATGCATTTATTGTAATTGCGTTTTTTATTTTTTCACGAAAACATAGATACAGAAAGGACACAAAGAACCAGAAAAACTAGTTTCTGCATGTTTCAGACGTTGGAAAAAGGCTAAATGTGTTTTCTTATGCAATTCTTATAACATATACAATGCAATTAGATTATCACAATTATCATCGTAGTTGTTTTAGCAAACAAAATTAAGATTTCTTTAGGAATACAGCAAATTAATGTTTCTTTGTAGAGTTTTCAAAGAGCTTCAGGAAAAGAGGAAATCAAAGAAGCTCTTGGACCAATACAATCTTATTTTGTGCAGAGAAAAATACGCCACTTTGAGATTACCAGATGATGATCCTCCAACATTAGAGAAATCGATATAAAAAAGATTGTTAGCTAAGAGTCTTTTAAATTTTGAGCAAAGTCTGAAGAGAATAATTGAAATGCGATATTATAAATATTCGTAGAAATGCTGTTCACTTTACCCAAGACATTTAAAATAAAATCACTCAAAAGTTCTCGGATGCAGTTACCGAGGAATTAATTATCAAAATAAATAACGTAATCTGTTTTGTTAGTACAAACAAAACGCGTAGCTTAATTGCTGATCAAACTCAAGATATGTGGACTATTAAAAAATTCACAAAATCCAATAATTAAAAAAAATCGTTTAGGTTTTATTCCAAAAGTCTTCTCTGCCGAAAATTCAAGAAAAGTAATATTACAACATTGTGATGAATTTCGCCTTGACATGTATAAATGCGTCACTAAGGCATATGACGAAGCAGCTAATAAGTCTGACCATGTTAGCGGGGTCCATTCTGAAATTTTTCAGAGTATCCAAAAATTAGATACGTCCACTTTGAAAGCGATCTGTTAAATCTTGCTTTGGCCAACAGCATGTTGAATCCCATAATCCGAAAGTATCATGGACTTGTTATAGCAGTGACAAAATATTTTAAAAATCAGCTAAAGGTAAATTTAATGCTTCAAGAAGCAATTGCATAATATACCCCATTAACCCTTTCCGGCGCAGTGTTACCACTCTGGCAACACCTAATTTTAATTCCAAACCTACAAACGGTACCAATAATATTTTAGTAAAATTTTACTTTTGCAATGACAGCTTAAATCAGGGAATTCTTAATTTCTAAAAAAGTATTTTGTAAATTCCGGTGTCAGTCAACAATTTCTCATTTTACGAACAGAATTTGTCTGCGCCGGAAAGGGTTAAACAAAAGAAAATGACTTCCCCGCATTTGTGATACAAAATTTATCGAGAGGCATGAAAGCATATTAACTTTTGTTAAGTTACACACATTTGCATTAGCTCAGAAAATGCTTTGAGAAACACATGAAAGATTTCTTTAGTAGCTGGAGCTTTTTCGTCAGTCGGAGTCGGGATAAGAATGATTTTCTCACAAGCCTGTGTGTTTGAGAGAAGGTTTTCTGTCTTACAAAGTCATAGTGAGTTTTTCCAGAAAAATTTTGTGGCATGATATCGGCTGTAACTTATGTTAAAAATGTCATAATTGTTTTACATAAATATAGTGAAAAATGCAGCAGAAATCATTAGTGAGGTATTTTATTGTGCATCGAAACTTCGGGAAGACATCTTCCAAAGTGTAATAAAAATCTCAAGACTAACATTTAGACAGACAACACATACAAACTTTCAAAATTCATCCTCTGAAGAGTATTACAATATCACAGTCTTTATTCTCCATGTAGAAAGTCCTACTGAAAAATTTCATGATAAAGTGTTAATGTAGCAAGTGAAAGCTGAATATGAATTAGGGTGCAAACAAATTGTCAACACCAACACAGAGGTCCTAAAAGTTTTAATACTGTAATGTGACATATTACAATAATATCAAACACTTGTTCACAGTCTTGGTTGAAAACCCAGTAACAACAGTCAGTGCTGTAAGATCTTTTTCAATGACAGACTCTTCCATTCTTGTATTAATCCTGTGTTTTAAATAAATTCATGTTATCTGTTTCTATTTCCATATTTTCTAACTTTTTTCATAACCCTTTGAGCTCTGCTGGGCAAATTTCTTCAAAATTCCAAATGTGACATTGGCACTGATATTTTTCAAAGAAAAAAACCGCTTAACAATATACACGAAAAAATGCATTAAACCTCATCAAATGCATCAAATAAATCTGGTCGAATTTTCTAGTGTCGTTGTGACATTTCGGAATTAAAATTATGTGGTAGAAAATTCTACCATCAGAGCTCAAAGGGTTAATAGGATACTCATCTCAAACAGTGTTATTTTGTGCTTTTTAGGTTCGCGGAATTTTTTCCTAATTTTCCTTTTTTTTTCTTCCTAATCTATCCGGTTTTCGAACCGGTTTGGAAACTGGAAGTGCTTTTGAAAGTCAAAAATTGCAACCGAAATTGAAAAAAAATATTGAATACGAAATAACAATATTTGACATGGTTATCAAGTATCCTATACAGGAACACATTTTAGGTTTGTTTAAAAATGTTTCTGTAAATTATACAAATTACTTTTGTGAGATCAGAAAATATTTCTAGATTCAGCCCCTCCCGAAAGAAAGTCCTGGCTACGGGCCTGGTTTACACTAGTTGTCGATTAAAGGCATTTGATCGAGTGTCTCTGTCATCATTTTATCAAAATTTCCCTTATATTAGATCTAATTCCCTGTAGGGATTTCGTCTTTAGTTAAAGATATTTTTATCCTTGTTAAAAGTAATAATTCCAAATACACATTTATAAAATTATTTTGCAGTTTTACTAGAAATGTTGAAAAGGGAAATTTAGTTTTTTTACTTTCTTCTATCTTCAATAGAAGGAAGTATTGTAATGGAACTTTTTTCTGACTTCCGGTTTTCGACGGATTTACACGTTTTAGGGGTCAGAGATTCCAAAAAACATGTTTTTACGAAATGTCTGTCTGACCGTGTGTCTATGTGCGTGTTTGTGTGTCTGTGTGTCCTATGTCGCCATTCTACCATCAAAAAGAGTATGGTGATATGCATAGAATTGAACCAAATTTTTTGTGTATGTTTTTGACTGTACCAAGCAATTCTCCTTCAATTTTGAAATATTCTGCCGGAAGGGGGCACTTCAATAATAATTTTTCTGCCATTTTTAATATTTTACCACAGAAAAGTGTATGAAGTTATGCATAGAATTTAATGAAATTTTTTGTATAAGTGTTTGGCTATGGTCATCAGACCCTCCCTGAATTTGAAAAAAATCCGCCGAAAGGAGGCGCTATAATCGCGATGCTTGTGCCATTTTTATTATTTTACCATTAAAAAGTATTTCAATTTTTTTTTTTTTTTTTTTGGGGGGGGGGGGGGTATGGTGAGTAGATCCTTCATGAATTTGAATAAAATCTGCCATTCGTTCTACTGTTCATCGGCTCGTGCAGATATAGAAACTCGTTTTTACTTCAATTAATTGACTGAAGCAGAAATTTAACCTCTTCAGTCCCTGAGTACCCAAATGGGTACATCAGTTTTGGCCCATTTTATTAATGATACTCAAATATAAACGAAATTTCGTCATAAGAATAATATGTTTCGAATTCTAAGATTCGAGCTAATGAAAATAAAACAAAAATCTCGCTCTGAAGTCAAACGAGAGAAGAAATAATTCAGTAATAATTAAAAATACTGTAATAATCGTCAGTAGCGAAGAGGTTAAGATGTAAATCATAGTTGGTATAGTATTGAATTAATAATGTTAATTAACATGTGTAACTAAATTTTGAAATAGTAAAATATACATATGAGACAGAAGAAAGTTTTGGGATTGGCACATCCAACTAGGTTTTTTTTCTCCTCGGTGTCAGTGGGGATTTTTATCGATTTTTTCCAGTTGAATCATAAATGACATATTTTGAACAAACCAACAAAAATTTCTACAGCTCAGTCAATAGAGTGATCTTCCACTGTCAAGAAGTCTCGGGTTCAAATCCAGAGACGGCGAGAAACAAATTGTGTAAAAAAATAAATCATATAGCAGGTTCAAAATTATTCTTTCAGGATCATTGAAGATTGAGTGATTTACTGACTTTGAAAACTAAATTATATTATTATCATTAAAAATAAATTTACAGAATCTTGTGTTTTTTAACGATGTTGATTTTCAGAGTTTATTGTAAGTTTACCGAATCACTTCTCTGGTATTTAACATAATCCCGGTTTTTGTAATCTCTGTAATTTTACATAAGACTTAAAATAATGGATTACCCATAGATTCCCTATAACTTTACAGAAAATTTTTAACAGTATAGTTTTCTTCTTCTTAAGTGCGTTCGTAATTACACAAATATGTCAGTGGCGTAGCTAGGATGGGTGACAACCGGAGCGGATGTAAATGGTGCCCCCCCCCCCCCCAATCTGCATATTTTTTCAATTACAATTCTACATTATTACAACAAATGAACATATCATTACTTATTTACCTTTTATCATCCTGTGCGTATAAAAAAAAAAAAAAAAAAAAAAAAAAAAAAAAAAAAAAAAGGAACGATTAATTTATAGTTCGCATAAACCAATGTGGTGTCTATACAATGAAGATAATTCTTTCTTTTGATGTTTGCTTTTGCTACCCACTTGTTGGATAAGTTGGTTTCGGTTCCTTGTTGTATATCTTATTTAGACACACCATCATTCTGTATAAAATTTCACATTCTCAAAAAAAAAAAAAAAAAAACTTGCGTCGTGTGCTAGAAATTTCATTTTATTTCAGAATTATGCTTCAAAATCTTATAAGATTATATGTATATATATATATATTTACGAATAAAGATTGGGTGTCACCCCTTACAGGGTGACATCAGGGGCGGACCGCCCCCTCCGCTCCCCGCTAGCTACGCCACTGCCCATATAGTCGCTTGGTCCGTCCGTCTGTTAGCATATAAAAACCAAAAATTACTCAGTTAAACGATTTGAAATTTAAATCTATAATCGACGCAAAATTTTGGCGCGTCTCTTCAAATTTTGTGAAAATTAAATCAAAACCTAAAAGGATATTAATGAAAGCTTTCTTAATTCTATTACATCCTGTCATGCGTCATTCATTCAGTGATATCAAATGTTAGGTAATGATTCTATATTGCCATGATAATTATGTGCTTCCTATTGAAGATGGAATGATATTATTCCTGTAGGACTTAATTTAATTTATATGTTTATAAAAGTGCAATAGCTATTGCACGAAGATCGGAATATAGTGGAATTCCCCTTTAACGAAGTCAATATTTAACGTTTTCTACTTAACAAAATTTTCTGTTGAACCTTGACTTTGAACACTATTGACATGCAAATTAATCTCCATATTACGAAAAATACATTCTATATAACGAAGTTTATTCCATATTCGCACGTATACAACATTCAAACTCAGGGATAGCTGTTGCGATAGATGTATTAGTTTATTTCAGAGGTTTATTTTAATAAATAAATAATTTAATTTTCGGTATGAAAGTGAAAATTATCTATTTATTTAGTCATTTCCTTTCCAAAGAAGAAATACCTTCGATGCAATAAAAAGAGGATTCTGGTTTTATGATAATGTTAAAGATAAATTGTTTAATTCTTACAAAACTGAAAAAAAAAAAAAAAAAATATGAAAAGTGCATTTTTTATAAGAAATCTGTACAAAGTAATATTATTAAGAAAAGGTACATTACGCTTCAGTTTTTATTTACCTCCCTCATGCTTTATTATTTTAGACATTATTCTACTTTTTTTTTTCATATGTCTACATTGCATAAAAAAAAAGTTACTGCCCAAATTAAAATACAGTTTCCCAATATTTCCGTTTTATGTGCATTTTTCATTTTATGAATACAAATTTTATCATGCAAATTTCATGTATTTGACTGAATTTCTATTTAACGAATGTTCTTCATAACGAAATGTTTAGGTGTAACGATGAGACTTCGTTAAATAGAATTTTCGCTGTATTTCTAAAACTAGTTATAATACGAGCCCACCTCATCTTACATCTTTGACGTTCAATTACCGACATGTTTCAATTTCTATTGATTTAATACTTCTGAGCGACAAAGGTTCATTCAGAATTTTAGTTAGTTATGATTATTCGTGACCTTTTTTCAATATATTATCATAAAAATTATCATCTTACAACCAGAATTTTATAGAATCCATATAGAGTCTGCTCTCGCTAATTCGAAATCGTCAGGGCCACAAGAAATGCTCGAATTATCCGAAGTTCGAATTATGGTAAGTATGAGAAGAAAACATGCTTAAAATGGTGCTATTACAAAAAAATTAATATTATAGTAGTTTTATTGTACTTCTTCTGCTATCATTAGAATATGACTTAATATTAAATTAAAATATATAAATACATAAGCTAATTAAGGGATTAGAAACAAGCACAATGGAAGAAATTTTTCAGGTGTCGCTGATGGACATACGGGACACTAAAAAAGTGGATATCAAATGCATGGGATTATATGTATATTCGTTCGGAACAATTCTAATAAAATCAAAGAAAGAAAGTTATTCAAAGGATCTGAAGTCCATGAGAAAGAAAGGAAAAATGGAAAATCAGAATTCTCGTTAGTTCGAATTAAACGGAGTCAGAAGAAAATGGGTTCGAATAAATGAAAAAATTTAACGTTTTTCTGCCACTGAAAATTTTGGGACTTCATGTTGAGTTTGTATTAAATGAAGATTCGATTTATCCGATTCGAATTAACAAGAGTCGACTGTATTCCCCTTCAGTGAAATAAAGAAAACAAAATCGTTCACATACGTACACAAATAAATAGATTCATACGCTAAGAAATATATGAAGTTATTTACTTCTGAATATTTTATACTTATTCATTAATATTTTCAAATCGATAAAAAATGAATTTTATTGTTTAAACTAGCTTAAATTTATTATTTAATATGGATAAATTGAAGAATAATCAATAGTATTATTTACAGAGGAAAGTATTTTAATAGATCTGTTAAAAATTTCACTATTGAGTCCATATGGATAAATGATGTTATACTATTTTATATATGATGACTTCAAATAAAATCGTTCTGATTTTTTTATTAATTTGTATGATTTTAATTGAGTATTTTTGAATTTTGTTCATCAAAATACAGAATTTCAGATGTAGGCTGTGTGATGACTGATGATGGTTTTTTTTTTTTTTTTTTTTTTTTTTTTTTTAAATTCAACGGCGCCGCTTCTTTACGTCACGTGACGCGCGGACGGAGAGAGAGAGAGTCAGGAGAGGAAGGGGTACGGAAAAGGAGAGGTGTGTGTGCCGTAGGTAGTAGGAGGACCTGCGAATGTTTTGATGCAGGTAAAAAGAATTTAAAATATTATCCGGCAATTGGGATATGTATGTGCTAAGGGCACGGTGTTTATATGTTAGTGAAAGAAGATTAGTTAGAAGTTCTTGAAAGAAATATGAAATCCGGATATATACATATATATTTAATTGTGTGTGTGATCCCACTTCTGTTTTGTGACGTCTTTGTGTGCTATATGTTCTAATTAAACTTTTGTTTTCGTCGAAACCTCTTGGATTATTTATTTTTTGGATATACACTTTACACCGGTGTTCCGTAGTGTCGTGTGAAGAAACAGCAATAGCGTGTATGACAGGCTGTATACTTTTTGTTTTGTTATTATTAGAATCTGAAAGATGTTGATTGATTACTTTATGCATTGGATCAGATATTTGACCAATATATTTCAAATTACTCATGTTATATTTCATATAATAGATTACATTAAAGGCTTTAAATAAAGTATAAAAAATAACACTGTAAAAACAAAATACCCAAAGTGGGTTGAAAGATTTTTGGGTACAGCATTGTTCCAATTTGGAAAATTCAGTTTGATTTTGATTAATTTAATGTTAATAAAGATCTGCTCTGTTTTGAACCATTTTGGGTTATCTATTTTGGGAACAATACTCTACCATTTTGGAATTCTTACTGTACCATTTCAGGAAAATTACTATACACAGAAATCATTCAACCCAATTTGGGTCTTCAATTTTTACTGTGTAGGAACTGAAACAATTTGTGACTGATAAGCATGTGGACATAAATATATATATATATATATATATAAATTATACATTCGCATAAAATTCCTTTTATTGTACTTTTCAAGAATATAAATAATTTATCTAGAGTTGTTCAAGTGCCTATTCACATACAGATAATACCGAGAAAGGATTGCAAACATCTATAATTACTGAAGGTAGAAAAATATTTTTTATGGAGATAAATGGTTGATAAGAATATTTTTATTTGAATTATAAATGATAAGAACATCACCAGCAGTGATTTATCTTACCTATGCAAATTCTCTAGTTGCTCGGATGGAAAAAACGTGTTAGTAAAAACATAGCAAAAACTATAAAAACAATGATTAAAAAAGGGGAAAAAGAAAAGAAAGAAAAATGCGAAATGATGTTAAAATACTAATGTATTGTGTCCATTATTTCTTAATTAATCTTTATTTCAGGGAGAGAAAAAATATGGAAGTCACTAAGAATGCAACTTATTAACGTATTTGCTAACTTTTAGAAATATAAGTTAAAAAATCATAAAAGTAATTAAAAAATATTGTAAATATTACTTAAGAGAACACAAGACCTTTGATTTTGTCGAAACAATCAAAACCATTCTCTTTCAAAGCATCAAAATACACATAATATACCATTAAGATCCTTTTTATTCCCTTCTGCCTAAAGTATATATTCATAAGTACGTATATTATTCAAAAAAATAAATGTGGTATATGCAAAATTAATAATTCATCTCACTTAAGTCATGAATTAAAAGCATTAAGTATTGCGCGCATGATATAACTCTAAATTATGCGTATAGAAAACAATATTTGAACAAATTAGAATCATAACACACCTATATCTTCAAAATATTCACAGAATGTTTTCTTTAAAATTTAATTTTAGCAAAAAATAAAAAAAAAAATCAAAATTTTTAAAAAATCCTTCAAGTTGCAAAATAAATAAATAAAAATAAATAAATAAATAACCAAAATGTGTGATTTTTTTTTTTTTTTTGTTCTTGTTGTTTTAGCATGTAGATTATAAAGAAACGCATATTTGATTGATTTATTAAAGATGTGGCTTACGTAGTTTGAAAGTAATTCCAAATTTGCTAATCTGAGAAAACGCGTTTTAAAGTTTCGATAACTACGTTCTTTAAATAGTACTCACCTTCCATAAATGATTATAACTTAAGAAATGCTACAGATTTTTGAATAGGGTTTTTTGCATAATGTTCTGAGATTTTAAAATTTTCAGAATAAAGCGAAAGCCAGAGACTGAATTTTTGAAAGTTTACATGTCCTGTGCTCCCTTAAGGGTGTATACCAAACTGCTTATTTTCTGATTTGCTTTTAAATTCCTTTTTGCCCTCAAACGCATCAAACTAGCAAATTCTCTTATTTAAAAAATACACAATGTGCCGTGTTTTTTTTTTTTTTTTTTTTTTTTTTTTTTTTTTTTTTCTTGATAAATGAAAAAAATATTGCTTACAAATGTCAAATTTGGCGTTTTGAATCGAATTTTCCGAAGCAGGAGATCTGGGAACGAAAAAAGGGATCATATTGAGAACGCAATTGTTTATAAATCAAGTTCTAATGAATTGAACGAAAAATGATATCACACGGCATCTTATACATCTCTTCAATAATCACCTCAGCAAGTTTCATGTTTTTACTTTTAAAAATGAGTCTGAAAAATGTCTCAGAAAATTTCGAGCTGTGTAGGGTGGAAAGTTATACTTTTGAACACATCGAAATGTTCTAAGCTTCAAAATTTGTATAATAAGTCAAAAATGAAAATTAAACTTCATTTAAATATAAAGTTCATGTTAATATTTATATTTAACAATGCATATATATATACTTGTAAATTCATAAATAAATATTGAAATAATAAGTTTAAAATATATATAGAATAATAAGATATGGAAAAAAATAACACGTCTTGTGCGCATAAAATCTGAAAATATATTTATAAAGAAGAAATTTTGTTGAAAAAATATATATAATAGTGTTATCTTTATATTAAAACCAGAATATTTGAGAAAAAATATTGACTAAATTAAAAAATTAACTTAATAAATAATAAAAAATAAATAAATAAAAATTTTGAATTTTTAAAGAATATTTTCAAAGTACAAATCAAAAAATAAAATAAAATCTTAACTTTTTCTGGTTTAAAGTTGTAGATAATACAGAAATGAATATGTGGTAAAAGTTTCTTTTGATTGTCATGCATAATTTTTAAGTAACACAGCACGTAATTTTAAAGATACAGTCGACTCTCGTTAATTCGAACTCGTCTTTACAACAAGAAATGTTCGAATTATCCGAAGTTCGAATTATGGAAAGTATGAAATGAGAACATGCTTAATATGGTACTATTATAACGGAATTAATGTTATCGTGTTTTTTAAATTTATTATGTCTGTTATCATCAGAATATGACTTAATATTAAATTATAATGTATAAATACATAAACTAATTAAAAAATTAGAAACAAGCACAGAGGAAGAAAATTTTGAAGCGTCACTGATGAACAGATGAGGCACTTAAAAAGTGGATATCAAATGCATGGGATTAATTATATGTATACTCGTTCGGAACAATTTTCACAAAAACCAAAGAAAGAAAGTTATTCCAATGATCTGAAATCCGTGAGAAAGAAAGGAAAAACGAGAAATCGGAATTATCGTTAGTTCGAATTAAATGATATCAAGAGAAAATGAGTCCGAATTAATGAAAAATTTAATGTTATTCTGCCATTGAAAATTTCGGGATTTCATGTTTAGTTCGAATTAAGCGAAGATTCGAATTATCCGATTTCGAATTAACGAGAGTCGACTGTATCCTATCACCCTTAAAACATAATCACTTATAAGTGATAATATAATTGAATTCTGTAATGTCGCTTTTTAAATGGCTTATCATACAAATTATAAGCTTAATAGAAACTAGTCGTTGATGGCCACCGCAATACTTATTCATCATGGATTGCATAATATAAAATTTAAAAAGAAAACATGAGTGAACTATTTATAAAATGCATTGTAATTTCAAAAGAAAATTTAAATTTTATATTTAAATATTTGTAAGACATAGTGATAATATAAATGTTCTATTACAGAATTGTGGGTACTACTTCATTATCCTGTCGATCAGTTTCGACAAATATATATAAATCGCCAAACTACGCTCAAAATTATGCAAATTTTCATAATTTTATTTTAAATAATGAAACAACAAATAAATTAGTAAAAGATTAATAAAAATACAAATAAAATGTATTAAAAATCATTTCTTGGTGTACTAAATACGTATACGTGTTTAATGTCAAGTGAATGTGACATTTACGATAAGCTATTATTGGCATTTAATTTTATAGTTTGGCGGTAGTTTTTTGGCCGATGAGTTAATAAAGTAGTGTCTAATTGAATAAGATAAACATCCTTATAACACAGGCGAAGACATTCGCGAACTAATGCTTAAACCTACGAGGAGGTTATTTGCTAATATTTCATTTGCACTCCGCTATTTTAATTTTTTTATTAATTTATTTTTATTTTATTTACTTTTGTTTATTTATTTATTTTTTGCTTTGGATAACTGAGGTACATCTGAACACCGTTCTTCTTCTTCTTCTTCTTTTTTTTTTTTTTTTTTTACTATTTTTAATTTTAGTTGAAGATATTTTTTTAGAATCACACTTTCTTTTCGGGACCGGTTTCGAAAGTGAAAATAACTTTCGAAGTGAAAATAACTGGAGCGACGTAGAGAAGGACCTCACCTATCCATAGGAAAAATAAATAAATAAATAAAATTTTAAATTTTAAAAAAAGATAAAAATGTCGAAATGCGAATGAGATATTAGCGAATAACCACCCCATGTATTTAGCATTAGTTCACGACCGCTTCACCTGACGGGGTCAAGAGCCTTACTATTTGAAAATAGATAGAAAAATTACGATTTTATTACCAAACCTAAAACTGGTTTATTTGATTGTTAATTATAGGTCTTATCACGAAATATCTACAACAATACTTATAGGTTAATTAACTAATAATATTATTTTTTTAATTCTCTAAAATTTTTACAATAAAATTAAATAAATTGTGATAGATATATATATGTGTGTGTGTGTGTGTGTGCATTGTTATTAATAATAGCGTTAAGTAAATTATATATAAATTTGTTTAATGGAACTTTAAAAATTCGTCAAGCTATAAAGTGTTAAAATAATTATGCATTTTGCTGAGATTCTATCAAATCAGGACTAGTTTAACCCTTTTAATACTGTAACTCGACAACGCTTGTCGCTGCCGATCGCTGCTTCGGATTTCAGTCCTTTCTACTAGTAATTTTAAAAAATAACTTATTTCCACATCACTTGTAATACAAATAGACCACGAAGATTATAGTGGTAGCAAAATGGTACTCACTGTTTCAAAACAACGATTTTCAAATTTTGGAAATTGTTCAAGATGGAAAAAAATCATCGAAAATTGTTTACTTATCACCAGAATCAAATTAATATATTTAAATGTTCATGTGTACCTACTCTTTACACACATCCTATATTGAAATGACTTTTTGCTGTATAATATAGAATTAATAAATAAGATTTTAAAAACGAACTTCTATTATTAAATTTCGGAAAAAAATATCTCTAATTAAAAATTGGCTATTTTTTAAAACAACCTTGGTAGTGTTATTCTCCAACAAATATTTCATATCTTTTATGCCAAATATTCATCCTTACTTATCCTTTAGAAAGTATTTGCATCCAATATAAAACAGGTAGTATATAATTTACTTA
The DNA here is from genome assembly GCA_964019185.1 of Maratus speculifer. Lineage (NCBI taxonomy): Eukaryota > Metazoa > Arthropoda > Arachnida > Araneae > Salticidae > Maratus > Maratus speculifer. The sequence goes on from OZ025296.1 coordinate 213,139,592, forward strand.
TTGTTATTCAAATTAAACTGGCTTGAATAGCAAGTTTTCCCCCCTTAGTGTCAAAAAATTACCAAACGGTGGTAAATAAAAAATAAAAGTCTTATTATGCTTCTATTAATCATACTTGCTTACAAGTAAATTCTTACCCTTTATGGTTGCACTGGAATGTAATTATTCTAATAACCTTGACTTGTCTTTTTCTACTATACAACTATTTATTTAGACTATCCCTGTTTTATATCACACCGCCTACGCCAGGGTCAATTTTCAGTTGTTTTCTTCTGCAATAAAAATAAGAAATTTATAAAATGTTAACTTTTAATCAAAATTTTTTCGTAACAATATCTTTTGCTGTGATTTATTAATTTAATAATTCAAAAAGTAATTTCATCTTATGAATATTTATTTGAAACAATTGTAAATAGTTCGTTATATATGTAAGTGGTGTTTTAGTTATGTTTGAAATATGTCATAAAGATACAGACATGAGTTGAATGAAAATTATTATTCGTCAAAATGTTAACAAATGTAGCGTAACGTTTGCCTTTTACAAATAAAATTTTCTTTTACCAAATGCAGAGTAAACTCTATCTTAGGTGGAGTCGATCGGAACCGAAAAAAGTTTTTGTCTTAGACAATATTCCGTCTTAGCAAATTTCACCCCATGTCTCGTTATGAATTTGCAGGAACTTGAAAATCTTTCCGAGTTAGGTAGATTTCCATCTTATACAGAGTCCGCTTTACAAAGAATTTACTGTTTTTAGGAAACACTCTGGAGGAATGTGATGTCATGAAACACAGCACCCAAATAAAAAGTACTTCTCAATTCGATGTAGGCAGAAGATAACTATTTTAGCAGAACTGGCAATTCATTATGTACCACTTTTTACGTATAATATAATTCATTATCACTATATGAAAATTACGAGCAATGTAGGTAAGTTGTGCATGATTGGAAATGAGTAGATAAGCAACATGCTAGTATTAATAAAGATGCATATTTTCTATAAAAAGTATCACGATGCGATTTTCACTAAATTTGCAAAAAGACGTGATTTTTTTTATAACAATTGTTTTAAAATCAGCATAATTATATTTGCCATCAACAAGTGGTTCTTGTATCAGCAATTTATACAGAGAGCAATCACAGTTCAGAACGCAACTATTTTTACAAATGTTCAGTTTGTTGGATGCCAATGCTACCAAAGCTGTCAAACTTAGCAAACACCCCGCAGAGCATCCGAAAAGATTTTTGATGAAATTTCTATCATATCACATCTTAAATAGCGACACTGTAAAGTAGCTTTGCAATCTTTAAACAGTGCTGTGACAAATGCAGCGTAGAGATTCCGGTAGCAGCAAGGTGACGGTAGGTTATGGTAGCCGGTAGCCCGAAATGCAGAGTAGAGACCCGGCCGCGGACCGGGCCGGGCTGGACCGGCGGATTGGTTCCGAATTTTCTAACGGGCCGGGCGACAAAATTAGAATAATTTTTTCAATGGGCCGGGCCGGCAAAAAAATTTAACGGGCCATACGGATCGTGTCGGACCGAACCGACAAAAAAACCTACTTGCCCGTTATAAAATTTTCAACAAAAACGATAAAATATGAGATATTTTCGATGAAATGTGGCTTTAATGAGAATAAGTATAATTGTGCGTCATGAGCCGATACTAGTTTGACAACATCAATACAGAAATGCAACTTGTATAGTCTAGAGATTGGCATCGGACAGTTACTTTGAGTCTAAGACATTAGCTAAAAACAACCAAATCGTGTTTGAGACCTTCTAAAACGCATAAATCCGCCGAGAAACAGAAATTGAATTTTTTCACGCATCCGATACTTTTTTCTTGTAAAAATAAAATAAAGTAATAAAATAAAAGTTAAACATGAAGGTTTATTTTAACATAAATTTTACAATAACATTATCTACAAAGTTGTAGAACTGAAACCATGGAAAGGAGACCAGAAAGGTTTGAATTAACAAAAATTGACTGCAGTTTGGTGATGGATTCAAGGCCATTACTAAGATTTTTTATTAGTCCTTAAATTGTCAAGTCAAATTTCAGTGTTTGCCAACTCATTGAGAAGCAAAAATAAATAATTCTCGACGTGTCTCAACTAATTTTATAATTTTGCAAAATTACCACAATTAAAAAATGTAATAATGTATATACCTTATTTGAAAAAAAACTTAACAATATTCTCAATTATGTTTGTAACTTTTGCCAAGTCTACCAGAAAAATTTAGTTTTAAGCAAATTTACCAACTAAGTTTGTAAACTTGCCGAATGGACAGAAATTCGCTAAATTTAGAAGGACATCCTGCTCTCCCCCCAGGGCAGTAGCTAAGGGGGAGGTATGGGCGGATCAGCCCCCCCTGGAAAAGATTTCAAGGTCAGTAAATAAATTTCTGTTCCTGTAATTCAAATGAAATACTGTTCAAAAATCTAATTCACTTTTGAGAGCCTTTCACAGTTTTGCAGAGTTACTAAATTATATTTAAAACAACTATTTTAACACTCCCTTATCCTATTTGTTTATATGAAACTAACATGATGTTTAATTTTGCACCAATTATACACACAAAATTTTCATCATCCTATACTTTTCTTGGCATAAAATGAAGCTATTACAACAGTTTAATAAGAAACATAGTACCTACAATGTGAATATGCACTAATTTATCACAAATGTATCTTTCTGCGTCAGAGAGATTGAAAAAAAAAATTATGAGCCCCCGCTATATTCTCTTGACCCCCTCCCCCCATATTGTTCACTTCTGGCTACGGCCCTGTCTCCCTCCGCCCCCTCCCACCTTTAGAGAGGGCCCTTTTTCGTAGATTAGGAACTCTGTAGCTTATTTAGACTATTACTTGTATTTACATTTATTTATTTATGTTTTATGAAAATAAAAAATACTTTTTAAATTGTAAAACACAATAATACAAGTTTTAATACTATGCGACAATATTAATCTTACAAAACAAGTTTTACTGCGATCTTGAATTTTTATTCATTTATTTATTTCAAAGTTGTCATTTCTTTTTTTAAACTGCTTACTGTGCTGTCTTATATCGATAAAAAGAAAATATTGAAATAAAATTAAAAAGTCTAATATAGTTATTAAAAAATGTCAAAATCCATAAAACATTTTCAGATTTCTTACGATGTAAAAAGAACTTTTTTTATTTTACTTTATTTTATTTTTTTTTCAGGTGTATTCTGTAAAGAATAATTAAAACAAAATCAAACATTTAAATCCGTTAATTTGATCAAAAGTTATCGCGGTAAAACAGCTGAAAAACAATGTTTTGAAATAATTTAGTTACGCAACTAAATTAACTGCCTACGCAAAAAAATTTCTTATCGGATCAACTGCAAAACTTCCTAATATCTTAAAACAAAATATTTATTCTAATAAAATTTACGTTTTCTTTTCTTTTTTTTTTTTTCCGTTTTTTCAAATCTTTCTGATTTTTTTAAGTTACTTCATTTTCTGTTTTTTGGTGGATGTTTATCAAATTATCGTTTGGTTTCATAAGTGTATTATAGATGGCAGCACCACAGCAAATATTCTCCGTTCACTTTCCATGTATTTTTTTTATTATTATTTATTTATTTATTTATTTATTTATTTATTTATTTTGCAGTGCAAATTATTGAAAGAGAATCTAATATCTTAAATTTTTTTGTCTAGTATTTCTATTTTCATTGTGTAGATCATTGGTTCCCAAACTATGGGTCGCGACCCACTGGTGGGTCGAAGCGGCTATTTTAGAGGGTCGCGAAAACAATCGAGGTTTGTCACAAAATTATATTTTGCATTTCATCTGTTAAAAAAATATTACAATTTCAACAGCAAATAATATTTCAAAGGAAATTCATATGAAGAAATATCATATGAAGAATCATATGAAGAATTATCATATGAAGAATTTCACATGAAGAAATATTAAAAATAAAATATTAAAATTAAAATATTAAAAATATAAATATTAAAAATAAAATATAAAAGCAATAATTATTGCCTTACGACTCGACTTTTCAATAAAAAATAAAATAAAACCTTCCAGCGGCGCAGCCAGAGGGGGGGTTTTGGGGTTAAAACCCCTCCCAGAGCTAAGAAAGATCGCTTTAATTGCCGCTTATATGAATCAAAAACAAATTTAATATTTAAACGTTTGGCGTGTTTCGGAATTCGCCGCTTTGTTGAATCAGATTCCATTCAACAAAGTGATTCAATTCAATGGTGAAAATTCTAATTAAAACTGTGAAAGTGCATATCACATGCATTATTTATGTGAAAATTGGTTAGGTGAACTAAGTCACTTTTCTGAGTTGTCTTATTCTAGAAGAATAGTGATTTCTTGCCACACAGATGCTTTTTGAATTTAAGTATTATATAGAAAGCCGTTTCTTAATGCTTAATCGTAACCTTAACAATTCCTAATAAATCATAATTTAGATTGTTTTTGGACCTTTTTTTGTTCATTTCATTCCTTTAAATAGAAATTTTTATAGAAACCTTTTTTGAGCATTTATATACAAATCAAATTCTAGCCTTCTATACCAGATGTATCACATTAATCTCAATTTTAGAACGTTTTGTGCTTTGGCACCCTTTTAAAAACTATTCTGAGCAAGCATTTAAGTCTCTAAGTTAACAACCATGCACAATTTCCCGTTTCTAGCTGCAACTCTACTAAATGCATCGTAATTTTGAACATTTTCTATTCCATTAGAACTTTTAGATTACAAATTTTTAGAAACCATTCTTTTGCTACTATTTGCCATTTACTTCAATCTAAAAAAACCCTGAGTCAAATGGTAAAATGTTATTCCTTAACAATAATCTGGCTTGTCTTCCGCCTCTATCAAGTCCAATCTGGATACTCAGCGAAATAATCAGGATAATTAGGGATGTCATTTAAGCGTTCAACCCACGTTTTTCTAGGTTGTGGTAGATGGTGAATATGACATTAGTTAGCATTTACATATTAAAAGTACCCACTAGAACAAATTTCTAGATTCAACAGTATCATATATATCAATTTTAGAACTTTTTTTGTTCTTGCAGTTCTTAAAAAGTTGTTTTACTGTTGTGAAATATAGGCAGTGTTGGAGCGTAAATGGTCACCAGCATTTTGCTACTATTCTTAAGGTTCCACTCCACACTTAAAAAGTGAAAACGGAACTATTATAAGATCATTTGTGTGTCTTGTTTAGCTGGCACTCAACGGAGGAGTTCTCATTTGTACTCATCGATGTAGAATCCTCCAAGGATTGATGGTAATGATTTTTTAGAAAATGTATCTGTAATTAGAGGAAATACTAATTAAAACATATTTACAAAATAGTGGCATGTATGAGAACAGTGCTGCTACTTTAAGACTTCCATTCGAAGCGCACTTGGCACAATGCCAAGTATAAACTTTATACAAAATATTTATTTTAAGCAAGGAGAATCATTGTGATAAGTAAAATTTTTCTTTTCGACTGGATTCAATTATTTAAGGCCCATGATAAAGTAATTCATATAATAAGTCCAAGACATTAAAAATCAGTAATTTTGAGACAATAATCGCTTATAATTCAATAAGGAATTCATTTATAATGAAAAACTTTTCGATTAGAAATCACTTGAATAATCATGCCTTCATATGCTTTTATTTTTTTTAAATGAATTCGAAGTTTTTACGTAATAAGCGTACTTTTTGTACTATTACGTGAAATATAATTGGCAAGTGACTTTTCGTGGGAACCTGTGCGATCACCTCTTTCCGAAACATGGTTGGTTCTCTGCCAAGTTTACAGTTTGTACACGGTCTTTGTTTTAGAATGGAAAATATTCATCGGTGTTCATTCCAAGAGAATTAAATTATGGCATGTGGCATTGTTATACCTATGAGAGTATGTAATCTTTGAACAGTTCTGATATTTTGTATGAAAACCTTTGTATTCGAGTAAAATTCGCATGCGACTGATTATCTTTTTAAATCCGATCTGTAGTTTCAAATTTAACTCCTACAAAAAAGAAAGAAAGAAAGAAACTTTCTATTAACCAATGATTCAAATAACCGGCAAACAGGTTTATCAGAAACTCAAAACCCCCCCTAGAATCGAATTCTGGCTGCGCCACTGAAACCTTCAGTCAATTCGATATGGAAAAATTTGCTTTGGTTATTGTTATTGTTCTCCATAAACTTGTTTGCTACAGGACAAGACATCGAATAAAGAGTATTAATAGAGATAAGATAAAGTCGAGGATGAAGTACGGTAGTTTGGGGGAGGGGTGACGCCAAAAATATAACACTAAATTCGCCACATTCGGACCAAACTCAACCACGTACTTACGCAAAAAAAAAGAAAATTTTTAGTAATACCGTTATTAATTAATAATACAATGAAATGTTACTTTAAAATGTTTAAATATAGGGAGGTCACTTTCATTTAGTGAAAAAATGAATGGGTGCTGTCAAAAAATTCGCTTCCACGTGCTTTTTTTTTTTTTTTTTTTTTTTTTTTAAGTCATCTGATTTGGGCATTTTTTGGATGTTGAACTCGAGGGGTTCGACAAACTAGTTTTTGGTGTACCAGATTTATAAATCCAGTTGATTTACCTGATTTACTCGTGATTTACTGATTTACCTCTGATTTACTGATTTACTCCTGATTTACTAATTTACTCGTGATTTACTGATTTACCTTTGATTTACTGATTTACTTGCGATTTACTAGCCTACAACTTGGAATCGCGAAGCGATTACGCGGTAAGTTGGCGAACGTAGCGAGTTTAAAAGAACTGTAACTGTTCATTCCAATTATGCATGTTTGGGGCGCCGCACCCCACTTTGCCCCCCCCCCCCCAAAGGGAAACTTTTTAAATTTTTATTCACAGCACTCGTGTTGCATACCTTTAGATAGGTCTGAAACTACCTTTTCCTATTATGAATGTCTTGTGTGTCCCCCTCCACTCTGCCCCCCCAGGGGGGACATTTTTTATTTCTTTTACAACACCAGTCGTGTGACACATCATTTGAAAGGTGTGCAACTGCTTATTCATATTATGGATGTATTGTGTGTCACCCGCCACTCTGCCCCCCCCAGGGGGCATATTTTTAATTACTTTACAACACCAGTCGTGTGACACATCATTTGAAAGATCTGCAATTGCTTATTCATATTATGGATGTCTTGTGTGTCACCCCCCATTCTGCCCCCGCAGGGGGGGGACAGATTTTTAATTTCTTTACAACACCAGTCGTGTGACACATCATTTGAAAGATCTGCAACTGTTTTTTCATATTATGGATGTCTTGTGTGTCACCCCCACACTCTGCTCCCCCCAAGGGGGGCACATTTTCAATTTCTTTACTACACCAGTCGTGTGACACATCATTTGAAAGATCTACAACTGCTTATTCATACCATGGGGTATTGGCGAGCGCAGCAAGCAGGGGTAGCCTACAACTTGGAATCGCTAAGCGATCACACGGGGGTTTGCGAGCTTAGCGAGCAGGGGGGCGGAGCCCTCTTAGTATACCAAAAAAATAAGATCCAGAATGAAAAATTCGAGAGTATGGTTAATGGAAAATTTTGTCTCATATTAGCTTCATATGCGCAAATAAATATGCGAGTAACGAAACATTTCTTTGCGCATTTTTTACTAATACTACAATTTAGTATTTATGCAAAACTGTGAAAGGGCCTCAAAACTAAATTCGATTTTTGGACAGAATTTTCATTTAGATTTTCGGAACAGAAATTCATTTAGTGACTTTGGAATATTTTTCTGGGGGGGCTCATTTTTTTGTGGGGGGGAAGGGGGCGGGGGTGGCTAAGCTGCCTCATGATGACATTTCTTGGTTGTCAAGTCCTAAAAAATATCATAAAATACTAATTTAACAATATTTCAAAATCATTTTTGGTATTTATCAGAAAATAAAAAAACATTCTAATTTCTTCATATCTAAATAAAATCTGTGTAAATTTACATATTTTTAGAAATAGTAATGTAATTTTTTTTGTATTTATAAATAAAAGTGAATTAGTGAAAGTGTCACAAAAAATCGTTACTTTTAATTTAAGAATAACTTTCAACATAATAATTGATCATGATGTGAGCTGCTCCCTCCCCCCCCCCCCCTTCTAAATTGAAGACGGTTGGTGACTGAATCCTCCTTTGTATATGATAAACGATGCTTTACCAATAAATGTTTTGTTTTTTTTAATTTGTTGTTGAACCTTCTTTAACCGAATACTTCGCTTGGCATACATATAAATTATAGTTTGCTTTATAATTTGATGCTTCAGGAAACTATGCCCACAGTTTATTCTTTTTCTTTCCATAATAAAAGAAATAAATGAATCAACTAGCCCGAACATGGTTCGTACGGATATCGTTATTTTCGAGGTGAAACATCAGCATTTTTTTGTTAAAAAATAAATCTAATTCAAATGCGCGAAATTTCGTCTTATTTAAGGATTGATTTTCTATAAGAATATATTGGTACAAAAAAATTCCTGCTCGTGAAATTCCAAGACCCATACTTACCCTACCATACGAAAAATCCAAATTATTTGAGATTTGAGAATATCTGATACAAACAGAATGATATACATACACTGATACGGAAACAACTGACGCTGAAATGTTTGAGTTCAAACCAGGCCCTGATTACAGGGCCGTAGCTAGAAGTGAACAATAAGGAGGGAGGGGGCTCAAGAGAATGTAGGGGGGTTCAAGAAAATGTAGGGGGAGTCAAGAGAATGTAGGGTGGGGGTCTAGAGAATGTAGGGGCTCATAATTTGTTTTATCTCTCTGACACAGAAAGATAAATTACTGTTGTAATAACTTCATTTTATGCTAAGAAAAGTACATGATGATGAAAATTTTGGGTCTATAACTGGTGAAAAATTAAACATCATGTTAGCTTCATATGTACAAATAGGATAAGGGAGTGTTGGAACACTTATTTTAGATACAATTTAGTAACTCTGCAAAACTGTGAAAGAGTCTCAAAACTAAATTAGATTTTTGAACAGAATTTCATTTGGATTTTCGGAACAGAAATTCATTTAGTGACCTTGGAATCTTTTTCAGCGGGGGGGGGGGGGGGGCTTAAAGTATTTTATTATTCTCCAGGGGGGGAATGAGCTACTCATATCGCCCCCTTAGCTACGGCCCTGCCTGACTATTGTTCGGGCATTCAGGGCGGGCCCGTAGCTAAGGGGGGGCTAAGGGCGGCTCATCCCCCCTAAAATATTTTGAGTCCCTCCTGGAAAAGATTTCAAGGTCACTAAATTAATTTCTGTTCCGAAAATTCAAATGAAATTCTGTTCAAAAATCTAATTTAGTTTTGAGAACCTTTCCTAGTTTTGCAGAGTTACTAAATTGTATCTAAAATAAGAGTTTCAACATTCCCTTATCCTATTTGTACATATTAGTGCTCGCGATAGGATACGTATAGCAGCTATACGTTTAAACGATATACGTATATCCGTATAATACGTTTTTCTGCTATACGGATACTTTAGAATATACGTTTAAACGTATCCGGATACGTATAAAGCGTATCAATTAAACGTATATTTTAGAATACGTATATTTAATGTATACGTATATTCCACGTATCGTATCTAATTTAAATATTGGACTTCATCAGTCTTATGTCACTGAATGAAGAATAATTTGGAAATCGGTGGCGTTACGATAGGAATCCGTATAGTATGTCTTATATATACAAGATCAAGCAATGAAAAGCGTATATTTTTTAAAACAGTTTGCAAAAATTTCACAAAATATCAGACTCCAGATTGGCCAGTCTCGTTTCACTAACAATGAAATATCTATTTTCAAAATAGCGAGTTATTACCGTGAATTGCAAAAGTATTTTGCAACATTGTACTTTGAATTTATTTAGATTTTTTTTATTCATCTCAAGGTAATGAGCTTATATCCCCGTTATTTTACATTTTTTGTAGGTAATGTATATAAATTGTATCCATTGTAAATAACCAGCAAAATTAAACACTTTTTGAGGAAAGAATGAGAGTATAAATGTTTCAGATTTATTGTGAATTCTTGTTAAATTTAGTTTTTTCTTTTTAATTATTTAAAAATTCTTTATTCACTTATTGTTTTACACTCAAGATTGCACCCGAGCGTAAATGCTATTCTTTTCATGGAGCTAATATTCTCTAACTCTGTTAATGTATAATGACATTTCATTTTTTTTATCTTGACATCCTCACCAAAACATACATAGGATCACTTTATATCAAGCATTAACTGAATCTGTAGTTTGATGAAAATCCGTGCATTAATTCTAGAGATAGAGCTATTGCAGAAATCGTAAATAAAATACAGCAAAGTAGAGTCACCTGTTGAACGATTTACATACAAAACTAGTCCAGCAACAATTTCTACCAGGGGCTACTTGAATATATAGGGGAGACTGGGATGCATGTGAACAGTTCACATAAACATAGCTTTTTGTCATAACTGGGTTAATTTCTATAAGCAAAACTACTGTATATAGTAAACAGAACTTTTTTTTACGCATGGTATTTTTTTTAAATTAACTTTACAGTTCTTCTTACTTTTCTTAATAGTTTATTGAATTTAAAAAAAATGTTCATATGTGCCCCAACGAAAGAGCAGTTGTAAACACATAAGGAAAACATGTGAACACAAGGAAAAAAAATTGAAATGTTTTTATTATCTTTTTCATATGTTACCTTAATCATTATTTGTATTATTTATTAAATTCACCATAAAGAAAAATATATGTATATTTATTTAGTTTCTGAGTTATATGTTTAAGCAAAATAATATAAAATAAAAATAAGAAGATTTGGGGGGGGGGTTAAATAATTGGTAAAATATTGTTGCAATATAACAAAAAAAAATAAAGAAGTAAACTTGAGAAAATAATTAAAGAATTTAAATTTTGCTTAGGGCTTTTTGTTTGAGGGAGATTTTAGGGAAGGGGCATTTGGATAATATTTATAGGAAAACTACCAAAAGACGAAAGATTGTCATTCCTATATTTGCCTTATTTGCCTGTACATTAAGGATAAAAAAATGTTTTACATTTATAAGCTTCCTCCAAATTTAATTTATTTTGCTTTTAAGGAATGGGGGGAGTCAATAATGGTGATTTCACGGTAGTTATAAGTTTAAAAATTTTATTTTATTAATATATATATCTATTTTCAAAACACCAGCTGTTTTAGAATTGGAAGTAAAATAATACTACAAGTTTGCAACAAATGAAACAGAAAAATTTGCAAAGTTGTTAAACGTAAATTTTTTTGCATTAATGATGCATAAAAAATAGTATTGAAAACTGTTAAATAAAATAATGTATAGCATTTATTGCAATTTAGAAAACATGAAATTTATTTAAATTACAATTGAACGTAAAGAGCTTGTTGCTTTTTATGTATTTGCTGACAGTTGTGTTTGTAGAAGTTTCTATTACACAAAATGAACTTTATATGACAGAAATGTCTTCTATTTCTATAAAAATATAGATAATGAAGTTGGCATTACTTTCACGAAGTTAACTAAAAGGAATAGAATCACTGAATGATTATTGGGCAATTTAATGACATACTCAGATCTGCCCCAATTAGACTCTTCATAAGTGTCCCACATTCCCACAAGAGTTAAAATGACAAATCATTAGCATTTCTCAATTTTAAAAATAAAAAATATCATAAATATTTATTAGTATCCATAGTATATGTTAAATAAAGAAAAAAAAAGAATAAATAAATAAAATTATTCTTTTATCAAGCTGAAGATTTTACTTTTAAGTACAGTAAGCAGTATTTTTGCTCCTGGGGATAAACAAAATGTCGAAGAGATTTAAAAAAATTTCCATATGTCTATAGGTGCTCCCATCTTTGATAATTTTTTGAAAGAAAAAAACATATAATAACTAGTGAAAAATGGCAATGTTCTCATATGCCCCATTTTCACATGTGCCCTAGTCCCCCCCATATATGTTACTTAATTCTGTGTATTAGGTTTTGAGATAGAAAACCCATAAAATCCATATCACATACAGACAGACAAAGTCACAGACTCATAAACTGACAGGCAGATATTTTGTAAAAACATGTTTTTCGGACTCTCTTACCCTTAAAACGTGTAAACCCGTCGAAAGTATTCCCGAATCCAATACTTTCTTCTTCTAAAGATACAAGAAAATATAAAAAACTAAGTCGCAGATTTTCCAAAGATTAGTTTGATACTACCCAGAACTAATGTAAGACATTTTATAATAAATAACTTAGTTTTTTGGAAAAAAAAAAAAAAAAAAATCTAAACTGAGGAAGTATTTAGATTTTTTTAAGTAATCATAACAAGTAGTAGTTGAGTAAACACATCGTAGTTCTTCGAACAAAGAATCGCGATGGGGATACTCTACCGGATATTTCTCAATTTCTCTAATCCGCAAAAAAATATTGAAAGACCAAATTTCATACATTGAATAAGAAACGTTTAAACGTTTATACGTTTAACCGCTTGGGTAAAATCCGTATATACGATGTACCGTATATGTTGTTTCGTATAATACGTATAACTGCCGATGCCGAATTATCCGTATAGCAAATACGTATTTCGTATAATACGTATTATACGTATACCCGTATAAACGTATAATCGAGAGCTCTAGTACATATGAAGTTAATATGATGTTTAATTTTGCACCAGTTATACACTCAAAATTTTCATCATCCTGTACTTTTCTTAGCATGTTAGAAGTTATTTCAACAGTTTAATAAGAAACATAGTACCTACAATGTGAATATGCACTAACTTATCTTTCTGCGTCAGAGACAGATACAGAAAAAAAATTATGAGCCCCCCCCCCCTATCGTTCATTTCTGGCTACGGGCCTGATTCGAGGCCTGGGCACGAAATTTCAAAGGATCACAAAAATTTTCCCAACTTTATCTAAATTTCTTTAATAAAAATCCTAATTGTGGAAAAATAGTGATATTTAAGATGTGAATATGACGAAATAACAAAAATATATCTCAATATAAATTTAAAAGGACATTTCAGTAAATAATAGATAAATGTTTTTATTACTTTTCATCATATGCAGTATAACGTAAGTCTTGCAATCGTTTTGAAAATTAAAAAGAAAAAAATAACGGATCTACATGTTTTAGACACTAGAGATTCCAAAAAACATATTTTTAGAAAAAAAAAAAAAAAAATTACCACACCGTCCGTTTGCCGTCTAGCGAACAACTGTTTTTTTTTCGGACTCTCGAAATATCGTTCTGATGAAAGGTACATAAGAATTTTAGAAATTTTTCATTTTAAAGAATGGATGTAAAAGACAGTAAAATAACAAAAATTTTTCATAAAGAACAAAGTCGATCGGATAATTAGTTCCCGAGATATTTGTAATGCTATTTTCCACAATTTTCGATGTTTCATGACCCTGTATTTCATTCGAATTTTAATTTAGAGATACATTTTAATTGGAAATGAAATGCTTAATTCGAAGCAGTAAACTGTTAATTAATATGATATTTTTTTGGAGTTATAAAAATATTTCTTTTATGCAATTCGGTACTATTTGAGTTCTTTTATATAATTTGTCAAAATTGGTTCATTACCAATTCATTAATAGAGCATTACTATGTATATTAAGTTCTTGATTAATATTTATGAGTAAAATAATAGTTTAAAATTAGTTAATACTGATTATTTGTTTTATAATTAAATGTTTGATTCTTGATTGATTTATTACTAAATTAATGTTTATTTCTTGACAAGTTGACAGCTTAATTGAATTTAAAATCATTAAAAGGATATTTATTGGTCCTATGATTACTTTATGTCAATTTAATGTTTTATTTATTGATAAGTTTTCAACTTAAGTAGTTTTTAAATCGTTAACAGAGATTTATTGGTTTTTAATTATTTTATGTCAAGTCAATGAAATCTTTTCTTTTAAATTTATGACTATATCTATTTTGATGCTTTTTTTTATTAATTTTCAAACTAGATGGATGTGCCAATCCCAAAACTTTCTTCTATCTCACACGTACATTTAATATATAAAAAAAATAGTTACTCATTTTAATGCTTTAATAATTTTAATTCAATACCATACCAACTTTGATTTTCATCTTAAATTTCTGCTTCAATCAATTAATCGAATCAAAAACGATTTTCCGTATCTGCACGAGCCGATGGACAATAGAATGATAGGCAGATTTTTTTTTTTTTTTTTTTTTTTTTTTCAAATTCAGGGAGAACCTACTTGCCTTACCAAAAAATAATCATATACAAAAAATTTAGTTCCGTTCTAGAACTAACTTCATACACTTTTATGCGCTGCAATATTGAAAATGGCATAAAATTCGCTATTGCAGCTAATATATTGGTTCAATTCGATACATAACATCATATACTTTGGGTCGGTACAATATTGAAAATGGCACAAAAATCGCGATTGCAGCGCCCCCTTCCCGCGGAATATTTTAAAACTGAAGGAGGTCCTGCCTGACACAGCCAAAAACATTCACAAAAAATTTGGTTCAATTCTATGCATAACTTCATACACTTTTTGATGGTAGAATGGCGACATACACACAGATAGACACACGGACAGACAGACATTTTGTAAAAACATGTTTTTTGGAATCTCTGACCCCTAAAACGAGTAAAGTCGTCGAAAACCGGAAGTCAAAAAATTTCAATTACAATACTTTCTTCTATTGAAGATAGAAGAAAGTAAAAAGGGGTTCAGTCTTGACTCTGCAATCAGGCAGAGCACATGTAAAATTTTGACTGTTAATATCGTGATTTCATGACTGTATACCAAGGAATATGTTTTGTCGGCTCTGCATATCAGAGAATAGTGTTACCCTGGATACCTATGTTAATTTCACGTTATACTATATTTAATAAACTATTTAATCATATAATGCTCTCCCACCTATTAAAGACTGTGATTATTTGAACACATTTGTGACTGATACACCCACATACTTTAAAAGATCTGAGTGTGAAAATTATTTTCATTGCGTAAAATTACATTGGCTTACACAACTACTAATAAAAAGGAATGATGCCCAATTAAACTGATGGCATTGAGCTCACAGGCTATGCAGACTAATTGTGTATTACAGCCTTACATAATAATGCCCTTCGAAAAAAATGAGAAAGGAAGTACCCATCCCCCAATTTTCTTTCTTTATACTTATCATTGAAGCCTCAAAACTAATCAGGGATACGCCTTATCATATAATAAACCTGTATCCAAAATTCGAAGCAAGTCGAATAGTTCTGCATAAAAACCTATTTATGTAATTTAAGAAACGTTTTTCTCCGTTCTCTATTTTATAATTAATCATTAAACCTCCAAAACTGTTCAGAAATTCAACTTATCAGAAAGAACCTACATCCAAAATTTAAAGCAAATCGGATAACTCTGTATAAAACTCTATTTAGCTAACTTAAGGGGGAAGTAATCGCTCGTACTTTTCTTTATAATTAACAAAAGAAATACCACAACAAATGAGCGAATCTTCTTACTACTATGAACCTGTGTACAAAAATTGAAACTAATCGGTTAATTCTGTAAGAAAAACCATTTACATAAATTATGAGGGGTAGTTTCCCCTATCCTCCCTTTATACTTATCCAGTGAATTCCAAAAACAAATCAGTTAAGAGCCATTTCAGCATAAACCTTTATACAAAATTTGAAGCAAATAGATAAATTTTGCGTGAAAAACCTAAATTAAGACCGGGGGATTACCCCCCCCCCCATTACCCCTCTTTAAACTTATCCAATGAACACCCAATACTAATCATGAAGGCACATTAGAATGATCCTACATCTGAGATTTGAACAAAATCTACTAATTCTTCAGGAAAAACCCATTTATATAAATTAAGGGGGAGGAGGCAATAGCTCCGGTTCCCCTTCTTATACTTATCGAATCACCCCTCAAAAATTATCAGGGAAGTGTCTTATCATAATAAGCCTAAATCCAAAATTTCATGTAAATCGGATATTCTTATCTTGAGTTATCGCGTTACGTACGTAAGTACGCACGTACATACATACATACAGAACGGGCGGGCATATAAGCTCTCATGCTTTGATAGCCTGTGAGCTAAAAATCTACACTGTTAAGCGTAATTCAGAAAATAATCTTGACATTTTAATCACTGTAAAAAAAAAAAAAAAAAAAAAAAAAAAAAAAAAAAATATCTAGAAAAAACACAACACATTTTCAGAAATCAAAAGCAAACCAACAAACGAAAATTAAAAGGAATTTGTTAAAGGGACAGAAAATTCGAAAACGTAAATGAGCGAGTAAATGAGTTAGACAGTCGCGATGTCATAACATAAGTGAAAATCGAGCTTAGGGTCAAGCCAAGACCGTCTATGATGCCAAGTTTTCGCCAACGTCGTTATAATATCCAGTAGCTTGCTCAACTTTATTTTCTCCTCGTTCTTGTATAACTAGGGGGCCTCCGCCCCCTTGCTCGCTATGCTCGCCAACCCCCCACGTAATCGCTTCGCGATTCCAAGTTGTAGGCTGCCCCTGCTTGCTGCGCTCGCTAATACCCCATGGTACGAATAAGCAGTTGCGGACCTTTCAAATGATGAGTCACACGACTGGTGTTGTAAAGAAATTTAAAATGTGCCCCTCCCTGGGGGGCAGAGTGGGGGTAGACGCACAAGACATCCATAATATGAATAAGCAGTTCCAGACCTTTCAAATGACGCGTCCCACGATTAGTGCTGTAAAGAAACTAAAAATGTGCTTCCCCTGGGGGGGGGGGGCAGAGTGGGGGGTAACACACAAAACATCCATAGCATGAATAAGCAATTGCAGACCTTTCAAATGATGTGTCACACGACTGGTGCTGTAAAGAAACTAAAAATGTGCCTCCCCTGGGGGGCAGAGTGGGGGGGGGGGGTGACACACAAGACATCCATAGCATGAATAAGCAGTTGCAGACCTTTCAAATGATGCGTCACACGACTGGTGCTGTAAAGAAACTAAAAATGTGCCTCCCCTGGGGGAAGCAGAGTGGGGGGGTGACACACAAGACATCCATAGCATGAATAAGCAGTTGCAGACCTTTCAAATGATGTGTCACACGACTGGTTGTCCGACTACTGTTAGCTTTACTTTAATTTATTTTGTTTATTTGCATTAGGACGTTTCCCAGGCTCTAGAGTCGGATGTTTTAGAAGACATAAAGTCTACAAACATAAGGTAATAACGACATTTTATTTATGGTTAAAATCATGATAAATACATTGTAAATCTTCCAATAGATTTATTGTGATTATAATTAATAATATAATACAGGATTTTAAAGGATGCCTAATATGATAAGGTTGCTCAAAAACTCAGGAAGGAACCCACTCACCTCTTAGATATACTAGGAACGTCATCGTCGGGCGTCAAGCACATCCCCATACCGGTGCTCATATCCCCACCATCAACTTATTCTTTGTCCCAGAGAGAGCACCAAAACAAAACCCACAGTCATGAAAGACTATTCTAATCTGTCCTTCCTTCCTCTTTCCCTCGACATCCCATTTTACTAACTTCTCCCTGCCTGAAAATCCCTCCTAAAAATCTTATCCTCCTATAAAATTTCTCTCTCTTGCATATCATTATAATTTTTCAAGTAACGCGCTTTTCCATATGCAGGTGGTCTGAAAACAAATCCAAGTAAACAGCTAAAACCCCTTTTACGATGTAATGTGAGAATCGTGTTACCGAATGCGACATTTTTTGGCTAACATGTTAATCCCACTACTAAATTTGCAGACATTCAAATACCACAGTGGACATATTTATTTCTTTGAACTCCCATCTGCGCGAAGATTCTTACTCTTGTTTACTGGAAATTCAATCTTTTCCAGTCTAACTTATAAACATTTTTGACAAATTTATTGGCTAACTGACTGTTTAGCCAGAATTCACTAGCCCCTTGCAAAACACCCCGTTTCACAAAAGTCGTTAAATCGTGGAAATTCTATCCTTTTGACGAATTCCCGCATGCACGTGCACCTCAAACTATCTTGTGTGGTCTAACATCCTGCATTCTTATATAATGTGTCTTTTATTTTTTTACTGTACTGTACTACTACAGCGAGCCGCGAAAAATGTGTCGGGTTTATCTCGACATGGTGTTCTAAATAAATTAAAAACGTGTCCCCCCTGGGGGCAGAGCGGAGGGGGTGACACACAAGACATCCATAATATGAAAAGGCAGTTTCAGACCTTTCTAAAGATATGCAACATGAGTGCTGTGGATAAAAATTTAAAAGGTTCCTCTTTGGGGGGGGGGGGGGGGCAAAGTGGGGTGCGGCGCCCCAAACATGCATAATTGAAATGAGCTCTTTTAAACTATAGGGGGGCTCCGCCCCTCTGCTCGCCAACCACCAGCGTAATCGCTTCGCGATTCCAAGTTGTAGGCTATCCCTGCTTGCTGCGTTCGCCAATACCCCATGGAATCGCCCGTTCGGTATTGCTTTGCAATCCCCAATCCCGGTTGCTAATTTACAAACCCTCTAGCTTTGGACAACCTCATTCTTCATATAACAGCATTGTGATTTTTTTTTTTTTTTTCGTCTTGTCATCATGAATTTTGCTTATGCTGAGGATTTCCCTTCATAAGTAAACATATTTTACATATTATTCCGATTGAAAACATTCGATTAGTGTTTCTTCTTTTCCCATAAAAACAACGCAACTTTACGATAACTGTATCAATGTTTTAATTTGTGTTGATTTTAAGGTTCTCGTCAGTCATGGGGATTTGTTAAGAGAAATGAATTGATTATAGATAAATGTACAGGGATGTAGTGGAGGGTATACTGGGGTATATGTTGTATACCTTCTGGATTTTTTTTAAGGAACATCATATAACCTTCTGTTTCTCATTAAACCCATAGGATGTACTCTCTAGAGTATACTCTGTGCCTTGAGCATATACCCTCTGCGTTGATCGTGTAACCTGTGGTTTTTTTTACGACTACACCCCTGAAGATGTACTTTTTTTTATAGGAAATTGAAAACTTTTTTGATTCTTCAGCACACAAATGGTAATTTCTATAAACACTATCCATTTATTCATTACACTTCTTTAATATGACCATCAAATTTTCTTCTTAAAGGACAAGAAATATGGGAATCATTTTAGGTCGGAAGGATATTTTTATTTGATACCAAATTGCTCTTTTCATGAGTTTGAATTTAAATTTTTATTTAATAGTAAATTTTATAAGACATTTTTTTAAAATGGGATATCACATTTGAAACAATTTTTAAATATCATTAAATCTTTTATTTATTTATTTATTTTTGTATACTTTTTGTATCGGGCTCCACTGTACTAAAAATCTTTCGGGCGCGGGTTTCAAAAATCGAGCCCGAACTCATCTCTAGTACAAATCTGTGCTTCCTCTGAAAATAAGAAATGATGCTATGCAAAATTCAAATTAATACAGAGGTTGGTTTGCTAAATTTCGTTTTTTAGGATCATATTTTGACATTCGTACGGCTAATTTTTTTTTACAGGGACAATCAAAAATATTCCGTTACATTACGGTCAATGAGGAAAAAGTTTCAAATGTATTTTATACGTTTGAAATTTAAAATACATAATTATTACATAATTTTGTCGAGTTATTTCAAATTTTTTGATAATCGGGTGCATAGATCAATTACAGGGGCAATCAAAAATATTCAATTACATTATGGTCAATGGGGAAAAAGTTTTAAATGTATTTTATGCATTTGAAATTTAAAATACATAATTATTACATAATTTTATTGAGTTATTTCAAATTTTATGAAAATTGGATGTATAGATCAATTACAGGGACAATCAAAAATATTCCGTTACAGTACGGTCAATGGGGAAAAAGTTTCAAATGTATTTTATAGGTTTGGAATTTAAAATACATAATTTTGTCGAGTTATTTCAAATTTTATGAAATCAGATGCATAGATCAATTACAGGGACAATCAAAAGTATTCCGTTACATTACAGTCAATGGGGAAAAATGTTTCAAATGCATTTAAACGGTGTTACACTCATTCGAACTTAATAAAATTTATATGCAACAATAAATAACATATTATAATATACATTTTACATAATTTGTGGTGCAAAGAAAATTTGTTATTGATTTACAAGGCCACACAAAAGTATTCCATTACATAATGGTATAGGGAGAACATTGTTTGATGAGCGTTTTAATTGTAATTCACTATTTAAAATTTTATGAGATTGATATATGAGAGTAATACTTTTAAAATTTCATTATGGTACGAACGCACCTCATTTGCTACGCTTCATGTGCAATTTCCAACTTGTTTATACTTAATCATTGAACCTCCTAAACTATCAAGGACATGCTTTATCATAAAAAAATCTATATCCAAAATTCAGAGCAAATCGGATAATTCTTAATAAAAACCCATTTAGCATTTGTATAATTTAAGAGGAGTTATCCCCCTCTTTTATATGTAACCATTAAATTTCCAATACTATTCAGAGATTTGAACAAAATCTGACAATTCTGCTTGAAAAACCCATTTATATAAATTAAGGGGAGGGGCATTAGAACCCCGTTCCTGCTGTTTATACTTATTCAATGAACACCTAATAAGAGTCACGGAATCGCCTCATCAGAATGATCCTATATCTAAATTTTGAATGAAAACTTAATTCTGCATGAAAAACTCATTTATTTCTGTTAAGGGGAGGGGCATGAGCCCCCCGTTCCCCCTCTTATACATATCGAATGAACTCCAAAAACTAATCAGGGTAGCACTTTATCAGGATATACCTATATACAAAATTTCAAGTGGATTGGATATTTTTATCATGAGTTATCGCGTTACGTACGAACGTACATACAGAACGGGCGGGCACATAAGCTCTTAGGCTATGATAGCCTGTGAGCTAAAAAAGCAGCATAATCTGTTGACTGATTTGCAACAAAAACTAATCAGTATCAATTTGTATTAAGGACTACCTGAATATAAATTTTTATTACATTCCATGCATTAGTTCTTGAGATAGAGCGTCCACAAAATTTGTCGCATATAGACAGTGTCCCAGATTCACATATACACAGACAGACATTTTGTAAAAACTTGTTCTTACTAAAAACTAGGGATCTCTGATCCCTAAAATGGGTAAATCTGTCAAAAATCAGAATTCGAAAATTTTCACAAATCCAATATTTTCTTCCGTAAAGATAGAAGAAAGTAAAAATAGTTTTGTTAGAACTGATAAACTCAAAGGAAAGCTCACTTGTTAATACATTCCTGAAAACGTATAATCTATCAAAGAAACTAATTGGATAAAACTTTCTTCTGTCTTTAGCTGCTATCAGATTCATAAACTTTACGAGCAACAAACTTTTCAGCAGATTTTAACCCCAACTTTTTCCCGTTCAAAGAGAGAAAAAGGTTACAATTATTTGGGAAAAAGTTGGAGGAATAGTAGGAAAACCAGTACTTCTAGTACCATCCGTTAAGGGTTTATTCGGAAAAATGCTTTCCCATCTTCAACATCTCGAAATTTTCTGATTCAATTTCAGACACATTTTTAAAAGTAGAAGCATGAAACTTGCTGAGGGGATATTTTTTACGTTCACAGATCTCCCGTTTGGGGAAAATCTGTTCAAAATGCCGTTTTCGATTGCTTTTTTGCAATATTTTCTGTATTTATCAAAGAATCGACAATCATGGCACCTTGTATACTTTTTAAATAAGACAATTTGCAAGTTTGATGCATATGAGAGCAAAAATGAATTTAAAAATAAATCGGAAAATAAGCAGTTTGAATCGAAATACACCCTTAATATTTATCGCCTATTCCTGTCAATCGCTTATCTTTGATTTGTTGAAATGCTCGATGTTTGATGAAAAGTCTCAGTTAGTGGAGACTTTTTTTGAACTGCAGAAAAAAGTTGGGGGACATTGCTTTTTGCTATCACACTGCGTGTTGTGAGGATATTTCGCGAAAAGTTGGAGGAAATCAAGTGTTGGCTCAAAAATCTTTCGAAATGTTGGCGAATCTTATAGCGGCTATATACATCAGGTTTTCGATTCAAAACAGTGCCTGGGAGAGAGGGAGAAAAAATTTCTTAATGCAGCGATGCAGCCAGAATTCGGCTCTGGGGGGAGGATAGAGTTGCTTATAAACAACAGAGTCGCCATTTTTTTAAATAAATAAATAAATTAGTTAATGAGTTATAGCAATTTTGATCACATGACAACCATTTTTCCTTCTCTTTGTCGCTACCACATCGTAAATTCGTTTCAAATCATTTACTGTGAGAATCATCTTCTGAAAGATCTTATCAAAGAATGAAGAACATTTCTCACTTACATAGCTTTTTAATTCTGAATCTAGGGAAAAAAGTTAGCGGAAAAAATGACAAACTAAAATAGCGAAAAAAAAGTGACACAGGAAAAATGTTACCGGAAAAAAGAGACAAGGAAAAAAAGAGTGACAAGCAGTTGATTTTGGGGATTTATTGGTTAAGTATGAAAGGGGGTCGGGAGGAGGCTCTTAATTTAGGTAAATGGGTTTTTCATGCTAAATTAACTGTTTTTATTCAATTTTTGGATATATGTTCATACTGAAAAGATGCTTGTTTGATTAGTTTTGGGAACGGATGATTACCCCACCCCCCTCCTTCCTAAATAAGATGAATGGGTTTTTAAGTAGAATTTTCTAACACGTGTCAAATTTTGGATATAAATTCTTTTTGATAAGGCTTATATATAGTATTGTGGTGTCGTGTCCTCAGTTTCTCTTTATTCAGTTGGTTTATTTGTTAAGTTCATCAATAACACATTTTTTGTTCCTCAAGTTCTTTATTAAAACTGTAGATCAGTTAATAAAAAAATAAATAAAAAGACATTACAACTACATAAGAGCATAACATAGGATATAGGACATAGGAACTACATAGGACATTAAAATTTTCGGTACTACTAGGTTATCCGGTCGACCAAAAAATTATCGCCAAACTGTAAGATTAAATGCCAATAATGGGTGATCGTGAATGTCACATTTAATGACATTAAATACGGTTCATGTGTTTTAAATGTCATTAAGTGATTTTTATTTAGTTTTTTTTTAATTTGAATTTTTATTAATATTCTTCTAATTATTTGTTTTTTTGTTATTTAAAATAAAAATTATGTCATTTTGTATATTTTGGTTATTAGTTTGGCGATTTGTATAATTTGGCGAAATTGGTCGACGGGATAACAGAGTAGTACCAAATTTTCTAACATACATTTTTTTTTTAACTGTAGATCAGTTAATAAAAAAATAAATAAAAAGACATTACAACTACATAAGAGCATAACATAGGATATAGGACATAGGACATAGGAACTAAATAGGACATTAAAATTTTTGGTTCTACTAGGTTATCCGGTTGACCAAAAAATTATCGCCAAACTGTAAGATTAAATGCCAATAATGGGTGATCGTGAATGTCACATTTAATGACATTAAATACGGTTCACGTGTTTTAAATGTCATTAAGTGATTTTTATTTAGTTTTTTTTTAAATTTGAATTTTTATTAATATTCTTCTAATTATTTGTTTTTTCATTATTTAAAATAAAAATTATGTCATTTTGTATATTTTGGTTATTATTTTGGCGATTTGTATAATTTGGCGAAATTGGTCGATGGGATAACAGAGTAGTACCAAATTTTCTAACATACATTTTTTTAAATGTTTTATATTATATTTTGTGATGTGTAATATGGGACATTAATTAGTAAAAATCCAGTTTTAAATAATAAATATTCAGTGGAAATTAAAATGACAATTACAACAAATGATTTAGCATATTACTTTTTTCACAAATAAAAAATAAAATAAAATAAATAAACCAGTTTTAAATGCAAAATGAATTGTAATTAATAATTATAAAGAAAAAGGTAAAATGTGTTACGTTTTCTGGCATAATTGTTTTCAATCATTAAATTAAAAAATAAAGAAAATTTCTTTTTATTTGTTATTTGCGTTCAGTTGCATTCAACTCGCTTTTTTATTTTACTTGGTCATTTTTGCGGCAAACCTTTACCGAGAAATCCTTAATCGTCAAATTTCTTAAGATGCTAGCTGCCCGCGATATGTACCGGACATCCCCCTCCGTCAAATGGGGAAAGCAAGCTTCTTTCAATAATCGCCCGTTCCCCCATCTATACTTAGCAAAAGAATCTCATAACAAATTAAGGATACGCCTTAGCATAATGAACGTACATCCAAAATTTGAAGCAAATCAGATAATTCTGCGTAAAAAGCCATTTATTTAATTTAAGGGGGGTTATCCTCTGTTTCTTCCTCTATACTTAGCCATTAGGCCTTTGAAACTATTCAAGGATTTACTTTATCAGAAAGAACCTATATTTAAAATTTGAAATACATCAGATATTTCTAAGTAAAAACCGACTTATCTAATTTGAGGGGGGGGGAAATAATTGCTTGCCCCCTCTTCTTTTTAATAAGCAAAAGAACCCCCATAACTAATCAGAAATACGTCTTATCATTATGAACCTATGTCTAAAATTCGAGGTAAATTGGATAATTCTGCATAAAAAGGCATTTATTTAATGTAAGAGATATTATCCCCCATCCCCCCCCTTTATATTTAGCCATTAAAACCCTAAAACTATTCAGGAATTTACCTTAATAGAAAGAACCTATATTTAAAATTTGAAATATCGGATAATTCTGGATAAAAACCGATTAATCTAATTTGAGGGCTAAAAATCTAAAATTCCAAACAAATCGGATAACTCTGCGCAAAAAACTATTAATTAAATTTAAGAGAGGTTTCCCCCATATCCCTTTTTCTTAACCATTAAACTCCTAAAACTCTTCAGGCATTAAATACTATATATAACCCTTATCAGAAAGAACCTATACCAAAAAAATTACACACATTGTATAATTCTGCATAAAACCCCTTTTATCTAATTAAGGGCAGATGGGGTGGGGGGGTGGTAATCTTATGTTCAAAAATTGAACCAAAACAGTTAATTCAGCATAAAAAACACATTTGCCTAAATTAAGAGCCTCCCCCTGATCCCCCCCTATATACTTAACCAATGAATCCCCAAAATCAATTCCTTGTCACTTTTTTTCTGAATCACTTTTTTCCGCTTCTGTAGTTTATGTCATTTTTTCCGATAACTTTTTTTACTTTTTTTCCCGTTTACCCACTTGCCTATTTCGTGCGTTTTTTAAGGGTGGTTTCAACTGCTCCGCTCAACAAACGCAAAATGTTTTGACACATTTACAAACTCATTTTTTAAAACGGAAATACATAAAATTAGAATGCTTGACAATGGAAGCGATTTCGAATCGAACTTATTTTTTCATTTTATGATAGTTAAATTATCTATCCAGTTCTAAGCTATTTCAATCACATGATCACCCATTTTTCTCCTGTTTTTAGACCGGTTTTTCTGCTTTTGTCGGGAAATGTGTTCAAAAACGGCAACTTTGAAGGCTTGTTATGAAAGATGTATTGTATTTTTACAAAAACAGAAAATTAAGTGCAATTAGACAGTTTCTGAATAACACTTGCTATTTTAACGCATTTCCGAATAAAAATAAATTAAAGCATGTGTCACAAAGTTGCCCTTTTTGATTTAAATACACCCTTAAATAAGAATTAATAAAACAAGTTGGAAATTGCACGTGAAGCGTAGCAAATGAGGTGCGTTCGTACGATAACGAAGTTTTAAAAATATTCAGATCTTGCTGTTATAGTAGACAGTATTTCAGATATAATATAATGGTCGTTTTTTTTTTTTTTTGTTTTTTTTTTGTGTGTGTGCTCTTGTAAAAATACATGGACATACAACTTGTATTACACCTCAGCAACGTATACCATATTCATAAAATGTGAAATAGTTGAATATAATTAAAACACATCCCAAACAATATATCCTCGTATACCATTATGTAGGGGAATATTTTTGAGTGGCCCTGTAAATTATTAATAAATATTTTTTGTAGTATAGATTGTAAAGACGGACGAAAAAACGGACTGACAGACTGAACGACGAATATAGGTGCTACTTATTTATATAATTATGGATTCACTTAAAATTATTCAGATCTTGATATAATAGTACACAATATTTCGGATACAGTATAGTTGCCAAAATCTTTTATGTGTCCCTGTAAATACTATCTGTTTTCTTTTATACAGAAAATAACTTGTAACATTCTTCAGTAACATATATCAATCTCATAAAATTTTAAACAGTTAATTACAATTAAAATGCGCAGCAAACAATGTTCTCCCTATACCATTTTGTAATAGAATACTTTTGTCTGATCTTGTAAATCAATAACAAATGTTCTTTGCACCACAGATTATGCAAAATGTATATTATAAAATGTATGTACTTCATAAATGCATATCAATTTTATTATGTTTGAATGAGTGTAACATCATTAAAATGCATTCGAAACTTTTCCCCCATTGACCGTAATGTAATGGAATACTTTTGATTGTACCTGTAATTAATCTAACCATCCGATTTTCATAAAATTTGAAATGACTCGACAAAATTATATAATAATTATACAGTAGAGGACCTATTATCCAGAATCGTCGGGACCAAAGGCTTTCCGGATTTTGGAATTTTCTGGATTTCGGGTCCGTCCGAAACTCGACACTCCCTCCCCCCCTCCAAAAAAAAAAACCATGGAAAATTTTAAAATAACAACAAAATTATAGCACTGATATCTAGAATATGAATGAAAAGTGTGTAGTATGAGGAATCTGTGGAAAAAACACTAAGCTACAACTTTGATTCTTGTACTATAGTACAAAGTCAAATATACGGACATCCGAAATTCAGAGCTCTTCAAAATCCGAACATTTTGCTAACTGGCTTTATATATATATATGTATATAACCGTAAAATACCGTTAATCCGTTCCCCGAAAGGTGACGTAAATCGTAAAATAATTAGAGGGGGGGTGCTTACACGGGATTTTTCCGCGATCGTTTCACAAAATTTGCATTTTTTTGCGATATTTGACGAAATGTGTAGGGTTTTATTGCAATATTTGACGAATTTGCAGAATATTTTCACGATACCTGAAAAAATTTGTGTTTTTTATGGGGATGAATCATGATGAAATGAATGAATGAATCATGAATCTTTGAATGAATTATGAATTTTGGTACTTGAAGCAATACTTGAAAAAATTTGCATTTAAAAAAAAAAAAAACGTAAATTCTGTCGAAAAAACGCAGAAAAAATGTGAATTTCGTAAAAAAAGCCAAAAAAGCCTGAAATCTAAAAAAATCTCAATAAAACGCATATTTGATCAAAGATTCGTGATTCATTCATTTCATCATGATTCAACTCGTTCTCAATCTTCTTCATTTCTGGATTTCGGGTCCTTCCGGATTTCGGAATTCCGGATAATAGGTCCTCTACTGTATTTATTAAATTTCAAATGATTAAAATGCATTTGAAACTTTTTTTCCCCATTGACCGTAGTGTAACGGAATACTTTTGATTGTCCCTGTTATTGATCTATGCATCCGATTTCCATAAAATTTGAAATAATTAACAATTAATATAATTAAATAAAATTCGACAAAATTATGTAATAATTATACTTTTTTAATTTCAAATGATTCAGTTGGGTAGTTTTTACGTTGTTATATGCGGACGGACAAATAGACTGAACGACAACTACAGGTGCTATGTATTTACATAATTACGAACGCACCTAAAAATTGTTTGAAAGTAGTCCCTGTGGATTTGAGAACAAACTTAACAAAAGGATAATATACGAAAACTTTAACGTTTAAGTTAATATCTTTCCAGAAACATAAATACAAATGAATTATAAACTTTCCAAACATACCTGGATTTAATGAATGCTTCAAGGAATTCGAAGATTTAAAAAAATGAACTGATATATCCATCTTTTTCATAATTTTCTTCTCAGAAGAGGATTTAATATCAGTCACAGCGGAATGCTCAATAAAAGAAACTAATACCTTAGCACTAAAGCAACTAACAACAAAATGTTTGTGGAAAGTTTTGTCTAACCTTCAAAGCATACGAGCATGCGTTTTTGTGTTTTTCTTGGTTTTCAAGAGTGTCCAGTCCCAAAAAAAGAGCAAGAAACAGATGTAACTAATTAAGCCCCCCCCCCCCCCCCCAATGTTGCAGTATTGAAAAACCCGAGACAGTGACAAGAAATGACCATTCCTTTTAGCCTTCGGCTGATTTCCAATAGTATAAATGAATGCCGGCCTCTTTCAAAATGAGTGACCGGTTTTCGTTAAAAGCTGATACTGTTACCATGTGCTGTTGGAGGCGATCGATGAGTAAGAAAAAATTGTAAAAAAAGCGGGAAAAGAGACTAAATCTGAAAAATATAGACTTAAAACAAATGTAAAAAATAGCCTGTTTAGCGTCCCACTCTGAGGCATGTGTAATCTCTCGAAAAAATAAAATTTTTACGTTCTAACATTACCACAAGAGTTTAAAATTCTAGGGGGGGGGCACTGGGATGTCTGGGGTGGGCCCGGGCCCCCCCCCCCCGCTAGTTACACCTATGATGAGAGAGTAATATATTATATACATCTATATACATATTGTATTACATATATATATTACTTGTTGAAGTAGTTATTTAATTAATCGCTGGAAAAAATGTTTTCCTAGCTAAAAAAAATCATAGAGAAAAATTATCTTCATACATTTAAGCATATTCAAAATCAAACGTCATATTTTCCATAGCAACAAAATCTAATCGACAATTCTCTATTGGACTTTGAGCTTGAAACCAATTTAATTAAATTTAAATTATGAATTTTGTTTTAAATCTCAAATTTTGATGATTAAATTTGAATATAAATACATATAAATTTTGATATAACAAAATTATACTTAAAATAAACTAAAACTTACAAAACTAAAGTTATTTAAACTTATCAAAACAAGTTCACATGAAACTTTTTTTTTTCTTGAAGTATATTTGACATAAAGAATTTTTTTGAAATTATATTCCATTGCCAACCGGCGATAAATCGCCAAATAACGAAATTTTCATTATTTTTTTACAGTTACTGAATGGAGATTCTGCCAAACTTTTTTTTATAAATGTATATATCCACACGAGAAGAACATTCTGTAATTTTTTCAGATTTTTCAGGGTATGCCTGTATGGAGACCTTCCTTGTCAGCTGTTGTTCAATGTAATGAAAACCACATAAAAATATTGAAATGCAAATAAGAGATCTCTGTGAATTTGTTCCACAGAATTAGCATTAGTGAGCAGGTCTTTTCGCTTCTTGCAGTAACCCCATAAACTTAAAACTGAAGCAAATAATTGTGACAGCAGAATTATCGAGCAAGCCCTACCATGACCATGACGTTTTTTGCCAGAATAATAACTAAGCATCGCAACAACTGCTTTTTTTAGCTTCTCTGTGTTACAATCGAATGTAAAACATCTTGATTGTAGATTCTAGGAAATAATTGGTGACTATCGATTTTTCTTGATTGTTGAATTTTTGAGAATCACCCATCACTAACCTGTACAACTTGATTATCCATCGACCAAGAAACTATCGCCAAATGGGTGATCGTAAATCTCATCATTCACTTGACATTAAATATGTTTGTTATGTCATCAAGTGATTTATTTACTTCTTTGTTTTATTTGTTTTTCTAATTTATTAGTCCTTTCATAATTAAACATAAAAATTACACCAATTTGCATAATTTAGCGATTTATATAATTTGGCAAAATTGGTCAGCAGCATAATCAAGTAGTAGTCTGAAATCTATTATGATTGAGAAAAAAAAACCGACGCGGCACCCCAAAAAATCTTTAAAAACCGCTAAAATTAGATTAAAAGTTTAAAATCAATTTTTACTTCTGAATTTTAAAAAATCACCATAGAACTTGAAAAAATGCTAAAAATTGTAGGATTCAAAATTTACTCTAATAGGACAAAACATTAAAATTGGAAATAAATCATAAATAAGAAAATATCAACATCATGCAAAAAATCTTGAAAAATCACATTAAAACTATCTAAAATTCATAAATCTTAGCAAACAAAATTTGATACATTAGACTAAAAGTTTGAAACAAAATTCTTATAACTAATATAAAATATCAGTGGCAAAATGCAAAAAGAAAAAAAAATTAAAAAATTGCATTAAAAAATTCAAATGAATTGTATTGAAATGAAAATTCACTATATTAGGTTAAAAGAATGAAACCATATTCTTTTCAAGATTCTTTTTTAAATTGGAAATCATGATATTTTTTTCTACAACTTTTAAACCTCAAAAAATTTGAAAAAAACATCAAAATTTGTAAATTTTTTTCGCTATGCCGCAAAATTTAGAGAGTTTTCCCATGTTTGTAAAGGATTTTTTTTTTACTGCTTAAATGCAGTTATTTCTTGGTTTGGAAGAACTGTCGCAACTATCGCCAAGTATTGCAACGATAGATCTATAATAGCTACCGTGATAAGTCGTGAAATTTTAGACAAAAAAAAGAACTTTAAAGTGGGGGGAGGGGGGGGGGTCAACTTATACACGAGACCTAAAAAAAAAAATCTATAAATCAAATATCAGAAAATAATTTGCTAGTGAATCGGGGCTGCAGCACCCCATTGTGTTTGTCGAGTACAAAATCCAGAACCCTTCCAACCTCGACGATTCTGAATTTAAGATTTAGTTTATTTTTCAAAAAAATTAATCTACCATATCCAGTTGCAAAGAACAATAAAAAGTGCGTGATTTATGCCATTTCTAAACGATTCAGAGCAGTCGCTCTTTCCGAAACAAATCCGAAGAATCGTTCCTTTAAAGAGTCGTTTAATTTCAGACGAGTTCAAGGAATCAAACTTTTCAGAGTTGTTTCATTTCAGATAGAGTCCGAGGAATCGTTTCTTTTCGGAGTTGGTACCCTACCCTGTTGCAAAGAGCAAAAAAAAAGTGTGTGATTTATGTCATTTCGGAACGATTCAAAGCAGTCGGTCTTTTTTGAAACGATTCCCAGGAATCATTCCTTTACAGAGTCGTTTCATTTCGGAACGAATTCAAAGAATCGTACTTTTCCGGAGTCGTTTCATTTCAGATAGAGTCCGAGGAAACATTTCTTTTCGGAGTTGGTACCCTATCCTGTTGCAAAGAACAAAAAAGTGCCTGATTTATGTCATTCCGGAACGTTTCAGAGCAGTCTGATTTTTTTCAAAACGATTCCTAGGAATCGTTCCTTTACAGAGTCGTTTCATTTCAGAAAGCGTTCAAGGAATCGAACTTTTCCGGAGTCGTTTCATTTCAGATAGAGTTCGAGGAATCGTTCCTTTTCGGAGTTTGTGCATTTTGGACTGATTCCAAGAATTCAATCCTTTTGGGAACCAATGACCTGAGATACGTATATATTTTATGTTCGAAATTTTGAATTTATCACTGACTTTTTTTTTTAATCAAGATTTAATCAAAATTCAGAAAAAATATCACGCTTGTTTGAAAAAAAATGCGTTTAAACGCCACATAGCTTGAAATTTTATCTTAAAACACGTAAATGCCGTGGCATTTCTTCAGAAAATTACCGTATTGATAATCTTAATTTTTTAGCCGAATTACTGTAGATATTATGCATCACGAAAAAATAATTGGAAATTATTCATGAATAACAAAATGTTTGACATGGAACGCCAAAAATCCTATTAAGAGATAAAACATTGCAATCAAAAAATAACTATATTAGGAAAAAAAGTTTGATATTGAAAGTGGTTTCTGAATGGCTAAAAAACTTAAAACATGGCTGAAAATTTAATTGAAAATTATATTAAAAATCGCCGAATGTTTGTAAGTCGTTCCTGTAAAAATTTTATATTCAGTTGGAAAACACTGCAATTGGAAATCGCTCATGAATAACTAAAAATCAACATGGAATGCCAAAAATCCCCAAAACTTGCTAAAAGTTGCATTGAATATCACATTAGAAATTGGTAAAATTCAAAAAACGTAGGGAACAAATTGTACAGTTTAAGCTAAAAGTTAGAAACCAAAATTCTTTTACCAGCGTTAGAATTCCTAAAAAAAAGTCACTGGTCCCAAGGACCAGTAAGCATGAGAATTTACTGGTCCGCAGACTTCATCACTGGTCCGCTACATAAAATTCTATTAAATAATTTTAACACTTAGAGTGGCCTCTCCCCCCCCCCCCTCCTGGAAAATAAACCAATCTTACTTTGCATTTATCCAAAATTTTCAGCATAATAAAATGTAAAATTACAATTTGCTAAAAATTAAATAAACAGTACGTAAAGAAAAACTATCAAATTATTAATTAGATATTTTATTTGCCATTACTTATTTCAACTGACTAAGGTTTAATGCACATTTTTTTCGATTTTTCTCCAGATTTTAGCCAGAGTGGTGGAAATTGTAGCTAGTGTCAGCTGGACTTGAAAAATTCTGGATCCCATTTTTTACAGAAGCGGCTCCCCACTAAAAATAAGTCATATTTTTCGACGCAAACATTGAACTTGTTCATTTCTACAAGAAAAAGAAAATGCAATAATTGTTTTAATAATAATAAATAATTAAAACCAATATTAATTTAAGAGAAATTTTCTGTACTTTTTAAAGAATAAATGTTCAAGATACAAATTTAATTATAAAATAATGCTTATTTGAGTGTAGAAGATAACAAGTATCACCATTGTCTGCCCCATTTTAAAATGGGACAAGACAGGTTTACTGAAAAAGACATTTTTGCTGAAAAAAGGGATATTTTTGTTGAGTAAATGGTACATACTCTAATGATGCTTAATGAAATGGTGCTTTCAGCAGTCGCATTCACTCAGAAAGATTTGGAGAAAAAAAAAAAAAAAAAAAAAAAAAAAAAACGATTGGGAAGCAGGAAAATCAGTTTCTGGAGCAGCAACAACAATTTTGAAGCAGGAAAATTATCTTTTAAAACAGAAAAAATCTCTCCCGGCTTCACTTATTTATTTTTTCGTGCTTTTTTGTCGAAATTTCTGTTTTTCGCGTTATTTTGACGAAATCTTTTGTTTTTTCGGAATTTATTGACGAAATATACCGTTTTTCGCGATATTTTTTGACAAAAATTGCCGTTTTATCGCAATTTTCGGATGAAATATGTCGTTTTTTCGGGTTTCAGGATGAAATTATCCCTTTTTTCGCGAATTTTTGGACGATATTTGCCGGGAATCAGCCGTTATTTAGCGATTTTTTTAACAAAATTTGTCGCTTTTTGCAATTTTTTGACAAATTTTGCCGTTTTATCGCGATTTTCGGACAAAATTTTTCTTTTTTTACGATTTTTTGAAGAAATCTGTCTTTTTTTCGCAATTTTTTGAAAAAATCTGCCGTTTTCCATGATTTTTTTGGACAAAATTTGCCATTTTATCGCTATTTTGGGCGGAAATTGCCGTTTTTTCGCGATCTTTTGAAGAAATCTGCATTTTTTTCGGCTCTTGGAATGAAATTAGCCATTTTTTCGAGAATTGTTTGACAAATTTGCCGGAAATTAGTCGTTATTTCGCGATTTTTTAACGAAATTTGCCGTTTTTTCGCGATCCTTTAACGAAATTACGCGTCTTGTGGGACGCGTAAGAGCTATTTTTTTGCGTCCTTATCGCCGATTTTTTGCGTAATTTACGCGTTATAGCGCGTCCTCGGTATCGCTGATTAATTAAAAAAAAATCTTATGTGCGATCGGTTGCGGTTCTTTCAGATCCTGAAAAAAGGCACTGGTCCTGCGGACCACTAAATTTTTCAAATTAGTGGTCCGATTGAATTATCGGTGGTCTCGGACCAGCGGACCACCAAGGATTTCGAACGCTGCTTTTACCAATGTCAAAAAACTGTCACGGAATTTGAAAAATTACTAAAAAAAAGATTTAAAAAATCCAGAAGATAAAATTTACTATAATAGGATAAAAGTTAGTATCAAATCCATGTGGACAAAATTTATCATAATGGAACAAATTATTACAATCTGAACTCTTTCATTAATAAAAGAAATATCGATACAAAACACTGTAATAACAATCTTTGAAAAAGGAAAAAAAAATCTAAAAATGCTAAAAATCGCATTAA
Organism: Maratus speculifer; assembly: GCA_964019185.1. Taxonomy (NCBI): domain Eukaryota; kingdom Metazoa; phylum Arthropoda; class Arachnida; order Araneae; family Salticidae; genus Maratus; species Maratus speculifer. The sequence goes on from OZ025296.1 coordinate 213,173,801, forward strand.
ACAAGCTAAAATCTACCAATTGTTGATAGCAAAATTTACTATATTAAGCTACAAGTTACATAGGAAATTTCTTTTCCGAAAGTGAAAAAAATTGGCCTGGACTCGTAAAAAGGCTAAAAATTTTATTCAAAAAGGCATTAAAATCGTTTTAAATTTAAAAATAGCAGGAGACAAAATTGACATTAATACACTAAAATAATGTTACCTAAATTCTTTCTTAAATAACAAAATATTTATGCAAAGAATCTCAAAAATTCGCTAAATATCACCAAAATTAAAAATTCGATGGGAACAAAATCTACTACATTAAGCTAAACGGTTAAAACTGAATTCCTCATAAAAATGAAGACATATAAATAACATCTGCCATATATTCATGAAATGTTTTCTGAATTTAATTATAAAATTGAATACTTACCACAAAGTTTAACTTGTAAACAGACATCTGAAAAAATATTTGGTTGGATCTCTTAAAGATTTGACTTAAATTTGCATCATCCTCAAAATAGCTTTCTGTGGAATGGTCAACAAAGACATCTATGTGATTTCCTAAGAGCTAGCAGATAGACATTTAAAGGCAAGAAAAGCAATTGTGTTTCAAGCCATTTGAATGCTTACTGCTGGCTGAACCTCAGAGTCAACAGCAACTTATGAAAAGTCTGTAGTTTTGATCTGAAAAATAATAAAAACAAATCATGCATAATTGCATACTAAAAAAATTGAAGACTTACAATTTAGAAAAGCAAGTCATACATATACAAATTGGGCAATTCATAAAATCACAATCTAAGGATACATTGCACCTATCTTTTTATTTAAATGCAGCTGCAGGTGTTCAATAAAAATTTGTTTTAGAGGATAGGGAGGGAATCAGAGAAGATTGTATATAGACTTGTAGATATTTTAATATTTTCGAATTGCTTAACAACTAAAGATAAAAGATCTAACGAATTGTAATTAGACCGAATACAATCTTATTTTTATACTTTTTTAAGTTACAAAATAAAATAAAAATGTTTTAGTATTAGTATACTTAAAAATTTCAACAGTCTAATGTATATTTAGTAATATTTGATTACAGAAAATTAAGAATTAGAATAACACTTCGCATGTTAGGCTTATATCAACTCTCAACAAGTATCGTAAAAATAAAATAAGTTTCAAAGTAGTACATTTTTTTTATCAGTATAAATTATCACCAGTATCAGTAATAATTATTATCAGTAAAAATTAAAAAAAGTTGCATACAATAATAATATGTTTAACATAAATAAAATACATACCATTTCGAGATATTTATCGGGGAAAACTTTTCATATTTGTGATTCAAAACTCTTGATTCAAGATTCAATTCATCGATTCATTCTCATTCCATCCCAGCGCGCATGCGCTTATTCATCTCTTCTCGCCAAATTATTTGGCAACTTTTTCCCTTCGCCAAGGTTGTCCAAAGCTAGAGGGTTTGTAAATTAGCATCCCGGTTGGAATCGCTTCGCGATGCATAGACGGAGCCCTTTCCTGATTGGTCTATTCGACACCCGGACGTGTTATTTCCGGAAACCTAACACATCAGTATCACACCAGGAGCCATTCCTTTTAAGGCTAGTTTTTTTTTTTTTTTTTGGCTGTGTCTATTCTTACGGCAGCCGTAAGAATATTATTCTTACGGCAGTCTGCTGCACATGCGCAGTCAAGACTGCCGTAACGACTGCCGGAGATTCTGAAGAACGAATCTCCTTTTGAATGAATCTTCTGTCCGGCAATTGACTGCCGTAACTTGTAAACAAAAAAATCAAAACAATAATAATAGTGAATTCTTTAAGAAAGTTTTTAGTGCTACAATTTTTTTTTTCATGGTTGTATGTTGTTTGACGAAGTTTGCTCTAGAAATAGGAAATGATTTCAAAGGACTTTGATGTTATCAAAGGACACAGATATTTTAAAAATCTAATTTTAATACAGATGCCAGCTGATACCACTTTTAGAAGCATATAATTATATTTATTGTGTGCTTTTGGGTGTGTATCTGCTAGTATTTAGGTGTGTGGATATTCCAAGCGCAAGCAGGTGAATCATGATGTTTTTATGCGATATGTTTGAAAGTTCTTCTAAAGTAAACTTTATGCAGGTAAGGAATGAAAAATATTATTTGCTTATTTATTTTGATCCCACAACTTCAATACTAATTTTTGTATTAATATTCACTGTAAATCTATTTCTTTTCTTTTTTTCTTTCTTTCTTTTTTTTTTTTTTTTTTTTTTTTTTTTTCAAATTTAAACAGTTTAAAATTTCATAAATTTATAAAGATAGCAGTCATTGATAAGCCTAAAAATTGGCATTTTATACAATTATTATTCATTTCAATAATAATCTTAATATTCTGTACAAGTTTAATTATATTTTATTTTAAATCTGTCAGTTTGTCCAGTCATTTTTGGGTTAGAAATATAATCCAACAGTACTTAATTATACATATTTATAAGTAGTCTTTATATGTTATTTAATTAACTGTATGGCTAGTTTTTAAAATGCTTGCCTGTTTGATACCATAATGTTAGAATCTATATTTCATATCAAATGAATAATCTATTGATGCTGTTAGAAATCCCATATAATATGTCAGGTTGTATATTCTAGTTAATAAAATATATATCTAAATTTTCAAACGTTTTGTTATCTTACTCTGCAGTTAAAATAGTTGTATCTCCTAAATAATAGCTAATTTAACAAAGACCTTTTCAAAGCATTTTAACTAGGCTGTTTTTGCATATGAATTAAAAAGTATGGCAATGTATTGTTAAATTTAAGTATTTCTTCCAAACCATTTTGTTCATAAATGTTAAAAATTTAATTATACTAATTTGCTATTTCTATATTCCATGCATTGCATTTCACCAGAATAATAGCAATATAGCTATTTTACACAGGTTTTGATCTGTGCACTTGACAACAAATCTAAGGGAAATTATACTGTCTTTCTTATGTAATGTAAACAAAGAGGAAATATTTCTTTCCACCATTGAACATTTGTTTTGTGTCCATCTATGAAAAAATGTACATCAACATGCTAAGTATTTTTAATTACCCCTTGTGAGTATTATTTATATACTATATTATTATTTATTTGTTCAGTTATAAGTATTTGTTATGTAAAAATTGCTTTTTTTTTTTCATTTCATTTTCATTTGTTAGGATCATTAGGCCTAACTAAAATTACATATATAAAAATCATCAATTTGAATTTTTCTCCCTCAATGTATGAAAAAAAAATTATTTATCATATTTTTACTTGTTTTTTAAACTATAAACACAATAAGAGAATTCTTTTTACAATAAATAAAAAACAAATCAATCTTGTAAGTTGTATGTAATGTTAACTGTTCATTTGTAAGTGATCCATATAATTATTTTCTTTAAAATTAATAGGGTTTAAAATATTCTAATTTTTTCAATAAATGCCTCAGAGTGAAAGGTTTGAAATACACAATTTTCTTTTTCTAAAAATCTTTCAATTGTAAAAAAAAAGAAGAAAAAAAAACAATAATATAATTTTTGTATTAATAGAGCAAAACACCATTCTGTTGCATTTTAAACCTATATTGACAAAAGTGCTTGTTATTTTACTGTTTTCCTTCAAAATCTTTGTGAATTAAAAAATATTTCAAGAGTCTTTGATTATAAAATTATGGATGATGAAAATATTTGTTTTTTAAAGTTCAACATTTATATAAGGATTAATTTTAAAACAATTTAAATCAAAATTTCTTAATTACTCTGAAAGTTATTATAGTGCAGACATAGAGCATACAAAGAGCTTTATAAATCTAATTACAGTAAAACTCCAGTTACCTGAAAAGCATGGAACCACAGTATTTTCGGTTAACCAGGGTTCCATAGGAATTTTCGAGTAACCAGGGTTCTGTAGGAATTTTTTAATAAACGGGAGGCATAGGTAAAACTTGTTTGGTGAAAAGCTGTGAGTGCATTTTAGAATATCATTATAATAAAAAATTCTTGATATCATAATATAAGAACTCTGAATGATAATCCAAAATTACAAGTCGTTCCAATAGCAAGGCGATAATTTTTTAGTTAAAATCGAAGTTCAGTACCAATAGTGATGTGGAAAGAGTTTGCTTTTTAAACATTCGAAGAGAGAATTTCTTGCTTCAAAGAAAGAGAGATGCATGTGCAACACAGAGCCACGGAAATCAAAGACAAATCGCAAATTTTATAAGTAATGGTTGAAGAGATGCATGTTCCGGTAAAACAAAATTGTACATTGCAAACATAAATGAAATAATGCCCATTCTAAAGGCTATAAAAAATTAAGAAGTTGACTCAGTTTATTTATTTCATAAAGTTCATGCTTTTTAATACTATTTCTACCAGTGTCTACTAACACATTTCAAAGTTTTGATTTTTACTTATTTTGCTTCTAATTTTTTAAGCTAATAAGTATTAAATAATTCTTTGATACATTTAAAAGGATTCAGAATTGTTTTGATCTAAAACATACAAATAAAATAGCAATCATAAATCAAAACTAGCAGGGGTGACCGAGCTAAGCTCGGTCAAAATTAAATTTATATTCAACTTGATATAGTATTTTCACTGCATCATTCACTCTGTATTATTACTGTAAAACAAGTTATTACAAAAACAATCAATAAGAAAACTATGTTTGTATGCACATGTCCATAAATTTTACTTTATTTTAAAATTTACAACAAAAGGACATCGATCCAAATCACTTTTTTCGCTTGACTCTGGTTAATTTAACCATGCATCTCGAATCCTATTCAGAATGTATTAAAAAATTCATCACATTCTGAAAGACAACATTTTTTGCCAGGTATAGCCAAATTTGAAGACATTCTTTCATTTCATACCAAATATGTGTTGTGGCTTTCGTAATCTTAATACTCAATTTTTTGGCCAAATGTTGCCAATATTTTGTCAAATATCATGAATTTATTGGTTGCTGTAATTTTCTCGTGACCCTGACAAGTATTACCCAAAATGACTCACTAATTAAATTTAATCAAACATGTGACTTAGCTTAATGGTCTTCAGGTAATCAAAAACAGTAGAATATAAAATTGAATCAAAATCGTTTAAGCCATTTCTTAGATAAAATTAGCTTGACACCATTCAGCAATGAAATGAAATGGCCCATTAATATAATTTTGTTTAACATGCGACTCAGTCCAATAATCTTCTTAAAAGACGTTTTGTTACAAAATTTAGGTAAAATTGATTGAATCGTTGTTACATATAATTAGAATAACCCTAACCCATTCTGACCCATTAATCGAATTTTCACGAGCATGTGTCCTGGTCTAATGGTTTTCTCTTGCCCAAAAACATCATAATACAAAATATAGTCAAAATGGTGCGAGCCATTTTTTACATAAAATTAGCATGACCCACAAATGACCCTTATAATCAAAATATCTCGAACATGTGACCTAGCTCATTTTTTTGTGTGCTGAAAAATGTTAGATACAAAATTTAGGTAAAATCGATTGAGCTGCTTTTTAGATATAATTAGTTTGACCCTGACCCATTATGACCCATTAATCGAATTTTCGCAAACATCTGACCTAACCCAATGATTTTCTTGTGACTGAAAACGATAGAATACAAAATTTAGTCAAAATTGCACAAGACATTGTCTAGATAAAATTAGAATTACCTAAAAGTGACCCACTAATCGAAGTTTCTCAAACACGTGACCTAGCCCAATGATTTTCTTATGCCCAAAACATGTTATACACAAAATTTCGTTAAAATCAATCCACTCGTTCTTTAGATATAGCTTGACCATGACCCACAAATGACACTTAAAATTGAAATCTCTCAAACATGTGACTTAGCCCATTAGTTTTCTCGTGTCTAAAAGTTGTTCATATAAAATTTCGTTCAATCGATCCTGCTGTTCTTTAAATATAAACAGCTTGACCTGGACCCTTTATGACCCATTAATTGAAATTTCTCAAACATGTGACCCAGACCAATGTTTTTCTCGTGACAAAAAAAATATGTGGTATACAAAATTTCATTAAAATCAATCCACCTGTTCTTTAGTAATAGCTTGACATGATTCATCATGACCCACAAATTACCCCTATAATCGAAATCTATCAAACTTGTGACTTAACCCATTAATTTTCTCAAGTCAAAAAACTGTTATATACAGAATTTCATTAAAATCAATTAGGGCCATACCGAGTACTCGGTATTCAGCCAAATTTTGGGCCGAGTACCGAGTACATTACCGAGTAGTTGTAAGGATTTCATTTATAAGCATTTATTATCATTACAATGAGAAATTATTTGGAACAATACATTATCAATGAATAAATCAAAGTTTAAAGCACTAACATATTTAATTTCTTCTTGCAAGCTAGTTTTGGTTGCCATAGTATACAATCATCATCATATTTTGCACTGATGATGATATGCTATAGCTACTGAAACTAGTTTGCAAGAAGAAATAAAATATTTTGGTGCTTTAAATGTTTTGATTGATTTATAACATTATTGAAGACAAAGGAATTTTAATAACTGATCTGTAAAAGTCATTTGAATATAAATGTATAATATTTGCAATTATTCAAAAAATATTTTATTTAATATATAAGAATGTGCCTACAAAATACGGAAAACTTAAAAAAAGACACAAATGCAAATTCTTCCCTCCAGTTAACTTCTTATTCCGCTTTTCATTGTATCACAATTAAAATGGCTGAAACTTTCTTTTTCCAAATTATGTTGTAATGCTTTAATTGGTAGTATTACTCCTAACATGGGGATCTATTCATTTGAGCTCATCAATGTTATGATTACTCTGAATAAAAGTAACAATTTCAGTACACTTCACAGTGATTGCTACTGAACTGTGGTTAAATTTATCTTACTTTCAGCAGCATAAAAGCAAAGAGGCTGTTTTAATTCATGCAACATTTTCAATATATTATATTTTGAGCTCCATCTTATGGTTTATTACAGTTAATTACTCTAATAATTAATCTTTTTGGATCCAGGCAAGGAAACTGAACTTTTTTCGAAATTTGAGCATGCAACTATATGGAATAGTCAAAATCCTCCTACAATGTTTTTAGCTTCTAAGATGTCTAAAACAGCCTGTTAGGTGATAAAACGGATTTTATTGTAGGTTGCATATTGTGAATAATGCAAGCTTACATCATTACTTTTAACAACAGTTATTTGAATTATTCAAAATTACAGCTACCAATAATCATTCTTGATATAGATTTCATTTGTAAATTGAAGAATCAGTTAATTTACATTGGTTGAATTTAAATTTTATGTATCACTTTTTTTCCATTTTTTAAAAGTAATGCTACTGTTTTACACTGTTTGAAATTTTAAAAATTATCTTTAAAGGGTGTATAATTAAATTTCAAATTAGTTAATTAGAAATTATTTAAAAGCTAACTAGAAAATATATGATTATATGTTAAAGAAGTATCTTTATTATATTTACACTGTTTGTTACTCTTAAAGCTCACTTTGTGCGCATTGAAAGCTCATTCGTATATACAACTACTCGGGCTTGGTAATTCGGTACTCGGCCGAGTAGTAAAAGGCTCGGTACTCGGCTTCTCGGCCAAAGTACTACTCAGTGCAGCCCTAAAATCAATCATGTCGTTGTTTAAATAGCTTGACCCAGACCCTTTATGACCCATTAAAATTTTTTCTCAAACATGTAACCTAGCCAAATGTTTTTCTCATGCCCAAAACCATAGAATGCAATTTTTAGTGAAAATTCCGTGAGAAAATCTATAGATAAAAATAGCATGACCCACAATGACCTACTAACCAAATTTTCTCGAACATGTTACCTAACCCAATGGTCTTCTTGTAATCCAAAATGATAAAATATAAAATTTGGTCAAAATCATAAGAGCCATTTTTTAGATAAAAATGTCTTCACCCATAATGACCCACTAATCGAAATTTTTTGAACATGTGAACCAGCCCAATAGTTTTCTCATGCCAAAAAACGATGCAAAGAGAAAATTGCGTCCAGGAGAAAGTTAGAATTTGGCACGCACTACCCCCAACTTTTTCTTGTGACAAGCGAGAAATTATGTTTAAATTTGGCGTCCCCTAAATTTACATGCCTGGGGTGCCATTTGCCCCCCCCCCCTCTCCTTTCATATGGCACTGTTTTGTATATCTATTTGCATCAAGCAATACTAGCAGAATCTGCATTTATTTGATAATAGAAGGTTGGTAAGTATGTAGAGTCAAATCCACTTAAGACATGCTTCAAAGGATTAGGCAAAAGTTGCATATTGAACGGGTTCACATATTAAATGTGATTTGCATAATGTTGCAGGAACAGAACTTATTTATGCATCTAATCATTTAAAAGACTTTTAGAGCTTTTGTTTATTGTTGAAAAATGTTTTTCATACCAGATCCTGATTATCACATGGGCAAATCGGGACTTAAATTCTGGGATACGGACTTTAAGGAGCCCCCCAATTCCATACATTAAATTATATAACATTTACTTTCTTTTTCCAACACTTCAATATGTTGAAATTATTACATTCATTTTAAAGTAATATAACAAATTGCTAAAGTTATTTAAAAAAGTTTTGTTTCATACTAAGAAAAAAAAGTGCACTTTTATTGATTAAAGTATTTAATTTAGAATTGACGGAACTATGAATTTTCATTTATGTCCAGAGTGCCAAAATATGTTTATATATTACACATAGACATATGAATGGCCATCAGTTCTATTTGAATAATGATTCAAAAGGGGTCCCCTAATTTATCTTTGCTCAATTGGTCTGCGGGGACTGTTTTACACATACACTATATTGCCATTGATTATGGGACACTTGCGATTTTAGACATTTTACTAAATATCTAGAAAAATACACGAGGAATCATCTCGAAACTCTTAGTGTATAAATATAATAGTATACGTCATACATCTCCGTGAAGATTTTTTACCGAAACTCCATAGGGGACCGTCAACAAATTAAAAAAGAATGAATATCTTTTGAATAACCCTGTCAAAACTAATGTAGCAAAAGCGCTCAAACTCTAGATTATGATTGAATGCCTTATTGTAATAATCTGTGTTCATTTTTATGCAAATAGCATGCATACTCGCAAAGTAATTAAGGTTTTTATAAAAATGGTCCCAAATTTTTCCAAGTTTTTTCCTTATAATTTTCAGAGTTCTTAATATAAAATAATATTTTTTTCAGAAAATATAAAAAACAACATTGCACACAGTACCTTGTAATCAGAATTAAAAAATAATGAAAATTGTATACAAAATAAGTTGGTTTACTAAATAATTTTTTACTGCGCATGCGTCAACGATATCAAAATTTCATTTGAATATTATGTTAGCTAAATGTATAGAGCAACTTTTGTGAAAGTCACAAAATCATAAATTGAAAATTCTGAAAATAATCGTCAATTGAATAAGTTGAAAATCCGTTATTCTCAAAATGAAGCAAAAACAAGAGGGGTTGTATTCATATATTCATTGATTAGTGTCAATATAGAATACACAATACGGGATGTTACGGCTACTTTTGGATAAAATCCCTCATTTTTTTGCTTCATTTTGGAAACAACGGATTTTGTCCTTTTTCTATAGACGATTACTTTCAGAATTTTCAAGCTATAATTTTGAGACTTTTACAAAAGTTGCTCTATACATTTAGCTAACATAATATGCAAATGAAATTTTGATATCGTTGACGCATGCGCAGTAAAAAATTATTTAGTAAACCTACTCATTTTTCATACAGTTTTTATTATTTTTTAATTCTGATTACAAGGTACTGTGTGCAATGTTGTTTGTCATATTTTCTGAAAAAAATATTGTTTTATATTAAGAACTCTGAAAATTATAAGGGAAAAACTTAGAAAAATTTGGGGCCATTTTTATAAAACCCTTAATTACTCTGCGAGTATGCATGCTATTTGCATAAAAATGAACACAGTGTATTACAATAAGGCAATTAATCATAATCTAGAGTTTGAGCGCTTTTGCTACATTAGTTTTGACAGGGTTATTCAAAAGATATTCATTCTTTTTTAATTTGTTGACGGTCCCCTATGGAGTTTCGGTAAAAAATCTTCACGGAGATGTATGACGTATACTATTATATTTATACACTAAGAGTTTCGAGATGATTCCTCATGTATTTTTCTAGATATTTAGTAAAATGTCTAAAATCGCAAGTGTCCCATAATCAATGGCAATATAGTGTATTTAGATGAAACTTTAATTATTCCTGTTTAATTCATAGGGTTTTTATGAAACTAATTGAATTAAGTAAAAAAACATGGATTCAAATATGACTTAATTGTAGATTATAAAAAACATTACAATCAAAATAATTTTCCTGCCTGCTTAATTCAACCTTCTTTCTCTACTTAAGTAACACAAATCAGTGTTGAATTCAGAAACTTTTTACCAGGAGGAAATAAAACCAATGAAAATGGAAACTGTTTATGATTAAAACCTGTTTTAAAAAGAAAAATCATATTTTTGCCTTATAAATATCATGGAATTATAGAAGTTAAGATGAAAATTAACTAAAAAAATGGGTTTTTTTTCTTTTTGATTTTGTTTTATAGGTTTTACTCTGGTATTTTGTGAAAAAGTCAGTAATTGTTTTCAGAATTTACTTTTAGTATACAGAAATTTGTGAAGTTTAGGAGTGGGGGATATTGTTAAATAGAAATAATTTTAAGTTCATGAAGTTTGTTTAATAAAATATGAATAAAACGAAAATATTGAAAAAATGTACTTTTTTTTGGGCAGGCTTTATTTATTATTATTTTTTAATGCAATGTAGCCAAATGAGAAAAGTTAAATTAAAAAAAAAAACACATAATCGAGAGATATTAACAAAAACTAAAGTGTAGTGCACCCTTTTTTTTTTTTTTTGGTCAGTACTATTGCAAATTTGTAACTTTTAAAAAAATCTGCAATATTACTATGTATAATTTCTCTATGTATTACTATGTATAATTTCTCGTAAAAAAAGAAAAAATCACTTTATTAAAACTTTTGCATATTCTAAGGATTCATCTGAACATTTTCATGAAACTTGATTCACCTTCTCATTTTGCAGAAGACTTCCCTCTCCCCCCAATCTCCCATTCTCAATGCCAAAATGTCTTTGTGATGGTATAGCAGTAGTAAGTGTTTATCTAAGTGTGAAAAAAATTGTTTTGTTTAGCAGAAAGAATAGAAATGATTAAATAAAGAAATAACTTCACTTTCATACAATCTGCCGTTATAAATTCATACATTTATTGCAACAGAAACTCTCCGTTTGAAAGTTGTACAGGCACAAAATGATGATAAACTTTGTTATAGTGAATATATTTTTCACAATATAGAGATTAATTTACATCTGAATGGTGTCCAAAGTCAAGGTTCAGCAGAAAATTTCATTAAATAAGGAATTCGTTAAGAAAAGTTCCACTGTATATGGTGCTATATAATCAATGAAAAATGATTGCAAGTATGTGAATATTTGAAAATGTACTTGTTGATTATTTTTGTTTCAAGCAGATGAATGATTTTGTAAACTACTTTGCATAATTAATGCATGTCTTTGATTAAGATAAAAGGAATAGTTCTCAGTACTGTAAGTGTGTAATGATAATCATTCAGATTGGCCTCCCATCATCATATCGAGAGTTTATAAGGTCGTTATTTGGTATTAAGACAAGGGTTCTATCAGAGTACATTTGTTACTAATGACATAATGTGTCCATTGGTTCTGTATGTAAGTGTGTAATGTGATAACTCTTGATAGAAATGTCAAATTTGTTTCATTTTTTTCCAGGTTCATTCTGATAAGGTACTTCCCTGATTACTTTTTGGAGTTCATTGGTTAAGTATAAAAAGGGGGGGGGGGTAACAAAGGTCCAATCCTTCCCTTAATTTAAATAAATGATTTTTATCATGCAGAAATATTCACTTTGCTTTATATTTTACATACCAGTTTATTCTGAAAAGGAGCTTATCTGATTAGATTTGAAGTTCATTAGTTTTGTACCTATAAAGCAGGACCAGTCCTCCCCACTAGCAGTTTATTATGTTAAGGATGATTAAATTTGGAGGTTCATTAGTTAAGTATATATAAAGGAAGACTAGTCCCTTTATACTTATAGACAGGGATTCTATCATAGTACATTTGTTACTAATGACATAATGTGTCCACTGGTTTTGTATGTACATATGTAAGCACGTAATGTGATAACACTTGATAGAACTATCAGATTTGCTTCTTTTTTTTTCCCAGGTTCATTCGGACAAGATTATCCCAGATTAAATTGAATAATACCTTGCATACAATATTTCAAGTGAAAATCAAAGTTTTATTGCTTAAGAGGCGCAAATGCTGATGTAGTGAAAAGGTTTTAAAGTCAGTAGAACATAGGAAACCTTTTCGCTAGGTTGGCATTTGTGCCTCTCAAGTAATGAAAATCTAATTTTCATTTGAAATAGGAAATTTATTTATTGCATTTTTTTCTCATCTGAGTTCTCTAGCAATTCGGTTGCTAAGCTGTCATTGAAGATGAAAGTATTTAATTGGTGCCAGAACATCAGCATTGCCAATTCACTTAAACAGCCTTTTATTTAAAAACCTACATACACAACTCGGACAGAGAAATTTGAATAAACAATCCTATGGGAGTGTTGTTTACAGATTTCTCGTTTGCAGATAATATTTATAAAAAAAATTTGGCCTGAACACACCTAAGGTCGATATGTTTTTTTGCAGTTTTGGTTAAAGTTATTTTATGTTGAGATAGTTCCATTTTTTGAACTGGTTACAACTTGTTCCAAAAGTGAAAATATCCACATATTAAAAAAAAAAAAAAAAACTGGAAATAAAATTGAAAAATTACTGATGCAATATAAAAGGTGTCAACTTCAAGTGTCTTATGCAGAAAAAAAAAATAATAAAATAAAAATAATGAAATGCAAGTGAAAAATCTGTAAATGCTCTTGTGGGATTTATATTGGATGTAGTAATTGGATGTAGTAATATGGATGTAGTAAAGAGTTTGTGATGATATACACTGCATAAATTCTGGATTTTAAAAATTAGATGTTGTGAATACCCTCTGTTTTTAGTAAACTTATAAGCATATTATGTAGTGTATATTCATAGTGTTATGACTATGCTAGTGATCAGGGGTATACTCAGCTATATGTGATCAGGGGTCGGGAAATACATCATTTTACATGTACAGGCAAGTGGATTTTCTGACAAAGTGAGTAAATGTTTAGGATTTTGCAAAATTGAAGGATATATATATATATTACACTAGTTAGATATATTTTGTAACTTTTCAAGTTATCACAGTGTAAACATGTGCACTAAGTTTATCCTATACTCAACTTTCCTTTGTTATAAATACTATTTTTAAAATTTACAGAAAAAATATGAAAATGCATTGAGTAATTAATAATTTACGCAGTCACTTGCATTTTTTAATAACAATTTTCAACTGCATGTTGCATCATACAGGATGGTAAGTTTTTCTTAAAATTTCGCCTTTGCACACCTATTAGTGATTATAAACCGAAGAAAATAATGTATAGGTAGTAGAACTTTAAATAAAAAAAGTCCAGGCAGAATATTAATAAGCAAAAAGTAGCAATTCAACTCACAATTTAGGTATACCGGTCAGTGTTTTCAACAAAATTCACTTTTTTCCTGCAATCCTTTGACTTTTTTTTTTTTTTTTTTTTTTTGTAAGCCTTTGACAAAATTTCTGTTTTACATCCTTTAATGAAATTTGCATTTTTCCTGCAATCTTTTGATAAAATTGTTTTTATTATTATTTTATGTTTTGTAAACTATTTATGAGATTTTTTTTTCAGAGAATATTTGCCAAAAAAAAAAAAAAAAAAAAAAAAAGTCTAAATATTGAGACAGATTATTTAAAATTTTTGAAAACTAATACTTTACACTTTCAGAAAATTAAAAACAGAATTATCCTTACACAGTTAATCTAAATTTGTCATCTTAAATACTGTTAATTGTCTAGTACAAGGTGATCGAAAAGACACACAACACCAAAGATATAGTGTATATATTAAAGTACAAACGATTCAAATTACAAACATAATCTAGATTGAAAGTAACAATACTGATCAAAATTAAATATTGTTGCAGAAGACAATGACAATGTGACCCTTTCTCTTGAGTATTTTTGGGTCTCTATGTTTGAGGAGTTCATTGGATAAGTCTAAGAGGGGGATGGGGGGCTAACTTCCCACCCTTAATTTAGATAAATGGGTTTTTCATGCAGATTTCGTTTAAATTTTAAACATAGGATCATTCTGTTGAGGCACCTTCATGATTAGTATTGAGTGCTCATTGGATAAGAATAAAGAGGGGGAACAAATAGCTAATTCTCCATCCTTACTGTATTTACTCGCGTATAATGTGCAATTTTTCTCCTCAAATTATCCCTTTCCAGCACGGGCAAATTTTGTAGTAAAATTACTAATTATCGACTGCCACCGGAATTTGCAAACAACTTTCTTAGATATTTTGAATTCCTTAATTTTAACTTTCCTTGTAAAAGTAAAGTTTTACTAAAATATTATTGGTGCCACTTGCAAGTTTGGAATTAAAATTAGGTATCCCGGACTGGGCACAGTGTGCCGGAAAGGGTTATAGGGCAAAAACACTGAGTGCGCATTATACACGGAATATTTTTTATTGCTTTACGTGCTCACAAGATATATCTATGAATCAAGAAATGTATTCATAGAATAAATTAAAACTGGAATCTTACTGAATAGAAGTATTTCTGCATTTTTATTTCGCTCCTTGCACTTATTTATACCAAAGCGGTAGTAACATTATTTAAACACTACTTAGCAATCCTCATTGCAGCTACTGCTTTTTGTGTAACAATAACAGCAAAAATTCATGTAATATATACAGATTTGCACTATAAATAAAAAAAATCTGTAAGGTTAAAAAATTCTTAAATTTTTTTAGGAAACTGGGAAGCCTAGAACTTTTTATATAACTACGACCCAAGTAACAGATAAAATTTTAGTAAGATTAGTACAATTTTACTAGATTCATTTGTAGAGCAACAGATTTTTATAGTCTCACAAAAACTAGTTTTGTAAATTTCTCTCTTGCTTTTTTTAAAAAATTTATTTATTTATTTTATTTATTTATTTTTTGTAGCACAGTGTAAAGATAAAATTTTAGCAAGAATACAGATTTCTGCGACTTTACATTTATAGAATTAAATTAACCACTTAACCAGAGACAGGTATGGGGAAACAGTGCTTTAACCCCCAATTTATCTCGGGGCAGCCGTTGAAGTGGTTAAAAAAAAACAAAAAAAAAACAATGTAGACGCTTTTATGTATTTTGTTTGCAAGTGATGTCACCATATCATGGCACTCACTCCCTACACAAAGTCTAAAAAACGAATTTAGACTTCTTTTCTAGCCTGATTGATATTTGTTTTGAATTTCCAATGATTAGTTTTGGAAGTTCATTAGACAAGTGTAATAAAAAGGAGAAAGGCTACCTCCCCCTGGCCTTATTTTAGATAAATGGGTTTTTATGCAGAACTATCAATTTCTTACAAATTTTGGATACTGGAACATTTTGACGAGGCGCCTCTGTGATTAATATTGGGTATTCATTGGAAAAGTAGAAAATAACACCCCCCCCCCTAAATTTAGGTTAATGGGTTTTTCATGCAGAATTTACCAATTTGCTTTAAATTTTGTGTATAGGTTCAATCTGATAAAACGCTTTTCTGATTTGTTTTGGGAATGCATTGGATAAGTATGCATGGAGGACTACCTTTCTTAATTCAGGTAAATGATTTTTCATGTTTAATTAACCCAGGGGTGATTCTGGATGAAATTTTTTTTTCGGAAATTCGCATCGCATTTTCGGAAATCGGCGCCGGGGGGGGGGGGGGTCGTGAGCCCCCCTCTCTCTAGCGATCTTCGGACAAAATCGGCGTTTTCCCGCTATCTTCAGACGAAATCAGCAATATTTTAGCAAAATCGGCGATTTATTGCGATATTTTGCCGAAATCGGCGTTTTTTCCGCGATCTTTTGACGAAATCGGCGTTTTCCCATGTTTTATTTTAAAATGAAATCATTTTTTTTTAGACGATCTTTAGACAAAATTTGCATCTTTACGCGATTTTTTCTCGAAAACGGCGTTTTATTCCCGCGATCTTTTGACGAAATTTTTGATGAAATCGGCGTATTTTTTCAAATATTCTATTGACAAAATATTTTAAGCGATCTTGTATCGAAAACGGCGTTTTTTCCCGCGATCTTTTAACGAAATCGGTGTTGTATCCGCAATCTTTAGACGAAATCGGCGTTTTCCTGTGGTCTTCAGAAGAAATCAGCGTTTTATCTGCGATATTTGTTGAAATTGACGTTTTTTCCGCGATCCGCACAGGAAATTCGTGTTCTTTATCGATGTTTTGACAAAGTTCGTTTACAAAAAAATTGACGAAATCGTCGTTTTTCCACGAAATATTGACGAAATGTATGCTATTTCGGCGATCCTTTCACGAAATTTGTATTTCTACGTAATTGTTTTTTCCGCGCGCAAAACCGTACAAGTTGGTAACTATGCGGAATTGATAACCCAATTTCAAATTTCCAGAAAAGGATGCCTTAAATTTTCGGAAGAGAATCACCCCTGAATTAACCAATTTGTTTCAATTTTTGGATGCAGGTTCATAGTTATTAGATGCTTCCCTGATTAATTGTGCAGTTCTTTTGTTAAGTATAAAGGAGGGAGGGGTTCGGACAATTACCCCTCCCCCTTTAAATTAGTCAAATGGGTTTTTTTGTTTTTCAAACAGTGTTATTCCTTGAAAATATAAGGTTTTAATAAACAATTAGTATGCATAGCCTGCGAGCTCAATGCGGCCAGTTTAACTGGGCATTGTTTTTGGTTTTATTAACATTAACACTATTTTTTGTTTTTATTAACATATGTCCTAAAGTTTGAAAAAAAGACAATCTATGGAGTAACAAGATTTTGGAACAGGTGCAATGTGGTTTGTGGTCTAGATTTTGTTTATGTTTTTACCAGACCAAACCTCCATTTGTAAAATTGGTCAAAGTTGAAAGTCTGATGTCATCTCAATTGCTAATATAGTGATGAGTGATACAATTTTTATTTTCTACATATTGACTGAGATAAATAAAGGAACAAACATTCAAAAAGACTAAATTAATCAATCAGTTTGTATCCGATTTACACATTGGAATCCAGTTGTGAGCAATATCTTAAACTAAAAGAAAAATATTTGAAGGGAATTAAATATAAAATTTAAGTGTATTCTCAAAATGAGAAAAAAATATAATGAAATGCATGAGTTACAGCAAATACATTTTATTTTATAAACAGTTTGTGAACATGTGCATATATAGATTGTTTTGCATATTTCAATAAACATTCCTCCCTCAAATAATGTTTAAGGTTAGCCAACACTAATTTTATCTTATTGATATTTAATAAGGAGTGTAATGTGGGTATACAGCATATACTTAATGTATTTTTTTTCTATAGAAGCATTGTATACTCCATATTTCTCAAATAAAGCTATAGCACGTTATTTAGGCACGGCGTTCATGACTTTAGAATAAGCCTTTTTTAAGACTACAATACTGTATTATTATTATATAGCTTATTATATTTTATCTGCTTATTATCATTTTATTACTACTAAAGGTGAATTACAATAGGTATACTTATTATTTTTTTCGCGTGGAAGACGAAGTTGTTGGTCTATAGAAATATGAATAACAATATGCATGTGTTCACAAACTATTTATTAAATAAAATATACTTACGATAATCCACGCATTTTTTATATTATTTTCTCATTTTGTAAATGCCACACGTGACTGCAAAGTGCGCGAATCAGAGATGTAAAATTTAATAAATTTAGTCTCTAAGCTGTAGTTCTTCTTAAAATCTGAAAAAAAGTGGAATTAAAGTTGGTGAATTATTCCTTCTCAACTTTTTTTTGTTTTGTTTTGTTTAATCAATACAATCATCAAAATTACGCATTCAGCGATAATAAGCCACCACGTTGTTGCTCATTGTCACATATGAGTCGCTCATTTTCCCTGATTCATTCTCATCAAGAATCTCCGGCAATCGTTTACGGCAGTCCTCGACTGCGCATGTGCAATAGACATTGACGTCTATTGATGTTGACGTTGACGATCCATTGTTGTGGTGACGATCCATTGACGTTGTATTTCTGATCCATGGCAATAGACTGCCGTAAGATTAATATTCTTACGGCTGCCGTGAAAATAGACACTTCGTTTTTTTTTTTCTATAGAAGGATTTTATAATGTATATTCAGGGGCCTGCGAAGAGAAAACTGCGCCCGGGGCAAAGTTTCAAGTTAGCGCCCCTCCCCAACTTTTTCTTGTGACAGGTCGAAAATGATGTCATACAGTATAAATTTGGCGCCCGTTGAATTTCCACGTCCGGGGCGACAGCCCCCTTCGCCCCCCCCCCTCTTCGCACGGTGCTGTATATATTCCGATATATTCATGTCAATTCTTGTACAATGCTTTAGTGTTGCTCTAGGTTTTGCTCACTATACTTCATCCTTTATTTACTCTAAAATGCGAGTTAAAATGTGCGGGCCATGGATCTCGCTGGATCTCGCGATTGATCTGACCTCCGATCTCACCATAAATAAAGTCGAAGACGAGGTCAAGGATAAATAATATCAAATTTTAATTAAATTTATGGATTTATTAATTGATTTTTGAAATGTAGTTATTTATTCAAGATTTAATGATTTCGCAAATTTTCTATGAGATTTAATGATTTTACCCTGAATTACAGATTTATCACAGGATTTACCCTTTAAATCTTGATTTACAGATTTTAATTTGATTTATTACAAGGTTTATTGATTTGTAATAAGATTTATTGATTTTACATGGTTTACAATTTCCATCTCAATTTACTGATTTAACTTGATTTAGTATAGGATTTACTGATTTACTATAGGATTTACTGATTTACCAAAGGATTTATTGATTTACATCGATTTACTGATTTACTACAGGATTTACTTTTTAAATCTTGATTTACTGATTTAACTTGATTTACTAAGGATTTACTGATTTACTATAGGATTTACTGATTTACTATAGGATTTACTGATTTACTAGAGGATTTATTGATTTACATTGATTTACTGATTTACTACAGGATTTACTCTTTAAATCTTGATTTACTGATTTTGACTTGATTTACATGGCAGTAAATCCGCTGTGTACCAGATTTACAGCGTTGTCGGACCCCTCGGTTGAACTTCCTCTACGCAGCGCCCCCTAGATAACCTCTCCTCCCACGTTGAAATAGCGCAATCGCTAATTGAAAACTTTCCAACCAATAGTCATTCATCATTTTGCGCTCTCATTCGTTTAGTAGCGGCACGTAGAAAAAAAAAATCGAGAATCTCTATTCATTCCTGAGAACGACTCGAATTCTCTCCTAACGCTCTTTTCATTTTACACTCACTCTAAAGGTAAATAATAGCAACGTTGTAATTTAGGAAGAATATCAAATATATGTAGTTGTATTAGCGTTTTTATTTGGATTTCAGACATTAGAAGTCATTTTCTTTCATATGTAATTTTATTAGAAAGCATTTTAGAGATCCATATTTTCTAATTATACATTACTTAATTTATCAATTTTAAAAACAATTGTAATTTTACGTGTTTAATACTCTCTAATAATTAATTTATCATTTTGTAAATTGTCTAAAATAGTATGCTACTGATTTAATGTTTATTTCATTCATTTTTTAAAGATAATGGGCTACAAAATTATTCTATGAATTCAATATTTTAGCTGTAATAAGTACTTTAACTGAGCATTTCAAGTGTTTTCTTATCAATAGTTAACAAAAGAACAAGATCTGTTTCGCTGAATGCAAAATTTGTTTCATTCAGCAAGCGCATTTCTTACTATTCAATGTTTACATTTAAATAGTTTTCTTTCCAATCTTTCTTTATAAAGTAAAGAGTGATTCTCGCAAAAGTGAACCATATCCCCAAAAAATAAAATATAAAATTTTTCATTTTATTTAAGGCTATTCAAAAAACATTGTCTAAAATATTAGTTCATGTATTTTTTTTTTTTTTTAATGTGTATGGAGATTGAAATATGATTGATGCCATTTTTAACATTGTAATAAAATAAAATAAAATGACTACTATTACTACCAGGGTTGGAAAAAAACCAGGTTTTTTCGAAAAAAACCAAAAAAACCGGTTTTTTTGGTTTAAACCAGGTTTTTTTAAAACATCCTTTCTTATTACACATACATGCATATTTACTGATAAAAACAGACATTATTGGTTTATAAGCAGTGTAACTTCATTTAAAATATTTTAAATTTAATAATTATAATGAATTTATGCTGAAAATTGAAAAAATTCATTTTTTAATTTAAACACTTTTAGCAAACAGTCTTATGTTGAAAGTTTTAACTGTTCTACACAGTGAACCTATGATGCCCTGTAAATTTTTATAAACAAACTTTTGATTTCTAATAATGAACATTTGGATGTAGTTTGATAAATATTCTTTTCCACAATTATTCAAATAATAAATTACAAGTACTTCTTAGGATTCTTTCTTTCTGAGTGACAATTTGAAGTTAAAATTTTTAGTCGTTAGATTCAATAGATAGAGGGGAAAGAAATTATTATTAAAATGCTATAACTAGCAACCAGTCTTTGCTTTTAATTCCTCAAGATAATCTCCCAAAAGAAAAATTTCTTTTACAGGTTGTGCAAAATCTTAAAAGATCATTGTGATACATTATTAATTGCATTAAATAATCTTCATTATTAAAAAAATTAAAATATTTTATATTAAATATTGAATTTATATTATCTTTAATCAATTCGCATGTTTGAAGTTTTATCTTTAGAGCAATAGATATGTTCACCAGTGTGTACTGATTTTAATCCTATGCATAAAAAAATGACGTAAACCCAATATATCTAATGCTTATTGCTGAAATAAAGTGTTAAAAGTAGAAATTATTTATATCCAATAATCTGAAACTCGTAGATTTTAAAGAAAGAAAGAAAATGTCATTAGATTTCTTCTAAAAAAGGATAGAAATTATTTATATCTGATAATTTGAAACTTGTAAATTATAAAGAAAAAAAATGTCATTAGATTTTTTTCTAAAAAACGAATTGCTTTTTTTTAATAGAAAAAACCAATTGATTTAATCCTATGCATAAAAAAAGACCTAAACCCAATATATCTAATGCTTATTACTGAAATAAAGTGTTAAAAGTAGAAATTATTTATGTCCAATAATCTGAAACACATAAATCAGGGTTGGTATAAAAACCGGTTTTTTTGAAAAAAACAAAAAAACCGGGTTTTTTTTGGTTTAAACCAGGTTTTTTTGGTTTAAACCGGGTTTTTTTCAAATCATTATTTAAATAGCATTTGCAAGAAAAATAACTTGAGTTTTAGAAAGTCATGAGGATTTTTTGTAATTAATAGTTAATTAATGTTAAACATTCACATTAGTATTTATTTTTTTGATAATTAAATAACTAAAGCATAAAAATTTATAATTAAATTATCTTATAAGTTTAGGTTTCTATAGGGAAATATTCATTGTGTGAAAAAAAATAAACTATTAATTTATTAGTATACTTATATAAACCTTTTAGATAATAATTTAAGAAATAATTATATGCAGGTTGATAATGAAGAACATAGTAAAGGGCAAACGAACATATTTTACTAAATTAACAGAAATAAGCTGAAATAGAAAACATTTTCTTGTGCATAATTTAGAAATTATTTACAGTATTAACATCAACAAATGATTATTAATCTCTTACTACATATATTTACTTAAAAAATATCAATATGCATTTTATTAATGCTAAAAAATACATGTGTATTGACTTACTTGATACATCAACGAATGTAATGCTTATACAAATTGAGACATAGGTTTGAAAAATTACTTTTTTTTTTTAATACAAACTTTATTTTTTCTGTTTCTTTGTTCTTCAAAAGGTGAAGATTTAGCATTAAATTTTATTATCTGTGCAAGCATCGAGTTACATGGATATTTTTGTTTTGTAAAATTTAATGTATCCTTTTTTTCTTCTTCACATAGTTCACTTTGACTGTATTGTGGTTCAAGCATGTATACCTAAAAGGGCATAGGTGTTAGGGCTATTTTATACCTACCTGGACTAAAAAACTATGAGACTTCTTTATTTACATTTTTTTTCTCTTAATATTTTTTGAAGACCTGTCCAATTATAAACTGCATTAGTAATGGAACTTATTACTTTAGATATTATCCAGGGAAACTGCAATAGAATTTAACAGTTTAAACATATCTTCAACATTTCTTTTAAAATAAAAATTAGACAGATACGAGCTTTTGAATATTTTTATCAGTAACATTCCTATTTTCTACACAAATTTTAAGTAAAGTGAGGCAATTTTTAAGATAAACATCTAAAGCATCTGAAAATGAATCACACCTAGTATTATAAGGAAGAGCTAATTTGACAGCATTTACATTGCATGCAATTTTTACATTTGGCTCTTAAACATGTTTTTG
This sequence comes from Maratus speculifer, assembly GCA_964019185.1. Lineage (NCBI taxonomy): Eukaryota > Metazoa > Arthropoda > Arachnida > Araneae > Salticidae > Maratus > Maratus speculifer. The sequence goes on from OZ025296.1 coordinate 213,196,522, forward strand.
ATGTATTTCTTATTCCCTCAAATGAAAACCAGATTATATTTTCATTTTTTCTAGTTTTAGACATTCTTTTATTTCAATATATATAAGTAGCTTTATTAAAATAAAATACAATACAAAGTAACTTAAAACAGAAAAAAATAATGTAAAAATTGCCTATCCAATATAAGAAAAACCAAGGCTTACTAAAACCAAAAGCTATGGAACAGAGAAAATTCATAGCCAATCATTTATTAGCATACAGAACAAGAGTAACCAATGAAAAGAATGACTTATGATTATGTCATTATTGATGCTTTGATACATGATGCAATCCTTAGTAAGTCATAATCAAGCTATCTAAGCAGTAAAATTGCATTTTTGGCTGGCATATGCCATTTTTGCATTTTTTTTTTTAAATAAAAGGTTTAAAAAATAATTAAAACTACCTTTTTTTTATCCTCCACAGTTCACAGTAGAAAAATATTTTGCCATGTCAATTTATAGATAGTAAGAAAAATTAGATTGATTAAAGATGTTTGTCACTTTAAAAATTTAATTTGTCTTAAGCTTTGCTTGTAGCTACTCCATAACTTTGATTTTGCACATTTTAATAATGTGTAAAATAAATGAAAACATTAGGGAAAAGGGAAAAAAACCAAATTTAAAAAAACCAGCATGGTTTTTTTAAAAAAACCACTTGGTTTAAACCATGGTTTAAACCACGGTTTAAACCAGCGTGGTTTAAACCAAACAACCCTGACATAAATCAAAAAGAAAAAAAAGAAAATGTCGTTAGATTTCTTCTAAAAAAACCAATTGGTTTTTTTGAGAAAAAAACCATTTGGTTTAAACCGTGGTTTAAACCATGGTTAAAACCAATTGGTTTAAACCGTGCCAACCCTGATTACTACTATTAAATTACTCAGAGTTTCCCCCAGGTTTAAAAAGGGGCGGGGCGCTACTGTTCTGAAAAGGGCACTTTTTACATTTTTCAGGGCACTTTTTGGGTTTTAAGGCCACTTTTTTATAGAGTTGAATCATATCTAGCGGTTCAAAAAATTGTAGAAAAACAGAAATTTCGTTAAAAAAAAAAAAAAATTGATTAAAGGGGAAAAAAAGGTAAATTTTGTTTAAAAAAAATCGCAAAAAAACGGCCTATTTTGTTCAAAGATCGCAAAAACAGCAGATTCTGTTAAAATATCATGAAAAAACGGCAGATTTTGCTTTAAAAAACGACAAATCACGAAAAAACGGCAAATTTTCTTAAGAGATCACAAAAAATGGAAAATTTTGTCAAAAGATAGCGAAAAAACGCTAATTTTGTTACATTTAAACACGAAAAAATGCAAATTTTGAAAAAGAAGCACGAAAAAAAAAAAACCACATAGTTCATAACGGGAGTGAAATCGCCCCCTCTTTTCTCCCACTTCCATTGTAACCTTTTAGAAAATTTGCTGTGATTTTTAATTTTTTTTTTTTTTTCTTTTTTTTGCTTAGGATCATTTCTGTGATTCTGTCAGATTTCTTCCAAAATTTATAAAAATTAAGGTAGTCATTTCCGAAAATAAAGAAAGATCGGTCGTTACTCTAAAAATCTTACATAAAATGCATCGCAAATTTTGACAAATATTCGAAAAAATATCATTTTCTTAAATTAGTGAAAAAAAATCGTCGATTTCGTTTTGGGATTGCAGGAAAAACGCGAATTTTGCTAGAGGATGCAAAAAGATGAAAAAAAAAAAAAGTGTTTTTCCCCACGGCCCTTTGATGAAATTCGTGCTTTTTGTCTGTTGCATTTTGATGAAATTTGCGTTTCTTCAGAGGCCCTTTGGTAAAAAAAACGCACTTTTTTCTGCTTTCAGATGACAATATTCACTTTTTGTTGACGATCATTTAACGAAATTCGCGTTTTTTCCACGGTCCTTTGACAAAATCCTTTGGTCCTTTCGCTTAATCTTTGCGTAATTTACGCGCTATAGCGTGTCCGCATCATCGCTGAAGGGCTGCGTTTTTTCTAATGTGGGGCAAGAAGGGCGCTATTTTTTGAATCAGCGACAAGAGGGGCGCTAGTTTTTGGATGAGGGGCAAGAGGGGTGCTATTTTTTAAACTAAAGGGCAGGAGGGGCGGCGCACTCCCCTGAAACCCTCTGGGGGAAACTCTGAAATTACTACACAAATAAAATTACTACTTTTTTAAAGTGATTAAAAATATTAAAAGCAAAGATTTTGTTAATAATCAATTATGCATGATTAAATATTCATTATAAAGATTAAATGTATTTTTCCTAAATTATTCAATGAAATTTGCTTCATAAAGATACATTATTAATTCATATCAAAATCATAAAATAAGAAAATTTTATTTCAGTTTTAACCAGGGTTTGAAAAAACCCGGGTTTTTTTGAAAAAGCCCAACCCACTGGGCCCAGTAGTCTAAAACCCGGGTTTTTTCGGGTTTTATCAAAATGTTTTAGAGACCTCTTCACATTTCTAATTTTCACATGCATAGTACCTAAATTTTTCATTTATCAGTGGAACAAAGGTATAATTTTGCATTAAGTATAGATTAACAATAAAAATAAATATATAAAAAGAAAATATAAATATATTTAAAAAGATTATTTTGTATCTCATAGAACTAGATTACTGGAAGAATGATATATTAAATCAAGTGCAACTGAATTTCTTTATATAAATCTTAAGTTAAACAGACTAATTTATACAATTTCTTTAATTTACTTCAATAGAAATCAGTTTAAAGCAGCAACATTTATGTAAATATTTTTATTTTTGTGAAGAAAAAAATAGAATTCACACATATGTATGCATATATATATATATTTACTACAATTTAAACAACATTTATATTGCAATAGTATTAAATTGGATTATCTAAAAGTCAATGTCAGTCATATCTATAAAGTTAGATCGTAAATGGCAATACACTTTTACTAGTTTAGTTTTGCTTTTGTATGCCATCTGTAAGCAATCTTTTCAAGTATCTGGATACATTTTAGATTAGATTTTATTAGGGTTTTTGGATATTATCAAGGTTATTTATGTTAAAGAAATATGGTTCAGAATGTTTGAAAACAAGGTACTTATACTACTAAATACAATTTAAATTAACTAATTGATTACAAAAAGTTTATGAGGTTAAAGGTTAAAAGGTTATGACAATAATAAACATTATAATTTGCTTTTACAAAAATTAATAATTAGTAATAATTTTAACAATGAAATTATTAAAGTACTATACTAAAACTTTTTCACTCTTTTTGTTACAACAAGATTCCCAGCAAAACATGACTGGCAAATTTCTTGACTTTCTATGACCAAATCTCAAAAAATTCCCTGACTTTCCCAAACCAAATCTAGAAAAATTCTCTGAGCAAACGAGCATACAGCAAAATTTTATACTTATTTTCACAATCTTTTGCCAAAATTAGCAATGTTTTTCTGCAATCATACTTCAATCTTTTTTTTTTTTTTTCCCAACTGTGATGAATTTTGTGTCATTTTTCATTTTTTCACTCAAATGTTTTCCATGACTTTTTTAGAAATTATTTGTAAATTCCCTGACTTTTCCTGGATATTTTGAGATTTTCCTGACTTTCCATGATGCTGGGAACCATTATAATCTGTCACCATTTTTGTGTTGAAAATTGCTGTATAAACTTTCATTGAATTTCAAGAATAAGGAACTGATAAAGAGTAGCTTTACTTGCCGGGGAGGGTATTCTTTTCGGTTGAAAATACTGGAACAGTTGTATAATACCATTTCAATTGTACAACTCAAATTTACTTTTGACCTACAAAAACAATCACCCATCCCATTTCATCAAACTATTGAATCATTCCAGAACTTTCTGTAGGTAGTTAATTTCACTAGTATCACCTTTTGGAGCTATTGTGAAAATTCCTGTAATGACCCTGTGTGCTGTACACGGGGTGTATCAATGTGCCCCAGTTCCCCCTACATTAAGATTTAAAGCCCTTGGGTGCATTTTAAAATATATAGCCATGAAAATCTTCCTTATTTACAAACTAATTTATTTTATGGTCATTTTATCAATACTTAGAAATTCTTTTAAATAATGGTTAGTTTGAAATATATTTAAATTGGCATTTATCTTTCCATTCTCATATCTTAGATTAAATAATGATACAGTTGTAAAAACTCGAGAAAATTTGAAAAAACCCACAAATGGGTTTTTGATGGGTTTTTTCAAGCGGGCCCGCCCGAAAAAACCCGGGTGGGTTTTTTCGGGCTGGGCCCACTTTGGCGAACCCTGGTTTTAACCAGACTTAACCAAAAAAGCTTGGTTAATTCATAAATATATTTGGTAAAAAGAATTACCAATGATATCAACAATATTTTGAATTTCTTCAGAAATAAATTTATTCATCCTTTATGAAAAAACATGAATTCAGTAATATTAATAAAAATTTCATATTAAAATATGTATGGAATTGATATAAAACAAAAAAAGATAGACAAATTTTGTCCCTATATCTGAACTGGAACTTTAATTGTTTACATCTATAAATTATGTGCAGATTTTAGAGAGTTGTAGGGTTGCGAATTTTAGGCAGTTTATTGTAATAAAATCATCTCCAAAGTACTGTCAGCAATCAATGACGCTTTTTCTTACCCCCTGGGAATGCGACTGGACAATACATTTTATTATAGAAAGAAAAAATTTCTTTCCATTTATATTTAGAACCATCTTAAACAGTAAATTTGCTGCCTGGGACCCAAAATGAATGTCCGGTTCCGTGTTCACAGATTCTTTTCATCTTAGACAGATTTCTCGGAAATCTCTCTGTTTAAAAATGTGGGTTTCTGCCTGAGACAGATTTCACTGTATTCCAAGAAAGGGAAGGGACATGCATCTCTTGCAGTAGTGAGATGTCCCCCCCCCCCCCACTCCCCTAAGATTTAATATTTAGTGTTTTCAATGATCATAAAGTGCAATTTGTCCTCTAAAGTCACAATCCCTCTATGTGAAAAGTATCTAAATTCAACACTGGTTGTTGCTAAAGCAAAGAAAAAAAAAAAAAAGATTAATTTACAGAAAAAAATTAGTACTTTTACATTAGCTAATTGCAAGTGATAAGTCATTTAATATTGTTTCCTTTGTCATCATTTGTTTGGCATTTATTTCACTTAAAATATAAATCTTTCACTCATTTAATTAAAAATACATAAAAAAATAATTCATTTAAAATGCATGTAGAACATACATTTAAAATACACACTTTTCATTAATTTAATTTAAAATACAAAAAATAAGAGAAGATATAATGCTATTAATCAAAGCATTTTGTTTCATTTTCAAAATATTGTTTTTGTTTTAATTTACACATATGAAAATTGCCATTGGCGAGAAAAAGGGGTATTGGCTGGAGCCTGGCTAATATAAAAGTTCTGAAAAATTGATTGTTGTGTTAAGTAACAATATAGTATAAATTATTTTATTTATGATAGGGGAACTAACAATTTTGAATATTTAAGAAATACACCATAATTTAATGTTCTTCCATGTTTCTATTAAATAATTTAAGGAAGGTCTATGAGTTTTGCAATCTTTCGGGCATATGAACTTTAGAAATACTATGCTATGGGGAAGATTTTTACAAAAGATCTCTGGATACAACTATTATTGCATTTCCCTATTTAAAAAAGAGAGTATAAGTATATTAGTTTTAAGTATATTTTCTAGTTTTAGAAAAGGCAATGTGCTGTACCCTTAAGTAACTACTTGACTCATATAAAACCCCTGTATGCTGGAAATTTTTTTAAATATCTCTTTTGCATTTCAATGTTTTTTTTTTAAGTATTTTTTTTTTCTTTTTTTTCAGTGGCTAGCTCAGATTGTTTTCTGAAACCTTTTTTTATGTTTTAAATTTTGTTTAGAGGTTTTTATGGAGATACTTTTATTTTCAAAATTGTTTTCAAAAGTGAAATATTCTTATTAAAAAATCAAAAAAGTAAAAAATGGCCTGTACAGATCAACCTCAGTTACTCAAAGCATAAAAAATGGTTTAAAATTACTAAGATGCAAGCAGGCTATCTTTAAAAAATTCATTACATAGAATAACAATAGCATACGGATGTTTCATGTGAGTAAAAAGTAGTCATATCTAATTAAATTAAGTTGTTAAAGTTACATAATGGCCTAGACAGACCATCACTTATACAATTTTAATATAACGTGGAGATAAATTTATTTCTTTATTCACACAATCAACATATTTATTTTTGTCTAAAAGATTTTTTTTAAGCAAGAATCTACCTAAACGCAAAAGATGCAGTTTCCATAACTGTTTCGCAATTAAACCATTTACACAGGCCAAAAATTAGTCTTTTTTTGCACCAAGGGCAAACAAGGATCTCTCCCATCCTCCACCAATAAATTTGCTAAGAGAATTTTACTAAATTTCTGATAGTCTACTTATTTTCAAATTTAAAATATGTAATACTGAACTACATAATCAGTTTTGTCAAATATTGATTCTTTAGAACCTTGAAAACGGAATTAAAATAAATTCTGCTTAAAATAGGATATCTGTACCATATCCTTAGATTCTTCTATGCTTTGACATACTACAGGCATGGGTGCAAGTTTTCCTTCTACAGGACGGAATTCCGTCTTTTAAAAGTTCCTGAGGACGGAAGTGGAACGGAAAAATCTCCAACGGCACAAAATGATCGCGAAAATGATGCGTTTTTTGCCAAAAGATCACGAAAAAAGATATGATTTTTCGTCGAAAGAATATAAGTAAAACGTGATTTTTGACTGATGATCGCAGAAAAGGCGTTATTTCTGTCAAAAGATCACAGAAAAAAGTGCTATTTCATACAAAAGGATGCGTTTTTCGTCAAAAAATTGTAAAATAAACATGATTCTTGTCGACGGATCTCAAGAAAAACGTTATTTCCGTTGAAGAATCATGAAAATGACGCAGTCTCTGACAAGGAATCACGGAAAAGGCACATTTTTTTTCAAAAGATTGCTGATAATATGTGATTTTTGTCAAAAGATGATGGAAAAAAAGCACTATTTCTGACAAAAGATGCGTTTTTGTTAAAGAATAGCAAAATAAACGCGATTCCTGTCGAAAGATCGCAAAATTAACGCAGTCTCTTTCAAAGACTCGCAAAAAAAATGCGAATTTCGTCAAATAGTAGCAGGAAAAACGCTATTTTTTGTCAGAATTGCCGAGAAAATATGACTTTTTGTCAAAGGAGCGAGGAAATGACGCAACTTTTTTCAAAGGACACTCTCAGAAATAAAACTCTTATTTTTGACGATTCAGAAATTCTTGAGCCTTATTTCGTCGTTTTTGACAATCATTTCGTATCCAAATCATGTGACTTTTAAGGAAACGTGAACTCTCAAATATTTGATGAAAGTGCTTTCTTAATCATGGCCAGACTTTATGAATTTTAAGGAAACTGTCGCGGTAACTTTTTAAAGAAGGACCCGCTATTATATCTCCTCAAATCTTGTTATTTTAGCAAGCAAGTATTTGCTTGTTTATATTAGTCCTCTAATAATTTATTTTAAAACAGCATTTCTTTTTAGCTTTTTAGAAACTGATGAAATATAGGCAGTTATTCTTTCTGCATTAATTTTCTTTTTTAGTTAAAGTTTTTAGATATGTTTATTATTTTTATTGATTTATTTGTATGTTGTATTTTGTTATGATTTAATTCGAAACGAAGAAATTTCCTGCGTTCTACAAAACCATTCAAAAGGTAAATTTGATCAATAAAATTTCAAAATTCCAGGATCTATTTTTCCTTTAAGAAATATATTCTTTTTTCACTCAAATTAAATATATACATAATTGTTCCCTTTCCCCTTTATAAACAGTAAATTGTTAAAATCTTATCCACCTAATTAAAGTAGTAAAATCTCTCCCAATAGGTATTTCATAATTCGTTATTTCTGAGCAACAAATTAACCAGTCCATGTTTTAATCATTCCTTGAACAAATAAAATTTCTCTAATTATTATATAATCAAGCCATACTATGATTATTCATTAACCTTACGAAAATCATAATAATAAATTCGTCTTATTAATTAAAATTTGCACAATTTACAACAGAATCGATAAAATAACAATCAAGTTATAAAAATGTAAACACACACTATAATCTACTAAATGCTTTTATAATAAATATATTTGCCTGAGCAACTCATGGCATGAAGCTAAAACATCTGGCTCCCACACTGAACGTTGTGAGTTCGAACCTCACCTCTGACATGTTTTTTTTGCTTCTGTCAATGAATACAGGAGCTTCGAAAAGATTCGACTGATGGCAGCATTAGCCCTTTTTTGACGAAATTTTTGATGAAACTAGTATCGTCAAACATGTGAGTAAAATAATCCCATCAATTTGACGAAATATTTGCTCAGAGCATTTCCCAAGAAGCGGTTTCATCAGAAACGAAGAAAATTTCGTGAAATCTGAATATTCGTTTCTGAGAGTGGAGCAAGGAAAAGACGTGACTTTTGTCAAAAGATCGCTAATTTTTGTCAAAAAATCATGAAAAGTTGCGAATTTTTGTCAAAGGATCACGAAAAAGTCGCGATTTTTGGTAAAAGGATCGCAATAGAGACGTGATATCTCTCAAAAAATCATGGGAAAAAACAAATTTCGTCAAATGGTCACGGAAAAAACATGAATCATGTACGTGCGTATTTGTTTACTTGGGGGGGGGGGGGGGACTGATTCAAAATATTTTCAGTCTTGGCAAAATTTCAAACTTGCACTCATGACTACAGGCAGAAAGATTTTAATGATGCTGCACTAGATATAGACATAGAAATATCGACAAACAAAATCTTCATTTGGCTTCCATTTCACCTTTCATTATAGTGTCCAAGACACTTTGCCCACTCTCAGTGTTCTCGCTGACATTTGACCAACGTTAGTAGTTCGGCTAATTAAAAATAAAAAACATTTGCCAAATGAAAAAAAGCATTAGCCAAATAAATTCGCCGTGTAGCACAAAAAAAAAAAAAAAAAAACTTTTAATGTACCCCCTTTTTTTCAATATGTTCTAAAATAACTTAAGTTTTTATAGTTGTGACAATGATTGTCATTAATCTAATTTCAACAATCAATATCTTAAAAATATGTATATATTAAAAATATGTATGCATGCATATGTATGAAAAACAAACAAAAAAAAAAAAGCAAAAATTGAGCATTAGCAATTTGGCGAATCTAATTCCGCACAGCTTGGGACCAGAGGTTCTGCAGATTTTAGAATTTTGCAGATTTCTGGTCATTCATTTGTTTACATCTTTTAAACAGTAATTTGAATGTAATTAACAATGAAATTGAAACTACTATAATGAATTCTTACAATATAATAAAATATTAAAATAAGTAAAAAAAAACTTGGATAATTTTTAAAATGAATAAAATATTAAAAGCAAAGGTAAAGTTAATAATCAATATCAATATTGTATAATTAAATATTTATTATAAAAATAAGAAGAGTATTTTTTCCATGAAACTTGCCTCATAAAAATACATTTTTAAATAATTACTAAATTCACATCAAAATCATAAAATAAGGAAGTTTTATTTCATGTTTAGCCAGACTTAATAACCAAAAAAGTTTGATTAATACATAAATATATTTGATAAGAAGATTGTGATTATCAATGATATCAGCAATATCTTGAATTTTTCCTGAAATAAATTTATTCTTCCTTCATGAAAACACATGAATTCAGTAATATTAACAAAAATTACAAATTAAAATATATATGGAATTGATATAAAAATAAAAAAGTCAAATTTTGTTCTTACATCTGAACTCAATTTTTCATTGTTTACATCCGTAAAATAATTTCATATGTGCGGAATTGAGGGAGCCTACTGTTTTACTTTTTTTCTGCTAAGTATTGTAAAAAATTTTTGACACATTCTATTTTAATGGTAAGGGATGCACTAAAGTAGAGTTTTCCTTTTGTGACCTTTTACTCATATTTATATTGTAATAAAATCTTTATTTTGCCTTGCCTCATTTTCATCTTTTTTTTTTTTTTTTTTTTTTTTTTTGTTAAAAATTATAATTTTTGCTTTTTGAAAATATTACTTCTTGTATATGTTGCAGTAGCATATTTTATGTATACAGCATGAGTTAATCTGATATTTTAATAAAGCATATGAAGTTTGCAAACGTCAATAGGTATTTATTGACTGATAGGTTTCTCCAAATTTTTGGATTTCATATTTCTAACTATTTTTTCAAAGTATTATTAGTTTTAGTATGAGTTATTTCAAGCTAATGTTCACAACTTTTTCTTAATGCTCAAAGCTGTTCATGAACTGTTCTATATTTATTTTTTATCTTTTGGTAGCATATCCCATACCTCCATACTATTATTATATTTTATATTAAGCTATTTGTATGCACTAAACTATTCTGAAAAAAAAAAAAAAGAAAAGAAAAGAAAAGATAAAACGTAAATTGTAGAAACTATAAACTTTATAAAATCTATTCAGTCTGATTCTGTTTTATTTGTGATTATCAGAATTATAATTTATAATTATACTTGAATCTTGAATTAATCTAAATATTTCAAAGTAAAATTCTGCATCACATCTGACAAACCAATTTTTTCATGGCTCAAGTTGTTTTCTTTTGCCATAAGTATATTTTTAGTCATCTTAATTTTAATTTATGATTTTACTTGAATAAAGTCCTGCGTTGACTCGAGTAACCTGATTTTACCTAGATTCTCTCTCTCTCTTTTTTAATGTGTACGTGAGGAAGAAGGGGAGGGTTGTTAAATATGTTATTTGCATTATTGTGTAGATGTTTAGCATTATTTATACTGTTTCTTTTTTCCTCATATATATATATATATATTTTTTTTTTTTTTTTTTTTTTTTTGAAGGGTTTTACAATTCCCTTTTTTGTCCCTTCTGTATTGCACTTAAAAAAAAAAAAAAAAAAATAAAAAAAAAATAAACTCTCCATTTCTTGAAATGTGAAATATGAATAGTATAAAAATAGTTATAAACCATCTGTATATTAAAATTAACCATTTATTTCAGATGGCACCAGGACCTAAAAAAAGAAATTTTCATACACCTCGAAATACAAAAAATACACAGGCATCTAAAGGTACAGATAAAAAAAGTGTTGAATCACAAGATGAAGTAATTAAAACTGTAGATGCCAAAAGCAATTCACCAACAGATTCAGATATTTCTCAAAAAGATAAATATTCTAAGAGAGGTGTTGAAAGTAACTGGGTTAAATATGAAGAACCGCAGGTTGATCCTCATGCTGATACAACACGTGGCAATGATTTTAATGTCTTGTTAAGCTATTCTGGTGGATCAGGATCACAACTTAAATTACAAGATGAGAAGGAATGGGATGATGAATTCACTAATGATCTATCTTTAGATATTCAAGATTTAGTTTGTGCGATGAAGTGCATACCATTTCATGAAAGAATTGCTCTAAAAAATGTGTTTGATGATAAAACCATAATGAATTTTGTATCTGTTGCCAAAAATCATGAAATATCTTATAAGCCACTGTCTAAGTCTGAAATTGCAGAAAATAAAGCTGCAAAAGAAATACATGAGGAGCCAGTTCTTGATATCATGGAAGAGCAGGGTTTGATAGAATCTGATGATGACAGTGTGCCCATAAAAACTATTACTGTTCAAGATAAAACTGAAGATATAATCAATTCACTTGCCTCAAATTTGTCCTTCAAGACGTTTTCAGAAAAAGTTGTTGAAGAAAAATTGTCAGTCTCTCCTGTAACAGAAAATCAGAACCATGAAGCTGCTTCCAATGATTTAGATTTCTTATTGTCGCTGAATATTTCTTCAAAGATTCCTGCAAAAGAAGAAAGTTCTTCTGTTGCTAAAAGCACAAATGTTGACGATTGGCTTAATAGTCTTCTTGATGATTAATGAATATTTATTTTAAAATGTTAAAATTATTTTATGTTCTTGATGTGTTTATATTAAATGTTATACAATTTTCACAAATAAAGTATTTTGAAACTTATTTATGTTCTTTCTTTCTTTTAGTATAATTGCTGCTGTCTCATTATCATTTAAATAAATGACTTGAAGATTAGAAGTACATTGACTTGTAAAGGAATTATTGTACTTGAAGATTTATTGAGAATATCAATACTTTAGGGCAATAAAGGTACATGTATTTTTTTTTATTATTTGCAAATGAACTTTAAACAAACAAGAAACTTTTATATACTTGTCATTATATATAACACAAAGTAAGCAGACGTATCTAGTAGGGATGTAACGAGTATTCAGTCTTTTTAACTTGATATTTTTGGCCGAATCTGTAGCAAATTACTTAGATAATTTAGCCAAATTTTGAATAAAAATAATATTTTTTCCTATGCTCAAATCAAAACTTGATAATTTGTAATACATTCATGCAGTCATTTTCATACTTAAATGCACAAAATATGCTAATATTTCTTAGTTATATACAGTAGACGTCCTCAAATCTGCACAGCTTGGGATGAGAAGTTGTGTGGATTTTAGAATTTTGTGGATTTCTTGTCATTCCTTTGTTTAAATTTTTTAAACAATAATTTGAATGTAATCGATAATGCAATCAAAATTATAATGAATGCTTACAACAACAGCAGGTAAGTAAAATATTAAAATAATTAAAAGTAAAGTAATAAACTAAAATAATAAATAATATTTTTTAAATGATTAAAATATTAAAAGAAAAGATCAAATAAATAATCAATAATGTATAGTGAAATATTCATTATAAAGATGAGATGCATTTTTCTTAAATTATTCAATGGAACTTGCCTCTAAAGGTACACTAGTAATTTATTGATTCAGAGATCACGCTAGAGAGGATTATGAAGACGGCTGTCCTTGTGCCCTTTTCTGAAAAAATTCCACCCTTCTCACCCTTTTCCTTGGTAGAAGCCCTCCCTTCTTTTTATTTCAGGATTGAGTCCTGCCTTTTTTGTATTGCACTAATTTTCCTCTTTTTTTCCCATTCTCTTTGTTCTCTTGTTTGTGTCCTGTGCTGTGTCACTAACCTTAAGTAATTCATTCTTTCTATGAACAAAACTTAAGAACAATGACACATTTCACCTGCTTCTGTGAAATAGTATTATGTCCATTTGTTCTGACATTTGACTGAGTGATACCTTTTATACCAAGTCTTCGAAAAACCGAGGAACATTATTTGTGGTTTTATTTTGTACTCAAATCAATCAAATCCATTTTGTTATTTAAAAAAAAAAAAGTTGCTTAGGGAATAAGTTTTAAAAAGAAAGTAGTACAAAGATCAGAGATCATAGAAAAACAGAAAATGAATGTGACTATATAAATTAACAGATTATTTTATGGGGGGATGTAAGTTTCATGTCATAAGTTTAATATTTTTCACGTAGTAAAGTTGCATAAATTATAGATGTTTTTGTATTGTTACAAGCATTACATGGCTTTAGTAAATACGATTTTTTTTTTCAGAGTTTTACAATTTTATGATTGATATAATCCAAAGAAACTCAAGCATCTTTTATATTTTCTGTTCCTTAATTTTAGCTCAACAACCCCCTCCCTTCCTCCCTGCCCGAGACGTTCGGTAAATGTTTGTTCACAACCTGTTTTCTTCCTCTTTCCATCTCTTATATCTTACAGAGGAGAGAAAAAGATTTTTTTCTTCTCTCATGGACTTTTAAATCCATTCACTATTTTAGAAAAATATGTAAAAAAAAAGCAAAAATTTTTTTTTTTTTTTTTTTTTTTTTTTTTTAAGTGGTGTATTTTTTGGTTATTGCACTTACATGGAAACAACTGCTCACTAATATAATGTTGATAAGATAAAAGAGATTTAATATGTATATATATCCAAACAGAATCAAAAAACTAAAAAGTGGCTTTTGTTGAGATTAACCTTAGCTATTTAATGTGCTAACTTCCCTTGCAAAAAATAGAAAAATATGCAAAATAGAATGTATTGAAATAATGCAAACTAGATAACTAATTAAAAAAAATATACATATCTAAAAGTTTAATTTTAGCCATTGCACATTAATACATAAATGTAAAAACAGCTTACTTTCTTAAAAAATCGATTTTTTGTATATTTATCAACGAGATTTTTAATACGACAAGTGTTTTTTCACTACCCATTGATTTTATTTCCTTTTTTACCACCTTATCGTCCTAATCACTTATATATAACTTATTTAAACCATTATTTTTGTTAAAATATACAACGATTATATATAAAAAGCTGTGCAAAAAAAAAAAAAAAAAAAAAAAAAAAAAAAAAAAAAAAAAAAGATCCTGCTAATATATAGTGTTGTTCAACTTAAAGTGCTTTTAAATTAAGTTATTGCAGAATAAAATAGGGTAGATGTGCCAGTAATGGGCCACCTCACACTTTTTGGTTTATAAAAAAATAATAAATAATAAAGCTTTTATTATTTTTTTCTGAACTCTACCTTGCATGCTTTATAAGCTGGATTAATTTTTTACACTTTTCGTCAAAACAATTACGAAGCAAAAAATAAAGTTTCACAGTTTTTCTGTTTTTCACTGAAAAAATTAATGAACATGCTAAGAGCAGACTTTACTTACTTAGTTTACATCTTTTTTATTTTTCCATAAAAATTGAATGTTTTTATTTGGTTAGCAATATAAAACATTGAATTTAATATACCAATGGCCATTTACAAAATTTTATTTACTTTTAAGATTTTAGGAGGGGTGGCCCATTACTGGATTGCTTATTTCGTGATTTTCCAGTAATGGACCACCCAAGTAACCAATACAAAAAGTGTTATTTCAGTAGAGATAAAATATTTTGATTTAACTGAAAAGCTAAATAATCAAATTTAATACTTAAATTTTACCTATTAGAATTTAATAAAGGCAATTTCTTTATAAATAGTTGTTTTAAAAAAGTCATCCAAAATTGGTACAAAACACAAGCAGAACATTTGGCAAAATCTAGATGTGCCGTTACAAAAGAAGTTGTTTTAAGTTGGTTCAGAAATGTAAAATCCTATTTGGAAGAAGATATTATTAATATTTTCTTCCGAATTCTAAAGCATACAGAGAGAATTTTCAATAAGGTTAAAACAAGGTTTCTTTTGTGCTCTAAAACAAGGAAAATTTTGGGATCAAAATCAGTTAAAGATGTGTATTATGTAGTACCAAATAACAAAAAAGAACAAATCACTGTTACGGGATGTTTTTCAGCAAAAAATGAGATTGCTCCATTGGTGATAATATATCCATATAAGCATCTCTGAAGGGAAATTGTGGAATCAATCTGTGCCAAATTGATAGGCTATATGATTATCTGAAAATGTTTGGATAGTGCAAGAACATTTATCATTTTAAATGCATTCTAAAATTCCATATTGAATAGTTTGGACGATCGGAAAGGGATGATAAAATTGAAGATCTGTTATTTATATTTCACAGTTGCACAGCACATCATTTAGATAATGATATGAATGAAGATTGGAGACTTTTTTTTAATGCCTTATTTTATCTAAACTTGATTTCAATAAAATTTTGTCTTTATCTTATAAATCCTTTAATGTTAGTTAATAATAAACAGTTAATAATATCATTAATATTTTGTTTTATATCCACATTATAAATCCTTGATTATAATAAATTCATAACTTAAATTTAAATATTTTGTTTTATGTTTTTTCATTATAAATCCTTTAATGTAATGAATTTCTAACTTAAGTTTTAATATTTTGTTCTATTAGTATGCTTTCATTAAGTTCTGGAGCAAAATACAATTGAAAAAAGTTGGAAATTGCACGTGAAGCGTAGCAAATGAGTTGCGTTCGTACGATAATGAAGTTTTAAAAATATACTGGTCTTCCTGATATAATAGACAATACTTCGGATACAGTACAGTGGTTGAACTCTTTGTGTATCTCCTATAAACATACAGGAAATAATTTTCATTACACCTCAGCAACATATATCATATTCATAAAATGTGGCACAGTTTAATATAATTAAAACATGTTCCAAACAATGTTTCCCTGTATAGCATTATGTAGTGGAATACTTTTGTGTGGCCCTGTAATTTAATAATAAATATTCTTTGCATCTCAGATTGTACAGAATTTTTATTTTAGTATATATATACGTCATAGGTTCATGTAGATTTTATTATGTTCGAATGAGTGTAACACCATTAAAATGCATTTGCAACTTTTTTCCCCATTGACTGTAATGTAACGAAATACTTTTGATAGTCCCTGTAATTGATCTATGCATCTGATTATTATAAGATCTGAAATGACTCAACAAAATTATGTAATAATTATATGTTTTAAATTTCAAACGATAAAAATGCATTTTAAACTTTTTTCCCCATTATCCGTAATGTAACGGAATCCTTTTGATTTTCCCTGTAATTGATCTATTCATCCGATTTTCATAAAATTTGAAATGACTCAATAAAATTATGTAATAATTATGTATTTTAAATTTCAAATGATTCGGTTGGATAATTTTTGCGTTGTTATATGCGGACAGACACACAGACAGATGGACTGAACGACAACTATAGATGCTACGTATTTACATAATTAAGAACGCACCTAAAAACAATTATCTGTTATTTTTTGTAGGGTGGCCCATTACTGTGCTTTTGGGTGTTTAGACATATTTCTATTATTTAAAATTAAATTTTTATTTCGATTGGGAAATGTAACTGTGGGATTAGTTAAATATTGTTGAAAGATTAATCTAATATGAAAAAAATTGGAATACAATAATTATAACTATTTATAAAAAAATATTTTTTAGAGAAATTTCTTAAGGGGGCCCATTATTGGCACATCTACCCTACGTTAACTTCATTCTCATTCAAGTATTCAATGATTATTCATAATATGCATCAGTAAACAAACACTTCTGTTCAATGTGGCACATCTCAAATAATCAGAATCTGCAGAATAAGAAAAAAATAAATAATAGTTTAATTTGCAATTTACAAACTGAATGAGAAGAATGAAAAAAAATCAACTAAGCTTTGGAAGTAAGATATCTGCACGGACCAAATTTTTGTAGTTTCGATACTGTGTAAAAGAAAAAACTTTGGATTGGCCCAACTCACTTATTTTCTAGGTGACCTTTTAGCTTGCCCCGAAGTGGCTCAGTGTTTGATCCAAAGGTTAGGTTACAGGGGTCATGACCTCCTGCCCCCTGGATGAAAAATTTTTCTAAAATATATTTTAAAAATTCTTCAGTCATCAATAAAAAAATTTCTTAAATGATGTGACACCCCCACCCCAAAAAAAGGAGCCATGACACCTTTTTAAATGGAGGACTGGATCCGCCTTTGAAGTGGCAATGCATAAAGTGCAGCAACGAAAGTTACTTTGGCCTGTACTGGCTAGGGAAAATTAAAAATTCGGCCGGGACACATCCAGCTTGCACAAAATAAATGAAAATTAAACCTGACCTGGCTCCTGCAAAGTCAAGTAATTCTTGCTCTATCTGGTCCAACTCAATTTCTGCAATAAAATCCGACTTTTCTTAACAAAATTAACTTTTAAAGAATACTGCATGCATATATATGTTAAAATTTCACGATATATTTTAAATTATGTTATTTCGTCAAAATATACACAGATTATTAACTTATTATTAATTATGATTAATTAGATTTAGATTTTTCAACATAGATACAAATTCATAAAGAAATGAAAGTTTAGAATAAAAGAAAAAGGAAAGGTGCAAAACAGCTACTTTTTTGACGTATTTCTGAGTTAATTTTTGTTCTGAAATGCAAAATATATCATGTGTTTTCATCCAGAAACTACAAAAACTAATAGCATTTTACTTTTTTAGATAAAGACAAAGGATCAATTAGAAAATATTTCAAAGTTGGCATTTGAATCAAATTTCCATACGTGACATGACAGTATAAAAAAGAAAAAACTTGTCGTCATGTGACAAGATCTCTTAATTCGACAAGTAAACTTATTTAGAAAAAAATGGAAAACACTGTTCAACTCCGCAAATATGTTCCCGTTGACAGAAGTTTATTATTGCAATTATTATTTTTACAAAACATATTGCCAGCTCCACACATTGTGCGAATAAATGAGAGCCTGATTCTGGTCCGGCCCGACCCGACTCCAGTCTGTTGAATAAAGTAAACCCATGATCAGACACGATGTGCCGTCCAATCTCTAGATTAGACATCTTATATTTCTATATTGATGTTGTTAAACTAGTATCAGCTTGTACAGAAATTTGTACTTATTCTTGCAAACGTCAAATCTATTTAAAATCATTAATTTTAAGCTCCGTTTAATTAAAATTTTTAAATGGGACCAGCTGATCCAGATAATTTTCTCATCGGCTGGCTGACCCATTTTATTTTTGGACAATCTGCCCCGTTAAAAAAATTATTCTAACTCTGCTGGCCTGATCCTTTTGAAAGTGATGCCGATTATGTTTTGGTGAAAATTGCTGAACAGCTGGCGCTGCTATGCCGCATTATCTTTGATAGTTATATCTCAAGAACTAATGCATGGAATTTCATCAAACTTAATATTATGTTAGACCTTGAGGTAAATAAACATTGATTAAATCTTGACATAAATTGCCATACAGATGGTGCTACTGTGTCGCATATTTTAAGATGTCTGCAATAGCTATATCTCAAGAACTAATGCACGGAATTTCATCACACTTCGTATTCTGTTAAGGCTTCAGATAAATAGACACTGATTAAATTTTGGTATAAATTGGTGAACAGATAACACCATTGTGATGCATTTTTTCTTAAGTCTGTGATATATATATCTCAAGAACTAATGCACAGAATTTCATCAAACTTCATATTCTTCAGAAAAATGGACACTGATTAACTTTTGGTGTAAATTGCCAAACAGATGATGCTACTGTGCCGCATTTTTCTGTGATAGTCTGTGATAGCCATATCTCACGAACTAATGCATGTAATTAAATCAAACTTCATATTCTGTTAGAACTTCAGATAAATAGACAGTGGTTATGTTTTGGTGTAAATTGGCGAACAGATGGCATCACTGTAATGCATTTCAATGCAAACTTCATATTCTGCTAGAGCTTCAGATAAATGGACGCTGATTTGTTGTGCAAATCGCACAACAGATGGCGCTACTATGCCACATTTTTCCAGATTTCCACAATAGCTGTATCTCAAGAACTAAAGCACAGAATTTCATCAAAATTCATTTATTAATTATAAAATGCATAGATTTTCAAAATATATTACTAATGAGATGAAAGCATATTGTTTCAAAGATTATCTAAAAGTAATATTAATGTATTTTCTAATACAACATGCATTTAGCATAAAAATGCCCTTTTTAACAAAATTGTCCTTTTTCTGTAATATGTGTCCTGCATTTTTTAATGTTCTAGTATGATCTCTGATTAATTCACATCAAAATCATAAAATAAGGAAGTTTTATTTCAGGTTAGCCAGACTTAATAATAATAAAAAAAAATTGAAATCAGCTATATCGTGAATTTTTTCAGAATTTTTTTTTTTCCTTTATGAAGAATCATGAATTCAGTCATATTAATGAAAATTACAGATTAAAATATATATGGAATTCATATAAAAATAAAAAAGTCAAATTTTATCCCTACATCTGAACTGAAAGTTCCATTGTTTATGCATCTTTAAATTAAAAGCAATTTTAGGGTTGACGATTTAAGGGAGTCTACTGTACTAAGAAGCTGAATAGCATTTCTGTTTTTTTAAGGCTAAGAGTCTCTTAGATAATGATACCAAAGTGGGAGATTTAAGCAAAACACAGCTGTTGGGGAACAAATACTTATCCATGCACAATAAAGATATTTTGTAAATAATCATTCTGACATAATGTTTGGTATAGTTAAAATCCTATGATCTATTCTATTTATATTGTAGGGTATAAAAAAATCACGAGTTTTTTTTAATCAGATTTTTAATCTCCTACTTCAAAATGATGGCTGCCCTAGAATTTCAAATTCCTCTGCTCATTCATTTTTAAGATAGAGGAGAACCAAAAAAATTTTTCATCAGTACAGTAGAACCCTAGTTATCCAAAAATTGGCTTAACCAAAAGACCATAAATTTCCTTAAATTTCTTTTTAAAAATGAAAAATCTTATTGACAAAACTATTTTTACCGATGACAAATGATACCTTTCAACATAGTTTGATTTATAATTATTATTTTATTTGTAAGCTTTAGATCAAAATTATTCTGAATAATTTTTAATACATTGAAAAGTTGTTTTAATACTTACTATCTTTAAAAATTATATACAAAATAAGTAAAAATAAAAACATTGAAAGGTGTTATTGGACACTGGTAGAAATAGTGTTAAAAAGCATGTCCTTTCTGAAATAAATAAACAGAGTCAACACTCTTATTTGGTCTATTGTGTAATTCCAGGCTCTTTATTAGATAGACACATATGATACATAATTTTTTTACAAAATATGTTGTGATTTACTTTTGTTTTTCAGCATTTCATTCATTTCAATGCTGCTTTATCACACCACTTTTTAAATAACAACACATTTTATGTTGTTGCACCTTCTTGTTTTTCAATATATCGAAGTACCGCATCTAAGATCTTAGTAGCATTGATTTTAACGAATAAGTTAACTCTTTGCTGTTGGAGCGACTTGTAATTTTGGTTTGTCATTCAGTCTGCTTTGAATATGGTACCACAACATTTTTATCACAATAATTTTCTAAATTACAGTCACAGCTTTCATCAAACAACCACCATAAGCCACTCGGTTATTCCAAAGTTCCTACTGAACCCCGGTTATCCGAAAATTTCTATGGAACCCTGGTTATCCAAAAATGCTTCGATCCCATGTTTTTCGGATAATCGGTGTTTTACTGTACTTCTATCAAGACCTGGCAATTATGCAAGAAGTAAATTCATATTCATTATTATTATTATTATTTTGGTTTGAAATCTTTAAGAGGCCACCACTTTGAATCAGAAGTAGATCAAGATGTTCAACCAATTTGATCGACATTTAATAAATGCTTCTCAATCACATCCAACTCAGTTTATAAATTAGTGCAGTGGTATGGCAATGATCAGATATCTGTAGCGAGATATATGTGCTTCTATAGATAGAAAAAAATTAAATTCTTTTAAATTCAAAATTAAATTTCAAAAATTTTAATTGAAATCTTTGAATTTTTTTCTATTTGTAGAGAGATATATGTGCTTCTATAGATAGAAAAAAAAAATCAATTCTTTTAAAATTCAAAATTAAATTTCAAAAATTTTAATTGAAATCTTTAATTTTTTTTTCTTTATTCTATATCTTATACTATACAATCCTTTTTACATACTTCTAACTTTGTTTCCCAGAATAACATATAGTTCACATTAAATTTAAAACCAGAGAGTAACTTAAGATAGAAAATGCTGATGTTTCGAAAATTCTTCTTTGCTTGTGGTTAAAGCCTTGTATATCAAAGATCTCAGGAATTGTGAGGATCTTGACTTCATCACAGGTCACTCAAAAGTTAATTAACCAATTAAACTAAATGTTTATCCAATTTTTTACTTTTGCCCATTGATGGAAAATATTACAATCCCCAACATATTAGTAAGAACATGAGCGAAAAAGATTAAATTTTGCTCATTTGAGATGCCTCACAACCTACAACCACGTAGGTCCCAAAACTGACGTAAATAGCTCGAGGGACATTTGATCTAACTTGCAAAGATAATTGTAAGATCTAGAGACAAAATAAATGTGTTTGCCTCACAAAGAGGTTCCAGAGTTAATTTTTTTCCCTATTAATATGCCTGTTATTCCTTACATAGACAAATATAGTTTTCTTTAATGCATATTGCTGAATTTAAGTATACATAAAATATATTCAACTTATGAAATGACAAAAATAGCCATTTGTACTGGTCGTAAAAGACTAAAAAGTTCTGATAAGTCTTTTGCATAATCTGAGAAGGAAAAATTTGGGAGGTAGATCATCCATATTTTATTTATTCGACTTTTCTCAATGCCAATTCAATGGAAAAATGGAATTTACCATAAAGAAGAAATAATATCTTTACTTGTTGTTCATCCAGCTAAACACATTTTGCATTGGTTCATAGAAGACCCAATTTCACAAAAATATTCACATGAAATACTAAGAACACAAAAAATCAGCATGTAACTAATCTATGTGTGTGACTGAGATAGCTAGTTATATGTACCACACATGCAAGTCTGAAAATTTGGGTGAGGGTAGTCTGATGCAGATCTTGATGCATGCCAGATGGCTCAGATTTCTAATTTTTTTTATAAGTGGCAGAAATTATTAATTAAAAATGGATTTTTTTTTTCACTAAATGGAAAAATCACATACACATCTGAACCTCATTCCACAGCTGAAATGAAAAAAATTAAGAATTTTCACTAATCAGAGAAATAAAGAAAATTTATTAAGTTATGGATTTTAAATTTTCAGAGCAAATGCATAAAAATAATTAAAACATGTATTTAAATTTTTGGGTTGATAATTTTTTATTCTTTTAAATTGACAGTGACAATGCAAATGTTAGGAGAAATAACCATACAGGGGCACTCATATACTAAAAACAAACTAAAAAGATATATATATATATATATATATATATATATGGCTGTTTTCGCCATTTAATTTATGAAATCTGATGGATCAGATATTATCTAGCTCTTATACAGTTGTCTTAATTATAAACGTCCCACTTTATTTCATTTAAAAATATGTTTTTCATCATATAGATTTCTTTCACCAGAATTATCGAACATTGATGGCACATTAGAGTCGAAATTCAATGGCAGTTCATTCATTCAGTTTAGTTTAGATTTTCTGGCTTTGTCTTGCTCCACCTTCCAGCACAGGGAATGCATTCTTTTCTTGGGTTCTATAGAGCCAATTTTAATTTTGTTTTGCTCATTTAACTTGTTTTCAATTGCCTTATAGTTTTTAGTTCTACTTTTCACAGCCAGGGCGATTTTTGTCTGAGATTTCACAGCTTGATATTTTATCTTTCACTGCTGAATTTATTTATTTCACATTATATTCTCATCAAATTTTCCTGTGTGTGCATGGTACACCTGCTATATGAGGGCCCAAAAAGTGGGATCTGTGCAAGAGGTTCCTTTAGAGAAAGATAAATATGAATCTAGGTTTTTAGTAGTTAGAGATGTGTATGTAACAAGTCTGGTTTAAACTGTCGAAGACAGTGGTGACCCATCCCACAGATTCATTTATTTGTTATTATTTTTTTATTTAATTAAAAAAAAAAGATACTCTTATAAATATAAAATATCAAAAAATTGTATCTATAGGTAGTTTTCTTAAAGTAAAATACGATACAAAGTAACTAGTAACACACAGAATAAAATCATAATGTAAAAACCCCAATCCTAATGTAAGAAAAACAAAAGTTTACTAAAACCAATAGCTATAGAACAGAGAAAATTCACAACCAATCATTCATTAGCATACAGTAGAGATGAGACGGGCTCAGCCCGAGCCCGAAAGTCCGAGCCCGAGCCCGGGCCCGACACGGGCTCAGGCTCTATTTTTATTTTAGACTTCGGGCTCGGGCGGGCCCGGGCTCATTTTTCCTAAAGCCAGAAAATTTTATTTACTCATGTGTAGAAAAGATTGAAATAACTTTTTCCACTTAAAATTGCTTACTTATTCCTTTTCAAGTCATTTTAATTCTTTTTTATCAAAATGACGGGAGAACTGAATGCTTGTTTATTTATTTTAGTATTTCATTGCTGTTTCAAGTGAAATTTGTGATAATTACAGATTTATGTCTGCAGAACTTCCTCCGATTGGCGCCATCTATTTATATGGCGCCAATCATTCAAACACAATAAATTTAATCTTTGTTGGCTTTTCGTTTGCAGAATATAATTTTTAATGGGATCGTTTATTTATTTATTATTTAGTTACATAACACAAAGGTAATATTTTCTTCTGTTTTTGGTAGACGAGAATTAGCTCATTAGTGGAGGTTTTAAAATTTATTTAATATTCGATTGTGCATGAAACATAGTCGTTTCTCTTATGAAAATAACTTTAGTGATTATTATTATATGCATTTGTCATCATGAATATGAATTCTGCTAATGCTGAGGACATTGTTCCTTCTCGAAGTCACTTTTCTCTGTAAGTAAATTTTATTATCATGTTATTCCAATAGAAAGCAATTGATCAGTGTTTCCTCTTTTTCTATAAAAACATAGGACCTTTAAAATAACAATGACACTTTTTTAATTTACGTTGATTTTCAGGTATCTGTCAATTATGGAAGATTGTTATGAGAAAAGAATCCATTATAATGAAATATGTACACTTTTTACAGAAAATTGAAAAATGTTGTTCAATTCGCTAGCTTACAAATAGTAATTTCTGCAAATTTCATGCATTGATTCATTAAACAAAAACGTTTCCATCAAATTTGCTTGTTAAAGGAGGAAAGAATATGAGAATACTTTTACATATGAAGTATATTTTCATTTTATATGAATTTTGATAAGAATGAATTTAAATTTTCATTTAAAAATCATATCTATGTAAGAAGTTTTTAGAAAAGAGATATTACTTTTGAAACAATTTTTAAATACAATACAATTTTATTTTGTTCATTTTTGGTATCGGGATCGGGCGGGCTCGGGCTCTGGTGACAAAAAAAATCTTTCGGGCTCGGGCGGGCTCGGACTTAAAATCGTTGGGCTCAGGCGGGCCCGGGCCCCGAACTCATCTCTAGCATACAGAACAAAGATTAACCAATGGAGAGAATAACTTATGAATATGTCATCATTGATGCTTCAACATATGATGCCATCCTTAATCAAGCAATCTAACAAGGGCACCACCAAACATGGTGCACACAGATTTTGATGATTTCTAAGTATGTTGTAGAGGTCATACCACTAATTATTCAGCTGAAAGGATTCTTTCAAATGGGTCTTAGCTTTTGAGAAATTGGGGGTCGAAGTTCAGCGTATATTTTAAATACTTATTAGTACGAGCGCCGCATGTGAATCGCTGCCGTCGTGGTAACGAACGAGCCTGCAAGTCGAAAGGTTGCGGGTTCAAATCAGTCATCGGCCTTTATTTATTTATTTTTGTATTTTTACACGTTACAAATTTTAAGTATTTTTATTACAAAATTTCTACAGCTTTTGATATTTTCTTAATAAATTACATTTACATTTTTAAATTTTTTCATGAAAATTTATTTTTTTTCTGCAATTTTTAAACGAATATTTCTATTGACAAAACTACAAAACTAGTTTACGCCTAGAACTTTTTTTTATTAAGTATTATTCACGTTTTTTATTTTAAGCACAATCCTGAAATAATGATTTTTTTTTCCTATCGCTTTTTTATTTTATAGCATTCTAAATGAAAACTTGCCTTTTTTTGTATATGTATAGATAATACAAAATAATTTTCGGGTGCAATTTTTTAAATGTCTTTAGGATTAGATTATTCAAGTAATGCGTATCTTCGAAAAAATAATAAAATATTAATGCAGTAATGTTAAAATGCAAGTTGTTGCCAGTTATCCAAGTTTTCAATTTTCCAATTTTCTGTAAATACATTTATCTCCAAAGTTCAACATAAACATAAGTTATCGTTTGCACAAATAAGAAATGACAGATTACATCTATTTTTATAACAAATCAAAACACTCTTTCCGTATCGTCTGTTTAATGAGATAAAATTTATAATACATATAAAAATACTTTTTTTAATCGTCTGCTTTTCTCCGTAATTATCAGAATAAATGAAGATTTCTTGTTATTGGTCTTATTTTTGCACTTTTACAAATCATGATTAAACCTTTTTTTTTTTTACTTTTAATATATTTTTAAACATATTTATCACGAATTAAGTATTTTAGTAATATAAATTACATTAAATGCAGTATTAAATTATCTAAAAATCCAAGCACAATATTGTGTAATACACATTTGAAAAGAAAAAAAAGTGACTGATTAATCTAAAAATATTAATATTTAAAGTAGTGGAGATTTTAAAATATTGAAATATTCTTATACTTTTTCAAAATTTTAATTAAATACAAATTTTTATTTATTTATTTGTTGCAAAATGTACTTTTAATTGAACCCTGAAGTGCAGTCAGTTCACCATATTTTGAAAAAATAATAATAAAAAAATGTTGACAATGTAAAGTGTCCTCTTCAGAAAATATCAAAAGGTTCAAAGCTGTCGAATTTTCAATTCTGCTTATAATTTGCGAAGTGTAAAAAAACATAAAAATATGTAAAAGGCCGAGGACTGATTCGAACCCGCAACCTTTCGACTTGCAGGCTCGTTCGTTACAACGACACCACCGATTCACGTGCGGCGCTCGTACTAATAAGTATTTGAAATATACGCTGAACTTTGACCCCCAATTTCTCAAAAACTAAGGCCCATTTGAAAGAATCCTTTCAGCTGAATAATTAGTGGTATGACCCCTACAACATACTTTGAAATCATTAAAATCTGTGTGCACCATGTTTGGTGGTGCCCTTGTAAGTACTAAAATTGCATCTTTGGCTGGAATACTCTAATTTTGCTATTAAAAAAATAATAAAAGGTTTAAAAAAGAATTAAAACTATCTTTTTTTTTTTCTTTACAGCTCACTGTAGAAAAATTAGTTTGCCATGTAAATTTATAAGCTAGTATGAAAAGTTAGATTGATTAAAAATGTTTGTCACTTAAAAAAATTATTATTATTATTATTTAAGTTTTTCTTGAAGCTTCTGCATAACTTCAATTTTGCATATTTTAATAATGTGTAAAATAAATGAAAACATTAGGGAAAAGGAAAAAAACCAAAAACTAGTTGGATGTGTCAATCCCAAAACTTTCTTCTATCTGATAAGTACATTTTAATATTTAAAAAAAAAACATGGTGACCCCAAAGTTACCCACTATTGAATTTCCCCAAACATTTGACCTAACCTAATGAGATTCTGGTATCCAAAAAGCCTAAAACGCAAAATTTAATTAATATTCTGAGAAAATGAGCTTAGTAGTGCCTCATGTTGGGTAATTTATACTAAAACCTAATAAGCATCTATTTATGTCAAGACCTAACAGAATCTGAAATTTGATGGAATTTTGTCCATTAGTTCTTGAGATATAGTTATAACAAAAAATTTGCAAAACGCAGCACAGCAACACCATATCTTGGACAATTTATGCCAAAACATAAAAAAGCGTCTAATTATGTTATGGTGTAAAAGAATATGAAGTTTGATGAAATTCTGTGCATTAGTTCTTGAGATATAGCTAGTTTAAAAAAAACGTGTAAAATATAGCACAGCAGCACCATCAGTTGAATGATTTATAACAAAACGTAATGATCGTGTAATTATGTTATATGTCATTTTATAACAAAATCTGAAGTTTGATGAAATTCTGTGCGTTGGTTGTTGAGATATAGCTATCGGAAAAATCGTGCAAAATGCAGCATAGCTGCACCACTTGTTGCAAGGTTAATACCAAAATGTAATCAACGTCTAATTATGTTATATATTCTAGTGTAACAGAATCTAAAATTTGATGAAGTTCTCTGCATTAGTTCTTGAGATATAGCTATCCCAAAAATCGTGCAAAATGTAGCATAGCAGCGCCACCTATAGGGCAGTTCACACCAAAACCTTATCAGTGGCTATGTATCTCAAGGTATCGCAGAATCTGAAGTTTGGTGAAATTCTGTGCATTAGTTCTTGAGATATAGCTATCATGAAAAATGTGGCATAGCAGCGCCACCTGCTGGCCAATTTTCACCAAAAACCAATAGGCCCTAATTCATATCAAGGTCTAACTGAATATAAAATTTTATTAAATTTCAAGCATTAGTTCTTGAGATAGAGCGCCCACAAATTTTTTGTCACATACAGACAGACAGACTCACAGACAGACATTTTCTAAAAATAGTCTAAACATGTTCAGGACCCTCTAAAACGCATAAATCCGTCGAAAACCGGAAGTCGGAAATTTTCATGAATCCCACACTTTCTTCTTGTAAAGATAGATAACCCTGTTTGGATTAGAAGGCTTGTGTGAATTTATCAGCAGAATATCATATCATAAAAGAAGTTAATTTTGATGTTTTATGAAAAAGAGTAAGTTTTAAACTTTCAGCTAGCAAAAATTTTTACAAGATTTGAAACTTTTAAAGTTTGGAAAATTTCTGCTTTTTTCATATTTTTAATTATGACAACTATGTTAATGAGTTTTTTTCTTTCTTTCTTAGATTTAACATGAGAATCAGCCGCCAGGATGTGCTAAAATTGTACCGTGAGTTGATTAGTTATTCTAAAACACTAAAGTATACAGATAAGAATTATTATTTGGAAAGAGTAAAAAGTGAATTTATACAAAATAAGCATCTAGAAGGTGAAAAAGAAATTTTACATCAGTATAATGTATGTATGTTCTCCTATTGTTTTATTTTTGACATAAGTATCTTTATAGACAAGTTTCCTTTATTTATGTATATATATATATGTTGTTGGTTAAAATGACACTTTTTAAGAAATATGTGTGAAACTTAAGAAATATTTTTTCACTCTAACTGCAGTGAAACTTCCATTTAACGAAGTCTCATCATTGTACTTAAAACACTTCATTATTAAGAAAATTCCTTAAGTAGAAATCAACTTAAAACATCTGCCTATATTTAAAATGCCAGTTTCAATGAAAATTTGCAATTTTTTAAACTATTATTTGATTTTCTAATAGAATGAACATTTATGTTTCTAAATCAGTTTTTATTTTTACTGTATGCCTATTAGAAATGAAATTAGAGCTCTTTAAAAAAAAACATTTAAATTGAAATTGAAAACTTTAAATGTGTTTTTTTGAAAAATGTAAACGATTATTGCTCTAACTCAAAATTTTATTTACCTATTTCCATGAAGTTTTTTGTGTAGCTTTTTGATAATGTCTAGAGTGTAATGAACTAAAGAATCACCATAAGTGACTTATTTATTGATATATAGTTATTTTTATGTAACTGTATATAATCAGCTGAATCTCTCTTACAAGGAAGGTCTCCATTGGGGGCATACTCAGAATTTTTTGAAAAAAATATGAATTAAACTACTCATGTAGGCAATAAAGGATCAGTGAAAATTAGCGGCGGAATTACATTATTAGATATGTAAAAAAAATAAAATAGTTTGGAATAATTGGCGTGAAAAGCTGAAAGCGACGCGGGATTTGGCGAGCAGTGTATTTTCTCGCCAAAAGCAGACGATTTTAACGAATCTGAAAATTGATTTTAATTGACTTCACTGTTAAAAATCTGCAGCATTTACTGCAACGTCACTCCACTACTTTTATAGAATATCTGTCTTCTGACCAATGAGAATGCTCCATAGCACAGTGAATTATTGACTGTTTTCAATAAAAGTGGTGGAGTGACGCTGCAGAAAATGGTACAGATTTTTAGCGGTGTTGTAGCTTGTGCAACACTGTTAAAAATCTGCTGCATTTTGCTGCAACGCACTCCACCGCTTGTATATAATATCTCTATTCCAACCAATGAGTAAGCTCCATTTCACGGCCAAGTAACCGTTTTCTATACAAGCAAGAGAGTGCGTTGCAACAAAATGCAACAGATTTTTAACAGTGTATTTTTCAATTTGGAACAATTTTAATCAATTTAAATTGCGTTTTACATGATAAAATATATTAATTTCATTTTGTTATAAGTACATATAAACGTATATGACAAAATTACACTTAAAGTAAAATAAAAATGCAAAAATAAAATTACTTAAACTAAACTTATTTAAAATAATTGAACATAGAAAGTTTTTTCTTTAAAAGGTATTCAAAGCGTAAAAGCGTATTTTTCAAAATTTCGTTTTTTCACCAACCAGAGATAAATCGCCAAATAAACGAAATTTTTATTATTTTTTTACGGACGTTATAAGGAGGTTCTGCCGAAATTTTTTTTTATAAACATATATAACTATATGAGAAGAACATTCTGTAATTTTTTCAGATTTTTCTGAGTATGCCCGTATGGAGACCTTCCTTGTTAGATGTACATTGATTGATTTTTAATTTATTACACTACACTCATGAATCTCTCATATGCATATGTTGAAAAAAGATTTGTGTTATATACATTTTTCCTTTTTTTCTTTAGAGCCAGAGCAGTTTTCATAAAAAAATTCTAAAAAATGACCAAAATTCTTCAAGATTAAAAAAAAATTGTATAAATATTACATACTTTTTAGTAATTTTCTGTATCCTGTGTTAAATTACACTGAAAAATACCAAAAAATGTGTCAAAAGTAGAGTTAAAAATTTGCATCTGAATTTATATCTTAAATTTGTAAAATAAAATATCTAAGCATAAAATGAAAAATACACCTAAAATAGAAATGTTTGGAAAATGCATTTTAATTTTGTCAATAACTTCTCTTAATGTAATATAGACATATGGGAAAAATTTAATTTGAATAACAACTAAAAAACACATAATAAATAAGACCTAAACAAGAACTGAAGTGTAGCACTCATTTTCTCTTTTCCTCACGACATTTCAAATCCTTAACTCTAGTGAAATCTGTAATATTACTTTGTACATGTTTCTTATAAAAATACTATTGATAAGAAATTTTCGCATTTTTGTAAATATCTGAACAAGTCAATTGTAAGGTTTTCGGGAAACTGGAATATCTTTTTCATTGTACCAAAGGCTTTTAGCATTTATTCTTTTGAATTTCAGTGATTAAATAAATAATTTAATTTTTATACAATCTGCTGAAATAAATTCATATACCTATCGCAACAGTAACCTCTGTGCTTGAATGTTGCCAAAGTGAAATAAAACTTTGTCAGGGCCGTAACTACCGCCGGGGCAACCGGGGCACTGCTCCGGGGGCCCCAAACTGACGGTTAAAGAAATATTGATTTTAGTTAATAGTCTATCTTCCGGTAAAATTCCCAGCACCTAGCTAAAAGGTAATTAAAAAAAAATCAAAGTGCTAGAGTGAATGTTTTTGCGTGTCCCTCGATATACTCCATACGCTTCGCATGCAAAAGTCGACAGCAGAATGTCGCGTTCAGCAGCGTTCAGAAACATGACACATTCGCGACAGCAGAATGTGTCATGTTGCTTCAACATGTTCGCCGATCCCATTGAAGCTAGTACTATAAGGAAGAAAATATGGGCTTCTGATCGGTTGAATAATATAAAAAGTCTCTAAAACATTCTAGAAAATCTTTCTTTTTATCTATTAATAAACACGTAAAATTGGAAAAAAATATCGAAATCTATCTTTCAAAAGGTTTTTTAACAGAAACATATGATTAAGTTACATAAACTCAAAAATGAACCTAAACAAAACGCTCTTTAAAGACGTCAACCAATCAGAAATCTGCATACTATAAAGCACATACTATGTACTGTGATATCGGCCGGCTCCGTGATGTTGACGCCAATAAGTCTGCGATGACGTTCCATGCCTAGTGCCATGAGGTCTAAAAACTGTCCGCTCTGTGATTTTTTTCATTTTGAAAGAGATTTTTTGAAAGTAACTTTTCTGTTTGAAATGGAACTGAAACGAAGGGATTCAGTTGTTGCCTGGTGCGCAGCAAAGAAAGAACGTTTTTTTCGGCGGGCTCGGGTGTGAGCCGTGTATAGTGCAGGTTTTAAAGAACATCGGAAAAGGGTGTTCGAAAGCTCATGCCCGGAAGGGGCAGTATATTTTCAAGTGCATTTTCCTAATGGATATACCTGTACATAATTGTAAATAGCACAGTGTGGTTATGTATATAGTTTTCATCGTGTACTATGTGTGTTGGTTTTATTAAAGTGAATTGTGAAATTCTACAGAGAGTGGAGTATATTTAGTTACGACGTCACAGCTAGTAATATATAAAAAATTATTGGTGGCTTGCTGTGGGATACAGGAACTGATATCAAAAGTTCCGCGAACTCATCGTCTCTGCTGTATTATTTTGAAGGCGGACTGAAAAGCTGTGTCGATCATTGAAATCAGCATTCGAAGATTATGAATTTCTGCTCGGAATATTAAAGAATCGAACGGTGAGTCCCTATTGTTTCTTTTGCGCGCTGAATTTTGGGGAGGTCTCAATACCATACGCTTATGTTAGAAAATTAAAATAGCGTGTTTCGTTTTGTTTTCTTTTTTTTTAAGGTTATTGCACAAGAGTATTTTCGGGATTTATTATTATTATTATTCTTTGCTAATTGCTGTTTTGTTTTAAAAGTAAAACAAAATAAGAAGTGTAAAAGTAGAATATATTAAGTATTTTAAATATATTTTTATTTTTTGCATAAAGAGTAAGGCAATTTTCATTGCACAAGTAGAGCGGTAATGAACTTAATTGTTCAAGTTGCAGTGTAAAGTTTATTAAATTAGAAAGTTTAATTTACTGAAATTATTATTTACTTTTTCTTAGTGCATTAAAGCAAAGTGGTTTAGTAAAGTAATGTACTGAGTGTTTATTATTTGATTGTGCATTTTTTTATGAATACTTTAGTTACGGTTTTAAATTATTAACTGTGATTAGAGAAAAGTGTTACTCAGTTGAAAAAAAAAAAAAAAATCTTGTTTTTCTTTGGTATTTTAATGCTATTGTGCTCAGGAAAGTTATAGAAATATTTTGTAATTGTATTTACTTTTTTGTAGTGAGATATTTTTCTGAGTTTGATTATGGCTTCATTCTTGAATAGGCAAAATAAAGATGTATTGCTTTTGCTCGCAGCAGAATTTGATACCGAAATATCTGCTGACATTAAAAAAGTGCCTTTAATTCAGGCAATTTTGAAAGCTTCTGATTATGATGAACAAATTGCAAAAGATATGTTAGAAGGGATTTTAGAAGAAAGGGAAAAATTAGCAGAACAGGAAAAATTAAATAAATTAGCGGAACAGGAAAGGTTAGAAAGAGAGAAAGATAGACAATTGGAATTAGAGAAGCTGCGATTACAATGCAGTGCAGATAGTAACTCCATAGTTTCCTCCTGATTCTGTAACGGCTGAAAATAAAGATAAAAGAGTGAGTTTAAAGGATTTAGTTCCAAAATTTGACCCTAAATTAATTGATATTACTTTGTTTTTTATGATTTTTGAGAGTCAGGCGTCAAAAGAAAATTTAGGAGAATTAAATTACGTTTCCCAACTTATACCTTTGTTACCTGTGGAGGTAGCTGAAATTATTGTAAAAGAACCCTTAGAAAAAAGGGATGATTACCAGCATATCAAGAATGTTTTGTTAAAGAGATTCAGATTAGGAGCAGGGGCCCTGAAAGCAAAATTTGAGACTCATCAAAGGAAGGCAGGTGCGTTATGGACTGAGCTTGTTTATGAATTAAGAGGGTATTTAGAATACTGGTTAGAAACTGTTGAAGTAAATGATTTTGAATCACTCAAAGAACTAATGCTCACAGAGCAGGTTAAGCGTAGAGTTCCTTTTGCGATTAAAGATAAATTCCTCGATGAGTGGGATGAGATTAAGACAGCGTCATATTTAGCAGAAAAATGCGATAAATTTGAAAGTGTGAGAGGGAATGTTAGGAAGTTTGATAACAAAACGTGGAATAATAAACCATATTTTAGCGATAGGAATGGGCAAGATAATGCTAGAAGTAAAGGGGATCAGGTAGTTAAATCAGGTGGGGTTGATAAAAGAGATAATGTGCGTAGGGATTTTGGAAATAAAGATAAATTTGATAGAAAAAAGCCAATTATCTGTTTTCAATGTAATCGTTCAGGGCACATTAGGCCAGATTGTCCGGATTTAAAACGCAAAAGTTCTGGAGATTTAGTCAGTCACGTGGACGTAGGTGTAAGTTTAGAACAGTGTTTTACACCTTATTTGAAAAAAGCAGAAATTAATGGGATAGAACGAAATTATTTAAGGGATACAGGGGCTGGAATTGATCTTTGTGACCGTAGTTGGATAGATAACGATGATTTAATTGGGGAAGTAACGTTGATAAAACAACCCTTGGATAATGCGTGTAAATGTTTGCCCTTGGCGAGAGTTACAATTAAAGGGGATTTTGGAATGGTGATTACTAAGGCAGCTGTGATACCGACAGAATTAGAGCAAGGTTATTATTTGCTGGGAAACAAGACAGCTGAACTTATTGAGGAATCAAAAGGTAATTCTGTGTTGGTAAATGCTGTAATGACGCGCAGTCAGAAGCGGGAACGTGAAAGGGAGATATCCGTGGTTGAAGTTGAGAATGGATTGGATTTGGAGGATGGAGATAAAGATGAGGTGGAGTTTAAAGAAGAGGCGGAAGGGATGGTTATACCTGAAAAGTTAGAGACGGAGACAGGTTTGGTTAATGTATCAGCGGAGAAATTTAAAGAAGAGCAGAAAAATTGCCCTTCACTTAAGCAGTTGTGGGAGAAAGCTAAAAACTCTAATGATAAAGAATTTTGTATTAGGGAAGATAAGCTTGTACGGATGTCGCTATCAAGGATAGGTGAGGAGAAAATACAATTATGCGTACCGGAAATTTATCGAAGAGAAGTTTTAGCATTGTGTCATGAGCAGGTATCAGGACATTTAGGTACGACAAAGACAAAGGATAGAGTCCTTAGGTATTACTTTTGGCCAAATTGTTATCAAGATATTGAAAATTACGTAAAAACGTGTGATCCATGCCAAAAGGTGGGTAGTAATAAAGATAAGCGTAAGGCCCCTTTAAAACTGGTACCAATAATTTCCGAATGTTTTTCTAAGATAAACCTGGATGCGGTAGGTCCCTTACAAACTAGTAATAAAAATAACAAATACTTAATTACATCCATTTGCCTTGCTTCTAAGTATCCGGATGCCATACCGGTGGTAGATATCACTTCCACATCCGTTATTGATGCTATGTTGCAGATTTTCGCGAAAACGGGCTTTCCGAGAGAGGTACAATCTGACTTAGGAAGGTCTTTTACGAGCGAGTTAACGACCGAATTCTTTCAAAAATTTGGTATAAAAGTGTCCCATAGCTCAGTCTGCCATCCGGAGTCCAATTGTGTGGAAAGATTACATTCTACATTAAAGAAAGCCATTAAAGCCTTATGTTTCGAATCGGGTCGTGATTGGGAAGAAGTTTTGCCTATGGCACTGTTCGCTTTAAGAACAGTAACGCATGAAAGCACGGGGTTTAGTCCCGCTGAACTCGTTCACGGGAAGAATTTGCGTATGCCACACACTTTCGTGTATGAAAATTGGATGGGTGACGAGAGTACGGACCAAAATGTGGTAGATTATATTTTGAACCTGACAAATAGGTTGAAAAGATGTCAGGAGTTGGCAGTCAAGCGCATTGAGGAATGTCAGGACAAGCGAAAATTATGGTATGACCGGAATGCAGTGATAAGAAAGTTCAAGGTTGGGGACCAGGTGTTAGTTTTGGCAATCTCTAAATCTCATAAGATGGCTGTAAATTGGATCGGGCCAGGTATGGTCACGGGAGTAATTTCAGAAACGAATTACACCGTTGACTTACCAGAGAAGCGAAATAAGGCGACAATCTATCACGTTAATTTATTGAAACCTTATTATAAGCGGCCAGAATTTGTTAATCTGGTAATTGATATCGATTCGGAAGAGGTGGAAGAAGATGCCGAAATACCGTACCCCATGCCAAACCCCACACAAATTGATTTTTGGGAAATCGTGAACAACAATGGGCTAGAAAAAAGGGCTAAAGAAATTCAAATTAATAATTTTAAGGAAGTCATAGAGCGAAATAAGAAAGTATTTTCTTCGGACCCAGGACGTACTCATTTAGTAAAGATGGATATAGAATTAGTCGATGAAACGCCGGTGAGAGCCAAATCTTATAGAATGTCGCCGAGGCAGATAGAAATTTTGAGGGAGGAGATAAGATTATTAGACTTAGGAGTAGTTGAGGTAGGGCAGTCCGATTTTACGTCCCCCATGATTTTGGTAGAGGTTCCGGTAAAAGATCCTCGTCCTTGTGTGGACTATAGAATACTAAATTCCAAGACTCGAACGGAATTTTTCCCACTCCCGAATATAGAGGAGGTAGTAGAAAAGGTGAGTTCTGCGACCTTTATTACGGTGATGGATTTAACCAAAGGTTATTTCCAAATACCACTGACCCAAAGGGCCCAAAGGTACGCTGCATTTGTGACACCTTTTGGGGTATTTTTGCCTAAGGTCATGATGTTTGGTCTCGTGAACGCTCCTTTCTACTTTTGTAAATTAATTTACATGGTTCTGAGTGGTCTGGAATCGTTTGCCTTGCCATACATTGATGATATTGCAGTGTTTTCACTTACTTGGGAAAGTCACATGAAGGATATAGCCGAGGTCCTAAAGCGCTTATTAGAGGCCGGTTTAACAGTGAAACCCACAAAATGCAGATTTGCACAAGACAGCGTGAAGTTTTTAGGTCATGAGGTAGGTTCGGGAAAGAGGTCCCCCAGTGACGTAAAAATTAAAGCAATTTTAGATTTTCCCACACCCTCAACTAAAACACAAGTAAGGTCATTTCTGGGAATGACGGGCTACTATTCTCGTTATATAAAAGATTATGCAATAATTGCAGTTCCTCTAACTAATATCTTGAAAGGGAAAGTAAAAAAAGAAAAGATAGAGTGGAATGAGGATTGTGAAAAGGCTTTTCAGGAATTAAAAAGGAGGTTGACCCAGAGTCCGGTTTTATATGCCCCTGATTATAGCCAAGAGTTTATTGTGCAGACCGACGCAAGTTTATATGGTGTTGGTATAGTTCTGTCACAGATTCGAGATGGGGAAGAGCATCCCATTTTATATTTAAGTAAGAAATTTTCTAAAGCAGAGCAGAACTATAGCACTATTGAACGCGAATTAGCGGCGATTGTATATGGTCTTAAAAAGCTGAATCATTATCTGGATGGGCAGCGGTTTGTTATACAAACAGACCACAATCCGTTGACCTATCTTAAAACAATGATGGGGAAAAATGCTAGATTGACTAGGTGGGCATTATATTTACAGACATACAATTTTGAGGTTAAGCATAGACCAGGAAGGCTTCACGGGAATGCCGATGGACTAAGTAGAACTGAGTAATAGTGTGTGTAAATATTAAAATCCAATCATTCAATTCACTCATTTATATTTATTTTACATATATTGAATTTTATTTAATTGTATTAATTTTGTGTATTATTTAGTATAGAACTTTATGTTGCATATTCGAGAATGGTACTGTGCCATTCTTTCGGCTCAGATGAATATCTCAGATGACTAGCTCATTGTGTTTAGTAA
Organism: Maratus speculifer; assembly: GCA_964019185.1. Taxonomy (NCBI): domain Eukaryota; kingdom Metazoa; phylum Arthropoda; class Arachnida; order Araneae; family Salticidae; genus Maratus; species Maratus speculifer. The sequence continues at coordinate 213,233,892 of OZ025296.1, forward strand.
AATTTAATCGTAAGTTTTTTTTAAAAAAAATTATTAATATGCATTTACTTTAATAGTGTTCTGGTATTGTGACCTCTCAGGTTTGGCGTGTCTAGAGTGATAGGGGGCTCAATGCCGTCTTCCCAATTTTCAATTTTCATAGGTGTATGCACCCTATGAAAATCTCTTTAGGGGGAAGGAGCTGTGATATCGGCCGGCTCCGTGATGTCGACGCCAATAAGTCTGCGATGACGTTCCATGCCTAGTGCCATGAGGTCTAAAAACTGTCCGCTCTGTGATTTTTTTCATTTTGAAAGAGATTTTTTGAAAGTAACTTTTCTGTTTGAAATGGAACTGAAACGAAGGGATTCAGTTGTTGCCTGGTGCGCAGCAAAGAAAGAACGTTTTTTTCGGCAGGCTCGGGTGTGAGCCGTGTATAGTGCAGGTTTTAAAGAACATCAGAAAAGGGTGTTCGAAAGCTCATGCCCGGAAGGGGCAGTATATTTTCAAGTGCATTTTCCTAATGGATATACCTGTACATAATTGTAAATAGCACAGTGTGGTTATGTATATAGTTTTCATCGTGTACTATGTGTGTTGGTTTTATTAAAGTGAATTGTGAAATTCTACAGAGAGTGGAGTATATTTAGTTACGACGTCACAGTACGTTTAAACAGCGGCGTGTGAAAAAAAAAACTGCCCCTTGGGCAAAGTTTCAATTTGCCACGGGCGCGAGGGCCTTCACTAGTTTGCCCCGGGGCCCTCAAGTTTATAGTTACGGCCCTGAACTTTGTTATATAGAATATATTTTTCATAATATTGAGATTAATTTATAAGTTAAAGATCTTGAAAGCCAAGGCTCAGCAGAAAACTTCACTAAATAGGGACTTCATTAAAGGGAAGTTCAACTGCAATTGAAAAATGTATCATTAAAAAAAAAATATTACTTTTTCTTATCATACTAAATACAATATTAACTAACTTAAATCAATTTAAAATATATATTTATTTATTTTTCCCTTAAAAAAGGCTCATTCTCATTTTGATAATGGATCTGTATAAATTTCATCTTTATCCGAAAATCGAAAGTTTCCCTTTGATCTTTTTCTTCTTTTTTTTTATTTGTTTGTTTTTGAATATCTACCTCTAACTGCCACAAAAATTGGTCAATCCTGAAATTTGAAAATAATAGTTAAGGTATACTTTATTACTTTTTATTTTAAAGATAGTTGTACCGTTGTATCAGAGCAACAATAAAACATCTAAAAAAATCAAGAAGGAATTTTTTTTATTTATTAGTATGAAAAACTGTTTCTGCATCTAGTGAATTGCTAAGACATTTTTTATGTCATCACACATATTTTATATAAAACATAACTCAGTGTTTGAGATGTTCCAAAAGTCATCTTTATTCAATGCAATTCTAGGTTAAATTAGATATCTTATTGTGTGTCCTGTTGCTCTGACATATCATGCTGTATTGCCTGCTCACTTTCACTTGTCTGGATTAAATCACTCTGTGTCTGTGTTAGGTACGATTGAAAAGGTCATGCAAATATTCTATAACAAGTTTTTTGTCTTTGTAAATGATCATTATTTCATTGAAGTATGAGTGAAATAAATGTACAACGTGTGTAGCCTTTAAAAAGATGTGAGTATTTGGTTCAATTGCCAAATAAAAATGATGGGTTCCATTCAAAATACAAACAAAAGTGGCAAGATTTTATGTTACTCTACCATAACTACCAACAACTTATGCTTTTTTTGTACCACAAAAATTTAATAGCAAATGTTATCTTTTTTAATTGCTGTAGTCTGTCGATTAAATAAGCTAAATATTTTTATTAAATCTTTCTGGTACAAAAAAAGCATAGGCGTCGGCAGCTATGCTCTACCAATTCAAAACACCCAAGATCATTTTGCAGCCACACTTAAAGGGTTTAACTTGTCAAAATTTTATTTTCTTTGCTTATAGACAATTTTTAATGCATTTTTTTAATGTATGTTTCTATAAAGATTATTTATAATATAAAAGATTAAAAAAAATTATTTAAAATTTTATACTTATTTAGTTTTTGATATTACTCATGAACCACTTTCCAATCCCATTACCTTTTTCGCTACTGTATTCAAAGAAGGTTATTATTTTGTCTTCAGAATTTATAAAAATCTTATTTACAAAATTTATTATAAATTTAAAAGTGAAAAAAAGAGCAACTTTAAGAGTAATTTTTACTTTAATGAGTTAATTTTGAAAAATTTCATGCAAATTTAATATTCTGAAAACAGTTGTTAAAAATGCAACATAAAAATATTGGAAGAAATTTAAATATATCTTTTTAAACACAAGAAATAATGAGAAAATCTATTCTGAGATAAATTGACTTACAGTTTAAATTAAAGATAAAGCAGAACTGTTAAAAGCACAGAAAAATTAAAATATCTGCTGATGTAAGTATCATATAAATATACGGTTTGCTTTATCTAATTAAATTAGCTTTGTAGTAGTTTTTTGACGAAAAAATGTAAAATGCATATTTATGAGAATTTTAATATTCAAACATTTTTAAGCTCACAGTGGCACATTCATTGATAATTTTGCATTACTTTCATATAAATATTAATAAATTATTTTTAATCTACATATAGTAAGAAATATTAGTCTAAAGTTCTCTTTTACTATTTTTCCCTTTGAATATTTTTGATGAGTTTGAAATGGAGCAAAACTACACTACACAGGGGTGACTGTGTTCCGGGGGTACCCTAGATTTCTGGGGTTTTCGATTGATCCTTCCAGGTTTATGATATCGTTATGTTTAGTGTAAAATTTGGACATTAAAGAATATTGCAAATTTCTAAAAATCGTGTGAATAAAGCAAATTTCATCAAAGATCAACAGGAAAAAGTATGAATTTCTTTAAGGAATCACACAAAAAACTAATGTCTTCAAAAAATCGCATTAAAAAAAATGCAAATTTCACTGAAAAAAAGCCAAATTTCGTGTCCAAGGATTGCGAGGGAAAAAAAAAGTTATTGCTAGAGTGGAACTCTCAGTTCCAAAAACTGTCTTTGCTGCTTTAAAAACTGATTGTGTTGCTACATTTTATTTTTATTTTAATCCTTTGCTTTCCCCAAAAACTATTTTTTCCGCACCAAAATTGTTTTTTTGGTGTTCTAAATCTTTTTGAGTGAATGTGACAGGGCTGGGTTTTTGCCAGCAGAAAATAACTTCTGCCATGCCAGTGGCAAAAAGTGGTTATAACCGGTTTTAATCGACAGAAACTGACAACAACTGGCATAAACTCATTTTATGACACAATCTGAAATTTTTTTAGTGATATTAAAATGATAATATATAATTTATTTGGAATAAGTAATAAATAAAATATTGTGAATAGTTTTAATTTAAAAAATATATTAATTAGAATTAGAATTTAATAGTTTTGAATCTTTCAAGAAAAATGATCCATATTATTTCCAGATAATTGAAAATCATGAAAATGATATTAAGGACATAGCAGTTGTTAAAATTATAAATAAATATCATGATTTATAAAGAGTTAAATACTTGCTACAAATGTTAAAATCTATTGCTATTGCTTTAGATAAAGCTAAAAAACATAAGTGTTCTATTGCAGCTGCTCATAAAATTTACTGTTAACTTTTTTCAAGGATGGGAATATTATGGAAACACACAAATGCAAGATTCAAATTTCATTTAATGCAGTGCTAGCTTATTCAATTCATCTTAAGTATATGGGATCAAAATTGGCATTTGAGCATAAAGAAAGAGCAAGAAAATTGCTTTTTGATATTCATCTAAATTTTGTGCCATATATAATAACCCCTAAGCAAAATAAACTCCTTTTTCAGAAATATATATCATGTGTTATGATGTTATGTACTTATATGATCCTTTTCAAACTTTTTGCTACTTTAAGTAACATTCATAATCTTTTTTTTAACTAAATTCTTTATACATTACATACATGAATCATTCACATTATGAATCATTGCAGGTTAAAGTTCTTAGTTTCTGCCAGTTTTTGCTACTTACTGGCAGAAACTAGTTTCTGTCTTGCCAGTTTTAACCAGTTATAACCGCTGGTTTAAACTATTTTGCATCTATATTCTATTCTATTGCATCTATATATCTATATGTTATTTTGCATCTATAATTTTCAGGGTTTTTCACTCTGAGTCATAATCATCCCTACTACACTTCTTAATGATGTCCTTTATAAGTAGCCCCACCAGTGGCCGAGAGGTTCGGAACTCTCAACTGGTAGACGGCAGGTGCTGGGTTCGAACCCAATCGCGGCTGTCGGCCTAACCGTTCGGAGTTTTCCGTGGTTTTCTTCGAACCTTGCGTAAATACGGGTTAGGTTCCCTTAGAAAGACCCCCACGGAGGGCACTCCCCCTGGTCCTATATCCCATTAGCGTAGATAATCGGACGACAAAAATCAACCAACCATCAACCTTTATAAGTAACTGATTTTCCCAGGTAAACACTGGGATATGTTGCTGATCTGGTTTGACATTTTAGATATTATTAGAAATGTTAAGAGCAACATTAGGACAAGTGAATTTAATTCTTCTATGACATCAACTAATTTTTTACTCATGCCACCTGAATAATAACCAAAAGTTAGGGTACTTAGAAAATTTTTTTTTCATCCATGAGCTAATAGCTAAAATATTTTTAGCATTGAAAAACTCTGTAAATTTTAAAATCAAATTTACTCAAAACTCAGTTTTTAATCATATCCTACTGTTGCTCTGAGGCAACAATACTGTACCATATAATTAGGATTGCAGCTTGTAGTATGATTTTGTCCTGAAAAAGTATTCTAATTATTAAAAGTAAAGTTAATGATTTTTATTTATTTATTTATCTTTTGACATTTTGTCTCAAATAATCAAAATATACTGTATAGTTTTTTGCTATTGTTGTTCTACATAAAAACATCAAAAAATTTAATTTATAATTGTCTACTGCATATGAAACATTAAACGTTTTAATTATTAAAGTTAATGAATATAAATAACAATAAAGAGTTGTCATTAAAAACACTTTATCGTATCAAAAAACACTCTTGCTAAAATATAACAGCTGATATACAATAAAAAAATAAAATTAAACTGTAATTTTTTATTCTTTTTGTATAATTGTAAGTAAACCATGGGTTAAGAAACAATGTCTTGATGTTAGTTGAATGAGGGCTTAAGAAATTTCATTTAATGTAAAGAATTTTTTTTTTTTAATTATTAAATTTATCTTCTTATTTTCAAGTAATTCAAATCATTTATCAAAATTTAAGCTTTCTAAAGATAACAGGAAAATTAAGACAAGCTTCTCGAAAGATTTCATATACTAAGGCAAACAATTTATGGTTGTTATGATTGTATCAGATATTTGAATGGGAATATAGTTTGGTTTTACTCCCACATAATTACGTCTATTTAGACAGTGAATCACTTTTCATATGTTGCTGAAGGAGATATTAGAAAAGCAGACATACAAGAATTAATAAAAATGTGTAGAGAAATGGCAATTAATAAACTATTTTGTGTTTGATATGTTCAATTTGTTAGTTTGATAGATCAAATGTATTTTGCTCTTTATTTTAAAAGATAAATTATTTTTAGAGAGTATCCACATTTTTAACTTATTTCATTAAAATTTAAAATTAAGACAAATTAGACATTATACCATGCTGTATGTTGGATTTATCATTAGCTAAAATAGATCAATGTATGATACATTGATCACATAATTATATTATAAATGCCTATGTATATATACATCCATAGCTATTAACATACCTATATAATTTCTAAAACACTGTACCACATTATTTCTTTTTAGTCTTTATGTAGTTTCACTTTTATGTAAAATTTCTAATTTGAAACTTGTTTATTAGACCTAAATCAAATTGACATAGAACTTCTGAAGATAATCAAAACATCGATATATGTATATATGTTATGGCCAAAACTCGTAGCCTAGCCAGCCAATACCCGAACTGGACAGGAAGCCTTGGCCAACATCCAAACTGGGAATTTAAGGCTACCCTTTAGATGGGGGACGTCATGAAACTTATTGCATTCCTCATTTCCTGTTGTGTTTTATATTGTTATTGTGTGAATATTGAATGAGTACAGTTTTTTAAAAACAAATTCTTATTTTTCTTGTAAAAATTATTTTTTGTCTAAAGTCATTTATTTGTAATGAAAGACTAATAATTAAATTATATTTATTAACTAATTTGTTTGGAGGAATTTCAATGCTTTATTATTATTATTATTATTATTTGAAAACTTTGAAAACATGGGCTCCAGAAAAGGCAGTCAATCAAAAGCTTTCTGGTGATTTTTAAATTTTATGATTTTTATTCAATTGTGGTTTTGAAGAATATAGATTTTTTTTTTCATCTCATATTATTTAAAATAATCAAAATCAAAATCAAAAACATAAGTAATTAATAATTTTCATAATGGCTAAGACACCTATTAAAGGCAATTTTTTAGTAATCTTTTTATGTTCATGTATTTAAAATTATCTTAAAATGGAGATACTTGGATCACCCGTCTCCTGTTGTAACGTAGGAAACAATAATTTTCATTTTTAAGGATCCTGTCCCTACCAATGAAGACACTCGCAAGCTAACGCTAATCCTATGGGGAGGGACATTTCTAATCTCTTGTTTGCATTTTGACATGTTTATTTTTATTTATTTATTTTTTGCATTGGATAGCCCATGGCCGTTTCTACGTCACACTTTTCCTTTCAATACTGAAATTGATAAACCAAATAAGATAACAATTATACATTAACCCAAGCCTTTACTTGAGTTAAAGCATGGGCAGGCAGACGGCTAGACTATTTGAATTCATAGACACTTTCGAGTATGTTAGAAAGGATTAAGCCGAATGCCTATATCTATTTCATGAACTGGCCAATCCATCTGGCCAGTTTGCAAATTGGCCAATCTCATCTGGCCAGTTTGTGACTGTCATTTTTAAATGTTGCTGGCCAGTTCAGGAATTGGCCAATTTCGGGTTTGGGCTATAACATATACGCATATATACTGGAAATTACGTATATGTTAGAGATTAATTCAGATTTTTCTTCTAAGAGCCCAAGTCTGAAAAATTTTGTGTTATCAGGGCCATAGCTAGAAGTGATCTAGAGGGGGGGGGGGGGGTCATAATTTTTTTTCTCATTCTGACACAGAAAGATAAATTAGTGCATATTCACATTGCAGGTACTATGTTTCTTATTAAACTGCTGTAATAATTTCATTTTTTATTGAGAAAAGTATATGATGATGAAAATTTTGGGTGTATGACTGGTGCAAAATTAAACATCATGTTAGCTTCATACTTTCAAATAGGATGAGGAAGTGTTGAATTACTTATTTTAGATGCAATTTAATAATTCTGCAAAAGTGTGAAAGGGTCTCAAAGGTAAATTAGATTTTTGAACAGAATTTCATTTGAATTTTCGAAGCAGAAATTCATTTAGTGACCTTGGAATCTTTTCCAGTGGAGGGGAAAGGGCTGAGCCACCCATAGCGCCCCCTTAGCCATGGCCCTGATCAGAGCTCAAGCATGATACCAAAAGTATGCAGTAGAAAATTTTCCATAACATTTTAAAATTATTTCAAGATTAATTCTCTCATTTAGAACTATTTTTTTACATTAATCCTAAATACTCCATCTTGGACAATGCTTCACAATTTTCATGTCTTTGAAAATCTATATTTGTTACTTGCACCCAATCATTGGCAGAAATCTGCAAAAGTGACAATTCTTATTCTTTTGAAATACTATTCTACAACAATGAAAGAAAGACGTGAGTTCTGTTTTTCAGTAATTCTGGAAAAACACTCCAAAAAAGGTGAAGACATACCAAGTATATCCCGCAGAAAGAAAGTGGGATATACAAAGTATATCCCACAGCTTTTTCATATTACTAAAAATTAATTATATACAATATTTCTCTATATTCCATTTATAATTATTTAATTCCTTTTAAAACTGTTTTCAAAGGGTCGTAAAATATTTTAAGAATCTTAGACTAAATTCTTGTTTCTCAAATAGTATGACAAGTTTTTTTTTTCCTTTACTCAGTTTATTAAGGATTTTTTTTATTTAAGCAGAAGTCCAAAAACTTATAATATATACTAGAGATGAGACAGGCTCAGCCCCAGCTGATATTTATATATCTGTACCTTGGAACAAAAAGGGCCAATGTCCATTTTTCTCAAAATGGCAGAAAACACAACAGCAGAAAAAGAAATATTTTTGACAAACCTAGAAGCTTTTAAAATAATTTAAAGAATGGGCTTTAGTTTCTTCTAAAACATCTGATGCCTAGACTGAGGACGATAAATGCATATGTAACTCGAAATCATTAGCTTCTTAAAATGTTTGAAATTTATCCTCTTTACAAAATAAGCTGAAAAAGAATACAAAATCTTTGAATTTTGAGCGAAAAATTGTTACATTTCACTTGTGACACTTTTCTTTTAAATTAGTAACATATATTTTGTTTTTTTCCTCCTTATTAATATTAAACAAAATATTATTTGTTGTAATTATTATGTATTGATTTATTTTAGAAAGGAAAGAATTTTCTAAAAAATAAAAGACTTGTGTGAAATTAAGATATGATTCCAGTGAAAAACTTAAGACCTTATCTCAAAACCTTCAATATTCAACCTGTGTTGCACAACTTCTTCCGAACTAAAACAGATATAGATTATTCAAGATTTCCAAAACTGAATGAAGAAGAGTTAGAAGAACAGTTTATCAGTGGTCATGGTCCTGGTGGATCTAAAGTAAATAAAAAATCCAACTGTGTTCTCTTAAAGCATTTGCCAACAGGTAATCATTAATCATAATTTATTTCTTATTCTCATGCATATTGTGTACAAAATAATATTTTATTAAAATTAAATTATTGAAATTGGCACTAAGCATCTCATTATTTAATAATTTTTACAATTAAAAATTTTCTTATCTTTATTATATGAATTGTATTTATATATATTTATGTAAAATTTTCCTGATTTTTTTTTTTTGCGATTTTCCTGTTTATTTTTATATATTAAAGTGAAATCTCCCTGTGAGACCACCTTCTTGAACGACCATTTTTTCATGGAACAAAATTATTCCCATAAGCTCAATACAAATTTTACCTCCATTCAGAGACATCTCAGTTAAACTTCCTCCATGAGCGACCAATTTCTTTGAAGAAAATGAAATAAATTCTGTTTTTTTTCCGGGTCGCTTGAAGATTTTATTCTAAAAATGATTTCGAAGAGTGCATTGTTCATCAAACTCATATTCTAAACAAAATCTAATTTTAATAGAATAATTATTAGATTCAAATTTTTTAGTATAATTTAAATATTCTATTCAAAATCACAATTTTCATACTAATAGCATTAGTCTCAAATTGATTCATTTGTAATAACGAAAGGGGATAAAAACAGTAAATACAAATTTGATAATTAATAAAATTCTTCAAAATAAAAAATAAAAAAATTACATACATTGGTATTTTTTTTATCTTAATTGTAATTTGTTGAATTTATATACATATTATCAATTACAATTATCATACTAATAATTTTAACTTATAATAATAATTTAAGAAAAAAAAAACATATTTTCTGTTTTAGGTATTGTAGTAAAATGCCATGAATCAAGACTATTACAAGATAATCAGAAAAAAGCTAGAGAAATACTACTACATAAACTTGATGATTTTTATAATGGTGACTCAAGTGTTTCAGCTCAGAAGAAAAAACTCGATAAATTAGATTTAATATCAAAACAGAAGAAGAAAGAAAAACTTAATGAAATGAAAAAAAAATTTCAACGTGTTTGTGAAGAACTTAACAAAAATCAGCCATGATGTAAGAAAAAATTCAAAGTATGTATTTTTTGAAGAAATAGAAAAAAAATAATTACATTAATCAATAACAATAATAATATCATATTTAAAAAATAGATTGTGTAATTATAAACATTCATGTGTTGAATATTAAAATAGTTTTGAGAAATTTTCTATTTTTTCTCTCGAGTTTTCAAATTCCAAAGTTGAATATGGTTATAGTAATGAGATACACATATAAACTTTAGAAAATTTTTTTGTAGTCGATTTTTGTTAAGTTAAAATGTAACATGCTTATTTGTAAAGTGATATAACTCAAAAAATACAATTTGCAGAAAAGTAAAAAAAAAAAAAATTATACTTTAGTACTTTTCAAAAAAGCTTGGCACAATTTGTACTTAAAAGAGTGGTGTTTGTTGCCAAATCATTTAAAATGATATAAGGTAAATGAGATATGCCAGTAGCAGGTTGACTTTGCAGTTGTTTGACAGAAATAACTGTTTCATTTCATGATCGTGTTACAAAAATTGATGTTTTATTTTGCAATCGTGTTAAGAAAATTACTGTTTCATTTCAAGATTTTCGACGAAAATCACAATTTTATTTCACGATGATTTGATGAAAATTGCAGGTTGATTTTACGATCATTTGACAAAAATTGATGTTTGATTTCAAATCATTTGGAGAGTAACTGATGAAAATCTCATTAGTGGTATCCCTGATTATAGGACATTCATGAAGGCTTGTAGCAATTCTGTTAGTTTAATTCTAAAACTTAAAAAGAAGGAAAGATAATAAAAACTCCATACTATTGACCTTATATGATATACTACTGGCTGCTCACCATAGCTAGGTGATGATATAAACAACTAATTAATTACTGTGTTTGTTTATATATGTATTAAAAATTGCTTTTGATTACATATAATAGATAATTAGTAATTACCACAAGTAGAAAAAAAGGAATAAAAATGCCCTAATTTTGTTATTTTAAAAAGAATTTAATCCTATTTTGAATGACAGAAGTATCTGTATGATTTAAGTTTTTTGAGTTGTGTCATTATATAAATAAATATGTAATATGTCTGGTATGTTCGTAAAATTTATTGGGGTGATTGTATGGAAGAAAAGATTCTTAACTGGTGTCAAAGCATTTATTAAGTATAAAATTGTATAATAAATGGCAGAAAAAAACTATAAAATTATTTATAAATTGTTACACATCAAAAATCTTGAAATGTACATTTGTAATATAAAATTCAATTTAATAAATTCTACTAAAAAAAAAAAAAATTACAGATAGAATTTTATAAAAATATATATATATATATATTTCATAACAGTGCTGAATATTTCAAAATTTCCACATTGCATATTTTTACATTCTAGAAATACAGATACTTAAAACTTATAAAATCTTTCTACTCACAGAAGAAAAAAAAATTAAATAGTTTCTCAGATCTGGAATGAAAACAATTTATACATAATATTTAATTAATAAATAAAACTTTGATATATTTAAGTAATGAAAAAAACTTTAATATTTAACTTTAAAATTCATGAAAAAAATTTAAAAATTGAAATAATATACTTGTAGTTTTAATTTTTCTTCTTTTTCTGACATGCATAATTTAGATTAGTTTTATTAAAAATATTTAGTATTAATTTACAGATTGTAAGACAATTAACAAAGTTGCATTTTTTAAAACTTTATATATATAAAAAAATAATTTTAAACAATTTGATCATGAACAAATTCTATACTGCATGCATAAGAAATATCTGTTTACTAAAATTAATAAACTTATCAGGAAAATAAATGTTTATAACATTCATAAAACTTAATAGAAAGTTACTGACACAAACACAACACAAATAAACTGTGCGGCCAAAGTTCAACAGACACTTGATTTTAAACATTATCAAATATTTTAAGAAATTCTTCAGGAATATAAAGAATATGTTTGCAGTGAAAATTTGGTCATGGGGGAAATTAAAGGACCAATATAAAAATCTGAATCTGTAGCACATGACTGTGAATCTTGTATAGCATTTGTGTAAGACTGCCGGATATACCCATACAGGTATAAAGATTTCTTTTTAAAAAATTCAAGTAACTTGTACATGAAGGTTTTTCAACCAAATTTAATTCCACTTTCAGAAAGCTTGTACACTAAAAACAATGTACTATACTTAGAATATTAATATTTTAAACATTTAATGTAATATGAACAGTATTAAATATTTCTAACTGTATATGCACAAAGGACAATTCTTTTTTCATAAATATTAGTAAACAATATAAGGCAACTCATATAAAAAAATAAGTTAAAATTCAAAATAGTATTGGTGATATACTGAGTTAAATTCCAGTAGTTTTGAATGCAAAGAGATTTTCAACAAATTGCTAGTTTTTTAAATTAACATTTTTAATGTTTTGGTTTTCTTTTGTAAAATGAACAGGATGAACTCATTTTAAAAAAGTTTATCAAAATCAAAGTATTTGTTCCAAAGCATGAATAGTTACTATGCATAAAAGTACTTTGAGATTTGCATAATATTCTACTAGCCTTTTTATACAAGTTGCCCTGTATAGTTTTTATTGACTACTACAACATGTAAAAAAAAGTGCTTGCTCAATTAAAAAATATTTCATACAAATGTTCATAATTCAGCAAATATGGTTAAAACAAAATGTACTGCTCTGGATATTCAACTAAATATTAAAAATTGGAAGTATCTGCTGACTTTTGACCATAAATCTAAAATACATTAGAAAAATACAAATTATCAAAACAAATAAGTATAAAATGAGTAATTAAAAAAAATGCATTAAATGCTGTAAAAGAAGTGTATAAAAAGTATTTGAATTTGTATTTATCAGTAAATAATTTATATAAGAGTAATAAAAATGTGTTAAATACTATAGATAAAAGTGTATAAAAAGCATTTGAATTGGTATTCATCAGTAGCTCAAGGACTAATGCCGAACTACAGATATTTCTTTCTTTGCATTTTTTAAAAAATAGCTATAGTATTTTTGTAATATAAATTACACAATGTAAGAAAAATAAGCAAATTTGCTGTAGCAAGGAAATCAAAACAATAGTGATGCCAAGATCTGTAGCTCCATTGAACACACTACAGTGTATAAAATACAGGTAAAAAATGTTTTGGAAAAAAGTACAAAAATACTTTGAGATTCTGCTAAAAAATTAAAGATGAATGCATGTTTCTGATTAGAATGTAAATTGTAGATATAGCTGAATGAAACTTAAGTACTACTTGTAAATAGTTTCTCTAAATTTTTTCAAATTGCAAGTTTTGCTCTTAATAAACAAAACTAAATAATGTTTTAATATAAATATATATATATATATATATATATTCTTGAATGTATTTCTGTAATTAAAATCAAACAGATAGATGAAGTGAATGTTAATAGCATACTTTCATTAACAGTAGCTGTTACATGAGCTAAAAATTATAATAGCTACCTTCTTCCCTTTCTTTTTAGTTAGCTTGTACACAAAATATTTCTTCTATCTTTGCCAGACTGACTATACAAAAATGTTTAAAACGCCAACTTAAATCTATCTTGTCACTGTTTAAAAAACACTCTTTAAATATTCTACAGCTGAAATAGATGGTATTCTGCAAAGTGTAGAAATGCATGTTTGTTATAAAAGGATTTTTCTTTTTAATAAAATGATAGAATTAACATTATTAATAATGGTAAAGGACTTTATTAATTAAAAAACCTAATTCTAGTTTTTAATTTTTCATTAAAAGATTTTTTTTTTATCAGGAAAAGTATTGCAGCCTTTTGGATACTTTGTTTTAATGTAAAAAGTCACATTACAGTTTTTTAAAATTTACTCTTGAAAAATAAAGTTAAATTTGGAATTAGCTATAAAAAGCAATATTCTAGTTAAAATGGACAAATGTTTAATAATGCATTGACCTGCATTATTTTTTATTTCGACATGGCTTTTACCATTCTTTTGAAGAAATATTTATCTGTTCATGATTTTTGGTAGATCCAGTGCTGAATATTTGTACTTTTAGGAAATTCTTCATTTGAATGTTTGAAAAAAAAAAAACTGTTAAACATCAGAAAGTCTTAATTTTAAACACATGTGTTTATTGATTTTGGAAAGATTCTTGTTGTTCAGTTGAATCTTCTTTCTTGGGCACAAGAACGATTTTACCAATGTTTTTTCTCTCAACCATGCACTTTGTCGCTTCAATAACCTATGAAAAGGAAAAATATTTTTTTCATTCAATTTCAACACAAGAAATAAAATGGCTATTTATCAATTCATAACTTATTGTCATATAATCTAAAACATATAATATCAATTAAAGTAAATTAAAAAATTGAAATTCTTGGAAATTGAGAAAGGCACTATATTTGTTTTGAGATTTAGAATTTCTATTAAAACATGTTAAAAATATGATATTAAGCATAAAAATAAAGCAAGTTTTGTTTTAGAAATAGCATAGGAATTTTCTTGTTGCATACTTTTTTTTTTAAAACATGTACAGTAGATTCTGACTAATTAAATACATTGATTCTGCACAAGGTGCATTAATAAAATAATTGTCACAATTGTTCGAACTTTGTGTGTATGCTAAACAAGCTCTGCAGTTTTGTGGTCATGTGACCTAGTTAAGTTTGTTCTCTAGTTGCCATTGTGGCTTGTGTTTTTAATGGGTCTTATCCACAATTATTCTGTTGTTTTATAACAGGAATATTTTTCACCTAATGATTTATAAGCATTAGTTAGTCTATAGTAGATCATTACTCCAAGGTCAATAATTATCTCTTTGTTTTCACTGTTTAGGATTGTTATATGTGTGTACTGTGTCACATAAAATATTTGAAAAAGAAAGCAAGATTCGGCTTCTATCTCAATTATATGCATACACTATTAATATAAAAAATTATCAGAAGTAAATTTGATGTTCTTTTTTCTGTTATGTTACATATAAAAAACTGACCAATTAAATAGTGTACCAAACAGCCAGATTCTACTGTCCTCAAAATCAATAATATTTTTTGGTCAAGGCTTAATTTCTAACAAAAGAAGTTCTTGATGCCTAATATTTTGTATTGCTAACAACAGTAACATATCTCTCTGTCCCCTCCGAGCATATTTGTATTTAATATATTATTTGCAAAATTGAAAGCAATTTTTTCAGCAGCAAAAGAAAAATTTAAACGTATCTGTATACATATATATCTATAAAATAAAATTTAGTGAATTAAAAAGATATTAATAAAAATTTTCTTTATCTATTAAATTCTATCATATGTCATTAATCGAATAATATCCCATGATAGGTAATTATTCTAGGTTGCCATGGTGATGACATCCTATTTAGGATGCTGTCTTATTTCCACATTACTGAATTGAATATAGATAATCATAATAAATTTTGTATTCATGCACTTTTGCATAAGAGTGCAACAGCTATTGCATCAAGATCTGAATATTTATAAAAGTAGTTATAATGTAAATACATCTCATTTACATTTGATGTACAATTTAAGACTTTTTTTTCTTTTACTGAACAGGCTATTTGACTGTTACTAATTCTTTCTTTTTACTATATGATTTTATGATTATTTGTGGAAGTGTATTTTACATACTTTTGCAAATATGATAATTTTGATAAAACTGTACATGCATCCATAAAAAAAATGACTATAAATAAAGTCAATTTGGGAAAAAAAAATAGGTTTTATGACGAAAATTGCTAAATGGATAACAGGAAATAAAGTGTTTGGTTATAGTATGGTATTATTTGGTGTGAAGGTTGGAATTTTGGTAAGGCAGATTTTTTTTAAAGAATATGTATCAGGAATTCTCTCCAGTTAACTCCTCTACGAGGGCTTAATTTTTAATCTTTTACCATTATTTTTTTTTTTTACAGAAAATTTGTAGTTGAATTGCAAAAACGCTCTGATTAAATAAATTAAACTTTAGAATAAAAAATATTTCATGGGAATATTGAAGGTTTGTAAGCATCTTAAGTGGCATGTATACTGGTCCTTTGTCCCCAAGGGGTTAATAGTAAAAA